>JAQFVV010000168.1:943205-1691439 GCA_028023455.1 Epiperipatus broadwayi
CAATATATTTTATTGTTTTTGTAATTTATACAAACAAAAATGTGTAGAAAATTTATTTAAAGTAGCACGTATGATTAGCAATAGTGAGAAATCCACTATTTGATATATATATATATATCTAATTATTTTGGGAGATGGTTCTAATAGTTATATTTATAAACAATAATTTTGAAAATATGTTGCAAAAATTTTGAGGATCAAGAATTTTTTTTCCACAGAAACTGATCCTTAATTTTTAATTTATTTATTCTTCAAAATAAAGTTAAATAAGCTATTTATGAATATGAAGTAAATTATTTTAAAAAATTCATTTAATTTAAGCTATTCACCTAAATTGTTGTTATAATATAAAATAGGTTAATTTGCTTTGGTAAAAAGCTAATTAAAATAATTGATACATTTTCAGTTATTTCATTTAAAATAGACATAAATAGGTGTAAAAGAAGCATTATAATACAAGGGAATTGTATATTAAAATCATTTATTTCAAACATTAAGTTAAATCACATGTGTAAAATATTTCAAATAATTTTCTCCTCTAAATTAAAATATTAATTATAAAAAAATTATTCATATAAATTATTGTATTAAAGGAGTAAAACATATTGTGAATCAGAGCTCTAATCCATTCTCAGTAAATAATAATTATTTTGTAAATTATAATCTGACCCTATAAAAATTATCATGCTGGTTTCAAGAGAACTCTCATTAACAGCTGTGCTTAGTGCTTAATATTATTAACGAAGTTTTTTTTAAATAGCAGTGTTGGTTTTGTACTATCATAGTTTCTAATTCATAAGATGGCTGTTATAGAATATTTATATTTTAATTCACAATCATATATTATTATCATCATCATCATCATCATCATCATTATTATATTTCAACAATATACTTTATTGGACAATAAGTAGGTTACATGTGGTATCACCAGAAAAGGTACACTGATAAAATAGATTTATAAATTGTACACAAGTTCATTTGTATATTTACAATCAAATGCATAGTCTTTGTTTATAGTTTTGCAATCTGAAGCTGTGTTATAGCCTTGATCTTTGCTTGATCAGGGACCAAGTTGCTGCATATATGTCTGGGGATGTGATCAATTTGTCCCTATTTTGTATCTGCATTAGCTTGTTTTGAAATGTTGAAGGGTGTCATCTAGTGTTTTTCCCAATTAGAAATTTGCACCTGATGCACCACAGAGTATACAGTAGAAATGTTGCTGCTCTGATGGTGGGTATTGATTTGCCCTTGTAAGCCTCCATTAATTGTTCTATCCTGGTATTATTTTTCCTGTATATATTACATATTATGTCTCTTATTTGATTTAGTCCTCTACAGTGGTCCATTATGTGCTTCCATGTTTCTTCTGTTTCATGAAATAATCCACAGAAAGGATCAATAGATATGTACATCCTTCTGTGGAATAGAAAACTGGTAGTCGGTAGTGCATCCAGGTTCATTTTCAGAACAAAATCAAAAAATTTTGGTTCCAGTTCCATTTTTTATATTCTTTTATCATTTTCTTGTTGGTTATTCCTATTATTGGTGTTGGGCTATTTTCTCCATTGTTGTTTGTGTGTATTAGATTGTATATTTCCCAATATTTGTATTTTTGTATGTATTGATCTGGGATTTTCTTTTCTATTTTACATTGGTATATCATTAGTTCAATATATGAACCCTTGGGTGGTAGTCTGTCTGTGGGGGTTATTTTATTAGAGGTTTCAGTTTGGGAAATTGATCGATTGTTGTGATTATTACATTTCTAAGTTTTTGCATGTGAAAGATGGTGATATTGTGTAGGTCCAGTCCACCTATATCTGTTGGTCTTCTAAGTTTTTTTTATGGAAATGGTGACTGTTTTTCTGGACCAAATAAGTTGATTGCACATTGAGTTTATCTTGGATTTGAATGCATTGGAAAAAGAAATTATTGGTATATAATATGCTATTTTAGTTGTGATTAATCTATTAATCAATTGTATTTTTGAATGTATTGATAGATATGCTTTTGCTAGGGATTTTGTAATGTTTTCAATTTCTTCTTTCAGCTTGTTCTGTATGTAGCATCTCATTCCCGTGGCTCCCACATAAAATGGAAACCCCAGGAATGGGCTTGGCTTTCCCTTGTATATGGATTCACACTCCTTTCCTGTGTATATGGACCAGGCTGATGTTTTTATTGTATTAATTTTAAGCCCACATTCTATTGAATAATTATCAATTATTTTTTGTAGCTTAGGTATCTGTTTTTTGGAAAGCAGGAAGACCGTGATATCATCCATGTAAGCTAGGGATGTTACTTGTTGCATTGTTGCTGGTATGTTGATCCCCTCAAATATTTGATTGATTTTCTCAATTAGAGGGTTAATGTAGAAGGCAAACAGCAATGCACTAAGGGAGGACCCTTGTGATAGTGATTGAGGGGGGACAGAAGATGGTGAGTTTCTTCCATTAACCGTGATATGTATTTCATGGTTCAATAAGAGATTTGCTGTTATGTATAATAGCCTCCTAGGAATGTCTGTCTGTTTGAGCATCTGCAATAGGACTGGAATTTTAACTGAGTCAAATGCCGATGCTATATCCATTTGCACCACCACTGGACTATATTTCTTTTTTTCTTGGATAGTTATCATTATAGCTTTAAATAGGAAGGCTGCCTGTAGCATTGATGAAGCTTTTTTTGCAAATTGTGTTTTTGAGATGATGGGTAGTAGGTATGGCTCTATCATATCTTTTATTACCTTTTCTAGAATTTTTATTGGTTGAGGGCCTATTGAGATGGGTCTTAATTCATCTAGGGTGGGAGTACTTGTCTTTTTTTTGTTGTATGGAAGTATTGCAATGGGATAGACCCCCTGCATTTGTATAACCTCTTGGGTCAGATAGTTGGCCAGATTAGTAAGGTAATTTGCTGTAAACCATCCTAAGTGCTTTAGCACAAATAATGGTTTTCCAGGGGATCCAGAGTCGCATGAGTTGTTCATATTTTCCATTTTTTTTAATGAAGATTTCTTCTTTGAATATGGGTTGGTCTTTAATTGTGCCAAACATTTGATTGCCATGTTGAGTTGGTTGGTTTGCTTGCAATTTGTTTTTAAAATATTTAAATATCAGCAGAATCATGTTATGTCCGGCAAAATTATCATTATTACATCGAATAGCTAATGACACTTTTATGTCAGGTGCATATCCCAGTGCCCATTTGATATATTTCCGTGTCCAAGTGTGTTGTTCTGTGATACAGATCTTACTTTTCTTGATTTTTAAATAATCTTTGAGAGCATCACAAGCCTTATCATAGGCATATTTTAGTTTATATATATACTGTTGTGTATTTTGTGTTGGCATAATTGCAGTTATTCTTCTGTGGAGTTGTTCAGTATATTCTAAGATTTTTGATGGCGGTGGCTGGTTTCTAACCAGGTGGTTGATGTTAAATGATAGTATGTTTATGAAAGCTTGATACTGTTGTATAGGGTCTAGATTCATTGGTTGAATTTTGTTTAACATTATATAGGATTCCGAAAACAGAAACTCAGTTGTAGTTGCAGGCAGTAAGATTCTGATTGTTCTTGTGAGTGGAAATGTGGATGTCTGTATATTATTTATGCTGATTGTGATCATTTGCCTAGAGTGATCAGAAAAGGTTGTTGGGGTAAGTTTAATCTTGATGAAATGATGCAATACCGGTGAATAAAAACATAAATCAATTAAAGATGCAAACCGGCCATTGAGAAATGATATTGCATCTTCTGGCAGGAAACCTTGGCCACTCATAAGTGGAACTGATATTCTGTGTATCCATTTCTTTGTAAATTCCTGGTAGGATGCATTACAGTCACCAACTAGAATTGTTGGGTTTCCCGTGGTTGCTAGCCTTGAATTTATGGTTTATATTAATGTCTCAATTTTTGTTTTTTGTTTAATGGCATGTAGATAAAGACTATTTTGATTGTGATGATTTTGTGATAAAAAGTAACAATTAGTAAGTGTGAATCTATATGAATTATTTTGAAAGTTATGAATGGGCAGATATTGGTAATTACTAGGCCAGTCCCTGCCATGGGGGACATGATATCCTTGGAGCATGCGCAAATCCCCTCAGCATTTAGATATCTGCTGGGATCTACTTTTGATGCTGCATATATCTTGGTTTCTAGCAGCCCTATAATGTGTGGCCTTGTCTCTTTGATCCAGTTTTTAATTTTGTACAATTTGGAGATCGCATTTAATCCTCTCACATTAATTGCTGCTATTTTTATTATCATAATTATTTTGTTGGAGTATATTATTTTAATTGCTGTTGTTCATTGATAGTATCTCAGATGCATCTACATAGTCCAGCTCTATTTCTTCATCAGAAAATTCACCTGGTTGACAAAATGGGTTGGTTTGATCATTGTCTACTTCTTCAGTTTTTATTTTTTTTATACGTCTATTCTTATTTGGGGGTCGGCCTGGCTTTCTTTTTTGTTCTACTTCTACTGATATATTTTGTGATGTATCTGTAGTTATTTCTTCCATGATTTGTGTGCTAGTCTTGTTTATTATTCTTGATGTTTGCAATATATTCCCCTCATTATTTATTTTGCTATTATTGAGTAACTGTGTTTCATTCATTGCTGTTTTATTTTTGCTTTCTTTTTGTTTATCTAATTGTCGAGTTTCTTTGCCTTGTGCTGGAGGTTTATTATTCACTATATTTGGTGCTTGGTCATCAATTTGTGAATTTGTGCTTATAATCATATTTTGGGTGTTTGGTACACTCATCATTTGATTTTCTGAGTTTGATATATTTATATTATTAGATGGGTTTTTTTTCTTTTTGTTTTTTTCTGTTTCTATGTCTATTTTTTTTCCTTATTGATATCTGTATATTCACTATTTTCTATATTTAGTAGTTCTTTATTCATCTTTCCTATCTTATTTATTGTCTGCTTAGCATTATTTTGTGGTCTGTCTAATAGCTTTGCCTCATCTTTCATGGTAGGTCCCAGATCTGTTCCCTGCTCTGGTTTCTCTTGAGACAGATCAGCTGAGGTCAAGTTGTTTTTATGGTTTGGGCAGTTTACAGCTAAGATGCCCTCTGATTCCACAACCATAGCATTGTGGTCTCAGGCCTTTTATTTGCAGAGTCAAAATAGCTTCCTGGTCTATTATTTGGTTAGGGTTGTTTTCAGGATTGATATTGTCATTTAACTTAATTTTAAAATGAAAGCTGTTGGTGTAGATTGGGATAGGTGTGTCTGTGCAGTAAATCGGTTTGATATATATCGGTTGACCAAATGGCTGTATTAATTTTGTAAAATCTTGCATATTATAGCCGAAGTAGGTATTTTTCAATGTTCCTGTGTAATAATTTTGTAAATTTTTATCTACTATAATGAGAGCATAATTTTGTAGTACATTAATTTTTTCTTGAAACTCTGCACATTGCTTTTTGTTAAAGAAATCAACCACTATATATCTAGAATTTGGGAGGTCTTTTATTGTTTGTATAGCATGCCACATTTTTTCTCATCTATTTCTTTATATAGGAGATCCCTTGGGAATTTATATAAAGTTAAATTTTTGTCAGTAACCGCTAATACTACAGATTTATTCGAAAAGAATTCATTAAATGTTTTAAATAATTTTTAAGGTATGGTTTCATTGAATTTTGAATTGATCTCTATCAAATCTTCTTTAGTCCACGTTTGGAATTCCAGTTCATTATAATTTTCATTGCCTTGGGTTAAATCATCGGTAAAGGTTTACTTTAGTGACCAGGGCATATTCGCCATCTAGTTTTTAAAATTAGAACTAAAATCTTACGTATCTGCTCCTATATTACAATTACAGTAAATATTTATTAATTAAAATGTAAAAGATAATAAAAAAAAATCATTTACCTTTTTAAGCACAATTATGCCCTATGCATAGTAGGAAGTTGGAGGAAAAGGTGGCAGTGCTATATCTACTGCGGAAGGCAAATTCTTGGAGGTACGATGAAAATAAAGCCCTGCTGGTACCAGATTGGAATTTCAGCTTACGCTTGGCCCTCACCCACATATTCTCAATATTCTGGGTATGTATGTCTTGGTCTTCAGGATTCACGAAGTTTTCCTGGTGGATGACAACCGAATGCATGTACACCCCATTGCTAAGTCTGCTGATATTATTGTACGCAACCCAGTCATTTTAAATTATGTGAGTCCCTGGTAAAATGTACCGCTGGATTAGGGCCTCCAATGTGCCAGCCATTCTATCCACAACTTCTGCCAAGAAGCACTTCCTTGAACCTCTTTCAATACCACCAAAGACCCAATGCCCTCTATGTATAGTCCCCCTGTGGTATTTTCTGTGGAAATAATATGTTTTGTCGATTTCGACGACTAATGGCTCCCCATTGTCATCCATTCCGCCGAGAACCATCGAGATAGTTTAAATTCTTAAGTTATAAATGTCGATAGTTTAAATTCTTAAGTTTCAAATAATTTAAACTAATTATTTTAATTAAACTAGTGTAATTATTTCAACTTCTTTAAAATGGTAACTATTTTTTTTATTATCTTTTACATTTTAATAAATTTTAATGTAATTGTAATATAGTAGTATGCGTAAGATTTTCGAATAATAATTTACTTCTAATTTTGAAAACTAGAGGGCGAACACGATTTTTATGCTGTGGTCGCTAAAGTAAACCTTTACCAAATTGTCAATGTCATTTTTGCTAGCTCTTCTGAATCTTGTAGTTTGTGTTGATTCTATATTTTTTTGAAAGATAGATTTGTTTTTATCACATTTGCATACGTTTTAGCATATCCTGCATTGTTTGAATTTGTGCTAATTTCTCTTACGTTAGATAATGTAAAATTTTGACCTCCTGACGCCATGCTTGCTTTTTTGTTCTAACTTAGTTTTATATAATAAAAGTATTTTTTTTTACCTTTTTGATAGAAAAAACTTCCTTGTATGTGTGTGTTTCCTTTCTTCCTTCTTGATGAGTTATGAACTATTTAAAATGTTATACTTTTTATTACTTTTTGCTGACTTTTTGGTAGCGCACGTAAAATTATATACTTCTCCGATTAAATAACAGGACCGCATATTATTATTGTATACTGATATATAATGGCATATCTCCAAAATAATCTATCAGCCATCTAATGTCAGGAATAGTTCAAAATTGTTAGATACATTTTCTTTTCCTTCAACTACCAATCTTTAGTAATATTAGACATATTCTTAATAAATAAGATAATCTGATAATATGCTCAAAATAAGACAACTCCAGCTTGGGTACCTATTCTTTGAAGAAAAGTTCATAATTGGTTTGTTCGAGTATTTGCTTACTTATTTTTATTCCTTTCCATTGTATTTTTAAAATTATTTGTCAGCATTATAATTTAATTTCATATATGCTTTTTCAGTATTCAACATTTACTTCCATTAAGAACCATAATAAATGCCTTAACGTGAATGAGACTGATCTTATTTGTAAAGCTATCTTGCTCTATCCATGATTTTCATTATAACTTTGAATTGCATCTGAGATGAATATTTTGATAGCTGAGTTCTTATTTTATGCTGTTAAAAAACGTTAGATAACTATTTACTAATTAATACTAAATAATTAGCTTAATTATCGACGGATTAAATACCTGGGGAAAACATTCCAAGGCTGCTACATACCTTAAAAAAATTTCAATTTTTATTAGGCCCAGATTCGAATTCAAGAAATAAAATATTAATAAATAATTATAGAAGTGAACATTTATTAGTAAAAAAATCTCAGATTTAATTATTTTATATGCTGTAATTTTTAATAGTTAATTTGTATGTGGTTATTATAAATTTATTTAAACGCACATTGATTACGTAAGTTTGTTCTTGCAAATAAATTTTAATTATTTAAAAAAGAGAGAAAAACAGCATTTCTTTTCTTCATGAAATTATGAAGAAATAACCGGGTCCTATTCTTGAGGGAGACATTTACAACTAAGTACTTTAAAACATAGCATTTCCTTATTAAAGGAAAATATTTTTGTATTAGAAAAAAAAAAAGACGACTGACTTTGTATAAACTAAACAAGTTATTGCCTCCACATTAATATCTATCATGAGAAATTATAATAAAAATATTTATAGCATATTTTCCTGATAATAAAACAAAATCTAATTAAGTTGACAGTTTTCTTTCTCATTTATAAGTTACTGGATTAATTGTAATGAAACAGATCTTACTTTTTTTAGTCACGATTTCTATATTTGTTAGACATTATTTTAAAATAGTAGAGTACCTTTTTGATAACTAAATCTTAAATGTAATTTTAAAAAATCTAGTTCTATCACATGATTATTATCAGTGAATCACATGAAAATAAGCGTGATATAAGAATAAATTTTAATTACTTGGAAGTATAACATTTATTGAGCAATAAAAATAAATTAATACAAAAATCATAATGGCTAAATTTGAAGATTGTTGAATTAAGAGTTAAGAAATATATTTGCTAATTTACCTGAAGCAAAAATTTGATTAGGAAGAAATTAAAGAGACGGTAAAGTTTTGAAATACGTTAAGAAAAATAAAATGAATGGAAATGGTCAAAAATGTTTAAAGAGTGGGTATAAAAAAAATTATGGAAATAAATTAAAAATAATAGAATTAAATTGATTATGCTTTTATAAGGAGCTGCTTAGCTAAGGATTTTTGGGCCTTAATAAGAAAATCATCATTTTAGTTTTGTAGCGGTGCTCCTAGTTGTGGATGCGGGTGAAGAAATCATTGTGTCATTTGGTAATAAAGCAAAAACTGTTAATAGCTGAAAAAGATAATATGAAGTGATGTTTGGGATCTTTCATTGTCAAGTGATTATTAATAATTCAAAAATTTTAATATTTTCGTAATTAAAGGCACAAAATGCAAGAAACTGCTTTGAAATGAACTATTATGCTTATTTTCCCCCTCGTGTCATAGCATCGGCCAGGAAGCGAACCCGATAACAAGGACAACTGCTTGTAATGCGGCTGTGCTGACCACTCGACCACCAATTATAGCATTATAATTTCAACATTGCTAAAGTAATTAACATGTAAAAAGGTAAATAAACAAGTGCTATGTCGAATGAGATGATTCCATATATAAAGCAGTAAAACACATGCAATTTTTTCATACTTCCACATCATATTACATTTTATCATTATTAAATGCAAGCTTAATGCAATTAATTTATCCGTCATAAAATTTGTATTCCATTTTATAATGCTGATAATTTTTTCTATATTTTAAACAAACTAAGTGACTAATAAAAACTATGCTTCATATTTTATTAATTTAATACCATTAATAAATTTAACTGTTGTTTTCAATATAATTTTTACCTGCATTTTAATAATGCTGTTAATCATTCATCTTTTATTTTATAAATAATTTTTTTAAGACATAGGAAAAATGCAAATCCCACCTATAATTAAATTAGTTATTTGATTGCATTGTCTCATTAAACTCATTCATTGTTTCGTTGGTATCTAAACATCAGAGAGCTTTGAAAAATCAAGCCAATAATTTGAAATGATTACAACTTGTTTCAGATATAAATGAAACAATAGCTTTGGGACACTGAATGAGATGCAAAAAATACCAAGACTCCTTAAGAAGATTGGTTTAATCAAAATATATCATGAAGACAATAACTGAAACACAGGCTTGTTATATACCTGTGGCTATATATATGTAATATAGGGTATATGAGCACAGACTTTCACACCACCCACCTCTCTCCACTCTATCTAATAACACTGATACACCTAAACACATATATGCTGAAAAGATAAATAATCACCAATATTCGTATTTCATGCTAAACCAGCAATCATCAGTTGGTCCAGACTATCATCTTTACACACATATATAGTATAAGTGCTCAGATATATATTAAGATAGACTATCCTCATAGTTTAATGGACAGGCTTCAATCCACTCCACACTCCAACTCTTCAACCGTCCATCCAATTGAAAATCTGATGATGGAATGCTCAAAGGCCACCCTGAGGCCGAGATTATTGTCACACCCATGTTGACCTAAGGTCAATCTGAACCCCACATGTCCATTAAACTATGAGGATAGTCTATCTTAATATATATCTGAGCACTTATACTATATATGTGTGTAAAGATGATAGTCTGGACCAACTGATGATTGCTGGTTTAGCATGAAATACGTATATTGGTGATTATTTATCTTTTCAGCATATATGTGTTTAGGTGTATCAGTGTTATTAGATAGAGTGGAGAGAGGTGGGTGGTGTAAAAGTCTGTGCTCATATACTCTATATTACATATATATAGCCACAGGTATATAACAAGCCTGTGTTTCAGTTATTACATTATAGAGATGTCTGCCCATCCTTGCATATGTATTAAATGGATTATGTCCTGTACATGTGGGGTTCAGATTGACCTTAGGTCAACATGGGGTGACAATAACTCGCCTCAGGGGCCTTTGAGCATTCCATCATCAGATTTTCAATTATGGACGGTTAAAGTTGGAGTGTGGAGTGGATTGAAGCCTGTCCATTAAACTATGAGGATAGTCTATCTTAATTATCTATATATCCAATCGCCACTATAAGTGTGTAAAGATGATAGTCTGGACCAACTGATGATTGCTGGTTTAGCATGAAATACGTATATTGGTGATTATTTATCTTTTCAGCATATATGTGTTTAGGTGTATCAGTGTTATTAGATAGAGTGGAGAGAGGTGGGTGGTGTGAAAGTCTGTGCTCATATACCCTATATTACATATATATAGCCACAGGTATATAACAAGCCTGTGTTTCAGTTATTACATTATAGAGATGTCTGCCCATCCTTGCATATGTATTAAATGGATTATGTCCTGTACATGTGGGGTTCAGATTGACCTTAGGTCAACATGGGTGTGACAATAATCTCGGCCTCAGGGTGGCCTTTGAGCATTCCATCATCAGATTTTCAATTGGATGGATGGTTGAAAAGTTGGAGTGTGGAGTGGATTGAAGCCTGTCCATTAAACTATGAGGATAGTCTATCTTAAAATATATATCTGAGCATTTATACTATATATGTGTGTAAAGATGATAGTCTGGACCAACTGATGATTGCTGGTTTAGCATGAAATACGTATATTGGTGATTATTTATCTTTTCAGCATATATGTGTTTAGGTGTATCAGTGTTATTAGATAGAGTGGAGAGAGGTGGGTGGTGTGAAAGTCTGTGCTCATATACCCTATATTACATGAAGACAATATGAATTTTCCCAAAGTTTTATAATTATTGTTTATATAATAAAAGGTGAGTTTTTTTAGTAGTGTTATTAAAATATGTTTGTTATTAAAATAGATTGTTAGTGTTATTAAAATACATTTTGCAAGCATCATTAATAAGAATCATATAATTAGTAATTTAAAGTGATTAATCAAAATCTTCATGCTCTCAGTTCCAAATGCTTGTGATTGTACCCATACATATATCTTGGATGAAAAAGATAGAGTGATCCATTCTATCTTTTAAAAAGACTTTATCTTGTGTTTGGAAATGAGAGTATTCAGTTTAAATAGTGTTTCATCTTTAAAGCGTGTCAAGAAAATATGCTAGTTTAAATTAAAGATAAAATGCATTTTAATAATTTATAAAATATATGTTTAATATTTTAAATTTAATATCTCAAATAAAAATAACTGTACTATGTTTAAAATGATATTTAAAGAATAGCTTTCTTATCACAATAATTTTTTTATATATTTAACATTCTTTCATATTATTAGCTTTTTGTTTTTGAATAATCATTAATATAATCCCATTAAATTTATAATAAAGAAGTTTTTATCATAGTGGTTATCCTTTGTATCTGCCCTGCTCATGACTGTGGTGTGAGTTATGTGAATCTTAGGCTAAGTTAACGTTCACATTTTTTCAGATCTCTTTTATTTCAGATAACCAGGATAGTCAACTTAGTTGTCCATTCAATAGTGATCAGTGAACCGGCACAGAATAAAGATCTTGGATTAATTTGGATTGATGAAATAAATGTTGATGCACTGACTATAAAATTAAAACTATGACTAACATATAATGTAGACATTACTTGTAGAAAAAGTATGATATTTTAATGATAAATATTCTCGTTTAGAATATATAATTAATAACTATATAGTTAGATATACAAAAGTACTGCAATATTTATTGACATATTCAAAAGGAAAAATTAAATTGAACTTATATAGCTTAGATATATTTTGTTTTGGGAAAGAGGCTTTTATACTATATCCTATTAACAAACACCACTTACAAAACTGTTATTTGCTATCCAGGCTTGCTTTTGTCAGAATAAATATGTTTATTGAATTCTTTCCTTTTTTTGGATAAATAATGAAATTGAATTCAAGGCTTAATCCGCAATTAACAAGACATTTAAACTGCCAAAGAAGTTCTTAATTTTTTTTTTTAAAAGTCTGATTTAAACTATTATAATTTTGGGTCTGTTAAATGTCTCTGTACATTTTTAATCACTTTAATAAGTATAAATTGCTTGAATAGATTTTATTAGTTATTTTAAAATCTGTGCTAATCAGTAAAATTGTAAAACCATTGGTGTTTTGCAGTCCCATTATTTTTAAGACCAGTATATGATGATAGACCAGATATATTATTAGAATAAGAGAGCACCAATCAACATTCTCAAAATGATGTAGTTTAATCTGAGGAAGAAAATGAAAAAGAACAAGAGACGTTTATGAAAAAAAGTAGGTAATAAAAAATGACACTGATATTTAATCCTATGTTATATTAATAAAGTAATTCAACTATAAATTATTTCCTTCTTTTCTGAGCTAACTTAATAAATGATTGTTAACGAACACATACGCAGAAAAAGGTAGATTTTTAAATATTCTGCTTTATTGTAGCCGAACATGCTTTTGATATATCACGTATATCATAGCTTATAGTAATAAGACTCAAGATTGATGTTCTCTTGACAGTTGAAAAAATATGTGCCAAATGGAAAATAAAATACATGGAAAGTTTGAAAGCTCTTATTAAACATTTTCTGATCTTAAATCTTAAAATAAGTTAAAAAATAAAAATCTAAAAGTTCAGATTTTCCCCCCCAGTTACATTATAATACAACATTTTATAATAAAAAATACTTTTGTCATTTTTAAGACAACAAACAATTTCTTGACTAAAAATCTTAAATAAGGTAAATTATGGATTACTTACAACTACCAACAATTTTAATTACCAGTCAGGATATACAAGTATGATTAAGATGTATCTTAATAAAAACATTGTTTTGTTATAATATAATAATAAATAGTATATTTTAAAAAATAATAGTTTTTGTATTCTAGTGATAAGTCCATTAGTTAGTTATCTATATGATTTAAATTCAAATTTAGAATGGAGCTGGAACGTTTCATGTAACTGGAAAATGTTTAAACAAATGTAGGATTTTTTCCAGACAGCCCAGACTTGATCAGTAAATTGATCTTTATCAATTTTTAGTTGAGGTCTAGTCTTAAAAAAGAAGAAAAGCAGTAAGAATATTTAGGGCCTTTTGATAATTTATATATATATGCAAAGCCATAAAACAATACAATACTAGATTAAATTCAAAAATTTTACCAAAATCCTTTCACAACCATGGTTTCATCTACTACAAATAGACCTCCTCAAGTGAAAATCAAACTATAAGAAATAACAAATATATACACACAATCAAACCTTCCCATAATTCATTTCAAACACCACCTTCCCTTAATATCAAAAGAAGTCTTCATAAGATTGATAGCCTCAGAATCAAGAAGATTTATCATCAAAGACTCCTTTATTCTTCTTTTTAACTCATTCTTTTCATAAAAAATAACCGAAGCATTGTCAAATAATATTGTATGACCTGTATTCAATTCATGAATATATAAAGCTGAGTTAAGATACCTATGTTTAACTCTACTTATATGAACCTTAATCCTTTCATTAAGACTAAACTTACTCTGGCCTACATAAAACTTACCACAATTACATGGAATCTTATAAACAATACCAGGAATAGACTTACTATTAATAGACTGTTTAGAACCATTAAGTAATGAATTCAAATCAGAACCTTATATATATATGGCCTATATCTATTTTATCTATTCTCCAATAGTGGTCAATAAATGGTTATTAATGACAGGGAGTAAAGTTTCATGTTAATCTACAATTGTAAGATTTATGTTATTACACTGACTAGAAAATTAAACGTGATTTTAATATGATGTAATCTTCATTGATGGTTGAACATGTTGTCATACCTCTTTCTACAGTCCTGAATCTTTATTAAAACAAGCACTAGAAAGCAATGAACTTGGCTTGGGAAGAATCTCCACTCTTTCAGTAATCTTCAATCTTTATAGAGGAGTTTCAAAAGAACTTTCTTCTGTAATTGACTATTTAAGGTGTAAGTTATTTTTTACTTAGCATTACTAAGAATTATTTTTAATATTCATTTAAAATTTATAAGGAAAGTATTGAAAACCCTCAGTGAGCTATATGTAAACTAATGCAACTCTGTCAATAAACAAAAAAGTACTGTGTGGCTCCACATGTACTTTATGTTGAATCATATACAAGCATTCAATTTATTGATGTATTACTTTGCTGAGGGTAAATTATATATATTAATGTAATTTCATGACAACTGTAAGCTATTCTTAATTACTATAACTAATCAGAGGGTAAGGCTGAGTCTCATGTTTAACAGCCTAGCTTCCATTTCAATTTAATCTATATTTGAGCTATCACAATTTATATTTACATCTATTAATTGAAGATTATTTTAATATTTAGATGTTAAATATGAGGTCCAGCCCTTCCCTCTGATTAGTTATAGTGATTTCAGGATAGCTTATAGTTGTTCTTAAGTTATATTAATATATATCATTAAAATCAGACAGCACTTAGACAATTCCATTATTAATAGGAATCAACAATTTTAAACCATTGTCAAGGAGGTGCTTGACAATGGTTTAAAATTGTTTTTTTTTCCATGTGTCAAAGCATTGGCCAGGAAGTGAATCCACAAACCTGGGACAACTGCTTGTAAGGCAGCTGTGCTGACCACTCGACCACCAATGCATGACTGGTTTGAAATTGTTGATTGCTATTGATAATGGGATTGTCTAAGTGTTGTCTGGTTTTTAATGATTACTTACAAACCCATTTAGTTTTGAGCATTATTATACTTATTATTAATATATATGTAATTCATGCTTTACATTGTAATATGTCATTAAATTGAATGCTTATATATGTTAGTTGCCAAGTGGTCAGCACAGCTGCCTTACAAGCAGTTGTCCTGGATTAGTGGGTTCACTTCCCGAGCAATGCTATGACACACAAAAAAAGTACAGTTGAATCCATTTTGTATTTTTTCATTTATTATGTTGCATATAGTTTTCAAGGGGTTTTCAGTAGCTTCTGCATAAATTTCATTTATATTTGAGCTATCACAATTTATATTTACATTTAATATTGATTTGTAAAAGAGAAATTTTTGAAATTTAATAATACAAATTGTTTAAAGATAAATTGTAAAGTTGGATATTATTCAGGTTTTTATAACATATATATAATATTAATGGATGTCTGTATTCCTTTAACTTATATATATATATATTCAAATAATAAAACAAATACAGTAATATAGATTCAAACTTTTATTCCATATAAGAGTGCTTTCAACTATCTAAGTATTCTTTGTCAACTAAGTTTAAAACTCTTAAAACCAAATGTATAAGGTATGTTCAAAGACAATCACTTTCTATTTTTAGGAAATGTAAAAATTAATGAATTATGGAAAAGCTAAAAATAGAAAGTGATTGTCTTTGAATATATCTTATATGTTTGGTTTTAAAAGTTTTAAACTTAATTGACAATGACTACTTAGATAGTTGAAAGCACTCTTATATGGATTAAAAGTTTGAATTCATGTTACTGTATTTGTTTTATTATTTGCATATAAAATTATATATATATACACACATCAAAGAAATCAAAATGTAAGCTCATCACTAATTCAAACATTAAACTTTTTTAACATAGTAGCAAAGTTATTGTGTGCTGTTTTGAAATTTTAATACTCAGTCTGAACATTTGTTTTTGGGTTTCTTGATAACGCTTGATGTTATGCTTTGTTTATCTATTTAAGAAGTTTATATGTACAAATCATCTTAAGTTTAGAAAGAAAATGATAAGAAAGAATCATAAAAACAAAAAGTTAAAATTAATTTTGTAATAAATACATAAACCAATCTTTAAAATGCAAATACACTTATATATATATATATTGTAATGGTATGGAAATGGGTGAGTTTGGGGTGATGGAAAATCATTATAAGTTACTACAAAATTTAAAATTAAATATCAAAAGAATATGAATACATATGAAGAATGATCATGAGAGATCAGCAGAGAACTAACTATAAGTATAAGTAACTATGAGTTCATCAGCATTACACAAAAGTAATAATCATTCATCATAATGAATAATCAATAATAAACTCATCAATCTTGTGACTGGATTTGAAATGGATTTACTATAGATCAGGCTAATTATTTAGCCCTTGCCAGCTTGGGCAGATTATTTAAACAATAATTTGAACACACAAATTGAAGTGTTAATCCATAAGAATATAACAATTAAAAATGATGCTGGGATACTAATTCATGATGATCATCATCAATGCTCTAACCACTTAGTACCATTAATGTACTGGCCAATTATAATCTTGATTTCTAAATAAATAATTAAAATAAAATGTAGCACATGAATTTTAATAAATATTCCCTTTGCACCATTCTGCATTAGAGAAGTAGTGAAATTATCATCAACTCAATGTCCATAAACACTAAATATAAACCCCTTTTTAAATAATGGATTGTTATGTACAAATCCAGCTCAGAGAACAAAAGCTCTGTAATTGTTACTGTGATCAAGAGATATAATTTTGACATATAATGTTTTAAATCTATTCTAGGATTAATTAAATTCACTGGAATAACATTAACAATAAAATATAAATGTATTAATTAGAAACAATAAAATGAAATTAAGGTCTGCTGAGTATGTCATAAATATAAATTTGGCATTTCAATTTTGATTAATACAATAAGCTATCACATTGTGATTTACAAATACCTCATAATAGGTTTACATAAAACACATATATCATCACAGAAATGTGCCTGTATAAAAAATTACATATCAGAATTGTGATAAACTAATAATAAAAATCAATAATTCATTTTAATAATTCATAAAGTATGATTAATGTTAACATATATGTGTTTAGATGATTCTTTTACATTATCACCCAGATGTGCTGTAACCTATGGGAATTGTCATATAATAAATGACTCACATATATATATGGTGTCCATGGATATGTGTGCACACTGACACCTATATAATATATTTTAATTTGTCAAAATAATAAACTTATTAAAATATATTTTTAACTATTCCATGATGAAAATATACATAAAATTCACACATATATGTGTGTATATAAAAAATAGTATGAATCAAAAATATTAAATTCATTCATTATTTCTAATGGTAAAAAGATTTTTATTTTTTTTTAAAAAAGAAAATTACCATGATATTCAGTTTGGAAACTTCCTTCCTCTTGATTAATTATAAACATCTTTAAAAATATTCCAGCAAGTTCTTTTGTCTAACTTTTTAAGGGGTCATTTTGTTTTTAGCCGAAACAGCGCCACTTTGTCCCATGTTGTATCAAATGTTTTAAAATGTTTCATTTTTTGCATTGACACTATTCAGCTGTTTTTCACGAAAAAGTCCGTCTGTTTTTCAATTTTAGCACATGCATAGAGTATTCACATTAGTTTGTAAAGTTTCATGTAGATGGCAGTAATAATAAATAATTTATTCAATTTTTCCTGGAAGCCAATGAACCACCCCACATTCACTTTGTTCCCAGGCAATCCAGAGAGCAAGTTCTAGTCTTCATCCCAGAAATTTTACTTTTGAATTCCAAATCCCATTTTTCTTGCAATTGGTAAGTTATAATAATTATTTATGATTTATTTCTATAAAATATTTCTATAAAAATATAATATTTCTATAAAAATAAGTTCTTTGACTTTCTATCCATTGCAGATACCTGGATCATCTTATTCATTATCTATTCACATCTTTCTAATTTCATTTCAAATCAAGTGTGTATTACTAAATATTTATATACTTTATTTCAAAAAATAATAATCATGTTTTTCATATTATGATTTATTTCTATAAAATATTTCTATAAAAATAAAATATTTCTATAAAAATACGTTCTTTGACTTTCTATTTGCAAATGAAAATTTTGAAAAATTGTGATGTTTGCAGCATCATTTTATCAACTAAAAAATTTCAAAATCACATGATGTTTTTCTTACTTGTAAATGACTGATTTTAATATCTTATATTTTTTTACAAATTACATTTTAGGTTTTAGAATATATATGATTCAAAACTTGATAAACATATTTCAATAAATAAATAAGCATCTTTTGATATATTTTGAGACACAGGATATCATATATATATATATGTCTGCATTCATATACCCCAACATCATATCCATAGTTTTTTTTAATAAACAATAATAAATGGTTTTTTTCATATGATCTTGATAAATAATTATTAGTACATAGATAAGTGCTATTCAAAACTTTTATTTCTTCATAAATGTATTATAAAAATATAAAATAAAAAAAAGAACAATTTTGGTCATTTTTCTGAAAAAATAAATAAGATTATTGGAGTTTTTCCCTTTTTAATAAAATATACTGGAAATGAATCTTACTTTTAATTGTATAAAGTTATCTACTTTAAATGTTTGTAATTTAAAAATTACAACTGTCATTTTCAAGAAATTATTTAAAATAATGTCACCCTCAATATATATAACACACTTCATTCACCAGCTATACTTTGTATATATAGAAGACAGTATCTTTATCTGTGCTTTTCTGCATATAATATACAAAACAGTATATTTATAAACTAATTCTTCAGCACGTTGATGAACTTTGTTGGTAAGCTGGTCTCTTTTAAAACAGTATACTGGCTTGTCATTTTCAGGAAAGGTATAATCTGATAACTGTTGATATTAAATAAGCTTGATTCAGTCTCTATACTGTCTAATATACACATATATGGCTTATAAACCATACAAAAGCTGGATCTTCTTCCATGTGAATCCAAACTCTACCATTGTGAACTAGCAGTATTGTACTGTCTTGCCTTCAGTTATATCTTTATAGTAACTCTAAAAACTTTAAAAACTCATCTAATATTTTTTATAACATTTTTATAGTCAGTATGGAATTAATTAAAAGTACATATTTTTTATTTTGATTGAAAAAAGTTAATGACTCTTTCCACTTTACCTTAATCTTTTCAAAAGCAACTTTTTAGAATTGTTGTCACAATATATTATAAAACCTTTAATCAAAAAAATTTCTTTAATCAAAATAGATAGGAAAATTTTATAATTATCATTATATCTATTGTAACATAAAAACATGCTTTTCATTTCAAAATAAAAATTAATAAAATATTAATTAGACCTTTTAAAATGTTTAATTTATAATACATTTTTAAGATTTAAATTATTTAACCTTAATTACTTTCAGGGCATTAGAGACATGCTTCAGTTTTTTTAATTTTAAATTTGCCCTCTGCTGAAAATTTTGTGAGCCTTTTTTTTTATGGCTTTAAAATTCATGTAAATTTATTTTCTAATATTTTAAATACAAAAAGTCAATAGATGGCTTGGAAATCAAGAAGTGATCCAACAAATGATTTCAAGCTCTGCTGATGATGGATATCCATTATATATTTCACAACCTCACACCTTGCATGTTCACTTTGGTCATTGAAAAAATATTATGGTGGTGTAAAAACTTCATTTGTTGGAAAGTTTATGATTATGTTGGTAACCTAATTATGTAATAATTGTTAAAAATGAAAAGTGTATTTATGTATTTATTTTTCACAGAAATGTTTTGTTTTTTAAATAAAAAGAATATTTTCTTCTAAATATTATTACTATAAAGATTATAATCGCAGAAAACACAGCTGTCTACAAAATGAGGGCATTCACCTGATTGGTATTATATTTACCAATATCATAAAAATTATGAAAAAAATTGTAAACTTTTAAAGCATAATTTGATAGATTTAGTAGTTATTAAAAATTTTTTTAGATTTGTAAATCAAATTTGAAACACTGAAAATTTCATTCATTTTATAAATTGAATCAGCTCCACCTAAAATTTGATGATATGATTACATTTTGTTTTGAGTAAATATATTTTTAAAAATAATTACAGAAATCAAATGTGATTTTTTATAATTTATTTAATTTCTAAACAAAAATATCGAATGACATCAAATTTATTATGTTCTGGTAAATAATAAAGGTTTAATAACAAAATGAAAATTGAAAATTTAAGTCTATTAAATCTAGTGAAAACAAAGAAGGTGGTCAGAAAAATAGTGAAAATCGGTGGGATTAATCCTTAATTGTGATTGGTGGGATTAATCCTTAACTGTGATTCCAGTGTAATATAAGAAATATCTACAAAAAGTCTTTATTTGTGTTTATTTCTACTTTTCCTTTCAACTTTTTATATATGTGCATGCACACACACTACTGTGTTGTTGAATGCTATGAGACACATAACTGTTTTAATATATATATTAGTGATTTTTTAATCTGTTTATTTGACATACCTTGCACTGTTATTTTTTAAAAATTCTTATGCAAAAAAAAAACTTTGTTTCATGAAAGATTTGTTTTTTATCCTGCATTCCAATGGCAGATATATCTTTCCAATAAAAGCAACTAGTACTGCATTTTTAAAAAATGTTTTTGAGTGAATTGTTATACTGTAGGCAAAAAAAAAATTTTTTCACCAAAACATGATTGTATCCAAAAATTTGTCAAAATCAATCTCATAAAAAACTAATTTAGTTGAAATAATTATATACTATGATAGAGTACTATGTTTTCGAAATTGTTAAATGAAGCAATATATTAGAATCTATTTTGCAGCTCAACATCTAAGGGTATCTTTTTAATTAAACAACTACTATGATATCTAACCTGGTATACATTCTCAAATTGATAACAATTCAAGTTAGAAGTTGCTGAATATTTTTCTTCTAACAAATATCTGATAAAGTATTTGAGTTTTTCAATATTGATGACTAAATTCTGTATGTGTGTATTCAAAATATTAAAAACATTAGTCAAACATTGGTGGCCTAGCACTTAGCATAGCTGCCTTCCAAGCAGCTGGCCCTGATTTGCTTCCAGGTCAACGCATTTGACATATGAAAAAAAAGACATTCTGAATTTCATTAGGATATAAATTAAAAAGATAAAGTTATTTCATTTTAAAACTTTCCCCTGAAATCTATAATTCATATTGATGTTTACAATTTAGTTTTTGAAAATATAATAAGAATGGTAAAAAAAATTGAAGTTACTCAATTACTGTATAAGTCCTCTCTTTAACACCAGTTTTAATTTCGAATGCTCCAGACTTTTTCACTGGCAGAAACATATATTCACTTGATGTATATATATTTGATCTATTTATTGTCTAAGGTTATTTATCTGTGTGACAACTTTTGGTTTTTTATATTAAAGATACTATTTGTACAAAAGGGAAGAGCTTTTTAATTAAAGTATTTAAACCAAGTGTTTCTAATCTTTTATCTTTTTTTTTTCATATGTCATAGCATCGCCGGGACGCGAACCCACAACCGTCTGCAACCAACTACTTGCTTGCAAGGCGGTTGCGACCTCTCGGCTAACAACGCTTGACAAATCTTTTATCTTTTGAAGTAATATTCTTATGGCCAACATAATTTCTTTTGACTTTCTTAGAATTACAAAAGCATTAGTAGAATCATTCTTAACTGGATTTAGCATAATGAGAGAAAAGTTAGTCAAGATTATATTTACTGATGGAAATATAAATTTTATCAAGAAAGAAAAGTGTTACTGTATTTTTAAAAGTACATGAATTGATTTTTCAATGTAACACTTTTAATTTATCAATGTTCGTTTCAATAAATGAACATTGACTTTTACTAAATTCTTTACTATTAAAATGTTTTCATTAAAAAAGAATGGTTACTTATTTAATCTTTGTTACATTTACATAAATGAATAACTTTTTATTTTACTGAATTACCATAGGATTGGATAATAATTAATAACTTAATTATAAGGACATACACAAATATACACATACGCTTATTCTGATACTAAATTTTATATCATACCATTGACACCTTCTTTGACACTTTATCAATACTTTTATTTTTATTATTTGTATTACACTAACAGTTTCGACTGTCCTGCAGTCATCATCAGAGCTACAATATTCAAATATATAATTATACAATTATTACACTTATCCATATATATATATATATAATTAATACACAATATAAACAAAATAATAATACATTTTAATATGATCTTTATAAATAATCATTTCCCATTTTATTATCTTATCTTCTAAATAATTTTATCAATATTTTATATTAATTTATTTTATATCACTTTATTTCATTTTTTAAATATTATTTAATATAATAATTATAACTTTATCATTTATTTTACTATTTAATGCATATTATTATCATTTTCTTATATTATAAAATCAACTTCTAATCTTGTCTTATTTTTATTAAATATTTCTATCAATTAACTTTACCCACATTGCAAATTATTATTATTATTATTTTATTACAAAAAATTACTTACTTCTTGTTGATTCTATTACCAAAACCCAACTGACAAAAAAATTCAAATTTTGTATTTGTTTAACCTCCCTCTATTGTCATTTTCTTTAACTATTTTCTTTTAACCTTTTCAAATTCTAATTATTACTAACAATTGTTTATAAAATTATTGTTCTTACCCCGAAATCTCGATTAAGACTTGGTTTTATACTCTTAATCAAGATTGCTTCTTTAATTTTTCTATCCCTACTATTATTTGTGTAATTAATCATTTTTATACAATCTTTTTCAAACCTATGACCTGTTTCTAATGAATGCAAATAAACAGGTGATCTCTTATCATATTTATGCTGAATTAATCTGGTATAAATTGAGTTCTTTGTTTCTCCCACATAATTAGTTTTTATATTTTTACTTTTGCATGATTTGCATTCAATTTTATATACCCCATTTATATTTTTTTCTACTTTTCTTACATACTTATTATCTAATATATTAAGTATATTCTTCCTTCTTTTATTCACTATCTTAAACTTTATAACATTATTAAACTTTTTGTTAATTCTAATAATTATTCTATTCATACCTTTTACAATACTGTTATTATAAGTTTTAATACCTATATATTTATTTTTATCTATTTTATTTTTTCTACTTACTATCCCATTGTTTGTATTAAGTTTAAGATAGTGAATAAAAGAAGGAAGAATATACTTAATATATTAGATAATAAGTATGTAAGAAAAGTAGAAAAAAAATATAAATGGGGTATATAAAATTGAATGCAAATCATGCAAAAGTAAAAATATAAAAACTAATTATGTGGGAGAAACAAAGAACTCAATTTATACCAGATTAATTCAGCATAAATATGATAAGAGATCACCTGTTTATTTGCATTCATTAGAAACAGGTCATAGGTTTGAAAAAGATTGTATAAAAATGATTAATTACACAAATAATAGTAGGGATAGAAAAATTAAAGAAGCAATCTTGATTAAGAGTATAAAACCAAGTCTTAATCGAGATTTCGGGGTAAGAACAATAATTTTATAAACAATTGTTAGTAATAATTAGAATTTGAAAAGGTTAAAAGAAAATAGTTAAAGAAAATGACAATAGAGGGAGGTTAAACAAATACAAAATTTGAATTTTTTTGTCAGTTGGGTTTTGGTAATAGAATCAACAAGAAGTAAGTAATTTTTTGTAATAAAATAATAATAATAATAATTTGCAATGTGGGTAAAGTTAATTGATAGAAATATTTAATAAAAATAAGACAAGATTAGAAGTTGATTTTATAATATAAGAAAATGATAATAATATGCATTAAATAGTAAAATAAATGATAAAGTTATAATTATTATATTAAATAATATTTAAAAAATGAAATAAAGTGATATAAAATAAATTAATATAAAATATTGATAAAATTATTTAGAAGATAAGATAATAAAATGGGAAATGATTATTTATAAAGATCATATTAAAATGTATTATTATTTTTGTTTATATTGTGTATTAATTATATATATGTATATGGATAAGTGTAATAATTGTATAATTATATATTTGAATATTGTAGCTCTGATGATGACTGCAGGACAGTCGAAACTGTTAGTGTAATACAAATAATAAAAATAAAAGTATTGATAAAGTGTCAAAGAAGGTGTCAATGGTATGATATGTTATAATAGAAATCAATACATAGGAGAAGAAGAAGTAGAAAATTATAATACTAAATTTTACAAAGTTACATTTGTTTAAAAAATTAATTGAAATAATCAAAAACTTAGAAAATTTATATTTAAACAAAACATAATAATTAAAAAATGTCTGTTATGTTTACTTTTCTATAGTGTACCTTAATGTCAACTGACCTCTTGAGCAATTAGCATATAACTCAAAAGAAAAAGTAAACCCCGTGTTCAACATATCTAGATAGAAGCCCCTGTTCACATACATGTAGGGAAATCCATATCAAATAAATTACAATTATATTTTTATTTTAACAGACAGAACATTATACATGCATTTTCAATTCATATTTTCTGATTTGACAGCTAATTGTTTGGCAGGGAGTTGTTTTTTTTTTCAGCATCAAGACATAATAGTTCGATTTAATTGATCAACTGGGGATTTTTTTTTATATGATGGGTTAAAATTAATCCAAAGTTGTCTAGTTCTTAAAATCGCAATTATAATTCCTTAGCTAAACTTCTTAGGTCAAAATTTTTTTCAAAATAGATAGTTGTATTTGGAAATGTTAGATTTCAAAAGAAAAAGAAAATTCAAACATTGATCATATGGATAGTTGAGAGGCCTTTTTACTCATTTACTTTTTTATGATGCAAAATCGATTTTAAATGTCAAACAAATCATGTGTTTTAATCAATCTCTTTTATTGTTAAAATTACAAATGAATTGGAGATTATATCAAAAAAATTAGAAAGAAAATTGACTAATCTTCAAATGTAATTTATGATTAAAGATACTGTCCACTAGTTTTTTTTGACTGTACAATAAAACCTTGATATATCATCCCCATATATTTTACTCATTTTTTGGCTTCAGAATTAATATCACAACTAAAATAAGGTTCTCATATGAAATTTTCTGCATGACTTAAAAAAGGCTAGCACTATGTAGTCAGGAGTTATTTAAGAAAATCAGGTGATATTTAAATACCAAAAATGTTAAATGGGCTTTGATACAAAATCCTTTTACTCTTGAATTAGTTATAAGTTCAGATAATAAACCACTAAACATTGCATGATCACTATTTTTTATGCTAGCACATTACTATTATTAAAACAGGTAAAACTCTCTCCATATAGTAGTGCCACTCAATGCTAACTAGAGTAATCAATGGATGCCAGAAGGCTTGTGCATAAAATCCATATCTAGTGCCTACTCATCCAATATCCCCAGACTAGTTTCTGGCTTGTGGCATTCATCAGTGAGGAGCTTTGGATCTGAGAGCACTGCACCTAGATCTTAGGATCTAATGCAACCCTACTGAGTGGCACTACTATATGGAGAGAGTTTCACCTGTTTTAAGTTCTGATGATATTCATAAGCACAACTGCATTATTAAATTGTTTATTTATTTTTAATAAAGAAGTATTTTATTAATGTTGGACTATGTTCCAGTCTAAAAAGATGAGAACTCTACCTGAGTGACAATAATAGCATAGATAGAAAATAATTCTGGAGAGAAGCATATCAGTATTATCAAAGGTCTTGGAATAGTTTTGAACACAGTATGACAATGATCTTATAAATGTTATTGGTCTTGACAGACCAGACTTTGAATCAAAACATAAAGTTTTTCTAAAGCAAATATCAATTTTTTTTTCTGTATGAAATGGTTTTAATTTTTCATTATTCATAAAATTAAATAAAATAATAAGATTATTACTTTTTTAATAAAGTAAGATTGTTACAAACACAAATACATTATTGTATCTAATCACTATAATTATCTTTGTTTTTTTTAAATATATATATAATTAGCATGATATTTATATATTAGAAGTATATACTCTTATTCTTCTCCTTTACTTTCTTTGCATTTCTTCATATATATATATTGCTTATAATAACTTCTCCCATATACACTTTAATGCAAAAAAAAAAATTTAAATAAAACTTCTTTATTTTCCTGACAGTTTCAACTGTCTAGCAGTCTTCATCAGAGCTTCTCAAATTTCCTCTACCTTTTAAACTGTCAGGAAAATAAAGAAGTTTTATTTAAAAAATTTTTTTTTGCATTAAAGTGTATATGAGAGAAGTTATTATAAGCAATATATATTTATATATTGAGATATATTGTCTATGTCAATGTATATTTAAGAAAATAGAAGTAGATATCAACTATGAGTTGGATTCAAATTTTATAAATTAGATTTGGATTTCATAATTGAATTTAGGTTTCTATATATTATACACATATGCATAGGTAAAGGTATGACTGTTCAAAAATAAAAGTGTTTATTTTTTATTTAATTTTTAAAAAAATTTATTTAAATTAAATAAATTTGTTTAAAAGTTATATTATAGAGAGGAAATCTTTTTTTCTTAAATGAAAAAAGAAAATTATTTTTAAATAAAGATGAATTAATTATAACTAAAAAATTAGATTAATTAAGAAAATTTTGATATGAAGTAGTTTATTACAATATTAAGGTAAATTCCTTTGAATGGAGTTTTGCAAATATTTTAAAATTTAATTAAAAAAATATTTTTAGAGGTTTTAAGATAAATTTGTTGTAATGCTATTCAATATGTTTTTTTTTTTTTTACCTAAGGAATTTTGTATAAATGTGGATTAGATTAAAAATAATTACTGGTCTGTTATAATTGTATTTAAAAAATATGTTCTGCAAAAAAGAGAAAGAAGTTTAAGTAGCCAGCTCCAGAAACAAATTTTGTCTTTCCTTTGCTATTTCTGTTCCCCATTTACCCAGATCATCATTATTGTTACCATGTATTTCAAGAAACCTCTTCCAAGTATTGAAAGCAATCATTATGCTTTTCTAAACCACTAAAGAACTTTTTCTGAGTATGAATCCCACAATACAGATGTATTGGCTGAATCAATTGCAACCTTGTGATAATCTCTAAATATATATAACATTGCAACTATAACAGATGTACTTCTAAATAGCGAACATTAACCAAGTTTAATATAAACTCTTACTCTGAAAAGTGAAAACCAATTGTGACTAAATATTTGGGAACAGTCAACAGTATATTTCACTAGTAAATAACAAAAGAGCTCTTCACCATTTCAAAAAGTTAAAATGTACATAAATTTAATTCTAGTTTTATACAGAAACAATCATTTCTTGGCTACCTAGGGACTTATGGTAACAATTTTACTTAGTTTATGAACAATAATAATTTGATAAACTTACAGAGTCTCTAATTACCACAAAACAGTAATACTTATATATTACTTAATTTTTAATTTAATTTATGCATTTTGTATATTTATTTTATTGTATTTTTTTAATGTTACTCTTTGCATTATAATATGTACTTTGGTTTAGTATAAATTTTGACAACATAAAAGGGTAATTTAAGTTTATGTATTTTAACGGAACTGTTAATATGTTTATTTTACTTTGCTTATTAGATCAATCTTTAGTATTTGTTTACTGTTGTCTGCTCTTGCCAATTATTGCTTTTAAGGAATCTCTATTCTCACTGATCTAGAGATTCCCCCCCTCCCCACAATATCTTATTTTTGGCTCCACAATGTGATGCAAGATTACAGAAAACAATATACCCTGAGATATTAACAAACCAATTGGCAGAAGCTTTAAAATAATTGTAATTGTGAAGTGGTTGGTACAAGAAATAATACCAAGAAAAGAAAAAAGTTGGTTGCTTCAAAAGTAAAGTGATATTCATGATATAGAGAGATGCTTGGAAAAGAAGTTCAACATATTAAAAATAAAAAGGAAGTTCTATATAATAAATTAAAATATAAAAAGGTCTTTTTTCTTTCTTCAACATGGTGTCAATAGAGAATCAAGAATAGTTATCACTTAAAGATGTGATCAGTTTCATAATGCAGTCAATAAAAGAATTTCAACAAAATCAGGTAGAAATGAAACAAAATTAGCTTCAATGGAATAAATAATCTATCCACATAATTAAAAAGATTATGAAAGAAATATTAGAAAAAGATGATCCAATTTAAAATGATGAAGATCACGTTAAAGTTCCTAAAAGTGATTTTCAATGGTATGGATGGATGAAGAGTTGGAGGATGGGGTGGGTTGAAGCCTGTCCATTAAAGTGTAAGGATTTGCTATCTTCATATAAACTGAACATATTATATATATGGGAGATGGTAATCTGGACCAACTGATGAGTACTGGTTTAGCACGAAATACATATATAGTGGTTATTATTTATCTTTTCTGCATGTGTGTGGTCATGTGTATCAGTAGTATGAGATAGTGTCTATAGTGAAGGGGCTTGAAAGTCTGAGTTCAAATCCCCTATATTTAAAAGTGATAATGTTCCTAATAAGAAATTTGAATTAGTCATGAGTTTTTAAACTTTTTCACTGAAATACACTGTATATATCGCAATACGGTAATTGATAGGAGCCGATCTTTTCAAATTTGTTTGTTTTTAATTCAAAATGCTTAAGCTATTTTATTATTTAAAAAATTATTATTCTTCAAATAAAAATAAATTTCTCTATCTTTTTGTAATCACAGACTTTTATCGATAATAAAAGAGAAAAGTTTAAATATTGCAATATAAATTTATATTAAAAAATGAGCGAACATACACATTTTAAAATATTGTGCAAAAAAATTCAAATGAATAAATACAATACATTTATTTTTAAGTTTTCATTTTTTCAAATGTATATTTTGATTTTTATAAATCTCATTGAAATAGATGAATAAAAGATAAAAAAATAAAATCACCATATAACGATAATAGTCAATTAATATATAGACAAGCAATTTATTAAAAATAGATAATCTAGTCTAAAACCGAATTCACTATTCGTGTATGTTGGTGGTAGATTAATAGATTGCCTATTTGAGTTATTTTTATCTTGTTTTATCTTTCTTTTAAAAGAAAGATTTAGCTCACAGTTGCTTTGTTTATTTAAAATGTAATTGATTTTTTTTTTTTATTATTATTATTCAGGTGTATTTTTTTTTTTTTTTTAAAGAAAAACTTTAAGATTACAATGCATAATTAAAATCTTTTATATTGGCTATTATATCTAATTTTTCAAATTATTTTGAAACAGAGAAAGAAAATTATATTTTATATAATAAATTAAATTTATTTTATAATATTTAGACGTCCATTTAATTTTCTATACGACATCTTATAATAGAAATTGTGCTAATAAATAACTTATTTTCAAGTCAAAATGTTTTGAAAATAGCTGTATTATTAATTGATCAAAAGATCATGTGATGTTGAAGTTGCCAAGTGTTAAGAGTTTGAGCACATCGGTTTCATTCATTTGACTAAATTGTAATTATTTTATACGTTGTGACAGCTTGAGAAAGGAGGGGCTAAATTAAATAAAGATAAAATAAATAGAAACAAAAATTAAAGTCAATTTTTAATACGTTCATTGTTAACCCTTTTATACATACTAAATTTTTTTTTGATTTAAATATATATATATATTTAATTATTGGTTTGAAATAATTTCTATTTTCACAATTTCATTTACAAGGATCAAATAGTTTGCACGCACACCTTTATTACCATGCTCTTTAGGTAAATATTTTAACGATTATTATTAATCATTTATTAGCTAACTGAAAGATTAAAGTATCAAAATATCACATGAACACGATTTCTTTATGCTTATACAAACTATTAAATCAGTAGAAAATTTTTTATCAAGCGTAAGCTCTAGTTATCAATAGTTTTTAGAATGTTGTGCATTTTAATTTCTATCCACTATCTTCTTATCCAATATTCTCAAAGTAGTTTCTAACATATTGCTTTCATCAATGAGAATCTTGGATTTGATAGCTTTATAGTTAACCAAAAAGGTAAAAGGTGGGTGCTGGAGAATACATTAGATCCAAAAATCCAGGTGTACTCCTCCTAGATACAAGGTTCCTCCTGATGAAATCCATGAACTAGAAACTAGTCTAAATATATTGGAATGGAATATACTGGATAGAAATTAAAGTGCACAATCTTTTAGAATCTATTAATTACTAGAGCATACACTAGGTGGTACTATTGTGAAGAAAAAAAATTGCCACTGTTGGGGATTATAGAGGTGAATGTGATTATTAAAGCATCAAAGACATCAAAATATATAGATACTAAAATGTATTAAAATCTGTATGACTATACAGGAAAATTAACTTGGATTTAAAATGTTATTGTGTTTTCAGTTTGGGCTAATACTTTTTCATTTAATAGAAGAAGCAAAACATTAATGTTTGAGGAATGCATTAAATTTAAAGTTCAAGATACATAAAGCTATAAGCTAGAAATTAGTATAATGATATTGGATGCAAAAAATTTATCGAATAGGAAAGGATTAAAATACACAATCTTCTGGCAGTTATTGATTACTAGAGTTTACACAAGGTGGCACTACTGTGTAGAAAAAATTTTGCTACTTATTTTAACTGAAGAATACTGCTTCAGTATAAGATGGATCTATGAGTTATTTATCTTTATGAGATATCTTTCACAAGTTTTAAGCATATCTTTAAAAAATTCCAAATTTATATTTTTTAATTAAACATATTTTTTAACACTATACAAAATGCATCTGATTTGAAAAATATGTATATTTGGGAATAAATAAATACCCATGAAAAAAAATTCAATCAAAAGAAAACAGCAATATAAATATACATCTATACCCCACTTAGTACTTGATCTTTATGTGAAGATTCACTACAGCAATCATCATCAATTTATATCCATCATTTTGATTTACATTTGATTATTCACTTTAATGATCATAAAAAAAATTGATTTTTTTTAAAACCACTATTTTCAAAATGGTGGCCGTTTTGCAAAATTGATAATGTCATAGGATAGTGATTTTATATCATCTGAGGGAAAATAATGACATTTATGTAAAAAATGTCAGTACATAGTTTATTCATTATACACAGTACAGTATACAATATTACAGTATACAGTATTTTGATTATAAAATTAAAATACAATTAATGACCAAAACTTTATTGAATTTCCAAGTCCTTGCAAGACAATCAATACATTCATTAATGGCATATTCAAAGTAAATACTTTCATTGTTAATGATTACAAAAGCAAAATAAAATACTTTTCATTCAATACAATAAGTAATCCAAAGCTTATTTTGATGACATTCAATAACTAAATATATTAATATTATAGTTTTAAATATGTATATTAACTTAGAAACTATGAATTTATTTTTATGGATTATAATTCTTATGAATGGTATTTTCCTTGTGACAAAAATTATGATCATTATAATTTTAAAATAGTTACCTTAATTGCAAGTTATTTTGAGAAAAAATTATTTCATGCATTATGCAATTAATAATCAATTTTATATGATCAAACGTTAGTAAATCTAAGTTGAAAATTATATTTACTCACTTGATTTTAAATTATAATGTCATAATTTGTTTCAGATATAGCCAAGTAAATGGCATCATTATCACAAACTTAAAAAATACAGTTGCTGCTCCACCAAATACAAATTTCATTTACCATAAAACTAAAAATAAATTTTTATCATATACTATATTGATAATTAATTTTAATTTGTGTACTGCACATATATTAGCTAGAATATTCAGTTAAGCATTTTGAAGAAAAACCTTTATGAGTGTTAATTCCAGCTAAATCAAAACTATTATTGTAAATCTATTTTTGGTGAATAACAACAACAACAACAACAACAACAACAATAATAATAATAATAATAATAATAATAATAATAATAATAATAATAATAATAATAATAAAAAGGAGAAATGATTTCATGCATTATGCAATTAATAACAAATTTGAATGATGAAAATGCAATACAAATAAATTAAAGATTCATGCTTTTCATTTTTATTTAAATAGCTCGTATATCTGACATTAAAATGTACAGTGTTATTTGAAAAATTGTTAGTTCATTCTCAAAAAAATAGCTACTGTGTATAATAAAATATGAGAACTCATGACATAAAAAAACTTACCAATAGTGTATGCTGTTTATTTAAATCTGCATAGTACATACTGTAAAAAAAGTCTTAAATATTGATTACAATGCATTATATATATTAATATGTCAGAATTTTTATTTTTTTTTAAAGTTAACTGTGTGGTTGGGTTTTGGTAACATACAGTTCTTTAATTTGGCTAACTTAAACTGATGATGAATAACAAGTGTTTATTGTCAGAACAGTACAGTTAAGTGAAATATTATTAGACATTGTTTTTTTAATTCTAAATAATTTTACATAAATAATGTAAGACTATGAATTTTAAAAAATGAGACTTCAGTATGTTTTTTTTTCAGTGTAATGTGAAACAGTTTTGTAGAATAACACAAAAAATTATTAATTGTGAACTTATTTTTTATTTCTTGGTGCATTTTAGTATACATTTGCACAGTGAAATCATACATTTTTTATAGTGATATTAAAATTTTTTTTACAGATTTGTTTTTTTTTTAATTTTGTAGCTCCATATTATCAATTGGAATCATGGCAGCAAATAATACCACTGAACACCCCATCACTTCTTTAACTTGTGGATTAAGAAATCATTGCAACCTTCAAGATGTGCCATCTTCAACAATTAATGCAAGATATTGTTGACACTTTGAATAAGGACGCTGATAAGACAATTCCCCAATTCCAAAAGAACTTCAATATAAAAACAAATGATGATTTTATAAATCCATGAACCAAGATCACTAATATAACTCTTAACCTTACATAGAGGAAAGTCTATACACAACTCATTACAAGCACTCAAGTTAGAAAGGAACTTACTTCAGGTATATAGAAAATCATATTTGACCTAAACAAAAAAGCAAGCCTACAGAAGTTGTAAATGATAACATTGAAGAGCTTTTGAAATCATGCATAGAGAATTAAATAATAAGAAAGTTATGTAACTGAATAAAGAAAAGGAAGACAATGAAGAAAAGAAAATTGATATGCCTGTAGAGAGAATCTGGGCATCAAATAACGGATTTCATAATATAAAGTCATGAATGGCATAAAGTCAATAAATAACAACTTATAAGATATATAAAAAGAAAATCCAAGAAGCAATTCAATCATACATTCTATTTTTTTCTCTAGAGATCTCAGTCATCACTATCTGTTGTATCTTCTCCACTCAAATCATCAAAACATTTAGAAGACAATGATGGACTCTTAGAATGAGAATCTGATGAATCAGAAAACTGGATGATAATAAATGCTGCATAAATGGATTATAAAAAAGAACAACTTTAAGCTGTATTTTTTTCTTTTTTACATAGATATAAATTGCATTATTTTACATACATATATATTTTAAATACATATTCGCATAATATACACTTAGCATAGTTTACACATGCACATATTGTATATTAAGGTTTTCTAAAATTATTATATATATTATGCCCATCCTTGCATATGTATTTAATGAATTATGTCCTGTACATGTGGGTTCAGATTGACCTTATGTCAACATGGGCGTGACCAGAATCTTGGCCTCAGGGTGGTCTTTGAGCATTTCATCATCAGATTTTCAATTGGATGGACGGTTGAAGAGTTGGAGTGTGGAGTAGATTGAAGCCTGTCCATTAAAGTATAAAAATTGTCTAAGAGCGCTTATATTGTATATGTGTAGAGATGATAATCTGATTGCTGGTTTAGCATGAAATACGTATATTGGTGGTTGTTTATCTTTTCGATATATATGTGTTTAAGTGTATCAGTGTTATTAGATAGAGTGGAGAGTGGTGGGTCGTGTGAAAGTCTGTGCTCATATACCCTATATATATATATTAGATTAAGTTGTTTGTTAATACACTATTCGCAATTTATGATATAATTTTTATCCATTGAAATGAGCTAAAAAAATTCCCATAGAAAATCATTAAAATCCCTTGCTTTTTATATGATATTCTTGCTTTAGGATGAGTTGTGAACTAATTGCCCTTGCTAAGCGGGATAAAGTTATATATATATAATATATTTGATAGTAATTTATTGATATAATATAAATAAAATAATGTGTTTGCTTATTTGTAAAATAAATAATTAAACATATTTTTGACTGCTGTCGATGTGGATATTTTATTTTTTGTAAAATAAATTATTTCATTTCTTTTAGAAACTAATATTTAACTACAGCAAATAGATTTAAAGGGATGCCAATAAATTTACAAATGCGCAATAATTTTCAGTCATTAGGGATTGATAAAAAAGATTTATAGAAACAATTAATTTTAGTGACAACTGAACATCTAATGCAATAGTGACAACTAAACTATGAAATATTGGGGTAAAAGATAAATACGATCAGACTACACCTTATTGTTTAAACCTCTAGTGCAATGCCTTCTATCAAATGCTATATTTTGAAATATTCCATTGTGAAAGAAATAAAAGTTTCTGCCCTTTTATGAATACTGAACTAACACAAGAAATTCCTCATTTTATTTAGAATTTAATTAGGATTATATTGTTAGATATTAATTCCATAGCGCTATATAAATAAATAACTCATTATATATCATCATCATCATTATCAACCATTATCAATCCACTGCAGGATGAAGGTCTCCCCAAGTTTAATCCATCTTCTCCGATCTTTAGCTTCTCTTCTCCACATTACCCCTGCACACTTTCTTATTTCATCCATCTCACATGTGGTCTCTTTCTGGGTCTTTTACAATCTCTTGGAATCCAGTTTAACATTATATATATATGTTTAATATTACATCTAACACTGTCATGCCGTAAATTGTAAAAATTTCACAGACGTCAATAATAAAAAGATAGCAAATGAAATTATTAAGAGTGATTAATTAATATCTTCACATTTTCATTTCCAAAGGCTTATGATTTTCCTATAGGTATACATTTGCGTTTAAAAGGTAGAATGGATTCATTCTATCTTTTCAAAAGATTTTATCTTGTGTTTGGGTGTAATGAAGTAATCCCTAATGATTGTTAAAATATAATTTGTAATTTATAATGACTTTTATAGCTAGGATTATGCAAACTCTGCTAATGAAAAATGTATAAAATATAAGAGCCTTATGATGTAGAGATATCACACTAGTTTGCTATAATTTAGATTCAAATATGAACTAAGGAAAAATTTAAATTTTTTATAGTTACAATTGAGTTTAAGATTTTTCTTTCAGAAAAACAATCTATAATCAAACAAGTTAATTTGTAGTATTTATTAGTAAATAGATGTCTAATTACTTTTAGTTATAAGATTCAACAAAAATGGAAAAACATTTCATCTGGTAATTCGAAAATTTAGCAAATAATAATGTATTCTCTACTCTTTTCTATAGTAGCTGTAAGAGATTCTATATATATAAATGGATAATAATGGTAAAATAAATACTAAAATATACATATAATCATTAAAACAAAAGAGTGAAATAAAACAAAACAATGGATGTAACTCCACAATATTTCCACCAAAACATAATATAATCACCATTTGATATGCTTATACTGGCTGTTTATAACCGTATGTGATGTGATGCAATGCACTATGGCTTTTCCTTTTTTGGAGTCAGGAATATTGGATAATTGGGCACTAGATAGGGATTTGTACAGTGCTCTCAGATCCAAAGCTCCTCACTGATGAAGGCTACAAGCCAGAAACTAGTCTGTGGATATTGGATGAGTAGGCACTAGATGGGGATTTTATGCACAAGCCTTCTGGCATCCATTGATTACTTTGGTTGGCCCTGAGTGGCACTACTGTATGGAGAGTTTTGCCTGTTTTAATAACAGTTATTTGCTAGCATAAAAAATGATGACCATGTGATCGCTGCATCTTCTAAATTGCTAAGAATTTAAATTGTGCAAAAAGCAATTCAATGTATAAAGAAGGGAAAAGCTTCAATAAGTGATGGAAATATTGTTGATATTTGAAGAGAAGTATATGAAGAAATAAAAAAAGGTGGTGGCAAAACTATATACCCAATATTTAAAGGATAAAAATGAACTAGATTAGTGGAAAATGCAATAATAATCTTGATATTTAAGAAAGGTGATAAAAAAGACATTAATATATTACTCTTCTTTCGATTCTAAACAAAACCTTTACCAAGATAATAAACAATTCATATATAGGAAACTTTGGATTCTAAAGAACAATCTGAAATTAAAAGTGGTGTTTGCACAGTGGATCACATTCAAATACTAAGACAACTTGTAAAAAAACCTATCAAATATGACTTGCTACTGTGCTTTGGCTTTGTAGATTGTGAAAATGCATTTGATTCTATAATTACTTTTATTGGATTAAAGATTTGAATCATCAAGATTATAGATTTGATATATTGTTATACTTGAGAATATTTATTAAAATGCAATAACAGTGATTAGATTACATGGTAATGTTAAAATGGCTAACTTTGAACTACAACAAGTTTGATTCTATATCTCTATAACTATTTATCATAGTTTTATAAGAAGTATTTTGTATATGCTAAGAGAGTAAGAGTAACTAGAAATTATCATACCATTCATAACTTTCTTAACGCTTTAACAATACTATTTTTTATATTAAATATTTATTCTAACAGTTTCGACTGTCTTGCAGTCATCATCAGAGCTACAATATCCTAATATGTAAGCATATAATTAATACATTTATACATATATTCATATACATAATTAAAAAATAGTAATGTTAAATTGTTTAAAAAAATTGTAAATGATATTATATGTAAAAATAGAAATCAATACATAGAAAAAGAAAGAAGAAGAAAATTATATTACTTCCATAAATAGAAATTATTTATGTTACTAGATTTTGTTGATGATGTGATTGTTTTTGCAAGTAATGCTTCAATGCTTTGGAAAATATTGCAAAAGTTGTATTGATGAAAATAAAAAAATAGGTGTAAAATATAAATGTTAAAAAAGGCCAATGGAATTTATCCAAGAAAAAAGAATACAATAAAGATTGATAATCATGACTTGTAAAAAGTTAACAATTACAAATACCTTGGTCAAGTTATTAATACAAATATGGAGTGCTTTTGATAGAAATAACTATTAAAAGAAAACAGGTCTGTGTATTTAAAAAGGAAGACTTTTAAAAGAGGTATTTTACCACTTCTTACTTTTGTATCTGAGACTGGGATCCTTAACAGAAAAGCATATACATTTGCAAGCCAATTAAGTATGAAGAGACATATATTAGAAGTACCAAAAAGATATAAGAAACAAAATACATGAATGAAAAAATAACAAAGTATCATTGACATCATTGAAGGAATTAATAAACTGAAATGGAATTGGATTGGACATAATGAACAGATGAAATTTTGAATTCTAAGAGACTGTAAAAGACAAAGAAAAATACACATGTAAGGTGAATGAATGAAATAAGGGATTTTGTTGGTGTTACATGAAGAAATGAGCTATAGGTAAGAGAAACTGGATTAAACTTGGAAAGACCTTTATTCTGCAGTGGATTGATAATGGGTGTAGAATGATGATGACATAAGAATGAATATGCTGACTGAAAGACAAAAATACCTAATAAGTTAATCATATATTTATTGTATTATAATTATTAAAAGAGGCAAAACTCACTATACGTATTGCCGCACACAGCAAGCTAGAGTAATCAATGGATGCCAGAAGGCTTGTGCATAAAATCCCCATCTAGTGCCTATCCATCCAATATCCCCAGACTAGGCACTAGATGAGGATTTTATGCACAAGCCTTCTGGCATTCATTGATTACTCTAGCTTGCTGTGTGTGGCAATATGTATAGTGAGTTTTGCCTGTTTTAACAACAGTTATACACAAGCATAAGAAGTGGTAGTCATGTGATGTTTATTATAATTATTATGTCATTCATATAAAAAATAGAGTTATTATTAATTTTTAAATATGTTGATTCTTTATGCAATTGAATAAATACTCTCTCTTTCTCTTGGACAAATATGTACTTACTCACTCCACTCTTACTAATATGGATTGAATACTACTGTGTTTTTGATTATAAATAATTATGTTAAGTTCTTTAACCATTTTTAGAATCTTTCATATCGCATATGCAATTTGTATTAGCTATGTCTAGTCTTTTCTCCCACTCTATTGCATTGTCAGGATTTTTAGAAATCCAATTTTTTTAATTTTATTATCTTTTTTAAAATTAAAGATAAATTAGTTTAAATTTCATTAAATCATAATGTTAATAGTTTAATCTTTTATCAATAACTATTTCTAGTTTTATTTTATTTTTTATTTTTATATGTCAATGCGTTGACCGGGAAGCGAACCCGAGTCAGCTGCTTGGAAGGCAGCTATGCTAACCGCTAGATCACCAACGCTTGACAAATATTTTTAGTTTTATCTTTTAAGAAAGTTACAATTTTTTTTTTCTTTAACTTCTTAATAAATAATGTCTTCAATATATTTTTCCAGTTATTTATGGTTTTTTTATTTAAGTATTTTTAGAAGTACAGTATTACTATAAATATAAATTATAAAAAAGTATTCCTGTTATCCTACTTTTATCATTTGACTTCATTATGTGTTTTTGATATATCTTACAAATAGTTCAACTTTATCAACTTTTTTTTGTATTTTAATTAATTTTTTTTTTTTTTTGCAAACCATAGAAAATATTTAATATCCCCAAAAGGGGAAAAAATCTTTTGATAATTTATAAATTTTATTATCAGACAAAAATGATTTTTCTTTTCCAAATTAAAATAATGTGTTACTATTAATATTTATAACAAGAACAAATTGATTAATTAGTTGGAGTGATGCGATCTTAAGCCTCACCTCTCATCGGTGAAATCTTTCATGGTTGCCATACATAATTATTTTCGAGTTGCATCATAAACTTTAAGGAGTCCATAATATCATTAAAATGTATAATATTCTTCGAAATATTTTAAAATCATGACTATAAAAATAAAATAAATAATTAAATGCTTAGATGCTTGGGAGATTATGTGATGTTTGAACACCATCCAGGAACTAGTCTATCATTAAACCCTGTGCTAAACCATATCAGGTACCACAAATAAATTTCGGATTAAGCACTTAATAGTACAAACTAAGAAAAGCTTGAAAATGAAATTCTTATATGAAATGAGAAATAAGAATGCCCTAAAAATCTTAATATAGTAAGCTGAGCATACTTTTGATATCTTTGTAATGATATCGTAATTATAGCAATATTGCTGCAATGTGTGGGCGAATGGTGTAAAATAAGAACAGCCTAAAATAGAATTTTTGTATTCTTAATGTAATATGTGGAACATGATTTTGATATCTTTATAATGATGTCATAATCATAGCAATACAGCCACACAATGTGGATGAATGGCGTGATATAAAGATTATATAATTTTTTTTTTCTTATGCGTCATAGCATCAGGCGGGAAGCAAACCCACTTGTATAGCAGCTGTCGCTGACCTCTCGACCACCAATGCTTGACTAAAGATTATATAATTAATATATAAATATGTAGGTTTACATGACCCACTTTTAGAGAAGCAGAAACAGGACTCTTTTTTGTTTATGGTGCTAGCACTGTTGATAATATGCCAATCCTGCTTTATCTTACATTTTGAGTCATTCCATTCTAAACATACCACACTGGCTAATGTAGGTTCAAAGGTATGGCTGAGTTTGTTTTCATGATCTACAAATATGGATTTGTGTTTGTAAATGTTCTTGGCTCTTTTATACAAATATTGGTAATGGGAAACTCTTGTTGCCATGCTCGCACTAGATTCTCTAAAATAGATTGCACTGCAATTTGCATGATTGCAGGAAATTTTGTACATGATTTGGAAGATCTGTTCAAGGGAAGGGGACAGTTTTTATTTGAAGTTATTCTTAATTAAATGATTTAGAGAAATTGGGGTGTGTTTCTGAGCTAGGCACATTGGGAATTTAGGATAGAGATATCTAGGGTTTAACATTGTTTGGTACAGGTCTGGATTTGATTTTGATATAAAATCTATTAACAATATTAATGAGTGTTCTGTATTTATATCCAAACTGGCATAGATCTTTAATATAATTGTCAATATTAGATTTTTCAATTTGATTCAGGTTTTCACAAATTGAAGTTTCTATGTAGAAATGCTTTCAGACCTGCAAATTTATGTGAATTGAGGGTTAAAAATTCTGGGCATATTATATCTCTAATCTGAATGGGTTTTATTATCATTTTGTAATTTAGTTGACTGCTGCCTATCTGAATAGACAAGTTGAAGAATTTTATTCATTTGTTTAATGGTCTAGGTGAGTAAGGATTTTTGTGACAGCTTATGTTTTATATTACTGATTTGAGACTCTATAGTACAGATAAAAACATTGTTGATGTACCTCATATGGATGTAAGTTGGAAATATTTTGGGAGGATCTGTTTTGACATTGTTTAATATGATACTAGAGATTATACTGTTAATAATCAGTTCCATCATCCAACTGTTTGTTATTGGGTGATAACTTCTATTAGGGAGTATGATTATGTCTGCTGAATCCAATTAAGACATTCATTGATAAAGATGATTCTCTTGGATGGGTAATTAGATTTTATTAACACATCCTTAATTATCTCAATTGATTATTTCCAGGATATAGATTCATGTAGTTCTGTGATATCTAATGATATGCGTCTGTACTGGTTATTGTTATATTTTTAATTTTATGAACAGTCAAAAGATGATTTAATTGTAAATTGGCCATATCTGAGTTGGTCAGTAAACAAGTTAGTTCTTTATCATTTTTGCTGTATTGTAGTAGTAGGTTTCTCTAAAGTTGATCATTAACTTCAGAGGTTAATCAAATTTGTGTAATTTAGCAATGGTAAGCATTCCAGGAGGGATTGCTGCTGATGGATAAATTGCAAAATATTTGCTTTTCATGAAAACATGATTGCAAAACTTTTTAAGGGTTAGCAAAATAAATTTATCTTTGTTTCTTTTTAGGTTGTATGATTGTACCAGTTTGAAATTTAGCTTATTGATTTGTATATTAATTTTGTGCAAGTACTTTTGTTTATCTAATAATTCTAATCTGTTTCCCTTATTCTTCTTTATACAAATAATTTGGTCATCTTGTAAGTAGTGCTTGGTAGCATTTATATCTTTCATCCAGGTGTTATTCTTTGTTTTAAATTGATCTATGCCTAGTCACTTGTGCAATTTTCCCAATAATCCTATCTCTATTCATGTTGTCTAAGAATGTTGTTTTGATGACTGCGATGACTTTCATCATAGGGAGCTTCCAACTGCCACTGCGAAATGCAGAAGGCTGTTCTTATTTCTCACTTCAGATAAGAATGTCATTTGCAAGGTTTTCTTAGTTTGTGCTTCCAAGTGTTTAATATGCATTACAATTGCATAAGAAAAGTTAAACTGTAAAATAGAATCACAAATAAATTTGAAATGTTTACATATGCATTTTGTTGCAGAGCTCTGACAATATTTACACTGTGTTATTTTGATTAGTTTTTTTTTTTGGAGTTGTAGCTTTTCTAATTTTGACATTTTATTTTCAAATTTTCTCTGCTACACTAACCTCGACCGAAATTAGATGTTTTTATATTTGCTTTAAACTTAAACATTTCCGCGAATCTGAAACCTAATTTAACAATCTATTAGAAGGTAAATTCACACTTGTACTATTTTCATTTTGTAACCCTCTTATAATTTGTTTTTCGCCAATCAACAGTATTTTATCAGATCTAGTATAATGTAATTGAGTATTAACATTTATGTGTGTCATGCTATACTTAATGTAAACCTTTTCACCTCCTTGTTTATATGTATAATTTCTTTATTAAATCACTGTTTGTATCTCTGATCCACCACTTGTTAGTTGTCTAATGAGTCCGTGGATACGGATCAACCTAATGTATTTTCTTTTGAGTGCGAATAAAGTTTGTTTTTGAAATGAACTTTTAATTATGTTAGCAGTAATATAAAAAGTACCTTCAGTTTTATCAACATCAACTATTTTTTATATTTAAATTTCTAATTTAATTATTTTAATTATGCTGCTACTGAAGAATTTGCTAATAGATTTATTATTTATTCTCTGTCTTCTTCTTTTAATGCTTTGTATATGTTGAATTAACACAATACTTACAAATAATAATTTCTACTTTTAATCTCAACATTTCAAAAAATTAAAAATTAAAAAACTGAAGTGGAGTTGGGTTGGACATATTGTTAGAAGAGATGATAACAGATGGACAATTGAAATTTTAAACTGGATTCCAAGAGATTGTAAAAGACCCAGAAAGAGACCACATGTGAGATGGGTGGATGAAATAAGAAAGTGTGCAGGGGTGATGTGGAGAAGAGAAGCTAAAGATAGGAAAAGATGGATTGAACTTGGAGAGACCTTCATCCTGCAGTGGATTGATAATGGTTGTTGATGATGATGATGATGACAGAAAAACACTTGAATACTTTTCATACTTGTTATAATTTTAATTTTAATGCAATGAAACTGTGAACTATATTATTCCAATATGCACAATTTCAATTATATGACATCCAAAAAAAATGTAAACAAACAAACAAAAATGTAAATAAACAACAACAAAAAAACATTACAAGTTGTAAATTTAATACATTTTACAATATACAAGCAGTGCCATACATGATCATGCTTTAAAAAATTAAAATTTGTAAATAAATTTTACTATATGCCAATAAGTGCTTTTTATCTCAGAGCAATGGCTTTAATAGCATTTCTTTGGTTTACATTGAAAGCACATACATTTTTTTTATCCTTTCTGAATTTGATGTACAATATTTTGTATATATAACTATTTTCTACAGTACAGGTTTTTTCATACTTGCACTCCAATATGTAATATATATGGGGTTTGAGCTCAGGATTTCACATGGCCCTCAACTATCCATACTATCTCATACTGCTGACACACTTGATCATACACATCCCAAGAAGATAAACATTCACAGTATTCGTATTTTGTGCTAAATCAGCACTCATCAGTTGGTTCAGATTATCACCTCCACACATATATACAACCAATGCTCAGCTTATATTAAGATAGCCAATCTTCATACTTTAATGGAAAGGCTTCAATCCACTCCACCCCACAACTCTTCAGCCATCCATTTCATTGAAAGTCTGATGGTGGAATGCTCAAATCCCACATTGGCACCAACCTTCTCATCCTACCCATGTTGACCATAAGTCACTCTGACCCCTCATGTATAGGACATAATCCATTTACATATATATACGAGGGATGGGCTGACCTTACAACACTATATTTTAATATATAATTTTTTCTACAGTGCAGACTTTTTCATACCTGCACTCCGATATGAAATATATAGGGGGTTTGAACACAGACTTCCACACGACCTTCAACTATTCACGCTAGTATTTTGTATAATAAAATATGTTTTAAATTTAATACTAAAATTTTTACCAAAATGTAAGATTATACTTAAAATTGATACTGACTACAAAACGATTAGAGAGATCTTTTTTTTTTAATAATAGGACTACTATTATGTTCCTAAAAGACAAAAAAATATTGAAAGAAAAACGAATATCATCCAGAGTGTATTTAATTGTGATGAAAGTCAGACATTTCCCTATGTTATTTAAAAAATAAAAATATGATACTATAAGGGTTTTTTTTAATCCTTACTCTTTCAGTGAATGAATGAGTGAACACAAAATATGTCTCCTCAATTTATTAATTATATTATTATTATATTTTAACTTTTGTTTAATAATTTTAATTTATATATACATACTAAATACATAAGAATGTCTGCGTTATATATTTGTGCATGTTGATATATACTGTACACTTGCAGTTCAATAAACAATAAGTATTCTATGCTAATAAACGTTTATCAACCAAACATAAGCTATTATGTATGATATACAATTCTCGTGAGGGTGGCTTGGAACAAAATATAACCATTATGTTTTAAATTTCATTTTTTAAGTCATTTAAATTAGAATATTCCTATTCAGTTATCTTATTAATGCAATTAACCTTCTTGGTACAGATTTAATCCTGTATGTAAGTTTATAATTACTAGTTTATATCTACATGAATCTTTCTGCATTTAATAATATTTTATAGCATGTTTTTGAAAAATTTCAGAATGCAATTTTTTTAGCAACAATTTATATAAGTTGTAACTCATTTCTTAAAGTTGTTAATCTTAAGATGTTTCAATTTATATTCATAATGTCTAATAATATTTGCTATATCTTTTTAAAACATCAAAATGACTAGATTTTACATAATGTGAAAGTGATTTATTGATGCTTTAATTTTATTCTTCTTCTATTAATTTGTGCAATCAACATTTGTTTTCTGTTCTACTTGCTTTACATTCTATTACTGTTACAGGCAGTTTACAATTATATTTATTAAATCCTCTGTGTGATTTAGCACAGAAGTAGAATATTGGACTCAAGAAAATGTTCAAAGCAACTAAACATCCCACTATTATTTATTAATTAAAAATAAATACATACGGAATTTATATAAAGAAATGCTTGTTTTAATATTTTAACAGCAAAGTATGCTAAGCATGTTTTCGACTAATTGGTAATCATATTTATAGCAATAGTTGTCCAAAAGCTAACAATTTTTATATAAAAAAAACAAGAATGAGGATTTGCATAAAATTTGAATATAGGATCTAAATAAATTAATTTAAACTAGCCACTTTTTTGATAGGGGGATACAGGAATATTTTTTGTTGATTGTGTGTTTATTTATTGGCAATATGTCAGACATCTTTAACTTTACATTTAGCATTGTTTCTTTTGGAGTAAACAATGCTGGAAGTTGTAGGTTCAAAGCAGTGATTATATTTAGATTCATGTTTGAGAAAAATAAATTTGACCTCGGTAGCCTTAGCTCAATTGTATTGATATCAGTGTTATGCAATTCTTGTAGAAAGATTGACTCATGATTCCCCATAATAGACTGCATGGCAGTTTGTGTTGTTTCATATAACTTTGTATGCAACTTGGAAATTCAGTTTTGGGAACTGCTTGTCTTTCACCTTGTTAACAAGGTGATCCAGGGCAGGAGGGATGAAAAGGCCAGTTCTGTATGTTTCAGCACAGATTTTGTTTATGCAGTGGGTAACTCCATGTATGTATTAAAGTAATATACAATGTTTCTTCATTATCTTGTCCTAATTTTAGTGTAGAATCTTTTAATAATTTGAATGAGTGTTGAATCTTTGTATCCAATGTTATGTAAACCATTGATATATGTTTCAGTATTGACCCTCTCTACCCACCATGATCCTAAACTGTGGATGTTTATTCCCTATATATCTAATATAACCAATCACATTATTAAAATTATTACTTCCACCCATCAAATCACTCTATGTAATGCACCTCCATTGCATCAGCTTCTCAACAATGCAAATGATATCTTAGCAAATGACCTCCACTCTCAAGTTGTTTATAAAATCAAATGCTAGAAACTCACTTGCCCTTTTGTTTACTACTGGGAATCTCAGGTAAACTTATCTATGCATATAGCCAAACATACATACCTATATAACAATCCTAGAATAAATTGTAAACACATATTTAATATTTTTTGAACATTTTCTTTACAACCGGTCATCCCTTTGTTCTTTCATCTATCAAAATTGTATGCAGTAATGTAGTGACATTAAATGAAAACTTAAAGAGGAATGATATATCTCAACTGGCAAAATCTCTATCAATAGAAAAGAATCATGCGTACCCCTCTCTAAGAGATGACCCATATTTAAATTTCATGTAAATTAGCAATAACAGTATATATATATATATATATATATATATATATAACCACTTCCACCTCCCAGTTTATGCTATATCTATGACTTGTAATAGTTGAAAGCCAGCTAAGCACATACTATTTAAAAATATACTTTATGAAAGCTTTTGTCTATATGTTATTCGTATATCTATTATTACATTTTAGTCTTGAGTTAAAGCTTATAATTTTATAGTCACAAAATTCAATTGGATACAGTCATGCTGAATATATAGATCTAAAAACTGTATGTCTTTTAGATTATTTTCACTTTCTATTGTCCATTTTAATGAAGACATATTATGTACAAGATCCTGCTGTATTTCCTTGAATTTACACCTCTGGGACACAAATCAGAACATCATCAATGTATCATATGTATAACAGGGATATTGCCAACAATAATCAATGAAAAAGAATCCTGCATCCCCCTATCAAAAAGTAGCTAATTTAAATTAACATATTTACACTCTATATTCAAATTTTATGCAAATCCCTACTTGTTTTTTTTTTTATAAAGTCATAAGCTTCTTGGCCAACTATTGATATGAATATGACTACCAGTTCATCGAAAGCATATCATGCTGTTAAAGTATTAAACCAAGCTTTTCTTTATATACATTATGTTATTTATTTTGAACTAAATTTTTCTGAGAAAAGTTTTGTAAAAGATTAAAGTTACATTATTTATTAATTTCAGATTTTTCTTCACTATTAATAACTATGTAAATATTTAATATGCTTAACGTATATAGTGAAATTAAATTCTTCATTGTAATAATTATTTTTTAAGGCTAAGCGCTTTCAGGGCTTTCATCTCCATATTCATAGCCTTCAACTATAATAATTTATGCAAATCTATGCAAGCTCATTCAAAGAGATGGATGATATAAATGAGCTTGCACAGATTTGCATAAATTATTATAATGGAAGGCTATGAATATAGAGATGAAAGCTCAGAAAGTGCTTAGCCTTAAGAAATAATTATTACAATGAAGAATTTAATTTCACTATATATGTTAAGCATATTATTTATTAATATAAGGGATTTGAACTCAGACTTTCACACAACTCTCCATGCCATCTCATAATGTTGACACACCTGATCATATGCATGTTGAAAAGATAAATGATCACCAATGTATGTATTTCATGCTAAACCAGCAATCATCAGTTGGTTCAGATTATTATATCCACACATATATACAATCAGTGCTCAGATTTTATATTAAGATATCCAATCTTCATACTTTAATGGACAGGCTTCAAACTACTCCAACCCACAACTCTTCAACCATCCATTTCATTGAAAATCTGATGATGGAACGTTCAAAGTTCTCATTAGTGCCAAGGTTATTATTTTATCCATGTTGACTATTTAGTCATTCTGATCCTCATGTACTGGAGAATAATCCATTTACACACATATGTGAAGGATGGGAAGACCTTTAATGCACTATGTTTTTAATATGTAAATTAATACACTGTACAGGCTATAATATAAGGAATTTGAACTCAAACTTTCACACAACCTTCAACTCACCATGCCATCTCATACTGCTGACCTAACTGATCATACATATGTTGAAAAGATAAATAATCACCAATATATGTATTTCATGCAAAACCAGAAATCATCAGTTGGTCCAGATTACTATCTCCATACTTATATACAATCAGTGCTTAGCTTTACATTAAGATAGCCAATCTTCATAATTTAATAGACAGGCTTCAAACTACTCCAACCCACAACTCGTCAGCCATCCATTTCATTGAAAATCTGATGATGGAACATTCAAAGCCCATGTTAGTGCCAAGGTTGTCATCTGAGTTCAAATCCCTTATTATTACATTATATATGTGCAGGTGTGTGTAAGCCTGTACATTGCATTAATTTATTATTTATTAACTAAATTTCTTCTATTTTTTTTACATTAATATTTATCAAACTTTGTTGTTGCTGTTTTTTTGAACTGATTGAATTCTAGACTTTTATTTTATTCCAATCACTATAAATAAGATTAAAAAGGACTATGAATAAAAAATTTGAAAGTATGCAAAACTGATTGCGAGTTAAATGAATATGTCAGCTGAAAGACATAGCTCAAAAATTTTTACCAGTGAATTCTCATGGATAATTTTTTTCATGAGAATAATAAGATAAAAAGGTGTGATATTTATTACAACACCCATTCTATCAATTCTGATAATTCAAAAAAAAAAAACAACAACCCACAACTCTTAATATAATCATTCATAATGAGATGTATGAATCATATGCACAAAGGTAACATAAACATAAATCTCAGACTTGATTCTTTGTAGTAAAATGAAAATATAAATAAAAGGTCTAACAATCATATAGTTAATTACCAAATAACATTTTAAGCACGTTGAGATTCTTAAATTTTTAATTCACTATCACTATTACACACACTTATTTGGTTATTAACTAAATTAAAGTTGTCATTTGTTCAATTTTGTTGATGCTGCTATTATTGTTTTTTAAAATCAATGTTGTTTAGTACTTTATAGTTCAAATATGCACAGGTGCTATCTAATATTCATCCTTCATAAAAGACAATAGTCAGAGATCAGTTTGGAGATTTGGAGGCAATACTAGATATCATGTGTTCATAGAATAATGCCCAAGTTTACTGCATGTGGAAAAATGTAAATGAAGTGAATTACAGCTCCAAATACAGATTATAATTACACATAAACATTAAATTTAATATAGCTCAATATTTATATGTGAACAAAGAGAGATGAAATTGGTCTCATGGTTTCCCAACATCACAGTGTGTGTATACATATGTGTGTAAAGGTTGATAGGAAAAGTAGAAATGGACTCAGATAAAATTTACTGTGCATATTTATTTAAAATGTGTAGCCAGGAATAATGAGGTAATGATTAAATAATAATTTTAAAGAACTATAAAATACTTAAAATCAAATATAAATAAATCTTTTATTTAGTGCAAATAATTTTGTTTTCCTGATTGTGATAAAAATGCAAATTATTGAAAAATATAGATTTTTTTTAAAATTATAATATACATTCATTTTATAGTAGAAAATTTTAACTAATTAATTTGAATGAATGAATACAAAAAATAGAACAATATAATTAAACTTTTAATCAGGGTAATTACCCTGTTTAGATTTCTTTGTAAGTCTATAAATAGTGGGTTTAGATCTACTGATGATTACATTATTAGATTTGAGAGAATGTAGAAAGGTAGCTGCTAGTTCCATGCTGGTGAAGTTTGAACTCATAAATGTAAGAAATGTTTTTTGTGGTTCTTTATCTGCATATATATATAGTACTAGACTACTTGCCTGACTGAAGTCCAATTTATCAAAGCTGAAGTGAATTTAAGATGGTCAGCATTACTATATCTATCTATATCCTGGACTTGATAGTGAAAAGCCAATCTATTGTGCTACTATGGATATGACTAAGTCGATTCCAGTGCTTTCTTTTATATACATATATTAGTTCATATATGTATTGAAGCACAAATAAAAGAAGTTAATGTCAGTTGTATATATATTTTTCATGCATGATATTCATTTCACAAATAGAGATATAAAGCAGTGATTGTAGAAATTAACTGTGAGTAGTATATATATATATATATTGATATAACATGTTTCAAATAACATTGCAGTTAAAGAAGTCTATTTATATTTATTGTCTAAAAAATATTTTACATTGGTTATACTGATTGAAGAGTAAACAATATTAATTGAAATTAAGGCAATTAATCATTGGCAATAAATTTGAGAAACTTTCTTAATTAAAGTTAGAGAGCAAAAATTAGTACAAAAAACTTTCAAGCAGACTTGTGTACTGTTAAGAGTAATCTGAAAAAATAAACTTTCATGCAGGAATGCCAAAGAAGTAATAGTTTTTATCTTATTTTAAAAACTTTTGTTTAACATTTCAAAAATTACAACTAGGTAAAAGGTGAAAGTAATTAGAATTAGTAACTGCAATTTTATTTTATATTAGGTAAGCAAATGTGTATGGACATTATATTGTACTTGTATTATTTAATCATTTGAATATTATTAACCTAGAGTAATATTGGCATGTATTATTAATGACTGAAATATTATTTGTATATTGCAGATGGTATATGCACGTATATTTAAAATCATTCATTGTTTATGGTATTAAACAGAATATTTTTTATTAACTTAATAATTATGGAAATATTGTTTTACCATGTAAAATTATCTGTGTTTTTATATATATGGATGTTATGTAAACTATTTATATGTCTTTGGAAATTTGACTGTTTAAAATTGATAATTTGTGGAAATATCTATTAGTAAGACAAAATCAGAATAATGTATTTGTATTATAGAATGCATATTACACCTTACATTTTTATTATTATTTTTAATTTGTAGATTTATTAATCATTATTTTAAGTTACTCCAATGAGATTATTTAATGCAAAATAGATCGAGTTTTAGATAAGTATATTTTTTCTTGTTTTCAATCATTGTAACTAGAGTCTTTGAAATTCCAAGATATTTTCAAACAATAATGTTATTTCATATATATATATGTGTGTGTTCGTGCGTGTGTTTGAATATTCAGATAGTTAGTTCTCTTTAAAATTTTTGAATAGTGTAAAAATACTAAATAACCTTTAAAATCTATTCACTATATAGATTTGATAATTAGATTATTGATGGTGCCTGGTAGATCAGTGTTAATGGTGATCAACAGTGATACAATGATCTTTGATGGTTATTACTGAAATTATTTTAGCACAAATGTATATGCATGCAGATAAAATATTGATTATTTTTATATTATATTTTATGTTTGATATTGGCTACATGATGATTTTTTTTTAAATTGTCAAAAAGAATGATTGTTGATTCTCCTGATGATTAATCCTAGTAATGCTATCATGATTATTACATATATGTTGCATAGTATTTCATTTTTTTATTTTTATGTATCATAGCATCGGCTGGGAAGCGAACCTGTTAACCCGGGACAACTCCTTGTAAGACAGCTGTGCTAACCTCTTGACCACCAATGCTTGACAACGTATTTACTTTCAATGCTGATTTTTGCTCATGTTCATTGATAATAGCTTTGTGATTTGTTGAAATGACAATTTTCAATCACACCATGACCACCTTAATTTCAATAGCATAATCAAAATTTTGCTGATGTTTTACTTCAGAATATATATATATTCAATATCCATACTATTACAATATATATATATATTGTAACGATATATAAATATGTCGTTACATTAATTTAAAATAAAATCTTAAAGTTCGCGAATAAAAATAAGTGTATTAAAAAAAAACAACTAAATGCTAAAATTAAAATGTTCATTAAACGTATATATTCGCACAGATACTAAACTTTAAAAATATTTTTTTTTTATAAATAAAAAAAGGTATTTGAACGTACTTTTTTTTTTTTATAAAAAAAGATTTAAATATAAAAATAGTTTAAAAAAGAAATAACGTAACTAAAAATAAAAACAGGTATTAATTAATTCCTGTAATCTGTAAATGGAAATGATTGTTTATTAATTATCCAAAAGCTGTGTAATTAAAAAGTCAGATGAAAAATAGATAAGAGAAGAAAGAGATTTTAGCTTGACCAATGGAAGCAAATAAAGGCCCGGACCATAATGAAAAAATGGAACAGTGACGTTTTTGTTCATGGAATCCATAGGAGGACTATAAAAAGAAAAATATTGAGTTCCAGTCAGTTTCCGGCTTGTTTTTGAGGGTCGTGATAGGATGCACATATCACACACTCTCTATTTTAAAAATGAACTGACTGTGATACCGAAATGAACCAGCTAATGCTACCTCCGGAACATCTGACTGGGTTTTCAAATAAAGACTCCGTGGGAATTTACATCAAGCGCAGTGATTCTTCTACTGTAAGCTATTGACATGAACTCTAAAATTTAAAACTAATTAAGAACTTTTGTTCAAGCTTATGAACTTCTATCAGACTTTTAAGTTTAAAATCAATTGATAATGTTTAAAATTTTATATGTTTGCTTTGAAAAAAAATCATTTCCATTTTAGTATTTTTTTATTTGTATAAATTATTTAAATGCATGAAATTTAAAGTTGAGTATAGACGTTGCATAGATTCGTTAGCGGTTAATTATGTTGCTGTTTCATAGTTGATTGGAATATATAAGTCATCATGTCACTGCAGTGTCTTATGATGAACTCCATTGGGTTTTTTTGTATTCCCTATGCAATTGACATTATCGATGACTTTGTATTTTGATTGGTTATGTTTATTTTGGAATGTTTTTAACCGTGGAATCTGTGCAGCCGATCTATACTCAACATTTTAAAACAAATTTTATAAAATTCATCTGTGCGAACATAATAAATGTTAAATTTAAGTTGAGCATGAATGGCTGTATAGATTTGTAAAGTTATATATAATTTAAGGGAGGGTAATCTTAAGTTATTCGTTTCGTAGTTGAATTAGCTCAATGGATTGGATATATTTGTGTAATTAGTAGATGTAGTATGAGATCCGCTACAGGCAGGATTGCATATATATGCCACACACCTTCTTTTGCCTATGGATGGGTTTGTAAGTCAGCAAAGGACTGCAGTCCATTTCCTATGGAGTTTTTTGTTTATTGTTCTACTCGCCAACAGATGTAGCATTCCTGTTGGTGGAGAGACAATGTCTTCTCTAACTCTATTTACTGTTCAGATGTACATTCCTGATAGTATAGTATTTTGTGTTGTCATATTTTCATGCTACATTGAATACATAAATGTATCAGATAGATTGACACCGTTTTGACTGCAAATTTTTGGCCTAATGTTAAATAAGGGAAAGAATATTTTCTTGTCAAATGCAGATCTATGTGGTCTATTCATACTCGACTCACTAAATGAATATTAAACTCATAATTACAATCTATTTAAATGTAAAATTAAAGATTAATATAAAAATCTAAAATGTTAAACTTATTCCTCAAATTAGAATGATTTTATATGTGCATAAATAAATATTTTTATGTGTTAATTTATGGCAGTGGCTTTTATTTTTTATATTTAAGATATAAAGTTATATTTTATAATCTCTGCTGTTCCACTGAGCTAGTGACTTAGGCTAACGATCTGAATATTTAAATAAAGTGGAATCTTAACAGCGCGTATTTGCCTACTTTATAAATTTTTCTAGGCTCAAATGCCTAGATGGCGCCCTGGTAGTGCAGATTGCGGTTAGATTCGATCTCCACTTGCTTTCCGATCGTTACAATATATATATAATCTGGTTGTATTACAAATAAATTTGAATTTGAAAGATAGAATAATCATTGCAAAAATATAGAATGCAAGTTTCAATGTCGTTAATTTTTTAGTAGGCATTTTAGAAAGGATAAAATCAAATATTTTGAATTAGATCTTTCATACTCATGAAATGGTTGCTTAGTCTCATAAATTCATATTCTTTTATAAATAAATAAGCATTTGTTTTTATATGATGCTATGTTTACAATTGTATTACATTCAGATAGCAGCCTTTCAAGCTGATTGTGCATGCATCTTTTGAGAGTGTTAAATAATAAATGAATACTTTCTTCTACAATACAAGATATAGTATTTATGCAGGAATAAAAGGAATCGTCTTATTCCTATGACTCAAATTCTTTTATATGAGCAAATCTGAAGTACTGTTGAAGAAAGCATGAGAGTAGAATTCTCACTTTAAATTACTATTTACAATGTTTGAATGAATGACGTCGGTAAAATTGTCTAGAATTTACTAAACGTCACTCTAACTGAAACTTAATTATAAGTAAATAAGCATTTATTTTTATATGACACTATGTTTACAATTGTATTACATTTAAATATCAGCCTTTCAAGCTGATTGTGCATGCGTCTTTTGAGAGTGTTAAATAAGTAAATATTTGTTTGTATTGACAATTAGATAGATAATATTAATACATAAGAATAGATAATATTAATATATAAGCAAAAAATAATTTATTTATTTAATAGACTTTTATATTCTATTTTATTTTTTCGATTTTTGAAATGAATTTATCCTCTATTTACTCAATTGGAGATAAATTACAATCTTTATAAATTCTTAATAAATTGTTTTAATATTTTTGCTTCTTAAATAATATACCGTAATTTATAAACTTATTTATAATTACATGGCAATGTAATGACATTCTTTAATAGGTTATGTTTTATAGGCTTATAAGAGCCAATTAGAATGTAAAATGCCGTTCTGACATAGAAAGCTATATTATATTAAAGAGAAGAATTGTGCTCTCACTAATTCAGATTTTATTTTATATATATATAAATTAATTTTCAGATGCTACTTTATAAATGCATTATTAGAAAAATAAATCATTTTCAATTATTAAAGTGAAAGGATTTCACCTTTTTAACATATGCGCCTCTCTAATTTTATAATAACTCAGCGCTGTCGTGTTGAGTATAGAGGAAACTCTCAAACCAGTAAAGCACATATGTTAAAAAGGTGAAATCCATTCTCTTTAATTTTATAAGATCTATGCGCTTAATAAATAAATCTGAATGTTACATTTTCAATTATATTAATTTTATTTATTCAATGAATTTTTTTTTCTAAGACAAAGTTTATTAGCATACTTTTTTTTTTTAAATTTAATATATAAAAAGGTGGGAATATTTATGATATTTGAAAAATAAATTATTTTAACTTCATTTAATTAGAAATATCTGCAGGATAACTCTAGCATATGATCGGTTATCAAATGTAACTATTTTGCATAAACAAAATGTTTTTTTAAGATTTTCCTAGTATATTCAGCAAAGATGATGATTTGCAATACTTGGATATCCAAATCATATTTTTTAAAGAGCACTGACAATATGATAATGCGTTGATTTAAACCAAGAACACGAATCTGAGAATTTGGGTTAAGCATCATTATTTCAATGGCGCATACATTTGTTTTTCATCATTGTAAAATCTGACAGGTCCAGATCACATTATTAATCTGTTTGCAATGGAGATTGGATATTGATATATAGATATATGATTTTATTGGTTTCTTATTTTTTGTGGCTGAGAATATTAGAAGCTTTGTTTGAAGAATCTAAGTTAAAAAAATCATCATAGTTTGAAAAAGCAGTAGGTTTTTTAAAAAAGGCAAAACTCACTATATATATATTGCCACACACAGCAAGCTAGAGTAATCAATGGATGCCAGAAGGCTTGTGCATAAAATCCCCATCTAGTGCCTACTCATCCAATATCCCCAGACTAGTTTCTGGCGTATGGCCTTCATCAGTGAGGAGTCTTGGATCTGAGAGCACTGCACCTAGATCTGAGGATGTTAAGATCTAGGTGCAGTGCTCTCAGATCCAAGTCTCATCACTGACAAAGGCCATAAGAGATCCTAAGATCTATGTACAGTGCTCTCAGATCCAAGGCTCCTCACTGACAAAGGCCATAAGCCAGAAACTAGTCTGGGGATATTGGATGAGTAGGCACTAGATGGGGATTTTATGCACAAGCCTTCTGGAATCCATTGATTACTCTAGCTTGCTGTGTGTGGCAATTTTTCCTGTTTTAACAACAGCTATACACAAGCATAAGAGGTGGTGGTCATGTGAGGTTTTTTTAAAAGGTTTTAACAAATAATGTTTAAACTCAACTGGGGGCACAATATGAAGTCTTGTTGTGAAGTTTATATTTTTTATTTCTAGATCTTGCCTTAGTAGAAGGACTTCATACTTTAAAAAATATTTTTCCAGTTGCAGACATTTACTTTGTATTTTGATGAGAATAATAACTATGCCTAATATATGATGGCTTGGAAGGTTGTGTAGCATACTAGATCTAATTTCAGAAGATTTTTCAGATTTGAACAATTGTTTTGTTGTCTGAGTTTTAGGCAATGGGGTCACATTCTGGATTTATGTTAGAAATTATTAGTCAACAAGTATAAATACTCGAAGCATAAAAGTTCACAATTTTTAATTATTGTTATGAAAAACCATTGCTGAGGGCTCCTTTTATATATTCAGAGAGATTTTTCATATATTTATGAAAATATTTTATGTCTTGTTTGATTCCATTTTTTACTCTATTATAAAGATTTTGCAGTACTAACAATCTTTGGAAATAAAAATATTTGTCTTAAACTAGAAAGTCATATTCCTTTGAAACATAGTAAATTGTTTTTATTAATTTCTTATATTATGCATTCTGCATAAATATTTGGTAGCATGATTTATATTCCACATGACAAAATCATGAGAGGTAAAATTGGTAACATGTATAATATTGAAATCATTTAATATATATCTCAAACTGGTCATTAAAAATTGGTTGATTATTGGAAGAGTTTATATGTTTAACCCTTCAGCAGTTGATATTATTTTTAATGGAGTCTATTGGCTGGTTGAATTAATTTTTCAATTTTTTATTTTATTAAATTTACCATTTTATATTTGATATTTTCATATATTTCAAATTATTTTTTTAAAAATATAAATTTACAAATGAAAATTATCTTTAAAAAATAATATTTCAGTTTTACAATATTAGAAAAAAAATAATAGAATGAAGTATGTAATCAGAACAGTAGGTTTTGTTCTTATTGGATGATTACAACATTACTGACAAAAGTATTAAATTAACTGGAATTAAGTGACTAAAACCTGAATGAATTATTATTTGGATTATATAAAGCTAATAAAATTATATTCAAAATTTAAAATTCTGCTTATAATCTTAAAAATAACAAAAAAGGAAACAATTGTTGCAGTCAATGTGAATGTGTTCATTTTTCTGCAATTTTATATCACTTATTTCTCTTGACTTGTCTTCTAACAATATTTTTGAATAAAATTTGAATCTAATCATCTTATTCTTTTTAAAAAATTTGTACAAATAATTTGCAAAAATAATCATTAGTATGTAAACAAAATATAGAAAATATACATTTTCATTTTTGAAATATAAATAAAAGCATAAGCACTCTTAAAAGTTCTTGCAAGTATTCTTGAGAGAACAAGAAACTATCAATCAGAAGTATTTTCAGGCCATTTTTGGTTCATTTGAAATATGTTTCTCTGTATAATATTCATATCTTGAGATTTTTTTAGAATTAATAGGTCAATATGTTTTTGGTTTCAATTGTTGCCCTCAAATGAATGCAAAACCAGCAAATGAACACTAAAGATGAATGTGACTTAAATCCAAGTAACTGTAACAACTTCAATAGTCCCACAATCTTGCATTTAGTACTCAGGAAGAATTAATAAACCTGCCTATAAAAGTTGCCAATCATAAACTGTGATTAAAATTCATCTTCATTTATATTCAGTTTTTTTATGAATTTAGTATTTATCATATCATCATACCAATGGATTTTAATATTGTTTTGAGAGAGTTTATTGGGAGGTGATTTACTATCAAAAATTTTCAAATTAGTTTAAAATTTATAATTAACTATTATAGTTAATAATCAGTTATGTAAAAAAACAATATAAATTCAAAAGTTTTCTTGTTCTATAATCTACTGATATATATTATATTGAATTAAGCTGCACGAATTAACATAACAGGAATCTGGTTTTGTTCTTTTATCATTATTTACTTGCAGACTCCACAAACTTTCGCAAAAAACATCAGTATTCAAATTAATAATTATATAAAAAGCATTTTTTATTTTATTTTAGATCAATGGAGATCATAAAAAAATTGCTGCCTTTCAATTTTTGAAAGGGGCGGGGGGATAAAAATAACATGCAATTTTACATTTTCTCGGTGTACATTAATCAGTTATAAAGTTTAGGTGAAAAGACTGCAGTTTTTAAAAGCAACATTTCTTTTTTAATGATTGTGTTTGATTTCATTTAGCTGAACAACATCCTGAAGTCATCTATCTTTTTTTTTTTAAAAAAATTCATTAAGCAACTCAATTTTGAAACAATGTTTATAGCTTAAAATAACTTATGTTTCTCCCACTTTAGATTAGTTGAATTGATTTTTTAAAAAACGTAATGTTCGACATCTAAAAATTTCAATTTTAATTTTATTTTATTTAAAAAACATTCTCTACTAATGATCAAATAATCTTTTTTTGGCTTCACTTTCAGATTAAATTTGAGTTTTAAAGAATTACTTAATGATTCTTTACATACAGGGGATTGAGATATAGTAGTAGTCACTTTACTTGTCATGACTATAATCTAGGTTTGAACTTGAGATATGCAAATCTATAAAAAATTTAGGCTTCAATAAATCTTTTTTTTTTCTAATCAGCACATAGTCAACTAAGTTAATCACTAAATGGGATAGTAAATGGTCATTGCTAATGGTTAAACTAAATATGGAAAGCCTTGGAGTCCTTTTAGAGATTTTAAAATAACTTAGCAGGGCAAATAACTAATGTTTACTTCATAATTTCTTATCATCATAGCTGTTATTATAATATGATTATTCATACAGAAAACATACAAGAATAAGCTTTTCACCAACATGCTTCATTCAACACGAAAGGTTTATTATTTTTTTTACTCTGAGTTTAAGATCAATAAACACTTGTGGTCTTTTTTCTCCATTGCTGACAGTTTTTAATTGGAATAGCAAATGAATTTTATTGAAGGCAGAATGAATGTGCAGGCGAATAATCTCTCTTTTAAAATAGATATTTACAATTATGGGAGACAAAACTAAATTATGGTCCTTAATACCAGAAGTCTGTAAAATTACCAACCATAACAGCAGTTGTTATCTGAAGGTGGATAATGTTATAACACTTCTTTGGATGTGGGTCCAGGGTGCTATTCAATCAGATTATTTTCTAGAATTTGTGTAATAAAAAAAAGGTGGAAAAGAAAAGTAATTTAAAAAGTGGACAGGCATTTTACTACTAGTGTACAAAGTAGTGTTGGATTCATTATAAACAAAAAGTGGAAGAATATTAGATAGAGTATCAAAATAATTATTCAAATTAATGGAATATACCAAATGCAGATAACTCAAGTTTATATTATAAAAGTAAGTTCTCATCTCCAGCAAACATTGATTTCTAATCAATAAAAAAACAAGCTGGATTTAAAAAGTGTTTTAAAATAGTGGATTACATCCATGAATTCAGACAAATTATAGAAAGAACGGGTGAATATGAGTTGCAATTATGCTTTCCATTTTCAAATTGTGAAAAGGAATTTGATTTTATAAACATTTCTGTAGTGATTAAAACACTGGATCATTAAGATCTATATTTTGAAAAATATTTATTAAGATGCAATGACAATGATTAGATTACATGCTGATAAGAAGATTAACATTAAGAAAGATGTACATCATCTTTTTATAGAAGTTTTCCAAAAAACATTTTGTAGATTAAAATGAAAAACTAAGGGAGTAAAAGTAAATGGAGATTATTTAAGTCAGCTAGATTATGCAGATGATGGAGCTATTTTTATAAATAGGATTTCAGGGTTTTAGAAAATATTGCAAGCAATTATTAGATGAAAGTCAAAAATTAAGACTAGAGATAAAATTAAAAAAAAACTAAAGAAACATTCAGTGGATGTTCTCAGAAGTAAAAATGAAGATTGATAACAATGGAGTAAAAGATGTTAAGTACTGCAAGTATCTTAGTAAAATTATTAACACAGATGGAAATTAAAAAAAAAAAGTTAATTCCATAAATTAAACTTGGATGGATTGCTTTTGGTAGAATAGCTTTAATTTCAAAAGGAAATATACCTATGATTTGAAAAGGAAGATTTTTAATAGATGCATTTTACCATCTCTCATTTATAGATCTGAGTTTTGGATCCTTAACAGAAGGGAGTACAGAGACTTTAGACCACTTAAGAAATAATATGTTAGGAATAACACTAAGAGGTCAAAAATTAAATGTAAGTGGTGAGAAAACAAACAAGTATCTTTGATATCATTGAAATAATTAAAATACTGAAATGGAGATAGATTGGATATATTGGTAGAAGAGTTTTACTAGATAGATAGTTAAAATTTTAATAACAGATTTTAAAAGTTGTAGAAAAAATGCTAGAGATCAGAATATTGGGATTAAACACGAAAGTTTTTTTTATCTTGCAGTAGATTGATAATAGTTGAAATGATGATGATAATGAATATATTTATTAATTGTGCCACATATTAAATTAAAGTATGATTTTTTTAATAGTGAAATTCAATCATTGGTGGAATTATGTGCAGCACAGTTCTACACTTTGTTCTCAACAACTGGGTTAATGCTTGGTAGTGGGTTTCAATGACTAATTATTATAGAAAAAAATATATGCTTTTATAAGTATAATTCTTTTTTAGATTTTTCAAATATATATATATATAATAATGGTAATAAGTACGTTTGTACACAACTATAGAAAAGCTTGTTATTTCTCTAAATTAAATAAGGCTTAGTACTTTCGAGAACTTATTGCATTCTCAAATTCATAGCAAGATGAAATTCTTGCACAAAAGCACACTTATTACATTTTATTACATTCTGTATAGAAGAAGTTTAAATAGTTAATGCCATTATATATATATATATACACACACAAATAAATAAAGTCATATGTCACATGACCTAATTTAACAAGCTTGTCTTACAAATGTTGTATAATGAGCTTGCAAATAGCTCTTAACAAGCTTTTCAGAATATTCCCAACCTTAGACTGGCTTCTGCTACTGATTTCCTCAGCGAGATGCTAGGATATTCAAACATTAGCTTGCAAATAGCTCTTAACAAGCTTTTCAGAATATTCCCAACCTTAGACTGGCTTCTGCTACTGATTTCCTCAGCGAGATGCTAGGATATTCAAACATTAGCTTGCAAATAGCTCTTGACAAGCTTTTCAGAATATCCCCAACCTCAGACTGGTTTCTGCTACTGGCTTCCTTAGTGAGGTGCTAGGATATTCAAGCATTATATTTTAAATCAAATGCTTGACTATCCTAGCACCTTATTGAGGAAGCCTGTAGCAGAAACCAGTCTGCTCATATATATATATATATATATATATATATATATATATAATATATATATATATATATATATATATATATTGTGCCATTACAATTTAGTCACTAGCTAAATTTATAGTAATGTGCATGTGAGGAAATGTAAAACCAAAAATCATCATCACATTTTTATATAACCATAAAAGAAGCTGTAGGGCATCCAAGTTCAAACTCTACCAGATCCAGTTTTAAAAGCTTTAAACAGAGAGAAAGTGGGACAACAATTATATGCTTTATTTGTTTGTGTGTTAATAAATCTCAAAAAGAGTAGTACACACATTTAAATTTTTAATGTTTCTGTTAAAAAGCAAAATTATAACACATATGTATAGGCAGTGTATGTATAAGTTATTTAATTGTTTTATATTTCAAATATTAAACATTTTGACTTTCTTTAAAACTAACCTATGCCTGATCAATTTTAATATCTTGTTCTGTTTCTATTTTGCTTTTCTATAATTGTAATTGGGATTTAAAAGCTAAGGATTTGATTTTAAATGTTAGAGTTATAATTTCTGAACTAGCATTTATATTATTAGTCAGCCAGATTTATAAATGATTGGAATAATGGCAGTGTGTGTGCTTGGATATATTACGTACATAAACTACATTTTTTATTTATTAAATATTGAAAGAAAATTGAGAAAATCGGTTAAATTATTTTTTTTATTCAACAGTTTGTACTAGAAGTGTTAAATCTGTCAATTTTTTTTTTTTTTTTTGCAATTTTGTGTTAAGAGAGAATATCTGTTGAATCAGGTATCTATTTTTGTAGCAGTTTTGTTCTTGTAAGTGATTATTTGTTAGCTCAAACTTGCTGTGAGGTCTGATTTTGAAATAGTCTCACCTAGAGATTAAGGGAAAGACACTCCAATTTTAAATATTACAGATAGATGTGAAAAAAGTCAGAAAAAGGATCAAGTCTATTTTTTTTTTTGAAAACAAAAGTGTCTGGAAAGAAACAGGTGTGCGATTTTTTTTTTTATGTTCCTGGAAAAAGGATTGAACTCTTCAGTTGAAAAACAATTTAGTTGAAAATAAATTAGAGATCTAATTAAAACGAATTTGTCCAAAAATAGCAAGTGACGCTACCTCTGATTGGTTAAGTTAGCTCAAGAATCGATATAAAAAGCTGTCTGGAAAAATCAGTTGAATTATTATTGTTGTTATTATGATTTAGATTAGACTATTAAATTGAATATTGAAAATATAAGAAATGACAGAGTAGAAAAATTATATATGTGTCTCATCTTTGCCTGACCATCTGGGAAGCTGCACATCATATAGGAAAGAAAAGATGTTTTGTCTAAAAATAATATTCTACACCTTTCAACTGACCAAAGAAATAAGATGTTTTTAAATAGCATGAAGAAAACATTCACCTGCATTTGGAGATTAAAAAGATGAATTAATCTACTAATAAATATTAATCATCAAGTCCAATTAATTGTTCCAGCAACTGAGTTTAAATCCAGGAAATTCATAACATGAAAGCAACTGCTGTATTTCATTCACTAAAAGAATAATGTTTGACAGGAAGAGAAGAAAAATTGATATAATGATTTCCAAATTATCCACTAAAGCAAATAACCTCAATAGGATCCTCATCATCAAATAATTATATACTTCAAGAAAGTGATTGTTCCAAAGAACACGGAAATTGTTGCTGCCAAATATAGACATTATACAAGACAAGTTTGAACCCTTGGATCGGTAATATGACTTTTATATCTATTTTCTTTATGAAATCAGAGTATTAATAAAAATTTAGTAATAAAGTGACATATTTTATTTAAAGAACTTTTAAAGACAATTCAGATCGATTGAAACTAAGAACATCTTAATAATAATAGCCTTGAGCTTCATAAATGATTTTGAATGTATCAAAATTTATTTGTTTATTACTTTTACAGTTATGAAATATTAATGTATGAAATAATTTTTTTTTATGGTATTATGATTTTAGTTTTAACTAATATATTATTATTATTTTGGGATAAAACACGCACATACATAGTAATATTTTATATGTGTATAATTGTGAGTGAATGTGAAATAATAGGTGGTGTTAAAATATTAAATTATTTTGTCTTGAGAAAGTATAGATTTCAGTGCTTAGAAGGGAGGGGGAGATAATGATTTAAAACTCATTTCTAAGAACTTGATTTTTCTAATTTCTATTAACATTTTTTTTAAACATTCTACTTACATGTTAGATTTATAAAGTATGTGTGCTAATGAGCAGATAATATTTTTTTTTCTTGAAATACTTTTCTCATGGAGTGAAAATCATGGTCAATGTGACATCCAACTTAATACAATATACATTTGAAGGAAAAGGGGGAAGAACTTGAAATTAATCTGAGGATTGTTATATAATCAATTATTATCATTATTATTATTCATATCAATTTTCATGTTTATCTAGAAATTTTTATGTATATGTTAGAAATGCAGTAATAAATATTAGTTTGTTTTATTAAACGAGGCGTATATATTTCATTGAGTGTAGTCTTTGTTAAGTGTGATCATTCATCATCATCAGTGGTTGAATATTAGTTATTTAAGATATAAGTAAATATGCTAAAATTAAGCAATAATTATGAATTTCTTTTATAAAATTAGTTTTATGTTTAGGCTTAGTCCTAAAGCTGTGGTTGAAACCATTGTCATTATCGTTATTATTATCATCATCATCATCATCATCAATCATCATCATCATCAATGTTTTAATTAATGAGCTGTTTAAATGTTTAAAGGCCATAAATAAATATTAATTTCATAATATTTAGTGATTTCTTAGTATTATTATAACCATCATCTATTTCATGCAAGGATGAGTGAATTGCCATCCTAAATTAGTTATATATAATCTGAGCTAGTAAACTTATAAAAATATTGAAACACATTTGTTATGCTAAGATCTAAGAAATAATTTATGTCTAATATCCTCCACTTTGGTTTAAAGATGTTTTACTTTTACCTAAATATTAGTGTGTATAGTGATATGGCTCAAAAAGCAAAATCTCCCATATTTATTAGAAATAAAGTACCAAAAGGGGATTCAAACCCGGTACATGCGAAAGGTTATTAGATATAACTGTGTCTAGATTCAGATAATCTAGTGGCACCCTGCTAGACCATATTCACTTAGTATTTGTTTAAACATGCACTTAACATCAAAACAAGAAATGAAAGTGGATAAGATCTACTGTCTGTATACCTGAGTTATATTTTATTGAATTACTAGTGTACTCACCTCACGTGATTTCATATACCTGAGTTATAATACTTGTTATTAATAATTTGCTTATAATTATTGATAGTGGGATATGTTGAGAAATCCAACGTTATTTTAAATATTATGATCTTATATATTGTAGACTACTCAGGTATGGTAATAATTATTTGAACTCCTTTAATTTTGTTACAATATATATAGTTATTTTTTAACCATATCAATTTTTGAATTGTTCACAAAAGATGTTTGTTCCTCTTCTTTATTATGCCGTTCAAATATAAATAATAAACTGGATTTATATATAAATGAAAGGAAAAGAAATATATTTATTTTTGTCAGTTAACAACAAACTAAACTTTACAATTATCAAACTGTTAATAGAAGAGCATTTATTTCTTTAAATTATATTAATAGAGAATTTGTTAGTAAAAATATGATGTTTCAAATAATACATACTTAAAAAAAGGGTAAAATATTACTTATATCAGATGCATGATGAAATCACGAATATATACTTTAAAAATGGTATCTCTAGAATGTTGCATTAATAAAGTGCTAATAGATCTGCAATAATTTTAAATGATTATACAATGAATAATCTAAAAAAAATGTATCCATACAATTCATATATTTTACTTCATGCTTAAAAATAATGTGTAAGGTTCAAATGCATATTTATAATAAAAAGTTTATTGTTTCTTTTTTTTTTTTTTTTGAAGTTATAAAAAAAAATATCATGGATAAATTTTAGTAGCTTTTAGTATTTGCTTGTTGGGATGTATAAAATGAAAATGATCATGAGTTTTACAACATTAATGATGCAATAATCACCATATTAAACAGGCAAAACCCTCCATACAGTAGTGCCACCCTGTGCCAAACAGAGTAATCAATGGATGTTAGAAGGCTCATGCGTAAAATCCCCATCTAGTGCCTACTCATCCAATATCCCCAGACTAGTTTCTGGCTTGTGGCTTTCGTCAGTGAGGGTGGCACTACTGTATGGAATTTTGCCTGTTTAATAACAGTTATGTGTTAGCATGAGAGATGGTGATCATGTGATATTTAGTGGTTTAATCACCATATTTTAATATTAAACAATATGTAAATATAATGCTAATCTATTGCATCATAATTTATGCAATTTATTTGTACCTCCCCTAAATTTAATTTATAGGTTTGAATTAATAGTAATGTAAAATTTTATATAAATGTAAAAAAAGAAAATCAAAAATTTTAACTATACATCTAAATATTGTAAATATATATATTTTCCAGGAGCAAATTTTCTTTTTTCTAAAATCTAAGTTATGGATTTTTTTCCATATATATACGGTATATATATTATTTATTTTACTCTATTTAAATATTGAACTAACTGTTCAATATTTGCTTCTTTTTTAAGAGTAAAGAAAAAAAAAATGTTTTCATTTTATTTTATCTTAATATAATATTTATTATAATAATGAAAATTATATAGAAATAATAAAGCAATAAATAATAATTGAAAAAAAATAAAAAAGACATAATTTCTAGATAATTTTTGGAGATTCTCATGTTATTCATAAAAGAGAGAAGAGAGGCAGTAGAAATAAAAAGATCAAATATAGAAACATGAGAATCACGTTTTTATATTTGACCAATGAGATGCATTCCTCTTAAAAAATATCTAAAGATTATATTTCTCCTTTTTATTACAATTTTTTAAGAATTATTTATAACTTTATTATTTTTGTATATTTGTTTAATAATTAACTTATTTGAGGAAATTGTTATGAATATATATATATCATTAGTTTATTTTACAAAAAATAAATAAGTCAACTTCTGCGATAAATTTCCTTTCCTCGTTTTTTTTTTTAAAGAAAATTTTGACTTTCTTCATAGATATAATAAATACCTCCATATATATATATTTCCCCATTCTTTTTAAATTCATACAAATAAAGATATAATAAAAAACAAATGCCCTCCAAGCTGCATTTCGCGCTGAACCAGCACTCATCATTTGGCCCAGGTCATTATCTCTCATATATATCTCTATTATATGAAGTGTATTTATCTAGACTAAATTGTTACATTTTCATTAACCATTGTCAAACTCCTCCACTCACAACTGGATGGCGTCGAAGTTGTGAATGGAGGGAGTTTGACAATGATAAATGAAAATGAAACAATTAACTTTCTTCTTAAAATCACTTAACAACTTTTTTTAATTCACCCAAACACATTCTTTATCTTTCCATTACGTTATGCATATATACACCAAGTTTTTTTTTATTTTTGTTTTCTGTTTTTATTTTAACAATAAAATCTTTTATCACTTTTTTAAATCAATATATTGTCTAAGTCTGTGTTTCATATTATAAAGATACCTTCCAAACATAACTTAATAGGCTGCACAAAAACTTCTTATCTTTATGTAAAATTCTGTTTACACTTTAGAATTTTATTCTTAGTTTTTAACTATATAGAAAGTAATCATTCCTCCTCACTAGCGCCATTAAACGGAGGTGTTTAGTTTTTGTTATTTTTTAAAATCGTTAATTAGCTAACTTAAAATTCTTGATCTTTCTTCCTCTTAGACTGTTTTCATTAAATTTAGTCATAGTCACAAAATTTTTTAATTATAAACTTTCTAATCAATATTTTGTTAAATTCATCCCTATTTGCAAGCACTTCCATGCTATCATGCAGTGAATTTCTCTTTAATATGAAGTGAAACTTTAAAAACACACATATATTTATAAATAAAAATGCATGATCACTCATCTGTATAGTAAGAATTACTTTAATTGTTTTCAGATAATGGGATTAATCATAATTGAAAGGGCAATAACAGAAGGCTCATAGGTTCTAGATTTTGGCAATAAATCATCATTGAAATGGCAATATCAGAGGAACTAAAATATCCAGATTTTAGGGGAAAAATCTTGTCTCATAAGCTATGCCCAACCTATTATTCCAAATATAATTGTTAAAAATAATCTTTATGAAACATGTAGTTTTATTATTTTTTATGAATCATGAAGATATTATGGAACACATACAAAGGCGTATAGGACTTTTTAATAATTTTTCATTAATGTATATACAATATTTAACATTTGACAGCACTTGTTGTCAAATTAATTATTGTAATTATATGTTCACATTTGAACTAGAATATTAAATTGTACTCGTTTCATTAAAATTTGTATTTGAGATTTGTTTATATGAATTTCATATTTAAATGTGGCTTAAATTATTTCTATGCTTCACAGCAAAAATTAAAATTTTTGCAGAAAATATTAAAAACTTTTCATGTTTTTACAAATTTTAAAATAATAATTGGACTAGTATAATGAAATTTAGGTAGTGAATGGCTGCCAAATTGAAGATTATTGCCAATATCTAGATCTTATGAACTATTTCTGGGAAGTGAGATGATTGATAGTATTTAATCTAAGGCTTTTTTTTACTGTATGTTTGAAATTGCAATTTTTTATAGTATTTAGTACATTTTTAACTTCCATTTGAATCTGAATGAATCTTGACTATTTTATGTGGTTCCAAGTAAGCCTATGATTTTAATCCTTGGATAATCTGTCTGCGGACTATTCAAATAACCACACAATTACTGTTTGACAATTGGGTATAGATCTATTCTTAGTTAGTTGATGAAACAATAAAGAGAAACCATTTACAATGGATTATTTAAAACAGTAGTCGTCAACCTTTTCACACCTGGACCAGCAAAAATAAGGATAAGATTTCACAGACCAGCAGAAGTCTACAGATATTTTTTTTCATATGTCATAGCATCAGCTGGGAGGCGAACCCGCAACAACCGTCTGCAACCAACTGCTTGCTTGCAAGGCGACTACACTGACCTCTCAGCTAACAATGCTTGACTAAATTTTCTTAAAGATTTAAACTGCTTAGCCTTAGATGAACATAATTGTTATAACTGATCAAAACAACACACTAGTTACTGTGTATTGTAAGGGTATTGCTTACCTTCACATGCTGAACACTCTTTCTTGAGTTGCACAGTCATACTGCTACAGAAAACAGTACAATAACAATCACTCTCATTAATGTGCCTGCATTGCTACATTTATTATTTCATTGTTAAAACATGCAAAAATAAAATGTTATTCACCTGAATGTTGGGAAATATCACAGCTAGTGTAATTACATGACAATGATTATGATAAATATAATATCTGTATTTAATGTTAAATATATAAGATGAAGTTATATATATATGGAGTTTGTATAATAAAAAACTTTCTTTTTTTAAAAAATTTTGAATCTGGTGTTATTTTAATCTCATTTTTACCCAATTAAAAAAAAGAAACAGAATGAAAAGTTATTTTGGTAAAGTGTTACATAGAAATAAAGCAATCATTATAAAAATGTCATTTTGCTAAAAAAAAAAAAGATAATAGATTTACATTTTTACATTCTCGATGAAGGAAAATCATCATCAATGATCTGTCTCCATTTTGTGAAGTTTACAATTTGAAAAAGAAATGTCACACACAAAATAAAAAGATAATACAAATGCAATAAAATTTTTTGCTATAAGTGATCAATAAATGAGCTGACACAGTACAGAAATGCCTACTAGGTATAGAAATTGATGTGTAAGGAGTGGTGCAATTATCATGAGATTGACGCTTTGTCTTTTAAAGATTGCATTTTCAGATAAATTCCTTTGATTATTATTTAGTAATTATAGTATTATCTAATAATTTAAATAAAATTTTGATTTACAATTAATTTTATTTAAGCAATTGCGATGAAAAAATAAATAAAAATTGCTTATATTAATTAAAAGTTTCAAAAAAATCTTATTATTTTGTTGTTACAAACTTTCCTGCCAGTCTAGCGTGGACCGGCAGAAGACCACTGGGTTAAAAGCTATTTACCCATTTTTTACTACAAAAATAAGCGATATTGGTTAATTTGTTTTTTTACTTGAAGCTAAATCAAAATTAAATAAATTTAATTTTAAAAAAAAATTAATATAGGAGATTGTGAAAAGGGACTTTGAGTGACGAATCAAAAGAAACAATGCTCTAGTCCACAAAAGAAAAGTTCTGCATTACTTTTTCAAACCTACAAGGCAGCAGGAAAAAGAAAGAAAATAATATATCAATATCGTAGCGAATATTTATTTTTATTGAACTAAAAAAAAAAGTCTAGATTATACATTCGGAATTTTATTAATTTGTAAAATAACTCTTGTATAAAATTTAATAATTAAAGTTTATGATATTGGTTTAAATATTATCAATATTCTATATCCAATTTCTCTAAGCCTTTCAATCTTTTGCTACTTAAAAATTTTATAATTATTTTCTCCCTTAATTAAACATATTTATGTGAGAAGTTAAAATTTCATGAAAGCACGGTTCTGGGTTCAATAAAATTCTTTGTTGCAAACCATTATTAGCTAAATATACATTTAGGAAGGCAATGTATCACATAATATGTAGTTTATAGTAATGAATTATTTGTGAAATAGTAATTTAGTGGAATTCATATGATTGTGTAATTTAGATTGATATATGAAACAATTTTTTTTTAATATTATTTTTAAAAAAAGTATATAAGGATCAAATACTTAATATTAGATTTAATATAAATAATTTTAAAATAAATAGATTTTATATTTATTTGTTACCTAATAAAACTTTGAGTAGATGTAAATAGATAATCGAGATAATCGTGGAAGAGGAGGGAACAAATAGAAATTTGAAAACTTCCAGAAAAGTTGACAAACAATCCGTTTTATTTAAGAATTTTTCATTAAAAAAACAAAACAAAAATATAAAATAAAAACAGTGGTGTAATTATTTAATCAATAAACAATAAACATTCATTGAAGTAGCGATATTTTAAGTATGAATCAACGAATGTCAAAAGTCAAAAGATCATTTCACACAGAATGAGATATATTCTTACCATTCTAGTGACACTTCGCCCGATAATGTCAAATTAGATGTTTATTTTATGCTGTAAATAATAACTAATCAGATAAATTAATGGATATACGATGGCAAATGCTCCTATCTTTCTCCAGTGGGGGAGGGGAAAGAGGATTTGCGACGGCAGAATACCGTATTAAAAAGGAAAATTTTTAACACGAAAAGTATAAATGTGTACACAAAAAAATAATAAACACATTATGATACAAAATATAAACATATAGTTGTGTCTTTTTAATAAGTACAGCATTCTGCCATCGAAAACACGGGCAGCAGGTCTAATATGTAAGTACCCACTGTATTTATAAATCATTATATTTGAGTGAAAACAGTTGTACATAAATTTGTACATAACTATGCGCATATTTTGTCAAATTCATTTAAGAAAAATTACATTGTATTCTCTATACAAATAAAAACTTACCTTTTTTTTTTTTTTTGACGGATATTCTTTTTATAATTTTATTTTTTTAAAGTTAGAATAGCATTAAACAAATTTTATTTATTTTTGCTTTTAAATTAAAAAAAAAACAAACTTTTATTATCAATTAAAAGTGCTTACTGAAACAAAGTTTAATATGTTGTTTCTAAATTACATTTGAATTTGAAAATATAAATGAAGATTAAATATATTATGAAATGTTTTGCGTTGATATACATAATATCCTTTTACTAGAGAGATATTTACAATTAGTTTATTACCGATAAACATCACATGATCACCATTTAATACGTATAGTGAGTTTTGCCTGTTTTTATATTAAAATATGTAATTGTGAATTTAGTATAAGAACCTATATAGCTAGACAAAACAGGTTAGTATAGATTAAAACTTCAGATTTTTTAGATCATTTTAGGATATTAGTATAAAGAGCAAAATATAAGTAAAGATGCTCTTGACTGGATATTTGCAATCCAGTGCTTTTCTCTGAAGAAGACCAATAAAAATTTAAATTGGAATCTGATTTGCATTGCCATCTGGTGTTTGCTAATTACTCATGTTTAGAGAGATGGTCCTAGAGTAGAATGATATAAATGAATAACAGGTTAACTCAGAAAAGTTAGATATAATATGGCAGTTCATTTTTTTTCCATACTCATGATCTAAAATTTAAATCTGAAACAATTAAAATTTCATTTTTTGATGTTTCAAATATGGATAATGCAGATAGGTATCCAGTTATTAATTTGTTATTGCCCATTTAGTTATTTTTAGTTAGAGAAGAAAATTTAATGTGAAAATGCCCAAACCCTCACCATCTGGCAATTGGCAAGCCTGGTAAGTAATGAATTTTTATTCACTATTTATCTCTTAAGGGAAAAGGAATCTGGGGAAATTTAGGCCTGCAGTGGATTATATAAAATCTATTTTATTTTTTAATGATGTTAATACAAATTTATACAATTAAATTATTTATATATTTTCAATTTAGTCACAGTTGTATCTATGCAAGGAAAGTTCTACATTAGTATGCTCAAATTTATAAATCGAATATGGTAAACAATCTAGAAGTTACAAAAGCAGAGATATATAAATCATTCTATAATCCATCAGCAATAACATTATTCTGTATTACAATAGCAGTAATTATTGTATTATTTATGATGTAAAACTCATGCCTTTTTTATTTTACATATTCCAATACTTACTGTCTCTAAAACTTGTTTAAGATGTTTATCTCTTACAACTTAAAACATTAATATTTATATTATCAAATATACATTTGAATTTTGCATATGGTTTTTTGGTATATAACTAAGATATATAAGTTGTGTGGATAAAATTTATATAATTCATTTAAAATTATTACAGATTTATTAAAACTGTTAATGCAGCTTTCTAAAAACTTAATATTTTTTAAGTAAATAGTTCATAGTTTTATATTCTATGTGGCATGTAGCATGCAATACAATTTATCTATTCAATTGAACTGATTAAAAGAAACTTTAATGGATATCAGGGTATTGTAGGTTGAAAACAAAGTTTAAATATAGTTGAAAACTAATTTTCTTGGATAACTTAAATTTGCTTTTGGGGATGATAGATGAAATTTCTGTTTCATTAATGATTTTACATATTAAAAAGGGAATTTTAACTTCAAACCAGTATTATAGACAGCAATATTTTCCAGGAAAGTCACTATTGAACTTATAGCAATGCAAATACAGAAAACTTTGCAAAGTCAATTTATTTATCTTTATTTGGGTTCCACTTATTTTCAGTGAAGACTTCAGATAACCCAACTGTCTTTTTACTATATATATTTTAAATTTTGACAAAATAAAGACTGAATCTTCAAGATATTTTTTTATATTTCAATATTTATTGATCATCGTATGCATATGTATTAGATAATTTAAATAATTCATCAAGATGCTATAAGATATAGCTAACTTATTCTTACAGAATCTACTTAATCCAGATATTTTTGTAATTGTGTGAATATTATGCCTTGAATTTTGAAATATAAATTTTGATTTAATAGTAAGTTCTACATTGAATCAAAATTAAGTAATTAAAGTGAAAGGCTGAAAACCTCTCACATGCACTTTTAAAATGCTTATATGATGGCCAATCAGATGTAATAATGACTGTATAGGGAACTCTTAAGTTGCAACACAAGACAGAGATTTTATAAGAAAAAGGTGATTCCACCTCTCTCTTTACTTAAATTTCTATATATAAGCCAATCTGATTGGCTGTCATATAAGCATTCTAAAAGTGCATGAGAGAGGTTTTCAGTCTTTCACTTTAATTACAAACTGCTTGCGCTTAATAAATAATATTTACAAAATTAATTAGTAAATAATTAATTACATAACATAATACGTATTATTTTGAAATGATTGTTTTTTGTAGTTACAATTAGGAGATTCAAACAAAGATTATATTAAAAATATTTCCATCGCTATTGTATTTAGGGTCATTGCTATTAATATGACAAAGAACAATTGCTTGGCTTAATGTGTGATTCACTTTCATTGTTTAAGTATTTAAAAAAAGTATAAAAAAACACTATTATGGAATTACAGTAATTACATATTTTCTTTGTTCCGTATTTGTTTGACTAAACTGATCAAGTTATCATAGTCTAAAATTCATAAAAAATAATCATATTGTTGTCTATATTGTAGATATTTCTATATAAACAATTTCAAAAAAATAATAAGAAAAGGCTTTGCTTCATCTGCTTAATTCATTTGATTGTGTTGTCTACATGGATGACAAAACCAGGACTTCTAGATGGGAAAGCCTTAGGGTATTTATCTTTTTCTGTCAGAAATGTAAAAGTTAAATGCTAAAAAAATATATACTCAAATTAACTCACTAATACAAATCCTAAAGTAAATTAAAGTTTAAGCATTGATTTTTTTAAATACATTTTTAGGGCAATTTTTGTCTTTGCTGTGCCATATATAATTTACTTAGATACCTTCCCCCCCCCCCCAGAGTCTCTATTAACTGACATCAATTGATAAAATTAGCAGTAAATTTAAATCAAGCTGGATAGCAAAATGTCCAACTTCATTTTCCTTGAATACTGATCATCATATTTTCATATATTTTCATTTTACCTATAATTCCATTTCTAAAAACAATTTAAGCATCTGCAATCAATGCAGTTTATTCAGAATAACTTTGCAAATAATATAATATATAAGGGATTTGAACTCAGAATTTCACACGACCCTCAACTCTCCATGCCATCTCATATTGCTGATCTACCTGATCACATGCATGTTGAAAAGATAAATGATCACCAATATACATATTCCATGCTAAACCATTAATCATCAGTTGATCCAGATTACTATCTCCACACATATATACAATCTGTGCTCAGTTTTATGTTAAGATAACCAATCTTTATACTCTAATGGACAGGCTTTAAACTACTCCAATCCTCTTCAGTCATCTATTTCATTGAAAATCTGATGATGGAGCATGCAAAGCTTGCAAGGTTGTCATCCTACCCATGTTGATGTTTAGTCATTCTGACCCCTCATGTAATGAAGAATAATCCATTTACATACATATGCGAGGGATGGGAAGACACTTTAACACTAATGTGGGCTTTGAATGTTCCATCATCAGATTTTCAATGAAATGGATGGCTGAAGAGTTGTGGGTTGGAGTAGTTTGAAGCCTGTCCATTAAAGTATTAAAATTGGCTACCTTAATGTAAAGCTGAGCACTGATTATATATGTGTGGAGATAGTAATCTGGACCAACTGATGATTGCTGGTTTAGCATGAAATGCATATATTGGTGATTATTTATCTTTTCAACATGTGTGCGATCAAATGGATCAGCAATATGTGATGGCATGGAGAGTTGAGGGTCGTGTGAAGGTCTGAGTTTGAATCCCTTATATATTACATTATCTATGTGCAGATGTGTGTGAGCTCGTACAGTGTATTAAATTTGCAAATAATAATAAGTCAATGTCCTCGATTGTGATTCTTCTTTGTTTATAACATATTTTCATTTATTGTGAATAGTCACTTCTTTACAAAGATTATATGTTTCTGTCAACATGTTTGACATAAAAAATAAAAATAACTGAAACCAGAAAATAAACAATGAAATGTCATACGAAGATGTATATCTTATTTTATTATATTTGTATTGACAGTGAATTAAACAAAAAAAGATAATGAAATTTGTGTTTAATTTTATTGAATAAAAATATGTATAAATGTATATATATTGAAATGGTATGGAATTGGAGGAGGAGGTATGGGGGTAAGGAAATACTAATAAGGTTCATATTGTTTAAGTAAATGCGGTAAGAGCAAGGAACAGTATATTATCATCAGAAGAAACTGCAATTAAATAATTTGAGGTTATGTTTATTATAATTAATAATCCTTTTTGTGACTGGATTCAAAATAGGCATAACTGTAAAAACTTAGGCTAGACAATGCCAATCTTGAACCGTAATATTGTAAAGAAGCAAATATCACTAATTCTGTTAATTTCACATTCTTAAGTGCTAAAATAACTATAAAAACAATCATTTATCAAAAAGTAGTAGGATAATTATATCATTGCTGATCATCATTAATATTCATGGCTGTCTGGTATTCTAAATATATTGGCCCTAATTAAATTAATAATCATCATTATAAAACATGAATAAAGTGAAGCGTATATGGGCTTTAATGGTTATTTTTAGTGCCACTTAAATAATTCTAAAGGGAATTATGTAGATGTCAACACACACACACACATATATATATATTCCATATATTGTTATATCAATCAACTCTGCTAAACATATTTATTCAAGAGTAGACACACATAAAACTAAAAAACTTTACTGGATTAACTTAAAATAATGATTAATAAATATATTAACTAATTAGAAGTAATAATAATAATAATAATAATAATAATAATAATAATAATAATAATAATAATAATAATAATAATAATAATAATGATGATGATGATGATGATGATGATGATGATATGATAATCATGATAATGAAATTAAAGGGTTAAAAAATATTTCAAAAATACAGATGTATCATATCTGATATTTGCTATTTACAAATATATTATTTTAATAGATTGAAAACAAAACAATAAAAGATACAAGAATTTATGTAGTCTTAAATATACATATATATATATATATGTCTGGTAATATAAAATTGACCAGACAGACTCAAATTACTCTATTTTAATAATATATGAACAGTGAATGGTCTTAGATATATATGAGAATAAATCCACACAAATACTGTGTGCTTTATAATATACAAATAATATTTCCAATTCTTAATATTAACTTGCTTTTAAAATTATTTTTTAAATATTTTATATTGACTTTGTCTAAAATCTGGAGTTAACATAAAAACTGCCCCAATCTTCTCTTAACCAAATTTTTTACAAAGAAAATTTTTTAAAATGAAAAGTAAAATTTAAAAAGAAAAATGTTTATTTCATTGTTCTTTCTTTAGAAACTCTTAGTCTTTTGCTCTCTTCCTGGAAAACAGCAATTTTATGAAACTGATCCTATTATCATTTGGTTTTTTAATGAATTTATTCAAAGAATGTCTACAAGTTTTAAAGCAAAGGCCAATAAAATACTTTTCAGTTTTATATAATGAGAAATAGAATTGTTTTTCTTTTCATTATTTCTGAAATTAATAATATGAACAGTTCACACATATATTTTACTGGCCTTTTTTCTCAACATTAAGCTTCCTCTCCCCCTCTGTTTGTACTGCCTAAACATATCCCAATCAGTACTTTCCTTCACAGTAGGCTTCTTTTTCTTAATATGTATATATACTGGAATCACTCAAGATTAGGCTTCACTCGTTTACAATGTTGTATGTAGATTGTCTATATCAGTGGTCTTAAACCCTTGGTCTGTGGACTGGTGCCAATCCACAAAAATTTTCTGATGGTCCGCGCTAGACTGGCAGGAAAGTTTGTAATAACAAAATAAGATTTTAAACTTTTAATTAATATAAGCAATTTTTATTTATTTTTTCATCGCAATTGCTAAAATAAAATTAATTATAAATCAAAATTTTATTGAAATTATTAGATAATACTATAATTACTAAATAATAAACAAAGGAATTTATCTGAAAATGCAATCTTTAATAGACAAAGCGTCATTCTCATGATAATTGCACCACTCCTTACACATCAATTTCTACCTAGTAGGCATTTCTGTACTGCATCAGCTCATTTATTGGTCACATATAACAAAATTTTTTATTGCATTTGTATCAACTTTTTATTTTGTGTGTGACATTTCTTTTTAAAATTGTAAACTTCACAAAATGGAGTTAGATCATTGATGATGATTTTTCTTCATCGAGAATGTAAAAATGTAAATCTATTATCTTTTTTTTTTTTTTTTTTTAGCAAAATGACATTTTTATAATGATTGTTTTATTTCTATGTGACACTTTACCAAAACAACTTTCCTTCTGTTTCTTTTTTTAAATTGGGTAAAAATGAGATTAAAATAACATCAGATTCAAAATTTAAAAAAAAAAAGGAAGTTTTTTATTATACAAACTCCATATATATTGTGCCCTTTTCTATAGGTCAGTAATTGTTCATAACAGTCAATTACTAAAAATTCTAAATTTTAGAATATGTTCTTTTAATACATTAATTATAGTTTGTCAATTATATTTTTAAAGTACAATTTAAAGCTAAAGAAAATACGTGGTATATAAAATTATAGCGAATTATTTAAAAAGTAGTTAAGTAAAGTTTAAAATATTGTTTCATATGGTTGTAAAAGCTGGCCATATTAAATAACACAGCTATAAAAAATTAAAAGTATATTCAATAAATTCGATTTTAATAGTTTAAAACTGATAAGTTAATAAATGCTATGTTTAAATTTATAATCATATTTAATAGTCAAAATTAATATAATATATTTTAAAAAATAAACTTTATGATGGTGAGAATTGTATTTAATTCTATATTTTCTAAATTGTTCTTCCAAATTTTATAATTATATTATTAAATATAATAAGTGTATCAATTTTATTAGTCTAGGCAGAGAAATAGATTAAAAATCATCTGTCAAAGTTATTAATCATGTGACTTGTATACTATATACTTTCATACACACGCTTGTTTGAATTAATAACAAAGTTTAAAATATTTTAAAAGTTATAGAATTGGATGGAATTGTCACCTAGCATAAAATAATAATAAATATTAAGTCAACTATCGTATGTAATGTTTTAAATAATGTAATAAAGACGAATACAGTTAATAAAAAAATTAAATATTTTATTTAAATAAAAGTAGATAAATTGAATATTAAGAAATGGAATAAGTTATTAAATGTTATTTTAAAAGTTATTTTAAAAGATTAAATAATTTAAATAAAGTTATAATTGAATTAAAAGTGGTATTTTAAATAATATTTTAAGTTCATTACGTCATAATTTCTAATTTTGAAATTCAATTCTACTTGAAATTAAAAATATGTAAATTTGTTCTCAAGCTAAAGTAAGAATTAACCAATAGGAATAGGTCTTCTTACAGACTATAAATATGATTTGCACGGGGTTATCGGGGGAGATTAATAATGTATTGAAACCAGAGAAAGGTAAATTATAGCTATCAAAGAGATAGTATTTTAAAATTATTATTTTAGTCAATTTTAGCGCTCTCTCATAATTTATTTGCAAAAACTAATTAATATTTTAAAAGTAACTTGCAAAAAAAAGAGAGTGTAAACTAAAAAATATTTTAATAATTTCGTTTAACATGCTTTGTTAATTTTTTTTAAGTTCCTTTATCAGTAGTATTTTATTTGAAATTTAACCTAGACTACGCAATAAAAATGGATATACTACAAAATAAAATGGATATAAATTGTAATACTGTAAAAATGTTTGGAATATTTATTGATACAGCTTTATTAATATTTCACCGAAGAACTGTTTTGGTACATAAAAAAACCACAGCTCGGACATTATACGGAGTCTAAAAAAATGTATTGAAACGTATTATTTATAAGCTTATCCAAGATTTAATTTTTTAAATAGTAATAAGACAATTATATTTCATGAATTATTTTATAGAATATTATATTTAAAGGAGTAAAATGTTATATACTTTCTGAAGGTAACATTTTTAAAAATATTTTTAAGAATTAAAGAAAGAACCCAGGAGAATATGTTACAGAAGCGTTTTTTTGATATTAAAATATCCGGTCTTAGAATTATTTAAAATGTATTTAGAAAAGATTTGTTTAAAAGTACTTGAAGTTTTTTTTTTTTTATTTTTAAAAGAGATTTATAAAAATACCAAATGAAAGTTTAAATGTATCAAGAAGGAAACATATATAAAAAAGTGAACACATAGTTGAATAAAAGATGGATCCATGGAAATACAAATAGTACTTAAAAGTTTATTGAATATTTTTAAAGTTAAATTAGATGGATTGATGCATCGGATATGCAGAGAATATTGGTAGAGAAGATTAAGAAGCTTCACGGGATTAATTAATATTATGATTTAATAATTATCATCCTAAATACTAAAACCAAGGATTATTTTCTATAAATTTTACTAAATGGATTAATAATTATTTTTATTTTAAACTTTAACGTGCTTGGAGGAGAACATTTTTAAAAACTCTAGAGAAAATAATAAACATTTTGGACTTATCAGGAACTATCGTCAAGAAAATATGTAATTATAGTTTTGATTCCTTTTATTTTGTTAACCTAGTTTAAATCTAAATTTTTATATAAGATTAGGAAAAACATAAAAACATTAATTTATTAATATTAAAATTTTATAATATAACAATCTAATAATTTAGCTAAAAATATTTTAATATAAAGTGTGTGGGTGTGAATTTTTTTTATATCTGCAATGCTCAAGTGGATAAAGGAAGCCTACTGAACACGATGACTAGATAAAGTTATTGGTAATAATAATAACTATTGATAATTTATAGTGTATATTTTTTTTGTTTTCTTTAGATCATCCATAAATTGGAAGAATGAAGTGTAAAAGTTTTTTACTTATATGTACCACATTTCATACAACATTTTAAAAAACATTATGAGATAGGATTGATTTGAAAATATGCATACGATGATTTTTTTTTTTTTATTAGTGATATAATCCAACATAACAAATAATTATGTGATTCTTTTAAAATTTTCATGTTATGGGATATTCAAATCTTGTCTAAGTAGATTGTATATGATTAGACATATAGAATAATGAAGTAAGCAGACTTTTCTTGTGGAACAGCTAGATTGTTTAACTATTAATGAATTTTATTTATTGTTTTGTAAATGCAGATAGTTATTTATCGATGTAAGATGTGGAAAATCTTGAGAAATAATGTTGAGATAGTGGCTTGGAAGTACTTAGTGAACAGGAAACCAAGATGATGTTTTAAGAAATAGGATGTTATAAGGAATGGAAATAATATTTAGTCTTTATGTGAATATCAGCATAGTTAACAAAGCCCTATGACTGATACACATTTTATTTGGACAGTGTTTATATTTCTTTAAATATTTGATGTTCTAATAAAGCTGAAGAAATAGCTTTAACATTGTCCCTGTACTAGAGGATATTAGGCAGGTAAATGTCATACCTCTTCGCACTGTGCCATGATTTTGAGATATGTTAAGAGTAATACTCTAGCTTTCTTCCTTAATCCTATGCATCTGTTTTCGCTATCTTTATTTCATGTAACTGCATCGTTCAGTAAGATATGTTTAAGAGAAATGATAAATAATTTAGAACTTAGGTTATGCTATCGTTTTGTATAAGATTGGTTTATTTGCTTAGAAGGAATAGGACGTTATAACTTAAAATTGAAGATCCAAAGTATCCTAAGGAAAGAAAAGAATCATAGAATATATTTTGAATTTTATTTCGGAAATGAAATATAAACTTTTTTAAAATAAAGTATCTAAACAAAGATATTTTCTTTAAAGTGATAATAATTTTAAATGCTTTAGTATTATTTTTTTTTAAAAGAAAAATAAGTATTGCATATTTTAAAATACAATAGTACAAAGTAAATTATGTAAACAATATGCATAGTATATTTTTTTGTTTATTGATTAACAGAAATATATTGATGATTACACTTATATCATACTAAAGTAAGGCTTAAAGAAGAATATATTATGATTAGTAAACATTGTGTGATAAATACTAAAATCTAGTACTGAATTTTGGATAATATTTTGTGTAACATCTTTGACTTTGCAAGATGAAATTTTTTTTAATATTTTGAGAAGTCCATACTCATTATAAAATTTTGTTTTCTATAGAATGTTTTCTAAGTATGAATTTTTAAAATAAGATAGTTTAATAATATTAAGGATAAAATGCTGTTGCTAATAAAGTAGATAAATATATTTGTAATAAGTTAACCATAATGAGAAACCAAATAGTAACATTTTTTTAAATTTTGTCCTAAATCTAAATAAAGATATAATTGAAATATAAATTATTTTTTTTATAACCCAGTAGATCAAACTGTAAAGTAAAAAGGTTAAGGATATCCACTGTAAATAGTGTAAATAAATTGTTTATTTATTTGTTGTTAGTAATAAACTTTTTTAAATTTTGTTATTTCAAAAATTTTGTGTCCGAGTTATTTATTTCTCCACATCGCTGCATGAAATCACGATATATGCATAATAATTGAAACAAATATATAATTTTGAAAAAAAAAAGATAAATAGAGAATTATTTTAAAAAATTTTAAATATTTTATTGGTATTCATTATAATTAAATAATCATAATCTTACATTATTTTATTGGTCATAAATCAGTTATCACAATATTATGTTAAATTATATGCTATCAGTTGCCACACATATTTTGTTTGTCAGATTATTAAAATGCTACCACATATTTATTATATCATTACATGAAGATATAAGATCATATTATATTGTTTATTTTATTATGATAATAAAATTATAGTAAAAGAAAAGATATACAGAATTAGTTAAACAATGAAGAATAATATTACTGTTATTTACTATTATTCGTTTCAGTGTAGTAGATTATGACATAAAATCCCTTCTCATATTTCACTACCGTATTTTTATTAACTTAGAATAAACTTTATAAACCTGAGATTATTTTATTTGAGCTAGATTATTATTAAATAGAAGATTAAGATTTAATTATTAGTTTAATCTTAGTGAGTAGAAGTTATTAAAGTCGTAAGAATACTATGAGTTTGTTATGTGAAATAGTAATAAGGGGGGATAGTGTTCTTATGCCATTGAGGTAATATCCTGTAGGATATTGGCTCAATGTAATCTATCTTGTCACCTGTATTTTCACTTCAAGTCTCATGAAAATATTAAATATTTATTTAATCTATTTTTATAAACTGAACCTTATTCGTATTTTAAATTTGAGCTAGTGAAATATTTTAATTTTAATGCTGAATATTTTAATTATTAATTATTAACTGAGATAGAACCCGTTTTATTTTATATCATATATTATCTGGAAGTGAAGATGCACGAGAGCAAGGTTAGAATATATATATATATAATTTCATCTTGTATATTTAACATTTAATACAGATATTGCATTTATCATAATCATTGTCATGCAATTACACTAGCTGTGATATTTCCCAACATTCAGGTGAATAACATTTTATTTTTACATGTTTTAACAATGAAATAATAAATGTAGCAATGCAGGCACATTAATGAGAACATATTGTTTTCTGTAGCAGTATGACTGCACAACTTGAGAAAGAGTGCTCAGCATGTGAAGGTAAGCAACACCATTACAATACACAGTAACTAGTGTATTGTTTTGTCAGTTACAACAATTATGCTCATCTAAGGCTAAGCAGTTTAAATCTTTAAGAAAATTTATCCATAGACTTCTGCTAATCTGTGAAATCTTATCTTTATGTTTTCCGGTCTGCAGGTGTGAAAAGGTTGAAGACCACTGGTCTATATGATACATTCTGATTGACAGATAAACAAAGTAAGGTTGGTGGTTTTCAAATTAGTTCAGCCTCCACAATCTCCAAACTTCAAATATAGCAGGTGGTGATTGCTATATATCACAGAGAAAAACACTTGAATACTTCTCTGGGAATCCCAATTTTCTTCAGCATGGATATAGCAACTGTCCTATTTATTGCTTGTCTATTTTTGCATAAAAAATACAAGGAAATAAAGTATGACTAATAAAAAATTTCAAATATTTGAAAAAATTGATACAAGTCAAACTTTTTTTATTAACTACAGTATTTAATTTTACATTTTTCATACATATTTTAATCATTATCACTATTTGACAATATTCGGTTAATTTGTGAAATGGTAAGAAATCAGTTTCATCACAAGAGGAAGTACAACTAGCACCACCTTCAGTCTTGTGCTGTGTTAATGGTTCTCTGTTGACAATATAATCAGTGATTAAACTTTGAGATGATGATTTTACTAATTGTTTATAAAGCTCACAATATGCAGACATATAACTATTTAGCTTTTGTTGGAATTTAAGAGATTGTTCATTGCCGCAAACTCTCTCAGAGTTCAGCATTTTCTGAAGTTTTTCTTTGTCTCACACATCAACATAAAATCTATGATTAAATGGTTATTACTTATCAGAAAATAATAAATTTGTCTTCATTTGATAGATATTTTTGTTTACTACTGAAATAAATTTTAAATGTTCACATTTTGTTTCTATATTAAAAAAATGAGATCACAATCAAAACAAAAAGATTATACATTATCATTAGAAAGATTATTTTCAGTTTACAAAATCAAAAAAATCTTCTTTATTTCCAATTATTTTAAAAAATCTAAAAGAATATTTATTTCTGTTATATCTAACAAAATATGTTTTAAAAGTTTAAAATTTTTGAATATTTATTGCGATATTTGAGTATAAATCTATTATTATTATTTACTCATAAGTATAAGTAGGTTATTTATGTAGAAGCTAAGATACTTAAATAGCTTCAGGCCATATTCATGTTAGCTGCTAATATAATGTTATATTTTTGAGAAAAAAAAGTATTTCAAGTTAAAATAAGTTATTAATAATTTAAATTTTTTGATATCTAATAAATATAGTGAAATATGAACTTCTTTATTGCATAAAAGAAAATCCCACATAAAAAGATATTAAGAAGAAACATGAATCACATAACTTTAAAATTGTATTAAAAATACGCATAAAACGAGACCCAGGTGTATACACAAAAATGATTAAACTTATTACAGTCTTCCCCCCCCCCCCATAATATATATATATATACACAAATAATCTAACAAAAAAACAATAATAATAATCCCTTCATTTTATGTTTAAAGTTATAACTCTAAAGTTTTCAATAATCTAACAATGCTCATTTCCCCCTTATTATGCTTGACTTTTAACCAGATTTACACATTTGTTTAAATTTTCTTGAATATACAGAGTCTCATAACATTTTTTTATCTTGTAATTTTTAGCATACTTTATTACCTGAATATTTTTTCATTATTAATTTTATGTCCAGTATCCAAAAAATGTATATATAGCACTGATCTTATATTGTTTCTGCTAATTGCTCTTTCATGCCCCTTACCTTTTTCCATAGCAGTCTTTCCTGTCTGACTTATATATATATATTACAAGAATAAAGCTAAACTAGTCAATATATAATTAAAATTACCCCAAATCCAAAATTCAACTAGACCAGCATAAAAATAATATTAATTTATTTAAGAGTTCTTTTAATATTAAAGGTGGATGGGAAGTGAATGGATTTGTGGGTAATGGTTAATATATATATATATATATATATATATATATATATATATATATATATATATATATATATATATATATATATATATATATTGTATAGTTTTTGTAGTTCTTTACACTTGAGAAGTCTACTTGTAGCAGTGAAACCTTTGGTTGTGTTTTAATATTATTTTTATGCTGGTCTAGTTGAATTTTGGATTTGGGGTAATTTTAATTATATATATATATTGTGATGGAGTCTAAAAAATCTTCTGATTCTCTACACCAAATCTCTAGTGATTCATATATGAATCATAATGCTTCAAGGTTTATTAATGTTAAGGTTTTTAAAGGTGAATATCATCAGAATCCTATGGAGTCCTTGAGTACATTAGAGGAGTTGTTTACACTCAGTATCCTGTCAGAGAAAGAAAAGTTGGCAGTTGCTAGTAACCATCTATATGCATCAGCTAAAGAATGGTGGAGATCTCTGTTTGAAAGGCCTCAGGCTTATGGTGATTATTGCCAAGCCATAATGAATAACTTCTGGAATGAGGCTAAGCAGGATTCATGAAAAATATACTTCTCATGATGGGAGTTATACTCAATTTTTTCAACATCAGGTGGCCAAATTCAAAACCCTGACTGCGTTTCCACTATCAGAAACCGAGATTGTGCGGATTTTGTGTAGAAATTCACCAAGGCATATTGAACAAACATTGGTGGCTGCAGATTGGCATACTATTGAAGAAGTAGCAGATAACCTGGGAATATTAGAAGCTGGAGAGGGTACTTGTGATAGATCATCTGATGAACTAAAAGAGGAACTTAGAGCTGAGATAAAAATTAATTCTAATGAACTTAGAGCTGAGATGAAAACCAACTCTGATGAACTTTCCAGGGGATTAAACGTTGAATTAAAAGTGCTGGTAGATGATAGTGTTAGGAGATTGGAGATAAAATTTGAGGAAAAGATGGAAAAATACAGAGAAGAGACAATGGTTGAAGCTAATTCTTTGAAAGCAAAATTCGAAGAAATAAATAGTGAAATGAGGGAAGAAAATCAAGGAATTATAGCCAGATTTGAAGAGTCTAAGAAAGACCATGGGGAATTTGAAAAAAGGATTATTAATGACAGCAAAGTATTGTGGGATAAATTCCAAGCATTGAAAATTGATAATGAATCTTCATTTAAAAGTATTCATACAATTATCTCAGCTGAAGTTAAAGTTGCTGTGGGATTGCAACAAGAGGAACATCTGATTGATGTTAATAAATTACAGGATATAGATGAATGGATGAATGTAATAAGTAATGTTACTTCTAATCGTATTCAGGAAGTAGATACTAAACTGGATGAAATCCAAGGAAAATTAAGACCCCTTTCAGAATATATGAAAAATAGTGAAATTGAAGCCTATAAAAATTATGAAATAGAGGTACAAAAAGATGTTTCAGAGATAGGTGTAAAAGTTGAACAAATAAAAAACATTATGTTAGAGGATTGTGAATGTATATCAGATTTACAAAAACAAGGGAAAGAACATGAAGTAGAGATAGGCTGAAATAAAATTAAAATGGAATTTCTTAGAGAAATCTTTAATCATAATATAAATATGAGGAAAATTAAAGTGAAATTTAAAAGGATAAATAAGGAAGAGATTAAGATAGATTATGTTAAAAGGAGTATAGATTTTGTAAGAGAAATGGGCAAAGCCAAAATTAAACTTAAAATAATAAGTGATGTGATTAGTAAAGATTTTCTTTGAGAAAATATAGCTAAGGAAAGAGATTTAAGTAAACCTAAAATCAAACTGAAAAGAATTAATATAGAACAGGATAATATTAATGTTGTAAAACAAAATGATTTTCAGAAGTTCTTTAATGTTGAAGTTGTATCACATCAATCTGATTTGCAATTTTTTAAGGATTATTTAGAAAGTTTGAATGAATACCATTCAGAATTGCCCAAAGAATTGTTTTCAATTGAACATAGAACAAGTGAAGTAAAACAAAGACTTGCTCAAGCCAATGATATTTATCACGATATTCAAATGAAAGGTAATAGACTATCTGATAAAGTAGCAACTGTTATTGATAAAATTAAGAATTATGTTAGTGCTTATGATCAAGTTAGTATTTATGTAAAGGATATAGAGGCAGAATCTAAGGAGATCATAGCAAAATCTTTAGATGCTGATCCCAGAATTATTCAAAAGCAATTGAATTATACCAAATCATTATACAGAAATCTTGTAAATCAAAACAAACTTCTTCACAGAGTTCAACAAACTGGAAATTCTTTCTGAGAAGAATTAAAAGGCACTTTTGATTATGTTTTTTATTTAAAGGAAACTTAGACAAAGATCTAAATGATCTGAAAGATAGATATGAACAAATGAATATGGTTATTAGTAAGAAAAGTAATATTCTTCAAACCATGTTAGTTCTCAGAAAGATTACAAATTTAAGAAGTTTTTCAATATCTCATAATTAATTAGTTATTTGCAAAGACATTTTTTATGTGGATTAGGGTGTATTGTAAAAGATCGATAAATCTACCTTTATTTTAAAAAATCATTTGTTGTTCTTAAAAAAAATCTCTTTGATTTGATGTTTATATATGGAGTATTATTATTGTTTATGGTTATTAGTTATAGTTAATGTTGTTCGGATTTATTATTTTATTTATTTGTTGATGGTACATCGCTGTGAATATTTAATTGTTATTATTCTTAATGGTGAGATTTTTAATAGTAATAGTGACATGTTTTAATTATTATAAATAAATAGAGACATATAAATTGTTGATTATAAAAAAGATTATTTTATTTGTAGTGATTATTAAAAAAATGCAATGTTATTATTTATGTATAATATATATTTTTAAAGCTATCAAATAAATTTTCAATTTAATATTTTTTATATGATTGATATTTTTATTTTTTATTTTTGAATGTTAATTGTTTAAAAGAAAACATATGCAACAATGGTTTTCAAAACTGCACGATCTGTGGCACGTGGAAAACAACAATAACAACAGAAAAAAAGAAGCCATCATTATGAGGATAGTTATTAAAAAAACTGAAGGATAAAATTAGTTGTACTTTGTTTCTTTGGAATTGCCATTCTTGAGAATAATTGAATAAGATAAATTACTGTAGTAAACACATAAATCATGATTGGCTAATATATATATATATATCACAGCCAGGGGGCTGCACCATTTCTTTTCATTTTATCCCAAGGCAATTTTACAAAGAAAAACCAGATAAATTTCAACACATGAATTTCACCGCGTCTCAAGCCAAAATTTGATATAACTATCTGAAATCTATAATAGTAAATCTAATAACAATCTGGAAGCAACTAAAACTGGTTAATATATTGGATTCAACATGTCATTTATTTTTTTTTTTTTCAAGGAGAGAAATCTTTAAAAAAGTGAAATATATATGTGCATTTGGAAACCGATAATTTTCTCTAATGTGATATTTCTTCAATTTATCCTTGGCTAGAATGCATTCTAATATTAAAAACATATAAGACAATAAAAACAACGGAACAAGTTGACTTTTGAAAAGAAGAATGAACAAGTTGAACTTTGAAAAAGGTAGTAAATAACTTTATTAATGTAAATGTTTATATATATATTTTGAGATCGATATTTTTTTTTTTTTACTTTTATTTTTAATTAGAAAAATGAAACGTTTTTTTTTTAATAAGAATAATTCTATTCGATTTAGGTGTCTTGTTTTTTTTGAAAAAAAAAACCAAACATTTAATAAATGTCAAAATTAACACTTAAGTATTAGAAATTTGTAAGTAAAGTTCTAAGTTTGAGTTGCATATGGGTTATTATATATATATTTTAATAAGTGAAATTTATATTCACAAATTGTATTATAAATTTTTTTATTATTTATATAACTTAATTTTTTATTTATTTATATTATTTATTTATTTATTAGATAATCGGGTGTGTTCTTGGGGTTCAGGTTGATTTATTGAGGAATACTTATCAATTGGAAATTGTCATTATATTTATATATTTTTGTGTGTGTACATATATAAGATAACAAATAACAAAATGAGGTGAAATAAGTTCCATATTCACATTAAGTTATAATTTAGCACTAAATGACTGAGTCATCAAAGATATGTTATATTTATAGGCCTGAGTGAGCCTAGTCGTAAATAATAAAATATTCAATGCTTGTGGAAATGAGTATAGTCCAAAAGTGGATATAATATATATAAACATTTTATAATGTAGTGAAGTAAATTTTGATGATTTCTTTTGATGTAATGCTACTTAATCGATTAGTTTAGCTTTGAGAGCATATTCATTATCTATTTTATTAATTTACAATATTTTACCACTCAGTTATTCATTTATTAATTTATCTATTTTCATTTTAACTTCATATGATAATTCTTATGCAAACCTAAACAACAATTCATATATTTGCTGTATATAATATACTTTTCTTTATTATTATTTTTTTTTAAACTGGAATATTTGGAAAATATAAATAGTGATTTGTGTTCATATTAATGTATACGTGTTGAGCACAAATATCTCTTAACTTTATAAAGTCAAATCTCGTGTTATGATTTGTAGAGGTCTCTTGCTAAAATTAAGCACTCAAGGTGCATGTACTAAAGCTTTAGCTTTATATAAGTATTATGTGCTGACATTGCACTTAATAAGAAATAATATTTATAACTTTATATATACTTATTGTAAGTATATAGGTATTTTTTTTATTATTATTTGGGTTTGTATTTAAAGAACTATTTAAAACAGTGATACTACTTAAAAATCAAACCATAATATAGAAATAAAGGATGTACTATTTGTTTTATAAGTAATGCCTTTATATTTTATTTGGAAGAGTATTAATATTTTATTCTTATTTTTCTTTTTTAGTGCCAGAGTCATTATGGAGTTTATTAAATTCACAATCTAATGGAGAATAATCTCATATTTCAATTATTATTTAGTTTTTAGGTCACTTATCAAGCCAATGTTCATTGATATGTTTAGATATACATAAGTTTACTTATAAACAAAGGCAAAACTCTCATACAGTAGTGCCATCCTGCGCCAAACAGAGTAATCAATGGATGCCAGAAGGCTTGTGCATAAAATCCCTATCTAGTTCCTACTCATCCAATATGCCCAGACTAGTTTCTGGCTTGTGGCCATCATCAGTGATGAGCCTTAAGATCTGAGAGCACTGCACCTAGATCTTAGGATCTAATGCAACCCTCCAGCAGCCACCTTTTAACTCTACTTTACTACAAAACTATGAGAATGAAAATGAAAACATTGTTAATATCTTCAATCTAAGCTCAATAGCTTATATAGTCATATGGGTGTGAACTCAATTCAGGTCCCATACATTTTGATGTCTTTGGCTCTTAAACAACCATAGCCACCACTATCCTATTAGGCAGGATTAGGGTTAAACCACTAAACATCACATGATCACCTTCTCTATAGTAGCACATAATTGTTGTAAACAAAGTCAAAACTCTCCATACAGCAGTGCCACCCTGTGCCAAACAGAGTAGTCAATGGATGCCAGAAGGCTTGTGCATAAAATCCCTATCTAGTGCCTACTCATCCAATATCCCCAGACTAGTTTCTGGCTTGTGGTCATCATCAGTGAGGAGCCTTGGATCTGAGAGCACCGCACCTAGATCTTAGGATCTAATGCAACCCTCCAGAAGCCACCTTTTAACTCTATTTTACTACAAAACTATGAGAATGAAATTGAAAACATTGTTAATATCTTCAATCTAAGCTCAATAGCTTATATAGTCATATGGGTCTGAACTCAATTCAGCTCCCATACATTTTGGTGTCTTTGGGTCTTAAACAACCATAGCCACCACTATCCTATTAGGAAGGATTAGTGTTAAACCACTAAACATCACATGATCACCTTCTCTATACTAGCACATAATTGTTGCTCTCAGATTCAAGGCTCCTCACTGATGATGGCCAAAATCCAGAAACTAGTCTGGGGATATTGGATGAGTAGGCACTAGACAGAGATTTTATGCACAAGCCTTCTGGCATCCATTGATTACTCTGTTTGGCACAGGGTGGCACTACTGTATGGAGAGTTTTGCCTTTGTTTACAACAATTATGTGCTAGTATAGAGAAGGTGATCATATGATGTTTAGTAGTTTAAAAGTTTACTTATGTAATGTGTATATTAGATTTAGTAAAATTCCCTCTGTTTCTAGTATATATATTTTGTTAGTTAGTCATATTAACCCTGAGAATAAATTATAATGATAGGTCTTATTATTGCTCTGTATGATTTTGGATTTATTTCATGTATAGCTAGTTGGAAGGGTATATAAACAATTTATTTAAATATAATTGGGATAATTTTATCTTTCTTCATTTAAATTATACAATCTATTGTATTTGGTTTTCTCAACAATTGGATTCCTTTAGATTGTTAAGATCTTTCTTTATGTGTATGAGGTGCTACGTTTATATTATTTAAATTGGATGATAAATACGTTCTATTACATTTGGCTTTCCCAATGATTGGGGCCATTTCAATTGTGGATAGATATTCCATTACATTTGGATGCCACAACATGGTCAGCATAATATGTTTGTTTACTTTCCCCTTACACTTGTCCTCCAATATTTGGAGCATTTTCTTCTCATATATTGACGTTCCATTATAATATATATATATATATATACCATATTATAAAGGTCACAACTAATTTTAAAAAACAATCCTACCATATTTTTAATATTATCAACCCTTTTTGAGTTACCCATCCATTTCCCTAAAGATTTACTATTTTTCCATCCTATCTTAGTATCATCAAGTAACTTTTCTTTTATCAATATCTTATATAAATGCTCTGAAAACGGAACTGAAACCAACTTTATATTTTTATACCTATGCCTTACACTATATTTTGTATTATTATTATTATTTCTAAAAATCTTTTTAATATCTTTTTTTATATTCCATACTAACATAATCATTCTCAAGTTCCAATTTCTGTTCAAATGCTTCTTTTATATTCAGTGTTAACCTATCACTTTTTAACTTAAATCCTCTCAAAGCTGCTATTTTCCGTGACCATGCTGATATGAATTTAAATAAATTATACCTCTTTTTTTCTTTATTCTTAATATAATATTTAATAAGTATTTCACCATTAATTCATTTACTTAAAAAAGTCTAACTACTTTAATCCCTTCTCTTTTTCCATTGTAAACTTAGTATTGTAAATAAATAATCAAACAAACAAGATTGATTTATGGACAAATAAATTATATTGGATATTTGACCATCATAAGTGACTTAATATTGTATTTATTATTGATCAATTCTTTAACTGCATTAACAATACTTCTACTATTATCTATTACAATTATATCATCAACATATCTATGATATTCTAAAATTTCCTTATTTTTTGTATACTTATCAATTATATTTTCCTCTATATAATCAATCATAATCGATGATAAAATCCCACTAATAGAACAACCCATAACCCATCTCTTTGTTATATTCCAAAATTCTTCATTATATTTAAAATATAAAGCATCATTTATCAATAATAATGCTTCTCTGATAACATATAACCATTCTTCTGAAATTATATTATTCATTTTTATTTTTTCAATAACGTTTTTTATACTATCTTCCTTAGGTATATTAAAAATTACAAGGAAAGAAAATGTGATGAGACTTTGTATATTCAAGAAAATTTATACAAATGTGTAAACATGCTTAAAGGTTCAGCACAATTAGGGAGAAATGGGCATTGGTAGATTATTGGAAACTTTAGAGTTATAATTTTAAAAAGAAAAAGAAAAAATTATTATTGTTGTTTTTTTTTTTTAAGATTATTTATAAATATATATATATATTATGGGAGGAAAAGGTCTGTAATAAGTTTAATCATTTTTATGTACATATATATATATTACTAATTATATTTAATGTATATATTTTAATAATTATATTTAGTGTAATGTAATGTAAATGATGCTCATTGGGGGGAGTTTCTGACACATCACATCATTCATGTGATTATATAAAAAGACATATCTTGATAGGGTTTTATTAGGGAATGAAAGACGGATTGATGTATGAAATAATATTATTTTTAGTGAGTTGTCTATTTCAATTTGGTTTTAAATTGATTATTTTTAATTTTATGTATAGAAGGCAACATTATAGGCAAATTTTAACATTGAATTTTTGTCATTTAAAATAGATATATATATATTATATAAGTGTTCAATATTAATATATTTACAATACTAATCTTTATTAATAATAATTTAGCATTGTTTGTTTAACTTTATTTTGCATGACTTTGAACATTTCATAGTTATACAAGAACAAATTTGAAAAAATTACTTTTTAAAACATAAATGTGATTCTTTGCAAAGTTAAATTGTATTAATTATTTATATTGTTGTATGTGTTTTTATGCAATCATAAAGTGACACACTTAAGAGGAGAAGACCCCTGGATCACAGTTCAATTCTGTCACTTTTGGTCATCAAGTGCCACTAAGCTCTTGAATAATGAATCATTCGTTTATTTGTATTTATATTAAAAGAGCAAAAAAAAAACAAAACCAGACGAATATATTAATCATTTACCCCATTTATTCGAACTAAACACAAATGTTAAACTCTTCATATAGTAGCACCTTTCAGTGCAATCCAGAGTAATCAATGGATGCACAAACCTTCTTGCATCCATTGATTACTCTGGCTTACACTGAGTAGCACTACTGTACAGAGAGTTTAGCCTCTGTGTAAACAGATTAGGTAAACATAAAGAATGGTGATCATGTGATGTTATGCAAACTAAAATTAATATAAACTAAAATAGTTTAAGAAATATTCTATTTATCAGAACGAGAATTAGAAAATGGAAAGTAAAATAGCTTTAGGTGTACACACCATATTTTTTCAACTTCATTAACCATTTAACTAATATTCCTATACACCGAACCTGGTTTTAACAGCTGCAGGGTCTGCTTTATTGGTTAGAATCAAACTTCAATTTCTAGCGGTAGAAAATTTCATTTAAAAAAATGAAATTTTGTGAATAGTTAGTTACCATAAGCTACTCAGGTAAGAAAATAAAGTATTTACAATTAATAAAAATTAAAAAGACAGAGCCTAATCATTGTGAGAAGGGTTGATTACTTAAACTGCTTTATCTTTTGTTTAATAAGTTTATATAAAATTCATATTTTATTATTTTTTATAACATTATTAAAGTTAATCAAGTAAAACATTCCTGGCATCAAAGCCTAAAGGAAATAAAAATATTTACTATCAAAAGCTGCCAAAAACATTTTTTTAGTATTTGTTGATTTTTTTTCTAAGTTCAATTTTAATTATTTAAAGGAAGTTTTGATTATTTAAAGTTATGCTTCAGCAAAATACATATGAAAAATATTACACTTTGCAATAATCATTATTTATTCATTCATAAACATTTTTATAGCTTACAGACTAAAACAAATCTTTTTTTTTTTAAACAATTTATTTCCGTTTATTAGTTTTTTAGATTAATTTTTGTTTATTGAAATTATGTCAAGAATGAAAAATGTAAAAATTGGACACTGGAAATAGAAAACAAAACTTTATTCATTTCAGCAGTACAATCAAGAAAAAAATCTAAAATAAAATACAAGCCACACATCAATAAGTTGCAAAAAGTTAAATGAATTTTCCTCAAAAATGTACTTTTTTTTCCTCTGTAGTTTTATTTTTAATACTATTATTGTATATATTCTAAGATATGGATAAATCAATTCTATTATAAATAAATTACTTAAGTTAATATAATTTTTCAGCACTTAAATGAATAAGCTTTACATGAAATGAGGGTATTTTTATTAGCTATAAATATAAAAGAAGTAAGAATAATAAATTTTTATGGTGTAATTTGAGGAAGAAAAAAATATGATAATAAACCTCCTCTATTTTCCTGTTTGATGAAAGATTTGCTTCACTAATATTCTATCTGCATTTATATTAATTTCCGAATATTTGAAAATTATCACATGAAAGAAACTGCTATTTAGAGATTCATCATATATTATATAGACATTCTATATTAAAATACCTTTTTTAAGACCAACAAGTGGAAACATAATAATTTATTAAATAACATATGTGTTTATTTCAAATCTTTATGGTCATATAATATTGTTAGTAGATAATAATGTTTTTTAAGATTATTATAAAAAGGCTTCATTGTTTTAACATGGATAATATTTGTTTAAAGAGTTTTATCCATGACAATTAATTTGTATATTTATTATTAATGTTTTTTTTTAAAAAACCCCAATAATATTAATGTATCAGAATTTGGAAATTAATGATGTAGATTTTGCACAATAGAGAGGGAGAGAGAGATTATTATGCTTAAAGAATGATATATGATAATATTTTACCTTACTGCACACTCATATATATATTACAAATAAATCAAGTCAGATGTCACATGACCTAATTTTAACAAGCTTTCAGAAGGTCTGTGGTTGAGGATATTCTGCAAATCTTGTTAAGAGCTTATTTGCAAGCTCTTTATAAACATATATATATATATATGCATATTGCATTAAATTAAAACTAAAATAAACAAAATTTGAATAAACGTCAATTGTAAAAATAAATCATTATAAATATAAAAATGTTTACAGTAATCAATGAGAAGGAACTGGTTGAGATTCACACTCTTGATATGATTTTTTTTTTTTTTAAAAAAAATGTTAATTAAATGAGGGACTTTTTTTCATATATTTTTTTTGAAATAAAAATTCTTATTAGCAAGCCAACATATTTTTTGTTATACATTCAGGCCTAAGATCACTCAGAAAGAAGCTTATTTTCTTTAACAAAACTAATTGCATTTTGCATATGGTTAAAAATTTCAATAATCCACTTTATTTTTGTTTGATGTACAATTCCATATCTTGCACAGGTCTTAAATCATAAGCTGTCATTTGATCCACTTCTATCAGCTCTCCATTTATTAACGGAAAAGACTAGGATTTCTGCAACTCTTGGACATTACTTATGTTAAATCATTAATGGTTTTATTATAAATGAGGAAATGGTAAATTTTGCAGAAAAAGTTTTGGATTTGGGACTAAATAAAAGAAAATGGACAGGTTCAGGATATACATTTCTCCAATATTTCTTTATAACATGAAATAATGAAATGTCAGGGGTTAAATAACAAGTTTAACACTGCCTAAAATATGGAAAATTTTCCAATAGTCTTGAATATTCTTTTCATTTCTCGTGTTTGTTTTCTTTATTAGTTTTTAAATATTAGGTATAAATAATAGGCTTTTAAATCCTTATCATTTCTTGATCCATGGGATGAATAATAAATATAGTGTGCAGTGGCCAATTACAATTTTAGTGCTGCCATATAATCAAAGTCCACATATCAGGTGTACTATTATCCAAAATTTGCATAGTCTTAAAATATAGGGTTTCTTTCTAACAATATTTTATTATCTCCAATACAAAACGATCTTTAAATCAGTTGGTAAAAATTTATCTCATAGCCTAGGCTTTTTTTTTATTAGATTTTCAAACAATTGCTTATGACAATTTGGAAATATTTTTAAAAGCTCTGGAAATTTTATCTTTATAATTTAATTAAAAGCATCATTTTTTTTTTTTACCATATTATGCATTTTCACCAACAAATAATACTATGTGATCTTTGGATATTTTAAATCTAGAAATATATTTATTTTTTGTGTGAAACCCAAGTGCAGGATAGCATTCTTTCTCAACAAAATGCTGTCTTATTGACATAAAAATTTGTTTACAAATGCCGTATAGCAGGAGTGGGCAAATAGCGGCCCACTAAGAGTTTTTTGTGGCCCACCAAAACAGTCAGAAAAATCCACTTTGAACCGAGCTTTTCTTCCCGTGCATGACCGAAGATTTGTCTTGTTTTCCCCACTAGGATGACCACATCAATAGTGTAGATACACATTACTTTTCTGGTTGATCTGGTTAATTTCAATTTTGTCTTTGCAACAGTAAATATATAAATTTCCAACTTTAGTGAAACCACGAACCCTCCGAAAAAACATAAAATCAATGATGAATATTGTGTGTTTAATGAAGAATGGAGAAATAAATATTTCTTTGGTAATACAGGGAATAGAGCCGTGGGTTTATTGTGTCATGGAAAAAAAGTACGGCCCTCCGCTAACCTCCGCTTCCACAAAGTGGCCCCCGACGCGGCCCTCTGCTAACTTCCACAAAGTGGCCCCCGAGCCAAAACAATTGCCCACCCTGTATAGCATTTTTTCTATCATGATCTAGTAAAAATATGAAGATTTCAGACGTAAACAATGAGCCCTTCTTATAAAATATTCATTATAATTAATTAATTTTATTAATATTATATCACAAATTTATATTTCTCACGTTATCTTGTTATAGAATCAATGCTGGTATTATTTAAGAATTTATCGAAGCTTTTGCTTAATTATTACGAGAAAGCAGTTTTTATTTAAGCTAAAAAGTAAAAAAAAAATTCTAATAAAAGATAAAATAATGTTTTGTTTATTTCACTCATTATATTATTTATTCCATTTAATTTCACTTATTGTTGTTCCTTTTTTTGTTCTTGTTTTAATATATTTACGTCGAATCTTCAAATTATTATTTTGTTTTAGAAAACAAAAAATTATTAAATTTGATTTAAGATGGAAGTCATTGACTCTTATGAGTTTTGCCATCTGCTGTTGGGAATTATTTGTTAAAGTCTTAATTTAAACATAATATCCAGTCCCATAATTACGCAGAAAGATAAGTATCAATTTATTAACGATTTTAAAATATCACCGGTTGGTCTTTATTTCATTTGTAGTATAATTAGATAAACAAGAAATTAACCCTTTATGCCATACTGACATGAAAAGATTCCTCGTAATTGTGAATGACAAATTACGTTGTAAAATATTGATTTTTATTTTTCTTCTTTAATTTTAAATAACATTTAATTTTAGTATTTGAAGGCTGGTTTTTATTTACTTGACGTGCTTTGAATGAATCTACCAATTTGAGTCATTTTACTATTACTACATTTACAAATAATAAGAAAGAGAGAGCCGTCAATTTTTAAGAAAAGAGTGACATTTAAATCAATTTTTCTTTCAGAAGGGAAAAAATTAAAGGTCTTTAGTGACTGATATTCGCAAATCGCTTTTATTGACAAAACAAGTAACAAATCAGTCCATTTAATGTTGAAATTTTTATCTTTTAAACTATTAATTAAATTTTAATAAGAACTTTTATTCAGTCCTTATGAATTAATTTTATTTAAATTAAACTATAATGACATACATGTATTTGTTGAAGTGAATTCTTCATATTTTAAATTTTATATAATGATCTCCGATTTAAACTAATCCAAATGAAAACACAAATAACTAAAACTGCATACTATGTATATAAATATTCTCAATACAAAGATCACTATTTCTTATGCTTGCTCATAACTGTTGTTAAAACAGGCAAAACTCTCTCCCTCTCAGATCCAAGGCTTCTCACTGACAAAGGCCACAAACCAGTAACTAGTCTGGGGATGTTGGATGAGTAGGCCCTAGATAGGAATTTTATGCACAAGACTGCTGGTATCCATTGATTACTCTGTCTTGCTTTAAGTGGCACTACTGTATGGAGAGAGTTTTGCCTGTTTTAATATTCTCAATACTTTTACCCATGTGGATTACTTTCAGTGGCTATTTTTTGAAAAATGTAAATTAAAAAAACTTGTTCCCATCAATTATTGAATAATTGATTGGAATAAAAACTTAATAATTTTAATTATTAAAAATAATGGAACGAGTTGTTTTTTTTTGATAAATCGTAAGTAGTTCGAATACGCATAGTGAAAAGGAGGTACAATTCATGGATCTTGAAGTCCAAATCTGCCAAAAGACCAGAATAAATTATTGAAAATGTTATAAATGAATGATTTTATGATTTGATCAATTTTTATTTTTAAAATATTATTTGTTATGAAAATTAAACAACGACATTAAAAATGGAAATGAGGAATAAATTTTGTAAAATTATCAAATTTCTTTTTCAGGTTTTGGCATTATTGTTAGTTTATCTATTACTAACCAGTAAATTAAGAATAAAAAGTTAAATTTCAAAATAAGTGAATGAATTTTTTAATTGATAAAATGGAAATCTGTCGTAAGCAGAACATTTTTTAGGATTTCTTTTATAAATAGCTTTTACAGTTGTCACTTTGCTGTTAACACAATAATTAATCAATAGTATAGCTATTATGAAGTAAACCAAAGCAATGTGTATGGACGCCTAGAACTTAAGAGCTTTATTTGTTTTATAAGTATATAAAGATTAAGTATATATATTTAAAAAGTTTTAAAAAAATTGTATGGACCTTAAAAATTCAAATTGCATTACTAAATTCAAAGATTAATAATTACATTGCTCAATGCAGTTTAGACTGACTCAAAAGTTTTAAGATTTCTGGATCAAAGTTTACATTTGTATATTTTGTGATTAAATGGCACACGACCTTTCAAGCAATAAATCATATTTATAATAATTAACTGAGCAGTACAAAGAGAACAGCAGAATGAAATGAACGCACACACATCTTATTTAAATGATTATCGTTGTTCTGCAAGTTATAAAATAGATTCTCATACACAGGCATGCTGAAACCATGATCATTTTTATGTACAACTTTACCAATAGTTGTATTATTATTCAATCTCATCTCTTTATCTTATATCAGTGGATTTTTATCTTACATACTAAGATTACTTACTCCATAATAATAATTATATATAGACAATGGCAAATAATCTTAAAAGTCAGCCTAGTATGACAATACATAATGACTGGAAGCCATTAATTAACTTTGCTCTTAGAAAAAAGCGAAAAAATCAGGAAGAACTTCATAGATAAATATATAAAATTTCTACTGAGTTTTCCTTTGGCAGAATAGCTCAGTTGGATAAAATGTTTCCATAAAAATCTAATATTCAAGAATTTAAATGTAATTGGAAAATTTAAATAAAGTTTAATTTTTTTCTAAATACAATCATGATTAAATATTAGATCTTGGAAATAGTTCAGTATATAAGTATAAATATTTTATTATTTTTATGAATTCTGGCATAGAAAGCCCTTCAATTGCTCAGTTATACATAAGAATTAAAAATTAAGAAATTAGTAGTAAATTTTAGTAGAGAATATTTGTTACCATTTATCAATGCAGCTTTCACTAGTAAAGCAATTCCTAATAAGATCTTATTCATAAAATCTAGGTCAGTAAAGGGGAAATGGATTTCAAATTTCTGCATTTGTGATAGAAAACATTTGTAATAACATATATTTATTATAATTATTTACATAAATAACACATCATCAGATTTTCAATTGGATGGACGGTTGAAGGCTTGGAGGGTGGAGTGGATTAGAGTGGAGAGTGGTGGGTCATGTGAAAGTCTGTGCTCATATACCCTATATATTACATATATTGATACAGGTATATAATAAACCTGTATTTTAATTATTACATAGTAGAGATGTCTACCCATCCCTTGTACATGTATTCAATGGATTATGTCCTGTATATGAGGGTTCAGATTGACTTTAGATCAACATGTGTGTGATGAGAATCTCAATCTCAAGAGCATTCCATCATCAAATTTTTAATTGGATGGATGGTTGAAGAGTTGAAGTGTGGAGTGGATTGAAGCATGTCCTTTAAAGAATGAAGATTGGCTATCTTAATATATATATATATCTGAGCACTTATAGCATATATGTTGTGTAAAGATGATAATCTGGACCAACTGATGATTGCTGGTTTAGCATGAAATATGTGTATTGGTGATTATTTATCTTTTCAGCATATATGCGTTCAAGTGTAGCAGTGTTATGATATAGAGTGGAGAGTGGTGGGTCATGTGAAAGTCTGTGCTCATATACTCTATATACAAATAACACAATATAATTTTAAATACATTTTCCTTATATAACAGTCATAATTATATATATATAATAAAAATTATACAAAAAGCTTTTCTCAGCAAATATTTTTTCCCCCTTTTCAACATGATGAAAGTATTTTGAAGCTTCAATGTGATTCACCATGGCTTCTCTTTTCTCAGAGTCAGGAATATATCAATCATTGTGCTCAGAAAGACCTGTTAACCACCTTACCTTTCCTTTCCATTCCTCATCCTAAGTTTTTTCCATATTCTTCTCTATCCTGCTCCATCCCATTTTCACAACATTATCTCTATCCACTTTATGGCCTTTATATCTAAATTTCTCTTATCTTTTTCCAAACCCATTTTCTGTATAATCACTTTGTTTATATTTATTTTTCCACAACTTCACTATGTGCACCCTTTCTGTTTGTAGGCATTTAGTTTCAATTAACAGATGCCTAATATTTTCAATGCCTTCCTTACATAACTTGTAGAATAAATCACATACATTTCTTCATTTATGTGTATATTCCCTTTTTACTAACGATCCTGTTCAAGCCTTAAACAGTAAACTACTTTCCTTGATATTATCATACATTAACTCACACCCAGTATTCTGTTTATGTCTATATATACATATATATTTAAACTTTTTTTACTCTTCATGTTGTATACATAGTGGCATCTATATTTTTTATATATAAAATTAATTAGAACCAATTATAACAATAATATAATTTAATGCAATATATGAATAGATCTCAACCTTTTAGTATTTGGGATCCAACTTTCTGTATCAGCTTTAATTGTGCTCCACATCCAATGAGTTTTTGGAGCCCTAATATTTTTTTTTGTATATTTTTTTTTGTTTGCTGCTGATTGACGCAAACATCACATTTGGGAACACTGACACTCAATCACATTTCTCAGGTTTTCATGAGAAGTCCTGATCTGCCATGAACATTCTAAAGATGCACCTACTAATGTAAATATAAGTTACATTTAGCTGACACCGTAGTTTTTATAGACTGATTTTGGGTCCATTTGACTGGATTATTATATAGCACAATGACTTAATTGCATAGCAAAAATAAGCAATTTTTGAGCATAAAACCATGGATAAATTTTTAATTGAGTGTCAATAAACATCCAATGATTATGAAGCATCAACAAGCATATGGAAGAGTGTCTTTACAAAGGTTAATTCTAGAAAATATCCTGATTAATATTTAAATTTTGGATTCTTGAGAACTGAAGTAAATGATAAAGAGAGACCAGTATGTGTATTATTTCTATGAAAATTTTAGTGGCAGACAGTATGAAAACAACAGTTTTAAATGACATTTGCAAAAAGTTTGTAATAAATATATTAATAAATCTTAGTTTTTTGCTTCTAAACTAAAATCTTGAAAAACAAATTTCTCTTTTAAAAAAAGTATTATCTGTTAATGAAAAAGCATTTCTAGCTTTATACAACGTTGCATATTAAATAGTTAGATGCAAAAAGCTGCACACCATTGGGTAGAAACTCGTTCTACCTGCTGCAATTCAAATTGTAGAAATTATACTTGGAGATAATTTTGTCAACCAACTGCAGTTCATTCCTTTATCAAATGATACTATTGCTCATCAAATTGATGATATATCTGAAGATATAAAACATATTTTTTTCAATTCAGCTTGATAAAACAACAGATAGCAACAAGGATTGCCATTTAATTGTTTTAGAATTTGCAATAAAATATCAGCAGTTGAGGAGTTGTTTTATAAACCTATAAACAATAGATTTATGGTACTTGAAATATTCAATATATTGAATAATTTTTTAAATGATGCAAACATATGATGAAAAAACATGTTGGAATTTGCAATATTGTAAGATTTCAGAATAAAGCAAAAACCTTGTCAGTGTATCTAGATATCCAAAACAAAGCAAAACTCTCCATATAGTAGTGCCATCTCACTGATGAAGGCCACAAGCCAGAAACTAGTCTGGGGATATTGGATGAGTAGGCACTAGATAGGGATTTTATGCACAAGCCTTCTGGCATCCATTGATTGCTCTTGTTAGCACAAGATGGCACTACTATATGGAGAGTTTTGCTTTGTTTTGGATTGTTTAATAACAATTATTGTGCTAGTATGAGATAGTGATCATGTGATGTTTAGTGTATCTAGATATATTGCATGATTCACAAAAAAGATCTTGATGCCAAAGAAATGAGTCCTACTGTAAACATTATGCTAACACCAATTGTAACTGTCATGAATTATATAAAAATGAGATCTTTAGAGTCAAGATTTTTTACTGTGCTTTGCAAACAGATAGGCGCAGAATAGTCTGTGATATTTTTTTATTCTGAAGTGAGGTAGTTATTACATGGAAAATTTTTCCATGTTTATGAATTAAAAGATGAAATAGCAATAGTCTTGGAAGAGGAAAACCACCAGGAAGAAGAGCTATATCAAGATCACTTATTTATAATGAAATTGAGCTACTTTATAGATATATCTAAAAAACTAAATTTGTTAAAACTTCAATTCCAAACAACAAATAAACACATATTGAACATGAGTGACAAAGTAAATGCTTTTTGATGAAAACAGGAATTATGGAACACAAACATAAAGCAAAAAAACTTAGAAATGTTTTGAAATGTGACTGAATTTCTATATAATTATACAGTTAATGAGAAACACATTTAAGTTTTATTTGTGACTCTTAAAAATCATTTAGCCATGTTGATTTAAAATTGTAGAAGGAATTTTGTAACCAATGAAAACTTAATAGTAAGATAGGAATGAGTTAGAGTTCTATTTCAAAATACTCCTGAAAAATTCTCAATTGCAGAACAAGAACTATTTATAGACTTTACACTGAATGGTGAAATGAAAAGGCAATTCAGTAATAAGCAATTGTTTGTATTTTGGTCTGGACTGAATTATCAATTTCCTGCACTGAAAGAAAGAGCATTTCATGTACTTCTTTTCCCATGTCTTAGCTTCACAAAATAGTATTTTCTACAGTAACGACATAGAAAGAGAACTCAGAGTGTCAGTTTTAAACATAGCACCTTCTTATAAAAAGTTTTGCGTTCTAAGACAGGTTCAAGGAAACCATTAATTTGTGGAAATTTAAATAATTAATTTCTTTGTGTTACTTAGCTATATTTTCTATTTTTAAGGATGACATTTTATTTTTATTTTAACAGAATGTATTTGTTCTTTTAATAATTAGTTGGTTTTTTTCAAGTTTTTTTGTCTATTTTTCATGTCTTTGTGCCTGTTCTTTTATTATTTTATGCCCAGCAAGTTGAGAATCACTACAGTATGTACAAAAAAAATCTGTGTAAATGAAATATATACTATATAATTTTCATTTACTTTTCAGTAGCCAATTATTATATATATATATACACACACATGTGTGTGTGTGTGTACAATTATTGCTGTTATATAAAGATGTTTTATTTTCTATTATATTGTTTAATTTATTTAAATATATGAAAAAGCAGAATAACAGATTAAATTTCCAGTTTTTGATGATTGTAATTATTATAGTCAGAAATTTCTTTCCACTCAGAAAATATTCACTGTTATTATTGAAAGGCAGTGTGTATTCCTCCAGATTGCTAATCAATATGATGCAGATAGATTAAAGCTGTTCAAACATTTAGTTACTATGTAGACAAAAATTCTAAACTTTAAGGAAATTACCATTAAAATCTAGAATGTGCAATGTATAAAACAGAGAACTCTTGATGAAGGGAAGTATGTATGCATTGATATCTGAAAGTTTGTAATCCAAGAGAATATTTGAATCATAGTCTGTATGCTATTTTTGTCATGGACAGCAAAAAAAAAATGTTGTTTTATTATCAGAAAGAATATTTGAAAGTACTTCAATAATGGAATCATTTAAATAATCAAGTGGTATACTGAAATTTTCAAATATGCATTCAACATTATTACAAAATATTTTTGCAAGCTAACAAATTAAGTTCCTTGCATGTGTAATATATTTCTAGTAAAAGTAAAGTGATGTGATGTACTGTGACTTCTCCTTAAATGCAGCCAGGAATCTCTCAACAACTATGCCCAGAGAAATCTGTTAGCCATTCTACCCTCCCTTTCCATTCCCCACCCTACGTTTTCCCATAATCTGCTCCATCCCATTTCCACAACATAGCCTACTCATTCAACATCCCGAGACTAATTTTTAGCATTTCATCAGTGAGGAATCCTGGATTTAAGAGCTTTGCACTTAGATCTCAGGCTCCTGAGATCTAGGTAGCATTACTCTCAAATCCAAGTCTGAGAATGTTGGATGAGTAGGTACTAAATAGAGATTTTATGCACAAACCTTCCTGCATCCATTGATTACAAAGATAGCATGTGTAAGCATATGAAATGAGGATCATGTGATATTTTAATGAGTTTACATTTCTAGTAATTAATGATTAGAATTCCAAAATTGAAAATAGATAAAAAAAAATAATGCTGACAATAAAAACTTGGAAGCAAAACCGAAGCAGAGTGATTAAATACTTTTTTAAAATAAATTCAATAAGTTTTAAATTGCTCAAATTTGGCCTTCTATTAATTTTTACTCCAAAATTCACTGTAGGGCTTATTTTTAGGAAATGTCTTATTTTTCCATGTACAAAATTCTATTTTTCAAGTATAAAAATGTACATTTATTCAAATAATTCTCTTTACAGAAAGCTGTAAGATTCTTAGTCCAGGAGTCATCCATAATTCCTTTCTTGTATTCACCAGAATAGTTTTTTCTTTTTGCACATATCAAGCAATCAGAATATTATTTGGTTTAAATTTATCATTAAATCAAGTCTTCATTGAAGATTTGTTAGACAGGAGTGATAACAAAAATGATTACAGTTAAGAATAGTTTGTCCTCACAAAAGCAATAAAAATGCAAACATAAAAATTTAGAAAAATTTTCTTTATTTCTTGCATGCACATTAAATACATCCATTACAACTTATAGCATATTGAATTATGATGATTCATATATATTTTTAATTTTAGGTAACAAACTTTATTAATAGAAAACTTTTTGTATATATTTATATGATGGTTTAAATTAGTTTATATGCTCTACAAAAAAAAAAAGTGAAGGACCTTATTAAGTATAAACTGTTGTTGGGAAAACTTAGCTTTGTCTGCTGATGTTTTCACTTAGGATCTTCTGGTGAGAAAAATAAGTGCACCCTATTTTTTTATTCGAAAACTACGAGCATGTAGATCTGGTTTGTTTAGGACCATATTTCACATCTTGTATGGGTTAGTCCTCCCCAAATTCTTGTCATTTATTTGTTTGGTAAAAATCCTAAACACTGGGGAAAATATTTGTTCCAACTTTTGTCTAGCTTTTTTATCCAGTTGTACCTCTTGTTATCAAAAACAAAGTCACATCTAGCTTGCCAAATAGTTTTAATTGTATGGATTATAACCATAGCATTGTTGGGATCAAAATTCTTTATGTGTGTGTATATCATCTGTTTTAGTTTGATAATTGGCACTTTAAAATTTGTGCTTCTTAATTGACTGAAAGCTTTACACTCTTCCATAAGGTGCAAGAAGGTTCTTCTTCTTCTTTTTTTTACAAAGGGTGCATTGTGGATCAAGGTTTATTCACAATGTGTTAATCAACAGTGATGTGGTGGGAAAGAGGCCATTTAGTAGTTTGTAGACTGTCTTCATGTATGTTTGAGGTACATAGATAGATTGGAAATTTCTTAAAACACTCTTAATAGATATATCTAGCCATTGATCATCCTGTCTATCCCTGATTTGAATTAGATTCTTATATTTTATGTTTTCGAGGTTCAAGATGTGTCCTGTATGTCTTTGTAATTATGCTGTAATTCAGCCAAAAAGGAGTCTTTTTCATTTTTTGTGTTGATTAGTTTCAAGTTCCCATTCGTTAGGTTAAAAGACCCACCCTTAACTATGCTTGCGAAGGACACAACCACATCCATCCTATGTGAAGTATGCAAACTGTAAATATTTTTCAAATTACTAGTAATAGCCCTGCTTGAGTATTCTTTTTAAAAACTTTTCTTTAGGAGAAAAAAGAATCTGATTTAACTTAAGCTAAACTTTGATAAATAAAAATCACTTCTGTTATTTTAATACATTGAACAGGCTTAAACCTGCATTTATATATGTAATATAGGCGGGATTCGAACTCAGACTTTCACACGACCCACTACAGTTAGTGCCATCTCATATTTCTGACCCACCTGATCACACACATGTTGAAATGATAAATAATCACCAATATACGTATTTCATGCTAAACCAGCAATCATCAGTTGGTTCTGTTATTTTAATAAAGTCTTTCAGGATAAAAAAAAGATGTTTAAGAAATCAAATTAATTTTTCTTTTATCTTGAATATTTAAAAGCTACCGTGCTGAAACTCTAAAACTAAATCAAGCCATTCTAAATTTAAGTATTAGATATAAATAAAATAAGTACCTATATATAAATGAAATGGGACTACAAACTGTCCCGAAAGCGCTTGGTGGTAACTTTTTGATAATTTTACGTACATTGAATAGCTTCATTATCTGTGCGCAGAGCACATATATATATTAATAGATAAATGAAATTATAAATTTTCCAAGGTACTAATTTGTGGTAGATAAATTGTTTCTCTACCCAGGTAGAATTACGTTTGTCAAAAATAGTTGACAGGAAAATACAAAAGAACCATATAATTTATATTACCATTTATTTAAAAGAATTAATGTCAATAATATTGTTTATTTGTACATTTATTGCTTTATAATTCAATACGTCCATCGTATATTTCAATGGGCAAGCAAAAGCCGTCTATCGGACTGCCAATCTTAACAAGAATTTATATTTTTAGAGTCCACTAGAGTGAGCCAATGACTCCAGTTGATTCTGTTTCTGGCTCCCCATTTTAGTTCCTTTTGTCTTAATTTGAGGAATTAATTTTCTCAAAAACTATTCCTAATTAAAAGAGGAGTTTCTTAACTCTCCATATGTCATAGCATCGGCCAGGACGTGAACCCACATCCGTCTGCAACCAACTACTTGCTTGCATGGCGGCTGCGATACCTCTCGGCTAACAATGCAAGACGAGTTTCTTAACTCTCTTTTCATGTACAAGTTATGCCAACACATTATCACAAGCAAGAATAATTTCAACCTTTATAAAAACGCTGTGCAAATTATATGGCAGCCATTGAAATTTCAAAAGATTTTTACAGTGATTTGCCTTTTAATGAAAATTCTTCATTTCACTCAGTTTTTCTGACTGGATGAGGGGGTCTGATTGTCATGAGGAGCCCTGGGGGCCTAAATCCCAGTTCTGTTGAGTATAGGAGCTGGGATGAGAGTGCTGTGGGGATCATTTCTGACATTAATTTTCTCATTCATAGGAAAAGAGAAATAACATTATATTTAGCAGTTTTTTTAGCATTGTGCCTACAAATGATTTTCTCTATGTATTATTGCAAAGTAAGCTGCAGTTTGGCCTAATGGTTTTAATTGCAAGTAATTCACCTTATTTATTTCTATTATTTCCAATATTATTATTGATAGAGTTGGCCCTTTGCTGTTCATATGGTTTTTTGTGTGGATTAGAATGGTTTTTAGCAGAGATATTTTAAAGCTTAGTTTTTTTCCTTGTTCTCCATAAATCTTCCAAAATATACTGGATTGTTCTCTTCTGGAGATATTCAAGATCATTTTGGAGAGCTGAACAGTAGTTTGACTTAGCCTGTATTCTATATTATCTCAAGTGTTTTCCTATTCCTCAACTTATCCTCTGTAAATTGGATTTTTCAATATTGTACTCCTAAAATGCTATTCATATTTGAATGCTAGACTTAACAAATAATTCCTAATTGTAACCGAGGTTTACTTTTAAGAATTAATCATCTCATGGACTAATGCTTTGAGTTTTCACAAGTTGATCAAGTTTTGGAAATGCTATGGACAAAAATACAATGTATCATTTTAGATCTCCATCAATGTTTACCTTGTAAAACATTTTGTATCAATAAAGTTTAATCCGATTTAAAAAAAGCTTATACTTGAGCAGAGCTTATATTATAAGCTTTCTCAAAAATCATGTTAAGGTTTATTTTTTGGTTAGATCTTATTTTTCTGGGAAACATGGTATTTACCGAAATAAAATCACATAGCTTATTCATAGAACAATCAAGTTTGAAAATATTATTTATAAATAAATTATATTAGCAGCATTAAATATTTGGGTTGTAAAATTATTTGTGAGCTTATCAAAAATAGATGGACTTACAGATATAAATTACAGTTGTAAATAAAATTAAAGTTACAATTAAATAAATATGTTGAGATGATAAATTAACTTCACCATGAGAAATTGTTAGACATCTTTTAATATTAAGTGATTTGAATATTTGTACAATAGATTAACTAAGGAAAAGGTGGTAGATTGAGTAATAAATTGTTAAAATGTTGTTCGGTAATACAATGCTTAATCAGGATGTGGTAAATTCTAAAATATAGGCACTTCTAATCATGGACAATGTGAGTGCATAATATCATACCTAATTCAAAATATTGGTGAAGAAAGTAATGGATTTATGTTAGCCTGTTTGTCTTGGGACAGTGATAAAGTGAAAGATTCTAGAGCTTAAGATATATGTATTGCAACCCAACTTTGTGTCTTCCAGTGCTTGAACTTTTTATGAACTCTCATAAGTCATTTAATTATTTATTTATTTATCAAGTTCAAGTATTAGGCAATAACAAATTATAAATAAAGTTAATTCTTGTATTATGAAAGAGATATAAATCATTGATGTTTAGAAGCAATAATTCATGAATGTCCCCAAAGTAAGGAAGAATGAATACAAGTAAAAACCTAGATGTGAATTTATAAATTCTGTAGACATATTGATCTGACCATAGGATTACATAATATTTGGAGCATTATATTTTTGTATCCTGAGCAAGAAAAATATTTAGATTATAACAATTTAACTTCCATCATTAATATTTTAAAAACGGTGATAAAGAAGTTACAGATATATCAGCCTTTTATCAGTTTTATACAAACTTTTTACCAAGATAATTACAATTCGTCTACAGAGAACATTAGATTTCCACAAACCAAGAGAACAAACTGGATTTAAAAGTGGTTTTAGTGCAGTAGATCATATCTGGGTATTGAGAGAATTTATAGAAAGGACAAATGAATATGAGTTGCCATTATGCTTTGGATTTGTAGATTATGAAAAGGCATTTAATTCTATAAACATTTATTCAGTGATTAAAACATTGGATCATCAAGGCATAGATCCAGGATATTGTCATATTTTAAAGAATATAAAAATGCAACAGCAACAATTAGATTACATAATAATACTACAAAAGTCAACACTGAGAAGAGTGTAAATCAGGGTGAGTCCATATCTCCAAAACTTTTTACAGCAGCAATGCAAAAAGTATTTTTTGGAGTAAAATGGGAAGCTAAAGGAGTGAAAGTAAGTGGAGATTATTTAAGTTATTTAGATTTTGCAGATGATGTAGTTGTTTTTTCAAATAATGCTTTAGAGCTGCAGGAAATGTTGCAGAAGTTATCAGAGGAAAGTAGGAAAGTAGGACTAAAAATAAATGTTAAAAAGACTAAAGTAATGTTTAATGGATTTTCTCAAAATATAAAAATAAAGATTGATTATGATGAGTTAAAAGTTAACAGCTACAAATACCTTGGTAAGATTATTAATACAAATAGAAACATAATGGATGAAATTAATCATAGAATTAAACTTGGTTGGAGTGCTTTCAGTAGAAATAACTTGATACTAAAAGGAAATATGCCTATGTGTTTGAAAATGAAAGTTTGTAATAAATGTGTTTTATCAGTTCTTACTTATGGATTTAAGACATGGACACTTAATAGAAGAGCAATACAGAGACTTCAGACCATTCAAAGAAGTATGGAGAGATGTATGTTGGGAGTAACAAGAAGAGATCGAATATGCAATATATGGGTAAGAGAACAAACAGGTGTTACTGACCTCATTGACAAAATTAAAAGACTAAAGTGGAGTTGGGCTAGACATATTGCTAGAAGAGATGATAATAAATGGACAATTAAAATCTTAAACTGGATTCCAAGAGATTGTAAAAGACCCAGAAAGAAACCACATGTGAGATGGATGGATGAAATAAAGAAGTGTGCAGGGGTGATGTGAAGAAGAGAAGCTAAAGATCAGAGAAAATGGATTGAACCTGGAAAGACCTTCATCCTGCAATGGTTGATGATGGTGATGATGATGATTACCACAGGAATTAAATAGGAAACATGAGATTTTTGGGTATTCAATAAAGATCTCTATGGCTATATAAAACAAAGAAATGTTAAGACTTTTTTCATTTTTTTCATATCATCTATAGTGAATAGAGATATTAAAATTTGTTAAGTTGGATGAAGAAATTAAAGTGTTTCTTAGATTAATAAAAAAGGAGACATTTATGATGTACCTGAGCAAAAATTGCATTATGTAATTGATTAACTACAAGTCTTGTCAAGGGTTCACTATGAGTGTCAGTTAAAAAAGAGATTATTGAAGAATTCATAAATGAACTCATTGCAGTCTCTCATAAGAAGAGCTTCAGGAAAAAGTTTTACATTATTTTCAAAGATTAAATAATTAATATCTCACAAGTACATCATTATGCAAATGCTATTTGATTATTCAATTCCATATGAGCCAATGTTACTGAAAGTATTCCAAAACTTGAAATAATGAAAATTAATTAATAGAGAACTGGATAATTTAATAGTTTTGTTTAATAGTGACATTGAAAACTTAGCAAAACAATTTAATTTTTTGAGATCACTGGAAGTTTTTAAAATTTTGAATAATAAATGATCTCTGGGAATCTAAAAGTAAGGTGAAGTGGGCTTGTTAATTTCAGAAATGATTTTAATATTGATTTACATAGATAGAACAGTATTGGTAATGATATCATTACTTTTAATTTTCATTATTAAGTATACGAAATCAATAAAACAAAATTTATTTAAAAAAATGTCCCCCCCAAATATTAACATTAATCAAAAATCAGCTTTAATAAGCAAGTAAAAAAAATTGATGTACGGAAAAGTTTAATTAAAATGTCGCTCCCTCTCCAAATGATGGAAGCAGTCTAACTTTCAGTGGAGTTTATCATGCAGATGGTTTTTCTTTGAATCTATCAAAGATGTAAATTAAAAAAAATGTAAACGTATGTGCTTCAATTATATGTAAGTTGTAAATTTCCCTACCAAATAATGAACTTTTTGTCGTGTTTGATCTCAGACTAACTTATTAAGCTGAGCAGTGATTGTATATAAGTGTGGAGATAATAATCTCGACCAACTGATGATTGCTGGTTTAGCACGAAATACGTATATTGGTGATTATTTATCTTTTCAACATGTGGGTGATCAGATGGGTCAGCTATATGAGATGGTTTGGAGAGTTGAGGGTCGTGTGAAAGTCTGAGTTCGAATCCCTTATATATTACATTATATATGTGCAGATGTGTGTAATCCTGTGCAGTGTATTAAATTACTTATTATAAAATACAATGTTCCATTTGAGCAAACTTACAACTGTTCCATTATTCTAAAATTTATTATAATAGTAATCAATTTAATATTTTTTATTAATATTATTTTATTATTTGTTCCCTAAAATTTGATTGTCTATGAGTCTCATTTAAATTTTATTCATTATATACATATGTCTTAGAATAATAAAGAGCTGATGTGAAACCTTATGTGTTCTAATGATTTGGGTTACGATTCAAACTACAAAAAACTTTTATTATTTGGTAAAGGGATTTGTAACGAACAGATAATTAAACCATATATGTTTAATTTTTTCCCCATTTATGTATGACGAAGTAAATTATTCATTGCTACAGTCAGTGGCGTTAAAACTTTAAACATATATTTGATTTTAAGTCTAAAATGCTGTTAATTTATAATGATTGTAATGGTGCTCAAACTAAGAAAATTTATGCATTGATAAAAATATTTTTTTTCATTATACATAGCATAGTGATAGTAATAAAGAAAAAATGAATTACCATTTAATAATGTATTTAATCTCAAAACAATTTTATAATTAATGTTGTCAATTATAGCTACACTGCAAAAAGAATAGTCTTCATAAGTTGCAATGAGTGGGGGAGGGGGGAGCAAACTAACAGTATATCAAGTATTTTGGTATTATAAATGTATATTTAATGCAGTAAATGTGGCAATAACGGTATTTATTTAAATTACAAAGATACATTTAAGTTTGAGATTCTAAACTAAAGTGATGTTAATTCGCAGAGTTAGCAAATCACAACTGTTAATATTAAATGAAGCACCATAAATACTACATAAGATAATGATAATTAGAAGATCCATTTTTGTTTACTTTACTAGGAATATTTGTAAAATAAACTTTTTAAAGATATATCTGATAATATATAATGGAAATTATTAACTTTTGTAGTATTTAATCTCAAAATTATTCAGGTTATTACTTTTAAGAATTTAAGCATTAATTGTTTTTTTGATAATAAAATAATGGTAAAGATAAAATCAGATTTTAATACAGGTGAAATGTTTTGTTTGGAATATATCTTTAAGCAGAATACATATTTAGATAATTGAAATAGGTGCAGGGATTGAAGACTTGTGAAATTTGATCTTGATGGAAAATGGAAAAGATCAATTGTAAAAATAAGTTTACAATTTTGAAATGTTAATGGAGTAATTTATTAAAAACAGTATAAAGAAAAAGAGAAGTAATTGGATTGAATATATCCTAAGTTGAGATTTATGAATGACATATTGAAAGATAATCTGAGAATGAAGAGGATCATAGGTAAGAAAGATGGTTAATATAATAGTTTGAATAATAGAACAAATGATATAAAGAAGCTTTTTAACACCATAAATAATGATCTATGCGCAACACTTTCTAACCTAATTTTATCCACTATTATATTTTTTTCATTTCTATCATTCATTTTAATCGTTTCACTTTTTCGGTTTTTTATATACTTTTGATAGTCATTCTTTTTTCTTAATTCCAGAACAATCTATTGTAAACTTGAGCAATTTATACATATATATTACGAGATAGATTAAATAGAGTGAATTATTGCTACTAATGTAGACGTTGAACGCGTCAGAAAAAGTCACATGATGCTTTATTAATATACACTATTCTTGCAAAAGAAAAGCTATCAATGGTAAACTAAAACTTATATTGCTAAAATATATAGTTATTAATCTAATACCAAATCTATTCAATTATATAAGGAAGTTTTTAAATTTCAGATTAATAACTTGGATTGTATGAAAGAGCTGAGAATAACTGCTAGATGATTGTAAATCTTGCTTTATACTAAAGATATTCATCAATCAGAACTTATCTTGTTTGAAAATGTAGTTATAGTATTATTTTGTTCCATTGATTACTCATATTTACAACAGCTAGCTCTGAGATTAATAGAATTAACTATTGTTCTAATGCAGATGTTGAAACAAGCAAAGAAAGTCACGCGATGCTTTATTTATTAATTACTTCTCTATTATTATTATTCAATTATACTTTTTTTTATTTACTTTTTAAAAAGTTGATGCCCATAATTTCAGTTTCTTTTTCAGAAAACCATATTATGCCATGTATTTTCTTTCAATCATTTAATCTTTTAATTTTATTCCTTATAAAAACTTTATTACTATCGTAAAATTTACATATGCTTTATAAAACATTATTATTTATGTAAAAATAATAAATAAAATTAAATGAGAAATAGTTACATCAGAAAAACTACTATCACCCTAGAATATCTCAAACAACAACCAGATTCAAAACTATGCTTTTAAAATTAAGCTTAAAACAAAAGTTTAAAATAGAATAATAAAAATTATTAATAGTACAACTTCAATTTAAAAAATTTGAAAACAACCTTCTTAAAATCAATGTAGAAAATAAATCAAGCGTTGGTGGCCGAGTGGTCAACACAGCCGCCTTACAAGCAGTTGTCGCGGGTTTGCTTCCCGGCCGATGCTTTGACTCATGAAAAAAAAAAAGATTGTTTAAAGTAAATGTATAAACAATTAAACCATAAAATGTAAATAAAAATAAAATAACGAATATAATGAATTAATCTTATATAATGATAAGTTAGGAAACTTATATAATGCCAAGAAAAATAAAATAATAAAATCATGAATTACTTTAAAAAAATATTGAATCAAGTTAAACAAATAAAAATATTTGAACTGATAAAAATGTTAATGATAAGAAAAAATTAAATCATCTGAGACTTGATTAAAAAGATAAACAAAATACTCCACAAAAATCAATTCAATTTGATGATTGAAAAATAAATTTTGTGAATTTAAAGGTTGATTAGAAATTTTTTCATAAGAACAAAAGCCCTGGCGGATTAAAATGAAACAATATTTAAAAAAAGAACCTCTAAAGTAAAACGAATTCGCATAAAAATAATTTAAAAGTCAAAACAATAAAAATTAAATAACTTGACTTTTTTATTTATGTCTTTAAAAAAAAGAGAGATAAAAGTGAAAAGCTGTTAATTTTAAAATTTAAATCACATGATTAGTAAAAAATTAAACTTAGAGATAAAGATTTTTAAATAGGTGGAGATTATATAAAATAATATATATAACAAAATATATTTTTGAAGCGTAAAATAAAATAATGAGATAGTTATTATAGTATTAAAAAGTAAATGTAATGGTTATATACATTACACTCTCTATAATTCTAAATTTCAAGGTTTTTGTTTTCTATAAATTCATTCCTTTATATCAACTCCCACATATCACAACCATCCATCAACACAGAAATCAGATCACTGTCTACAAATATGCATACATTTTGCCAATGACGTCATTGATCATGTGAAGTAGACGTATCAAACACCTGAATCTCCATTTCTATGTTGATAGTTGATTTTTCACCATTATGCCACTCTCAAATATGCAAAGTAGGGACTAGTATCTATCAAATTTTTAATACTTTATGAAAGGGTAAACAATCATTGCACAGTAGATATATATTTTCAAAGTTTTGCTATCTTTTTTATTACCTTATCACACATTTCAACTTCATTGTATGATAAACTTTCACCAACTCAGAAATCAGGTCACTAACTCTAACTATGCATAAGATTAAATTAAATAAATAAAAGAGATTTCATTTTCACTCACTATATCAATAGCATTTATACCAAAGGGCACTGATGTATCCTGAATTTAAAAATTAGGAATTTGTCTGCCCATTTAATATAATTGTATTTCAATTCCTGTAACTGTATTTTTAAAAGGAATAATATAAGTGTTTTAAGTTGTTTGAGAAATGTATTAATTCTAATGTATAGTGCTCATCTATTAAAACAAATTAATATATTTAATCTTTAATGTAAAATTAAAATATATATCTGTAAAAAATTAAAAATGTATATTGTAGTTAAAGTTATTTAAAGCTAGTAGTTATTTCAAACTACTTTTTTTTTACTTAAAAAGATCCATATAAATTGAAATGATATACACTTTTATCCCAATTAGCAATTGATCTTTATATGACAATTTATCATCACACTATCAGTTCAAAATGCTTCAAATTGGCCCATACATATAGCTTGGGTGAAAAAAATAGAATGGAACCATTCTATCTTTTAAAAAGACTTTATCTTGTGTTTGGAAAGAAGACTATTCAGTTTAAATTGTGTTCCATCTCTGGCTAAAGTGCATGTGCCATGGTTTGAGCTATGTTATTATTTATAATTTATATAAAAACATCATGCTATATAAATAAAATATTTATATATGTTTAACTTTCTATCTAATAATGACATATTGTAAATTGTTAAAATTTTGTAAGCATCATTAATTAAAATCATATGATTAATAATTTAATGTGATTAATCAAAATCTTCAGCTCTCAGTTCCAAATGATTCAGATTGGCCCATACATATAGCTTGGGTAAAAAAGATAGAGTGGATCTATTCTATTTGGAAAGGAGAGTATTCAGTTTATATAGTGTTCCATCAGTGGCTAAATGCACATGCTGTGGTTTAAGCTATGTTATTATTTATAATTCATAGTAATCATCATAAATCTGTATCCACTATTATGTTCTTTTAAAAAAAAATAACATCTTTTTAAAAACAATTGCCATTTTTTTAAAAATGGGTAGCCATTTTGTAAAATTGATGATGTCATAGAACAATAACTTCACTAATGCTCATTATGAAAAAATAAAATGGTGACTTCAACATTAGAAATGTGCAGAGTTTATTCATTATACAGTATCCAGTATTATGTTTGAAATATGATTAATGTATTTTTATCTTGCAAGGTAATCAGTAAAAATACCAGTTTTATTCAACAAAGTAAGTTATCAAAAATGTACTTTGATCAGGTATAATAACAAAGTGTATTAATATTAAATTTTTAAATATTTACATCAGTTAAAATACATTCACTCAATCAATAATATGGATTAAAATTCTTATGAGTATATTGTAAGGTCATTGTAATTGGACTTTAATTTGAGGGGAATGACTAGGAAAAAAATTCCAAAAGATTAAGTAAATAATCATATTTTCTCTGAAGCCAAAATAAAACCATCAAAAAGAGACATGATAATCTGATAAAATGACTTTCAAGAAAATGGGATGATAATCAAAGTATTAGGTTAAGTCAATCTCAAGTAATGCAAAAAGATGATCTTTCACTGTTGCCACACAATTAGATACTATTTTTGTTTTATTGATATGTGGTTTTTTATTCCTTTAAGACTTGAATAAATAACTTAATAGAACTAATAAGTAAATTTTTCTAAAATTCCATCAGTAACACTGCAATGCACCATTATTGATATTTTCAAATTTTCAAAACTGGTTTTAAATTTGGCTAAACTAAGAATAGACTATTTTTGAGTAAACTATCTAATAACTACGATTAGGTGATAGAAAATTAGTTTTTTGTGCCATCATTTTCAAGATGCTTTTTAAGCAAACAAAGGAAAGATCCACATGATTTTTTTTAGAGCTAAGAAGAATTAAAGAGGAAGAGTTCTTGCACATTATTTTATTAATATGTACACAATTTTAAAGAAGATTATCTTTTTAAATAATAATGTTCTTTATTTTTTTGTTTGAGTTTTTAAATATTAATTTTCTACATAAAAAATATTGCATGGAATAACTTTTAATTCATTTCAGTACTAGTAAATCAAATATGATAGAATTAACAGTTTATATATTCACAATTAAGTGCAATGGTGATGTAAATCTTAATATTATTTATGAAAGGTAGATACTGCTGCTATGGAATTAATAAGATATTTTCAAGAATATATGAAATATTCATACTTACTTCAGTGTTAAAAAAGCAAAAGATATATGTTGCAGTCAGTGAATTTATATCTGACCAACCCAGAATAACCTAGCTAATAATATCTACAGAGCCATTTACTCTCCCAAATCCGATGCTGATGCCAATATTGTTATTATTATGTTGGTATTGGAACTGCGATTATTAGAGATCAGAAAGATTAAGGTTGAAAAAAGGTTAAGTCCAGAAAACTAAAAGAAGTGATTAGAGTAAAAAAAAATGTGATTATTAAGAGGATATGGTCACATTAAAATAAAAAAAAACAATTACCAGGAATGATGATTAGTTTAGAAATGGAATAAAGGGAGAACAAAAAGTACAATTGATCAGATGTTATGCCACTGTCAATTTTTTTAAATGTTAATTTTCAGACATCAGAAAATTTCTTCTGTGTATAATTACATTTAAGTGAATTGGATTTTTACACTGGGATCTGACATTTGGTTTCAAAAAAATGTCATTACTGCAGTTCTGTTTTTTTCACATGGTGATGTGGGATAGATTTATGAAATAATAATATTACCAATATTGTAGAGTGATGTCTTTAGATGAGTTGCTTTGCTAAACAGATGGTTCAATATTTATTTTATTTGTAAAATTTAACAAGTTATATTGGGAGACCCTGTAGCCCACACAAAAATATGTATTATGAAAGAGTAAAACTACAAAAGAACTGTAACGAGAATTGAGAATGTTTCAAAGAGGTAATTTATCATTGAATGTCTTTCTTCATTTTTATAGAAACTCTTTGAAAAGTGGTAAAATAACAAAAAGAGTACTTCACTATAGTACAGCTTTTTCCTGACATGGTTTTTTTGATGTGATGTGATGCACTATAGCTTCTCATTTCTCAGAGTCAAGAGTCTCTCAGCCATTATGGCCAGAGAAATATGTTAACCACCACCTTCCCTTTTTATTCCCCACCCTAAGTTTTTCCCATATTCTTCACTATTCTGTTTTATCCCATTTCCACAGCATTATCTTTGTTCATTCTATGGCCTTTATATCTAAATTTCCCTTATCTTTTTCAAACCCATCATAAAAACCAAGAATCCAAATTTCTGTATAATCATTTTGTTTATATTTATTCTCTCTCAACTTCATTATTTGTACTCTTTCTGCTTGTAAGCATTTACATTCAATTAATAGGTGCCTAATATTTTTTATGTATTCCTTACATAAATTACAGACTAAATCACCCATATTTTTCCATTTATGTGTACATTCCCTTGTTGCTAATGATCCTATTCAAGCCTTCAACAATAAACTACTTTCATTGCTATTAAGATTTGAAATACGAGGCTCTTATACCTGGAGCCCAATTGTAAATATAAAGGATTTGAGCTCAGAATTTCAAGCCACGTCAACCATCCAAATTACCTCATACTACTGATACACATGACCACACATATGGAGAAAAGATAAATAATCACCACTATACATATTTTATGCTAAACTAGCACTCATCTGTTGGCCCAGATTATCATCTCCCATACATATATACAATCAGTGCTCAGTTTGTATTAAGATAGCAAATCCTCATACTTCAATGGACAGGCTTCACTCTACTCCAACCTCCAATTCTTCAGCCATCCATACCATTAAAAATCTGATGATAGAATTCCCAAATCCCATGCTGATGCCAATATTGTTATTAAGCCCATGTTGACCTCAAGTCACTCTGACCCTTCATGTATAGGACAATATCCATTTAAATACACAGAAAAGGGATGGGAAGAATGCAGGCGTAATATGTAAGATTTGAAACCCCAGACACTCATACCTGGAGCCCAATTGTAAATATGGGGGATTTGAACTCAGACTTTCAAACCACTTAAACCATCCACACTATCTCATACTACTGATACACATGACCACACCCATGCAGAAAAGATAAATAATCACCAATATACATATTTTGTGCTGAACCAGCATTTATCAGTTGATCCAGATTATCATCTCCCATATATATTATAACCTCTGCCTTCTTCATCTATTTCATTTTATATACAAATAATTACCCAGGCACCAATTCTATATAAGATAGAATAAATTTATAAATGTACTTGCCTTTTATATTTATTGATGAAACTTTTATATTGCTATTACTTTATGGCTTAGCTCAGTTGGGGTTATAGGGTATGGCAATTATATAGGATGCAAATAAGGATGATAAAAACATCTATAAATAAGAATTCTATAATGTTAATTTAAATATGTTCTAAGCATCTATTTAATAATAATGTCCGAAAAATTCAGAGTTTTTTCTTAAATATACGTTTGAAATAAGTGCTGGTTTTTTGAGTTGATATTTTAGGTCTAGTGTCCGAATATTCTAGCTCTCCACTGACGTGGGCCATAAGCCCGAAACCATGGTCTGGAGATAAGAGTGTTCTGGATAGAGATTTTAAATGTTTCTCATAACCGCACTTGTTAATTTACGAGCTTGTTAGAGCTATTGGTACGCTCTCTATGTGCATTTTTGTAATTACAAGCTCATAAAAGTAATGTCATGTTATATATGACTTGCTTTATTAATTATTATAATTTTACCTTTAAGGCTTTGGCTATGCTGAGCCTATTAGAATATGGTAGATCTGAATATACTTCAGTCCCATATAGCTATTTAAGTTAGATAGCTGGATTTAAAGACATTTTCATGTCCGAAAAATTCAGAGTTTCTTCTTAAATATACGTTTGAAATAAGTGCTGGTTTTTTGAGTTGATATTTTAGGTCTAGTGTCCGAATATTCTAGCTCTCCACTGACGTGGGCCATAAGCCCGAAACCATGGTCTGGAGATAAGAGTGTTCTGGATAGAGATTTTAAATGTTTCTCATAACCGCACTTGTTAATTTACGAGCTTGTTAGAGCTATTGGTACGCTCTCTATGTGCATTTTTTAATAATAAAACCGTTGCAAAATTGACAATTATTACATTTATTACAGTATAGACAATGATGAGGATCGGGTATCTTTTTATTCACATCACCACCTATTCTAAGCATAGTAGAATATATTATTGGCATTGCAATATTAAGATCTGATAACTCTGGAATGTTTAAATAATTGACTTATACTAACAAATCCATACATTTTATAACTATATTATGTTGATCATATGTGTGTGTGGAAATGGACAATCAAATGCATATAACAAAACAACTCATATGGGATATTACTTCTATAAAACATTTATTGAAAATCAAAGACAAAATAAATAAATAAATAAATAAATAAAAATTATTTTATGCACCTTGCCAATTAATTACATTTCTCTTACAGTAAAACCAAAATTGACTAATATTTATTATATGAAATCATATTTTTGAATATGTGCACTTTTATAACATTATAAATATAATGTATTTATAAAACATACTTTTATTAGCTTATTTATAGAACAGATAGTGCAACAAATCAATAATCTTTTATATATATTATAAACATTTATAAAACACTTATCTGTTATAATCAGTGTATATCATCTAACATTAACTATACAAAAATGAAGAAAGGAAGGGGAAAAACAATAACCAAACACTTACACCTATATACATGAGGGCTAAACAATATCTCCAAACTTAATCTAAATAATATAACCATCCCTCGACCATTTCTACCTCCAAGTACACTCAATATACTTCCTACATAAACAAACTTATAACAGGCAAGGTTTTAATTCTTTATTTTTTAATAAATTACATCAACGAAATTGAAGCAAAATAAATACAATTTAAAAAAAAAAAAACTATAGCATCACGCACACACTCGAATATACAACCACATATAATATGATTTCTAGATCATATAAAATAATAAATTATATTATAATAATAAGAAGTTACATTGTTTTTTAAAAAGAAAAAAAAATTGATTGTACATCTATTATAAGCAATAAGAAAAAAAATACTTATCAATATCCAATCATTAAATGTTAAGTTTTTTTTAAAAAAATTTAAAAGTTGAAAGAAAATATACATATCAATTTCAAAGACAACAGTAAATTATAACATAAAAAAAAATGTTTATCCCACCGTTGAAGCATAATTTAGCTAGCTTCATTTTAAATAATTTTAACATTCTGATATTATTTATCTATGGTAATACTTTAAATGAATTATAACCAATTATCTTACATAACATCCAGGCATTTTGAAGGTAGTGTTTATGGGTCATCAGTTGATAGAAATTTGGAGCTGGTTTCTTTAAAGTTTATCTCTCCATGGTTATACTATTCCAGTAGTATAATAGAAAATCATCCATAGGTATATTATCAGAATCCTCGCAATGTTTATTTATTTGTTCTAATACTCTTAGAGAGTTATTGATTCTTTTAAGCTTTCTTTTCTTTTATATCTTCTTCCTTGGAATTTTTTTATTTATCCAGGTTTAAGCTTTTTGTCCCAGCTCTCTCATGCCCTCTTTTCTTATTATTATGCATTTAGAAACATGCCAGAATTCCCTACTTATAAAATTTTAACAATAGTATATTGGAACGAAAGAAAACATAAAAAAACAAACAAACCAGTAAATATTAAATATTAATTTACAAATGTCACTCAATAACATACAAATAATCTTTATCATTTTAAATATAAGATTATAAACAACATAATTAGTAAATAATAAATAAAATATATAAAAAAATTCTAATTAATAATATATCTGTGTTTCTGATTACTATGACATGTAAATTTTGCTACTACATACTAACATCCCTGATGTTGTTCCTTCCTCCTCTTCCACTACTGAACATATATAACCTAAAATTTTATCAGCTGGTACACTCAACTAAAGTTTTAATTTTTTAAAAAACCTAATTTCAAATAATAACATATCACAATTCATTTTTCTAAGATAATTATCTTTAGCCATTATTAACATAAATGTGAACTTCCCACATTTCTTCCTGGTGCCAACCTGGAAGGTCACAATATGTATATACAATCAGTGCTCAGTTTATATTAAAATAGCAAATCCTTATACTTCAATGGACAGGCTTCAGTCCATCCCAACCTCCAACTCTGCAGCCATCCATACCATTGAAAATCTGATGATAGAATTCCCAAATCCCAGGTTGATGCCAATATTGTTATCATGCCCATGTTGACCTCAACATAACAATAACAATATTGACATCAGCATGGGATTTAGGAATTTTATCATTAGATTTTCAACAGTATGGATGGCTGAAGAGTTGGAGATTGGAGTATATTGAAGTCTGTCCATTAAAGTGTAAGGATTTTATTTCTTAATATAAACTGAGCACTGATTATATATGTGTGTGATGAATGTTGGTTCAGTACAAAATACATATATTGGTGATTATTTATTTTTTCTGCATGGGCGTAATCATGTGTATCAGTAGTATGAGATAGTATGGATGGTTGAAGTGGCTTGAATGTCTGAATTTCAAATACCCTATATTATCATTGCTATTATTATAAATTAACTCACACCCAATATTCTGGTTACTTGTCATATTATTTTTGCACTTCCCTCTTTAATTGTTTTAAAATAAATTAGGCAATGTTTGTAGCTATCTTAACGTTGTGGGATCTTAAAACCCAGAAATGTCTAAGCGAGAAGAGGCATTAAAATGATTCAAAATTTAAAAGTAAAAGAAATTAAATTTTTATTCTTATTCCTATTTTTTTCTCCTTTCATTGATTTATTCTTAACTATAAAAGCTTGTAATATTATTGAAGCTTTTGCAAACCCCTTGTGAGAATAGTGAATTGTTCATGGATTACAGGTTAAGAACTGCTGTTTTAAAGTACAAATGGCTGGAAATTATATGAAAAATCTTTTATAATTGTGAAAATATGTACTCCCTACTAGTTTTCTTTATCTTAGATATTTTGTTAAAGCAAGAATTCTTTTTAGATGATTTAAATATGCAGTGTTTTTATCATTAATTATTTGAAAAGATTTTTGATGAAACTCTTTGTTACTTAGTTTTGTCAAACACACCTGAAGCAGAGAGCTAAGTAAGCTATTTGTATGTAAATTTTTAAATGCTGGGTTATGTTTTCATTAAATTGGAAAAAAAAATTGAACTAAAAGACAAAAAGACATAATGATGACTAGCTTTTTTTAATATTTATGTTAGAAATATTTTTTATTGTCTAACAAAAATAAAACACATAGTTGATTTAGTTTCAAATATTTTTATAGTGATTATGAAAAAAATTATAATTGGAATAAAATATTTTTTTCAACCCAGATGTAAACAAAAAGTTTCACTTAAAACCAGCTTTTTATTTGATCATAATATTATCTTTTATTTTTACTTTTAAAAGCAATTTTCTCTAATTATTTTTTGAAAAGATGTGAAATTAATTTATATTGTTTTATAATTAAATATTGATGCAATAATGTGTTGCTTTTATTTGTTTATTTTAATTAAATAAAGTCTCTTCAATAAATCAGCTACTAAAAAATAATATATGTATGCATGTCTATATGGTATATATGCAATATAATTATAAATATTCCACAGAGAAGATTGGGTTATATGGTAGAATATCTATTAATTACCAGTAAAATTTACATTTTAAATTAATACTAAAATTTACATTTAGTACAACTATTATCTAAAACTAGCTACATAATGTCAAGCGTTGGTGGTCAGCACAGCTGCTTTACAAGCAGTTGTCCCGGGTTCGCTTCCTAGCCCAGCCGATGCGTTGACACATGAAAAAAAAAACTAGCTACATAATAAAGCAGAAATAAATTAAAACATTAATTGAATAATGGGAATGAACTAAAAACTAAAATCTGATTATGTAGGAATTCAATTGGCAATAACTAATTACCAATTGAATTCTAGAAGGAACCTAACCTAATAGAAAGTAAAAAATCTTCACTCAGATAAAGATGAAACAGATTACTCCAGAAAACAAAAGAAAAAGAAAACTACTTAATTAAGCAGGAAAAAAAAGAAAGAATCAAGGGAAAGTTCAGATATAACATATGGTAACATTAAAAAATTACTATTAGTAAGATAAGTGCTAGGGTCTACAACTTTTTATGGAAATTTTAAGAAAAGTAGATTGTGATTAAAATAAAAAGCAATGAGACAAAAATAAACATGTCTTTTTGCAAAAACAGAAAATAAAGTTGATAGTAGTGAATTAAAAGAATTTAATTATAATGGATGATATCAGAATTAAATTGAAGGAAAATGCTTTTGTTAATAATATAATATTAAGAAAAATATATCAATATCCTTGTAAAGAAAAGTTTTAATAACTGCACTCTATTATTGCATATTCATATATCTAGGGCTTGAACTATCACTTAAGAGCAATTAATACAGAGATTGCAAAGCACACAGAGAAGTAGAGATAGGTGGTAGTTGGAGAAATTTAAAGTTAAATACATGAATAAGAAATCATTGACTTATGAAATAATTAAAAGACCAAAATAGAGTGAATGTGCATGTTGCTAGAAAAGATGTCATGGATAAAATCTGAATTCCAAAAGATTATTATAATATTTATAAAAAGATCAGACATAAGATAAAGAAGCTTGCTGATGTGAATTAGAGAAGACAAACTATGTGTAAAAGAAAATGAACTAACCTGAAGTTAATTGATAATAGTTAAAAGTGATATTATATTAAATGATCTGTGAAAAATAAGATAAACAATTGTTTTTCTCCAGCCATTAATTTTTATAGCATTCTATTATAAAAAATGATTCCAGTAAAAAAAAAATTACCAAAAGTAGCTTCTATGACATTTTTTATCTTTTATATTATATATTCTACATGGTTTTTGTTTGTTTTTTCAATCAATATATTCATCATCTCAACTCCATAATACACCAACATACATCATTTGACTATTCCATTACACATGCATTTCATGTACATTCTTCATTTGTCAGATGAGCTTGTAGTATCAATCATCTAAATCTCCATGACCATATTGGTAGTTTGCTATTTCTCCATTAAACCACTCTCATACATTATCAAATTATACCACTCTTGTGGAAGGTAGGGATATATACATATTACTATTTTTAGCTAAGAATACAACAAGGAAACACCATCATTAAGCAATTGGTAAATAATATATTCTTTCTACTTTCATGTTTGTAAGGCTATTGGAAAGATTTTTATTTTGCAGTAAGACATTTAAAAATTGCTTTATCTTTAACTTTCGTACAAGGAACAGTAATAGATAAAATTAAACTTAAAAAAAAAAAAAAAAACTAATAAAAAAGATACAAGCCATAAGTAAATAAAATAATAAAAATGTTTCAGATGATTGATAAATGCAGCAGTTATACTGATTTTTAAGAAAGATGTAAAAAATATATATAAGAAATTACAAAACTATTAGTCTTTTGGTCTATTCAATATCTTTATTAAAATCATTTTAACTTATTTACAGAAAGCTTTAGATTAAAAAAAAAAGTGGATTTAAAAGTAGCTATAATACAATAGATCACATCCAATATTAAGAAACGTTATATATATAAAACTCAATGAATATGATCTGTCATAATATTTCAGTTTGCAGATTATGAAAAAGCATTTGAAACTATAGGTATTTTAGCAGGGATTAAAACTCTGAAACATCAAAATATAGATATCAATATTTTGAAGAATATTTTTTAAAATTTAATTGCAATGTTTAAATTACATGATAACAATAAATCACTTAGTATTGATGAAGTTGCACACAAGATGATGCTATCTCTCCAAAACTTTTATTGTGAAGTGGTTTATGGATTAAACTGAAAGTTAAGGAAATAAAAATACATGGAGATTATTTAACTAATTTATTTTGCCAATAATATGAGTGTTTTTACAAATAATTCCTCAGAGTTTAAAAAAGATTACAAGAGCTATAGATGGAAGTAAAAACGTAGGACTAAAGATACAGGCTAAAAAGACTAAAGTAATGACTTTTTTTTAAAAAAAAAAAACGATTAATAATAATGAATTAAAAAAAGTTAACCTTCAAATACTTTTGCCAGATTATTTCTCCAAATAGAAATACAATGGATAAAATAAATCAAGCATTAACTTGGGTAGAGTATTTTTAATAGAAATAATTTAATAGTTAAAGAAATTATGTCTGCCTTTGTATTTGAAAAAGAAATATGTTTTTTATTAAATGTGCTTCACCAGTGTTTATTTATGAATCTGAAACTTTAAAACTTAATAAAACAGCAATTCAGATACTCCAGAAAAGTATGATATAACTGAGAGGAATCGCAAACAAAATACGTGGGTGAAAAAACAAATAGGTATTACTGCCCTCATTGAAAATAATTAAGAGGATGAAATGGAGTTAGAGTGGAATGTTATTGAAGAAATGATAATAATTAGGCAACTGAAGCTTTAAATTAGAGTCCAAGAGATTGAAAAAGATTTAGAAACTATCCACATGTTAGATAAATAGGTAAGGGAGTTAAATCAACTGATATAGAGAAGCTATAGATAATTAAAAAAAAACTAGATTAAACTTGCAGTTGCTTTAATACTGCATTGCATTGATAATGATGATGATGAATTAAATAAGACATTCAAAAATTATGATATAAAAGATTAAATCACATAGTTTGAGTGGCAAGATCCTGTTTTTACAGCCACATGGCCTTACTGCCCCCAACCCATCATGGGTAGCCCCAGATAGGAAACCAGCATCTTTCTATGTATATGCAGTGCTAGGACCATTAAAGATGCTGCATCCATGCCCATAGATCTCTGGTACCAAGCCTTTCCAATGTCCTCATCTTCTGCATTGGGCCAGTAATGGTAATGCTGCTGTCTCCATTACCATGGCTTCCGGCTTCTGGGTATGGTGCCAGAAACTCGCTCTGGCACAATGTTGTCATTGGGTTTTTGTGATATTTAGCTGGAAACATAAGGGGCTACCCTTATGATCCTCCACACCCTGTTAACATTGCCGCTGATGGTTTGGGACTGCTTATTCGCAGCTGACCTCCATATCTGGGGGCCATTCCCCTAAATTAAAATCTTTGCAAAAATCTTTTGTTTCTCTTATATAGGAATTTAATAAACTTTTTTATTATATAATTACAATTTTTCAATCTCCCTTTTTTTTCTTCTTTTAGAAATAAAAAAAATAGAATAAAATTAAAAGTGTTGAAAAGCAAGTATCGTATTCATTTGTATTCTGTTTATTTAAAAACAAATTGGTATTCAAAACAATTTCGCTGCAGCCAAAAATAAAATTCTTGAAAAGGATTTCTTTTAAGTACTAAGTGTATTTATTTTTATTCATAACAATTTTTGAACACTTTCTAAATAAAATTAGAGATGACAAATGATTAAAAAAGGAATAACTTCATTCACAACCTGATGAAAACATTGATAAATTTTGTTGTCAATCAAGGAAGTCGACATTTACTATATTTGCTGAAACATAAAAAGATTACGCGATTATCGTTTTTTTCTTTACGTAAGACGAAATAAATGTGTCAGTGAAATACGATTTTGTTATTACAAAGAATGGAATTTATTTGTTTTTCTTATGAAATTCATAAAAGAAAAGTCGAGTTATTAAATTCATAACCAAATCATAATATTGTTTGTAGCGATTTAAAAACTAAATTAAAGTGATTGTGATTTATTTAAAGACACATATATCCTTATTATTTGTAGTTATATGTTAGTCTATTTTCACCATCTAGTTGAATGTCACTTTTTTCTTCTTACTTTATTTATAGCTTTCTAAATATTTTTACTTGTTAGTAATAACACATAGGTTAATAAAATCTTTCAAAAATATAGAACGTGACGTAATGCTATCACCAACTATGTTATTCTGTCAAAGTATCATCTCAAATCAAATATTTCTGAATTTTAAGGTCATCACCAGTTCACTTCAATTACCAGAAATATAATTGCACTCTATACTAGTTATGCATTGTTACTAATGGTGGAATGTATTTAGAAAGATATGTGGTTTGAATTTTTCTAAAATCATTTAATATATGAATTTTTTCTACAGTACAGACTTTAGGGGGTTTGAACTCAGACTTTCATACGATCCTCAACTATCCACGCTACCTCATCCTGCTGAAACACTTGATCACACACACGTCGAAAAGATAAACAATCACCAATATACGTATTTCGTGTTAATCCAGCACTCATCTCCACAGATTTGTACAATCAATACTCAGCCTATATTAAGATAGCCAATCTTCATACTTTAATGGACAGGCTTCAATCCAATCCACCCCACAACTCTTCAGCCGTCTATTTTATTGAAAATCTGACGATGGAATGCTCAAAGCCCACATTGGTGCCAACCTTCTCATCCTACCCATGTTGACCATAAGTCACTCTGGCTCCTCATGTACAGGACATTTAATAATTCAAGTAGATGATGAAAATGTCTAATATATAATTACAAGTATTATTACAAGCCTTCCAATAATCTTTATTACTTTTTTAATAAGAATAATAATTTAATAACGTTTAAAAAAGGTATTATAAATATATTGATTCAATTTACAATATCTCAACGTGTATGCGATATTTCGGGAATAACAATAAACACGGTTTGAAAATAAAAACACAATTAAAATCATTTAACTCAAGCAAAATTTATAAGAATAATGAACAAAATGGCATTATTATCGGGTGTTTCCAATGTTTTTTCGAGTCATGATATCTATTTATAGTAATCAAGTAATATGGAGTCCTCCCCCCCCCCCCGCAACATTTGTATAAAAAGACATATTTAATTAAAAATGAATTTTTCCATCACAAAATTTACATATTTTTTTAATTATATGGTAATATCTAGGATAATGAGCACAGACTTTCACACAACTCACCACTCACCACTCTATCTCATATTACTGATACACTTGAATACTTACTTATACGTCGAAAAGATAAATAATCACCAATATACATATTTCATGCTAAACCAGCAATCATCAGTTGGTCCAGATTATCATCTCTACACATATATGCAATAAGTGCTCAGATATATATTAAGATAGCCAATCCTCATACTTTAATGAACAGGCTTCAAACTACTTTACACTCCAACTCTTCAACCATCCATCCAATTGAAAATCTGATGATGGAACGCTCAAAGGCCACCCTGAGGCCAAGATTTTTGTCACTCCCATGTAAACTAGTCAATCTAATCCCTCATGTACAGGACATAATCCATTTAATACATATACAAGGAATGGGAAGACATCTACCTATATCAATATATGTAATATCTAGGGTATACGAGCACAGACTTTCTACTGCGCTAGTCAATCTATTAGTCGATTATATAAATGATTTGATAATTTAATATTAATTATTTTATTTTTCTGCAACTTTTAATACTAGTATTTTTAACTAATTAAAATTAATTTTTTAAATCAACGATTTTATCTAAAAAAAATCCGAATTAAATCTTTCTCAGCGTGACTTATTCTACTGCAAATTAAAGCATTAACTTTCATTATTATACGGCTTAAACTTTGAAATAAAATATTTCGTTTATATTTTAATACAATGTTCAATAATAATTTGGGGTCATATTATACCATGGCGGAAATTTGAAAACATATTAAAAGTTCTACCAGAATAAATAATTAAAACAAAAGAAAATGTTTATTATATATAAACACAGCAGAATTTTAATATTTTTAAAATATCCACTGTTGAATCAAAAAATAATATTGCAATCAGTGATAAAATGTTAGTGCAATGTAAATAAATGACTGCAGCTAAAAGTAACAATGATAATTTCCCCCCAAAACACTGTGATTTTTTTTGGGAGCTGGACCTTGCTGTGCATGCAAATTTAAAAACAGAAAGGGTTAAGAAAGACAATTTAACCAAATAAATAGAAATGGATTGAGTAAGCAATTACCAATAATGGAAGAATATCAGTTTTTTTTAAGGACAGTGTATGGACTATAAATACCCATGAGGTAATTAGATAGGGTCTTTATTTAGAATATTAAAATGTGCCTAGAAGCTGTGTAGACTTTAATCCTGCCATAATTATCCAGTAGAATCCCCACTTAAGTGTGGAAAGTGGATGTAAGTAATAAACAGGCCATCCCGGTATACATTATAGTTTTTACACACTGTATGGCTATTATTATTATTATTATTATTATTATTATTATTATTATTATTATTATTATTATTATTATTATTATTATTATTATTATTATTATTATTATTATTATTATTATTATTATTATTATTATTATTATTATTATTATTATTATTATTATTATTATTATTATTATTATTATTATTATTATTATTATTATTATTATTATTATTATTATTATTATAATAATAATAATAATAACAGAGGCAGTGCACTGCACTATGACTTGTCTTTTTTCAGAGTCAAGAATCTCTCAGCCACTATGCCCAGATAAATCTGTTAGCCACTTTACCTTCCCTTTCCATCCCCCCTCTAAGTTTTTCACATATTTTTTTCTATCCTGCTTCATACCACTTCCACAACATAATCTTTGTCAACTACATGGTCTTTATATCTAAATCTCCCTTATCTTCTCCCAAACCCAGCATAAAAACCAAGAACCCACTTTTGGTATAATCACTTTGTTTATATTTATTCTTCCACAAACTGTATTATTTGTACAAGGCATTTACATTCAATTAACAGATGCCTAATATTTTCTATGCCTTCCTTACACAACTTGCAGACTAAATTATCCATATTTTTCCATTTATGTGTATATTCGCTTATTGCTAAAAATCCTGTTCAAACCTTAAACAGTAAACTACTTTCCTTTCTATTATCATAAATTAACTCACACCCAATATTCTGTTTACTTCTCTCTATATATATATTTAAACTCTTTTTATTCTCCATAATCATTCTCCATCTCTGAAACTCCCTATTTTTTATTAATGCATCTATTCTTTTATCCCATTTCTTGCCAGTATAACACTCAACAATTCTCCTAACACAATCAACCCACTTCTGTATAAGTATACTGATATAAATTTTTTATCTACATCTTCTGCATACTGTACTATCTTTCTTAACTATCTTGTTGTCTGCTATTTACTCATAACCCAATTAAATACTATTTTGGTTATTCTCTTATTATCAATAAAATGCAATCTACTAAACATTTTCAGTTTGCTTTTTGCATCTCTCATACAAAAACTTGATCATCCCATTTCTAATTGAATTGCCTTCTTTGCTGTTCACACATCTGCATGTAATGCATTTCTTCCTACTTCTCTTTGTACTTTTTCTAAGTAATCTAACACCCCTTTATGAACATATAACACATTGTTGCCATATGTTAACCCTGCTACTGCCACTCCCTTCCATACAATTCTAGTACATTCTATTTATTATATGAAAACACTGTTAATTTCTTTATCAAACCTTTCTTTTCTTTGCTTCATTTAGCATTTTTTACTCCTATTCATCTAAGCAATTTCTCTGGTTACTTAATACAATTCCCAAATAGGTATACCTATTCACCACACTTAACTTTATACCCTCTAATAAAAATTCTTTGTCTTCTCTTTCCCTAATATTAATAACCATTATTTTAGATTTTTCTTTACTAAATTTAATCCCCATCCCTTTACCCATATTTGCACTGTCCTCAGCATAACTTCCATATCTTCCATTCTTTCTGTACACAAGAAGACACTATCCGCAAATAAAAGATCCAAAACTTTCCATACAATAGTGCCACCCAGTGCAAGCCAAAGTAATCAATGAATTCAAGAAGGTTTAGTGCATAAAATCCCTATGGATAGCCTACTGTATGGAGAGTTTTGTCTCTGTTTTGACAGCTTGTGTAAGCATAGGAAATAATGATCACATGATATTATTATTATTCTGGTTATTTCATTCATAATGTAATTATTATTAGATGAAACCTAATTGCCATATGTATATAAGTAATTTATCAATTCTGCTTGTATAAATTAATGCTTAAAGTTATTAAACAAGAAATAACTAAACATGCTTGTATGCCTCATCATTTATTGTGCTAGAGTAATTAGTCATTACATAACAGGTACCACAAATGGGAATATAGTTCTAGATAATTTTATCAAACATTTTTTCCTTTTGAATATTAATTTACATCATGCTCAAAAAAATATTAAAAACATTTTTAAAAATTTATGGTTACAGAATATAAAATATTAGGCAATAGTTTTATATTTGCTATTTTTTACATTAATCAGACTTATTGGGAATCTTTTTTTATGCATTCTTACTTTGGAGTGCTGCAGCATCTGACATTCTAGAAGAAAAATCTGATGCTTGAATTTATGACCTACTAAGCAATAAACCATTTCATTATTTTGCATTATATGGTTTAGTGTAATAAGAGAATAGCAGTCTTTAGAGATCAAGGTCTATGAATTACAACTCCAGCATGTAAATTCCAGAATTTAAACTTTTTGAGAACTTCTGAGCAATAAATCATTTGATTACTTTACCCAGCATGCTTTATGCAGAAGTCACGTGGTAGATACTTGAACTCTGTAACTTCTGATGCTCATACCTCTTATGAATTCCTAGGCAATAAAACATTTTTTTGGTTAATTCTTTTTTTTTATACCAGACATTTTTAGAATTGTTTTTGTGTGTGTGTGTGTGTGTTTAAAAAAAAAAAGAAATATCAAAATCTGGTCATTCTATTCAATTTATCTTAAAGTACAACTTAATTAAAAAATAAAATTTTCCTTTTTTTGTTTTTGAGATTGTTTGATCACTTGGCTTAATTTACAAATTACATATAATTAGAGGGGATTTGAACCCAGAATTTCAAACTCCTTCAGTCATTCAAGTGCAATAAAAAATTACCTATTAAATATAAGTTAAATTAATATATATCACCAACAGTTCAAAAATATATGGTTTTTGTAAAATATTTATTTCAATTGAATAAAATTGTGAATTAATAATTTATATTCTCTTTTTATTGTGTATATATAGAAAAGTTCCGAGATATAAAAAGCCAATTATATGTTTAACATCTATGTTAAGAATTTCCAACAAGAATAAGCAAAACTTTATGGAACATACTACTTATGTAAAATAGTTTGCACACCAGAATATGATATAAATTATAGCAAATAGCTCAAAGCTGCTTACTTTGACTAATTTCATTATTCAATACACATATTTAGTGCCAAATAAAACTTTTAGTTAAAATAATTCGTTTGAAATTAAATTTAAATTATATATATATATATTGGAAAGGTATAAAAGATGGAAGTATGTTAGCATAACGTTAAATTGACTATATGAAGAAATAAACACGCTTGGCAATAAGTAATTAATAACAACTACATGGCTAACAGATTATCTCAAGGTTTTAAACAAAATACTTAATTACATAATAATATCTCAGAGTTTTAATGTGTAAATAAATAATTATAAAATAATATCTCAGGGTTTAAAATATTTTAAGCATAATGAATAAGACTCAGTGGTATCTCTGAGTTGTATTATTTAATTATAAACCTTATATTTGAAAAACAAAAGGACATTGTATTGTACCCAACTATATCTTACATTAATTAAGCTTTAATGCTTTAAAAATACAAATGTGGATAATAACTAATATTAATAATGTTATCTAATAATAAATATATACATTCATAATTAACTTATCCTTATGTATGTTAAATAATGATTATTAACTAATTATCTTCTCTCACAATCACTTCTACTATAATTATATATTCTTATTATGCAACTACAATCTATTGAGATTATATAAAATAATTTGAACAATATATTATGAGTAAAATATAAGAATACCATGTTACCATAAATTATCAATTATGTGATGATGTGAAATTCAAAAATATGAAAGTCAAAGTAATATAATAAATATAAAATAAGTTTTATTTACAAACAAAATTAATAATAATAGTAAATTAAAGTCATCAATAAAAAATGTATATATCAAATATTTCTAGGACTCCATGACTATAAAACTTTAATATTTAAATTTAACATACTGTACCACTGACAAGTGTGTAGTTTGAGAACACACATGTTTTGCATTACATGTGGTATCATTTATTATTAAATGATCAAATTAAATTGAAAAAGAAATAATTAAGTCTTAATAAAAGGAAAATATAAAGTGTTTTAAAGCCAAACTTGCAAAAGTGAAGTATTGCATCATCTTGTTGTTGAGAATAAAGGAAAGTTTTAATATTTAAAGAGCAAGTAGGAAGGGGGGGGGGAATTAGCTCTAAGTAAAAAATTAAATCTAGCTCTCTCTTTTTATAAATTTAAATTTAAAAAAGGAAATGTAAAAATGAAATTGAACTAAAATGTAATATGTAAGAAGAAAATTGTCAAATTTGCAAGTCATTTGAAGATTGCTTGGCTGATAAAGAAAAGAAATAATAACTCCCATTGCATTAATTAAAGAAACAAAAGAAAGGATTATAAACATTATCTCATCAAAACATTAGATTAATCTAAGCAAGAATTTAGACTAAAACTTAATGCCAAATTAATTAAGGAAACAATTAATTAAATCAGATTGGAGAATGGTAATTGGGAAACAATGAGAAAGAAGCATATAAAAGGACCAAGAGATTCATTCATAATAGATAGAAGATAGAAGAACATTATATTACTATTGTTTTATGTAGTCTATATTCATCATTATTCAATATTGCTATCATATAAGAAACCTTCAAAGAAAAGATGATGAGGGTCATTAACATTTCCAGCATGCAGGTGCCCATACTTATATTCACTGAAGAGCAACTTAGCAGCATACAGTGCTAGACAGTAACTGAAGTATGTGACTAATCTTCAATCTCAATCATTTGTAACATTAGATGCTTTCCATCTAGAAATTATGTTTGCCTCATGATCTGAAAACTATGGAAAATCTCTCTCTTTAATTCAAACATCAAAAATCAGCAAGAAGCCAAACCAATGCAAAGGGAAAGGCCAACATGTTAGTGATCAGCAAGTCAGGAACAAGCAAGGAAATGTATCCATAAAAAGTGCAACATGCTATCCACAAAAATCCTAGGTAAATATATTCTTTATTATGCCAATCTAAAGATTTGAACATTTATTTGAATGAAAGACTCTAATGAATTTTGATATTAAAGCCACAGTAATCTTTAATGTCATTTCCCTAAAATTTTGTCATATTATTTCATGATTATATGTGTGCTTATAGTAATTCATTATAATGTGTTTTAATTATGAGTGTATATAAATTTTAATATTGCTTCCATAAGTTAGTATCTTGTATTTTAAAAGTGTGTGTGCTTATATTTAAATCTTGTTATAATATATTTAATTATTAATGTGTAGGAATAAATTATTTGTTTGCTTAACTGGTTTACTAATAGATTAACTTACAGTTAATTATAAGTGTTGGGCAAGTGTATTAAAGATTTTTTTCTTTCCCACTATTGAGAAAAGAAGCTAGTGTGGGATATATCAAGTGCTAGATTGTATACCTATCATCTGAGCATGCTGATTATATAACTTATGATTGGATGGCACATGAGATCATGCCTCAAAATAAATAAAGTGCTTTGGATGGCAGGGGATTGAATCTAGCAATCAAGGAGTTCTATAGCCTAGAAATGTGACCATAGGTTATACTTTGTATAGCCTCAGTCTGATTATAGGTACCATTGGTGTTTCATCTACCTGTGGTATTATACTTCTTTGCTTGAAAGGCCAGTTTGCTGCAATAGTGAAAGGGCAGCTGGAGTTAAGATCAAGATTTTAAATTAGAGAATTACAGCGATTTTCTCCCACTGGTTCAATTCTTCACACACACACACCCCCTCTTGTTTGAGAGGTAAAATGTGTCAAATCAACCATTTTATCTCTTAATAATTTATTTATAATTTCCCTTCAATTTTTTTTCCTTTTAATTAATACTTATTATTTTGTCTACATATTATGATTTCTACCTTTTATTTATTTATGTTTCTACCCTTCCTTTTTTTTCAAATAAATTTTAGAGATGTTGCAATGGATAAAGCACAGAGGGTGACCCTTCATACATTACTCTTCTTTACAGATTGTATTCAATGTTGATTTCAACAATTATATCATGTGTGAGAACTACAAGGAGCAACTTATATCTTTCTGATGTGTACAGGGGTTTGAATTCAGCAGATGCAGAATTCATCTGTTTTATAACTGATTTACACATAATAACAAAAACATTATTTTTATGCTGGGATTTCTCTACCAGGTGATTGAATGAGCCCAGAATTTTCTCCAATGGATTTGCATCCTAGAAAATGAAAATGGAGTCACTGCAAATGGTAGGATTCCTCAACTGACCTATTTGGCTTATGCTAAAATGAGACATTGTGAAATGTGGTGAACTATCCCCCAAGAACTGACTTGCAGCTTATGTGCATATTTTAGATAAGAATTGGGATTATTTCTCCCAGAAAAATTTGGATGGGCCCAGGAATTTCTCTTCTGGATCCTTACCCTGAGAACTATCCCTCCTGTTATGTCCATTACAGGTACTATTCTCCCACAGCATGATGGCCTACACTTATTATACCTTCAACCGTTACTTTCTCACTCCATCCCCATTTATATCTCCCTTTCACTCCAATCACTCTGACACTCACTGCTTATACTGAAAATTATTTTTATTTATTTATTTATTTTAGAGTTTTACATATTCTTTTCACAAGATTCTGTTTATTTTATTTATTTAACATTTATATTATTACTGTATACTATTTCTTAAAAGAAAAAAAAATCTTTTTATTTCCTTTATTAATTCTCACAAAAATATTTATTGTATCTTATTTATTTTTATTATCATATGTTAGCTCTCAAAACATTATTTTAGTTCTTTTAACTTGATTTTAGTGACATATATTGATTCTAGGAAAGAATTCTTTACCTTATTAAAAAAAACCCACTATTTTATTTATTCACAACTCACAAACATTATTCTATTTAAACTATTTATAGATTCTAACAAGAAAATTCCTTTTTTTTTACTTTTCTTCTATTATTAATTCTTCCAAAGATATTTTACTTTATTTATTCAAATTTATTTATTTCATTACCTTCCAACACAAAAGAAAACATTTTATTTAACTAACATTATTTCCATTTTTGTAAATCCATGGACAAAATTTATTATATTTCGTTCCTTAAAAGTCTGATTCATTTTGTTTTAAATCAGCTAGCTTAATCTCTGTCAGGGGTTCCTTCTTATTTCTACTGACCTCACTCAGACCAGGGAATCTTAACCCACTTCCATGCCTGGCTTGATGTTCTGGGTGGTTGGTTTCTGGTTTATGAGTATTATATTTGGAATTCCTCCTTCTTTTAAAGCTATATGATGATCTCTGTCTTTTATTTTTACAATAATTTTTATCATGGTCATAATTAACAATATTTATATTTTTCACTATTTCAAAAAGCCAATAAACATCACATGATCACCATTTCTTATGCTTGCTTATAACTGTTATTAAAACAGGCAAAACTCACTATACATATTGTCTTCTGGGATCCTCTGCCTTGCATTGAGTGACAATATGTATAGTGAGTTTTGCCTGTATATTTCAAAGATTTTAAATTTTTTCTCTTTGGCTCTATAATCAAGCCTAGTGTTGTTGAATGCTGGAAGTAACTTGGCCATTTCCTGATTGCTTTCCTTTCAGCACATATTTTTATTTGTATAAATTTCTTTATATTAACAGGGGTATCATTTAAATATGCATACATTTTTATTCTTTTCTCTTCCCTACTGTGACTATTTACACTACTATTTTCTATTTTACTCCTTTCTATTTCTATTCTTTCTACCCCCTTTTCACTATGTTTTATTTCTAACACAGATTTATTTTCACATCCAAGTTTATTGTTTAAGTCAAAACTGATTTCTGGTTCTGGCTTAATTTCTGAATCAGACTTATTTTTGGGTTCAGACTTACATTTTTGTTCAACATTATATTTGTTTTCTAATTCATTTTTATTTGCAATATTTATGCTATTTAACAGTGCATATTTATTTAAACTTTCCTATTTGCTTTCCATCTATCTACTCACTTTAATATCTTATCCATATTTTTTCTTATGCTATTTAGTATTTCCAACCCCCACCATTCTATTTCTTTTCTCAGCATTTCTGTTATTACTTCTGTACTATTTTGCATCACCATTTTGACTTTCGCTCTAATACACAAATTTTTATTTTACTTATTTTTACTTATTCCTATTTTAAATATGTTGCTTGAATGGAGTATATGACCACCTCCAACCTCTTAATCCTTTCTGATCTCCACCTTATTATTAATACCCCTAATTTGCATAAAATATTTATCTCTCTAGACTTTCTCCTTTTATTTACATTTACTACTTAACATTATAATTTGTTTGCTTTGGTCTATTCTCTTCTTATACTGCTCACTGATTTCACATTTATAACAATGCAATTTAGCATTTATTTAAAACTTTAGTTTCGACCTTTTTAATTTTATCTTTACTTGTGTTTATAATTACTGGTAATTTGTGGCTCTTCAGCACCCACATTGGAAAACCAAATGAACCAGGTGGGAGAAAATCAGGGTGATTCTCTAATTTAAAATCTCAATCTTAACTCTGGCTGCACTTTCACTATTGCAGCAAACTTCTCTTCAAGCAGAGAAGTATAATACCACAGGTAGCTGAAACAACAATGGTACCTATAACCAGATTGAGGCTATACAAAGTATAACCTATTGCCACATTTCCAGGCTATAGAACTCCTCATCTGGTAGATTCAAACTCCTGGCATCCAAAGTACTTTATTTGTTTTGAGGCTTAATCTCAGGCACCAGCCAATCACAAGCTATAAAATCAACATGCCCAGATAACAGGTGTACAATCTAGTGCTTGATATATCCCATGCTAGCTCCTTTTCTCAATTGTGGGAAAGATAAAAAACTTTAATACACTTGCTCAATACTTGTAATTAACTGTAACTTAATCTATTAGTAAAGCAGTTATAAGAGAGAATCGATCAGGAATCAATCAGAACAAATAATTTATTCACCACATTCATAATTAAATAAACTATAATAAGATTTAAATATAAGCACACACATTTAAAATACAAGATACTAACTTATGAAAGCAATATTAAAATGTATGTACACTCATAATTTAAACACATTATAATGAATTACTATAAGCACATATGTAGTCATGAAATAATAGGACAAAATTTTAGGGAAGCAATTTTAAAGATTACTGTGACTGTAATATCAAAATTCATTAGAGTATTTCATTCAAATAAATGTTCAAATCTTTAGATTGGGATAATAAAGAATATATTTACCAAGGATTTTTGCAGATAGCATATTGCACTTTTTATGGATACAATTCCTTGCTTGTTCCTGACTTACTGATCACCACCATGTTGGCATTTCCCTTTGCATCGATGATTTGGCTTCTTGATGATTTCCATGTTTCAATGAAGGAAAAAGATTTTCCATAGTTTTCAGATCATGAGGCAAACATGACTTTTAGATGGAAAACATTTGATGTTACAAAAGACAGAGATTGAAGGCTAGTTTCCATACTTTGATTACTGTTTAGCACTGCATGCTGCTACATTGCTCTTCAGTGAATATAAGTATGCACCTGCATGCTTGAGATGTTAATGACTGTCGCTGTCTTCTTTCTTTGAAGGTTTCTTATATGATAGCAATATTGAATAATAATGAAGATAGACTATATAACACAATAGTAATATAATGTTCTCTTATCTCCCATCTATTATGAATAAATCTCTGAGTCCTTTTATATGCTTCTTCCTCATTGTTTCCCAGTTATAATTCTCCAATCTGATTTAATTAATTTATGTTTCCTTAATTAAGTTGGCATTGGTTTAATCTAAATTCTTGCTTAGATAATTTAACGTTTTGATGCGATAATGTCCATAGTTCTTTCCTTTGTTTCCTTAATTAATGCAATGGAAGTTATTATTTTTCTTTTTTATCAGCTTTAAATGACTTGCAAATTTGACAATTTTCTTTTTACATATTACATTTTAGTTCAATTTGCATTTTTACATTTACTTAGAGCTAATCCCCCCCCCTCCTACTTGCTCTTTAAATATTAAAAGTTTCTTTTATTCTCAACAACAAGATGATGCAACACTTTACTATTGCAAGTTTGCATTTAAAACATTTTATATTTTTCTTTTATTAAGACATAATTATTTCTTTTTAAATTTAATTTGATCATTTAATAATAAGTGATTCCATATTTAATGCAAAACATGTGTCTTCTCAAATCACACATTCATCAGCAGTACAATACCTAACTCAATGTGTGAGGGTAGCTTATAAGCTTTAAAATATAAGGCCTAAATGACTGGGCAAGAAGTAACTGCAGTTTCGAATGAGTTACATAATGTAAATAAGTTTATTCATATTTTATAACTCATTGTAAGCTTCAGTTACTTCCATTTTAGTTATATATAATTGGAGTTATTTATTATTTATGATAATTAAATAATTAATATAAAATGTTTTATCATTACACCATCAGTTCTTTGAAATATGCATTCTTTCACAGAAAAAGATAGTAACATTTCATTGCAGAATAACATTTATCCTAGATATATGAACTCTACAGATATACACGGCATTAAAAAGTAAGTGCCTATTATAAAATGAACATGAATCACCAGGAGATTCCACCTACTAAGTGATACTAAAATACAATACTATCATAGTTGACTGCACATGTGGCATTACACAAAATATCAAGTCACCAGGAGCTTATTTTCTACTTATATAGAATTTTATTCAGAAATTTGGTTACAATATATGACAATAGTTAAACATAGAATATATTACATGATAATCAGGGGAATGAAAGCTCAATATTGATGTCTTGTTTGACACCAGCTAAAAGAACCAATATGAAGCATATCAGCAAGGAATGAGTCCAGAATAGTATCTTGTTGATATAGATGCCCATGCTTACATAGTTCAGCGATAGGTCTAATCCTTTGTCCATGCTCTGCACGACCAAGCCAACCTTTCATATTGGAGGTTACTTCCATAATGACTCAGGATCTGGGCAATAATTATGCAGAGCAAGGTGAGTTATCACAAAGGGATGCAGGCTATTCAGCCTCAAACCACTCTCCAGGGAAGGAGATTTCTATTCAGGAGTGAAAGGGATCAGCTTTTGGGGGTCAGGTCAATAACCTCAATGTAGAGTCATAGATGTAAGAGGGGACCAAATTCTGGTCCCTTTTCCGAATTTTTCTACTTTATGACTTTACACTACAAAACACACATAGCATTACAATAGATACTAAATCATCACTGTATGACCATAGTTCATAAGATCAAGAAATTGACTAAATTAATTCTAAAATAGCTCACTTAAATTCAAACACATACAAAATTTTCAAAAGTATATACCCATACAGCATTACTTTGATGTTTCTAAAGCAATATAGAGTAACGTAACTCTTAATTCTACACTTTATATTTTATCATTAAAATACTTAAGATCTTAACATGATATAGACTGGAATTATTATTATAAAGACCAATAAAACATGACACTATATATATATTAATCTTTAAATATAAAATGTAATAAACAACCTTACTCCAACAATAAATATGCACACATATAAATAATGTAACAATATTGAATATAATAATAGAATCTAAATAACAAATATCTGAATGCCCAAGGTTTTGATTACTATTCTTCTATTAGTTGTTATTATGAGGATTTTATTTTATTGATAACAACCAAATAATAATAATAATAATAATAATAATAATATATGGAGTATCTGAATTAAGTTCAGGCCCATATGATTTTTTCAGTTGGAGAGCTGACTTTAAAGACTTGTAGATGTCTAAAAGTTTCAGATCTTTTTCTAACAATTAACTTTTAGATAAATGCTTTGCTTGAGTTGGTTTTTTAAATCTAATGTCCCAACTCCTCACTGAAGAGACCCATAGGTCGAAACCAGTCTGGGGATGGGGACAATCCAAGATAAAAATGATTTGAATGTCTTCTCTTGTAGTAGCATTTATCATAAAAAAAAAAAAAGCTTGTTTAGAGCTATTAGCACGCTCTTAATTTTACATATTTGTAAGTGCAAGCTATATATAAGTCATGTGACATCTGACTTGTTATTATTACTACTACTACTACTAATAATAATAATTCTATAATTAAAGTTCTTTAAAAGTTTTTAACTTTTGCAAAGATAAATTTTAGATGCTTTTATTTATCCAGAAATTCCATAATAATGCAAAAATTTATCCCAATTCTTTGGCATTTCTATTTGTGGAAACCGAAAGGATGAAATAATAACTTTATCACTTAAGTAAATCCAAAATGATGCTATAATTTATTCTACAAATATTAAAATAAATTTTTATTTTGTTTATTTATTCATTTATCCTCATAATAAATAATTCTTTATTTTAAATTTAAAATAATTTTACATAAGAATTTTTTAAACAGTACTCCTTTAAATTTTCAAACAGATAAAATAAACATAGAAAAAATATAAGTGTATATACATATATAGACATTCAAGCAGTAAATTAAAATTATATAAACTATCATATATCATTTTAATATTAAATATAAACTAATATGATTTCTGCTTTTTTAATCTTACTTTAGATCAGTCACTTATATGTTTAACATATTATGTGTTTTATAGTGTATAGCTCCTTTATTAAATTTTAATTTAGTATGCACATTTACATTAAAGTCAATTAATGCTATATTACTTTATTACAATTTCAAAATTGGATACAAAATTTATAATATATAAGATGGCATACTGAATTGTGAAGATTGTTTTACAGGATATAAAACTTTAAATAATAATATTATCTTTATAATAAGCCAATAAAAATTTTAAATTATATTTATCATTATATTTTGGAACAATATATATATGAGTTTGAATAATAAGAATCTACTCTTCTATTCAAAGTCAAGAATTATCATACTTTTGTTATAATATAGTGACAAAGTACTATATTATATATGCTCTCTCTCTTATTATTTTTATTTTTCTTCTTATTGTTACAATAATATTGTGTAAAAAATATATTCTATTATTTTTTATTTTGGGATGAGTATATCTCATGTTACACATAGGAGTGTCAATGATATTGAACTGTAACTTTATAATACAATTACATTATCAATTATTTGTTATACTGAATAAATAATTAACCTCAACCAATTCGGTTTACCACTCTCAATAGCATATAACAGTATTCTATTTTCAAAATAAAATGTACATAATCTCTAAATTATTAGTAACACTAATGTCATTTGATTGAGACACTTCCAGGAGATAATAGATTTATTATATATATTGTAAAAGAATCAAGTGAAGAAATACATAAATCATAAAACTATATACCAAATGACTATGTAATAAATATATAGCAATTGATTGAAAAAATACAAGTGATATTGATGTAGTTGATATTTAAGAAAGACAAAATAAAATAATAGAAATTTCACAACTTTTGCAAATTTTATATAAGTTTTTTATGAAAATAATTATAAATCATCTACCAATATCTCTAGATATAAATCAGCCAAAAGAAGAAACTGATTAGCAGTGGTAAAAAAACCACAGTAGATAACACACAAGTATTAAGTAAAATTATAGAAGGATTTATGAATGTAAATTGTTATTGTATTTTAGATTTGTAGATAATAAAAAAGCATATAAATCCATAAGAATATTAACAGTTATTATAAGTGTTGGAAAACCAAAATTTGAAGAATATCTTGGGATTAAACAACATAGTAAAATTATAAAGACTGACATTGATAGAATGTTTAGAGGAGTGCTTCTAGCTAATCCAATACATTTTACTATTACTTTATATAAAAATATTATTTAGATTAAAATAAAAAAGGCAGTAAAAGGAAATGAATGACTTCAAACATCGATACTTTGTATACAATACATTTATATTCTCAAGTAATGCTTCAGAGTTTCAATGAATATTACCAGCACTATCAAACAAAATCAGAAAAAAAGGGCTAAAAATAAATGTTATAATGTTTAAGATAATGCTCACTGGTTTGTCAAAAAAAAAAAAGGATAAATTTTGATGATAATAAACTATAAGAAGTAACGTCAATAAATACTTTAGTTAGATTAATTATGGGTCTGAGATTTGGATACATTATAGAAGAATATCACAGAGTCTTCAGATCACACAACAAAGTATGAGGAAATCAAAGCAAAATATATGAATAAGAAATCGAACAAATATCGCATATCATCAGAAGAATTAAGAAGCTGAAATTCAGGTTGTTTGGATATGTCACTAGAAGACATAATAAGTGAACAAGTATCGTCTTAAACTATATTCCAAGGAATTATAAAACTTAAAAAATACCACTTATGAAAATGATAAATGATATAAGAAAGTTTGTAAAAACATTGTAGATTAAACTGTAAGAGACTTTTAATACTGCAGTCAAAAGTGATAAAGAATGACTCTTGAATTTATCCAGTTTTCCATGATTTATGTATACTCAACTATTTTTTCATTAAACTTATTTTTTTGACTTTTCTCTTTTTATATTACTCTCAATTTATACGTTAAGATTAATTCTCTAACTACTGGATTATTAGATCAATGAAATATTCTCAATCCAAAGCATAAGAACTTAATTTTTTACATAAATGGACTACCTTATCTCTTTATCTCATTTTCTTATATAGATGTTTGTCTGACACACTTTGAAAAGAAAGAATGAATTTTAAATTAATCAGAGAATTAATTTCGAACTATTACATAAATGTAAACACTGGAAATATATTTAGTTTCAGTACATATTAACTATCAAACATTTTTTTTATATACAAAAAAGCAAATTTTACATTTATGTTTTGGAATTTTTTATTATGAGTTATGAAAATATAAAATATTTTATTAATAATGAAAAAAATGATTACAAATGTATTGATTCAGCTTGTAAGGCCAATATAACCTGTAGGCTGTTTTTTAAATATATAAAAAATATTTTTCCTTTTTTAACTTTAAAAAATATTAAAAAAAAAATATTAAGCAAGTTAAAATTTGTAAAATGAACAAATTAATTAGACTGTATATTATTCAGTCTAAATAGGGATCTTTTTATATATTCTCCTTGGGCTGCAATATCTTATGAAATTAACAGAAAAATTTATGGACCCAAGGAAAAATATATTTCAAAATTTTATATCTAAATATTTTTTGAAACATTATTGATTAATTCAATTGTAATTTTCAGCATCAAGACAGAAATTGGAAAATATATCTATTACTGACTTTTCCATAGCATGAAACTTTCCCCCCTATGTTTGATATGAACATAATAATATATTAATTTAAATTGTAAATGTATATGTAAAAGGACATGATAATATGTTGTGACAGTATAAATGGAACAAGTGTATGTATGATGCCTGAAGAAGAGAGACTCTATTAAATGCAAGTTAAATTCAGGTTGATATCATATTAAAGTGACTTTAATGAAAGATTTTGATAATCGGATTCCTTAAGTCTCTAATCTATAGCATTAAAAGAAGATAAATGTGAAATAATAGAAATGCTAGCTCTGGTGCATATGATAAGATTTTTTATGATAATAGACTGGATTTTATGTGGACTGAAATATATATAAAGAGGGTAATATATATAAAGAGGATAATGCTATTTGTATCCCTTCAAGTAAAGTTTATAACTTTAATTTAGTAATGATAATAATTTATTTACACCAAGTAATGATAATTCATAAACATCACATGATCATGTATAGAAAGTTTTGCCTGTTTTAATGATAACTCATAAATGAACTTTATAAAACATCAGTGAATAAACTTAATGTATGATACTTATCTAGTGGGTATAACTCATTATGATGCTAAACAATAGACATAGGTTGAAAATCAGAAGAAAATCTATACTGACTTTCATTTGTTAAATATTCAAAATTTACAAAAGCTCAGAACTTATTTAGAGTTAAAATTATGATAATATGAAACATAAATAAGTTATACCATTAAGCATCACATGATCACATTTTCTATACTAGCACATTAATTGTTGATAAACAGAGCAAAACTCTCCATACAGTATTGCCATCTGTGCTAAACAGAGTAATCAATGGATGCCAGAAGACTTGTGCATAAAATCCCTATCTAATGCCTACTCATCCAATATCCCCAGACTAGTTTCTGGCTTGTGGCCTTTGTCAGTGAGGAGTTTTGGATCTGAGAGCACTGCATCTAGATCTTAGGATCTAATGCAACCCTCTAGCAACCACCTTTTATCTCTACTTTACTACAAAACTATGAGAATGAAATTGAAAACACAAAAAATATTTTCAATCTAAGCTCAATAGCTTATATAGTCATATGGGTCTGAACTCAGTTCAGCACCCATACATTTTGGTGTCTTTGGCTCTTTTACAACCATAGCCACCACTATTCTAATAGGCAGGATTGGTGTTAAACCATTAAGCATCACATGATCACATTTCCTATACTAGCACATTAATTGTTGATAAACAGAGCAAAACTCTCCATACAGTATTGCCACCTGTGTTAAACAGAGTAGCCAAAGACACCAAAATGTATGGGTGCTGAACTGAGTTCAGACCCATATGACTATATAAGCTATTGAGCTTAGATTGAAAATATTTTCTGGGTTTTCAATTTATTCTCATAGTTTTGTAGTTAAGTAGAGATAAAAGGTGGTTGCTAGAGGGTTGCATTAGATCCTAAGATCTAGATGCAGTGCTCTCAGATCCAAAGCTCCTCACTGACGAAGGCCACAAGCTAGAAACTAGTCTGGGGATATTGGATGAGTAGGCATTTAGATAGGGATTTTATGCACAAGCCTTCTGGCATCCATTGATTACTCTGTTTTGCACAGGTGGCAATACTGTATGGAGAGTTTTGCTCTGTTTATAAATAAGTTATCTTAAATATAAAATTATTGCTTAATGATAATTTTGACTAATTATGATGATTTTTCACTTGATTGTATGTACATCTAAAACATTTATTTATAACTAAACACAAGTATAATAGATAATAAATAAATAAATAATAGAACTTAAAATGGAATTAAAAGTTGATAATGTAATAAGATACACAATGCTCATATAATACATGATCATTTTAAAATCCAAAGCAGGGTGTATTATTCTAGATTCATGAAAGATTCAAATCTATATTCTATTCAAGATTCTTTTCTAATGAATTACTATATAATCTCATTCATCAGTATTTATTATTTTAATCCTATTTAGCTAGTTGTCATAACTCAGAGTTCTCTAACTTATTAAAACAGGCAAAACTCTCCATGCAGTAGTGCCACTCAAGGCAATAATCAATGGATGCCAAAAGGCATCCATAGGGATATTATACACAAGCCTTCAGGCATCCATTGATTACTCTGTTTTGCACTGAGTGGCACTACTATATAGAGAGTTTTGCCTGTTTTAATAACAGTTATGAGCAAACATAAGAAATGGTGATCATGTGATGTTTGGTAGTTCTATAACTTAAGTTTCTTAGTAACATATATGTATATAAGATATCGGGAGCTACCAAATACTTCTGGGATATTTGTCCAATTTCATTATATATTATTCTTGGGATAATAGTAATAATATGTTTTCTATAGTGTAACAGAATCTTGAAGTATTGAGATGCGCATAAACATTACACAAATTTATTGACACTTTTGGCAATATAAGTAAAACGATACTATTGTACGTTTATCATCAGAGTGTAATAATAAACGTTTGAGAAATTAAATTTATATATCCAATATTATTACTAATATTGTTTTAGTTTCCTTGATGATTTTATTATCATTATACATGGGATCTTGTATTCTATTTCAGATAAAGGCATATTGAAATTTAATCGCATGTATTTGTAATTCCCATTAGAAGCAAATAGATCCTTTAGAATATGACATTAATTTATTTAGGGTGTTATTGAGCCTTAATTAGAATTTAAACTTGCCCTTTGAAGTAGATGATAACTTTTTTTAAGCTATTTATTTTAGTTTTCTCTTTAACATATAAGTGTTTTGGGTAGATACTTCTTTCTGTTGCTCTTTATAACATGAAAATCTTTATCATTATAAAACTTTTTCATTTTAAATAGACAATGTCTGTATACGAAAAAAACACACTTTTTAAAAGAACAAAAAAAGTCTTTTTTCTTTAGTGACCTGCTTGCTCTCTCCTTTTTTTTTTTAGTGACCAAATGTTAACCACTGTTATATATGATTCGCTTGGTGTTGTTTTATAAAAAAAGTATTAAGTAATTATTGTTATAATTAAATTTATTTTGATATAATTTATAAGTACATACATATCTAAACACATTCATACACATATAAGTGTAATGTGTTATCTATTGTGTATTATTTATTTATTAAATCCTATGAAATATATATGTGTAAAAACAATGTTTTTATGAAATAATTTGCTTTAAAATTGAGTGATGTTTTGGAAATGAAAATGTTAAATGAATAACCTATGTTTCTTTAAGATAATATAAATCACATTAAATCATTATTTAATAAGTGTAATAATGTTCAAGGCTAAATGGGTTTGTAAGTAATCATTAAAAAACAGTCAATCCTTAAACAATTCCAATATCAATACAATCAATAATTTCAAACTGCTGGGATTTTAATGATTAAATCATTATTATCTTCTATATTTATATGAACACCTACCTATTAAAGAAAAATATATCTTCATTGGTATGATGGAATGGAGATTAAAAAAGACATTGATTAGGCACTTCAATAATTAAAATCTTATATTAAATATATATATATAGGACTTGAAGTGATGGCAGATGCCTTAATGGTATAATACAAATTGTGTAATATCAAATATTTTAAAAACGTGTTGTTTTTTTAATGTACTTGAGGAATAAAAAATGAGTAATACAAACATTTTTTATTTTCAAATAAAACATTAAGGGGGAAAAGGGATTCATTTTGATCTCATTCCCTAATTTACATTCTCACAAGCACTATGTTTAACAAAAATCTAATTATGTTAGCTTCTTTATTACAGATATAAAAATCAGCATATATATATATATGAACAATAAGGATTAAAAGAAGTTTTTATTCATAACAAACTTTTAGTTATCTATGTATTCACTTTATATTTATATTTATGTTTTTGTAAACAAGCGAGTGGCTGCTGTACAAACAATCATTACATGCAATAAATATTTTATTGTAAAAGAATATATATTGTAACATTTTACATTTGGATTTAAGCCTTATCTTGCAATTATAAAGTGCTAGTTAATCAAACTACGAAAGAGAAAAATCTTTTATTCATGTGTGACTTTAGATATCTCAATAACATAGTTATATTTTCTCATTAACTGACCTAATATTTTTATTATGATTCTTATTACCAGCAGAATCAGTTTTACATTTATTTAGAAGGGCACCAGAGTCATAGTCCTACTGATATCTGTTGCATTGCATTGTCAATTTGAAACAAATAACTAAAATAACATCTGGAATTCTTTTCCCATCAATTAATTTATATGACTTATCCTTGGGCTTAACTTTTAAACATGTATATTGGCAAAAGTGATTTATACATTTCTTAAAACAATCTTTTTAGTAATAAAATCTAATAAGCTAAAATTAAAAATGTACAAGAAAAAGTTGATATTAAATTTAAATATTTTATTATGACAAATTAAAATATTTATGTGATAAATTATTAATAAAATAGAAAGAAGATACACAGGCTAATTCAGATAATATCAATCCATAATAAAACAGTTCTTTTAAAAATATACCACTGAATGTCTCCTTAGTTGTCTCAAAAGCTTCTAGTCAGGTTTATAGTTAAATTTAGTTTGCAAACATTCAATCATACATAAATTAGGGTATGAATAACTTAGCTTATTAGTAATTTTGTGTAGAGTGTAGATTCTTGTAGCATACATGAATTTCTTAGGATCCCGAGTGCATTGGAAGTTACTTGATTTCTTCTGTCAACATTTTCACATTTCTGATCAGTTGCAAGGTACAGATAGACATGAAACTTTTGGAGTGACCTCTTTATGATAAGAAGTGTTTGCAAAACACTGTGATTTCTATTCATGCCTGAGCTTTGGTTCAAAAAATGAATATTCCTGAATTTTTATTATGGTTGAGAGAACAAGGGAATGACAATTAAGCCCCATCCTCTCACCTATCCAAGATGCATGAAACCTTTAGTAAAAAAATTCTGTTTGCAGTTTTTCTGCCTCTTTTCTAACCTTGGGTCAGTTTTTTAGAGATCTGTGCATATATTCTTATCTTTTGTTATCAAAATGCAAGTTGATAATCAAACTTTGGTCTAATCTGTTGCATTTGGAATTTCTTTTACTTATCTGAATTAATAATCTGCATGTATTTTCATCCTTTCCCATTTTAACTTATTTTTAATTAAATGCACAAATAACTTTCATTGTACCTATATAAAAAATAAAATTATACTAATACAAAAAAAAATAAACTGTGTCCATTGAAGATTTTTAAATGTTACTTTTAGCTTTTTAAATATTACCAAATGCCAAAACACTCATGAACTATATATAATGTATATCGATTAAAAACACAGACAAAAAGCTTATTAGTTAAGACAATGAAGCAAATCAGTTTCAAGTTGAAAATGATTTCTCATCAGAATTCTTCAAAATAGTATAAATATTTTTGAAACAAATCTATCAAACATTTGGATTTATTATTTAGACTACTTGCTAACTAAAGATTGTATGTATTCTTTTTAAAAAAATCCCGAAGATGATCTTTGCATAAAGCAATCAAAACACACTTTAGGAAATAAATAATTAAAAAAATAGTGAGTTTCAATATGGATCTACAAAAACAATAGAATATAACATGACTACGATTGAAGAAAACATAAACTCATAGTTTGTTGCATGTATAAGAGAGATAAGAATTTGTTGAATAAAATAATAAAATTAATATATATATTACTTGATTTTTTAAAAATATAATTACATTTTAATTGAAGAAAAATACTAGTAAAGAATACATTTATTTTAACAAACAATCTTTTCTTAAGCACTTATTGATATCAAGTTTTGATGAAAAAGTATAATAAACATAAACTAATTAAATGCACTGAGCCATAATTTAGAAAGAACATTGCCAGAATCATACTGCTGAGTAAAATTATGCATTACCTATGTGCTTATATAATTGATGTGATGTAATATGTAAATGAAGTACAGACCATGTAATGCATTAATCTTTTTTGTTGATGGAATGTGGATCCTTTGCAATTGCTCATCTCTCTTTGTATTTTTTTTCTTATTATCCCTTTTAGAGCAAATTGCTCTAATGTTGGATGGGAAAAAAGTGTGATTCGTGTTACATTCATGATCAAAATTTTTTTATCTGTATTCAATCTTTTGTTTTGTTCTATTGTACAAATATGCAAGTTGGGTGATTCTCATGTATCTATTTTCATGAGATTTGCCATAATACACAGAGCTGCAGGAAAGGTTAGTACATGTAATTTTATAGATCACCCAAGAAGTATGCTCCACAGGTATTTTGTCTTATCTAAAGCTCTTCAAGTAGTTTATAAAATTGCATATACAAATCTTCCTGCAACTCTGTGTATTATCGTGAATTTCATGCAAATAGATCCATGAAAATCACCCAACATGCAAATTTGTACAATAGAGAAAAACCAAATACTAAAAACAGATCAATTTTTCTTGATCATGAACACACCAAAGATCACTCATTTTTGTTATTCAACATTAGAACAATTTACTCTGAAAGGAACAATAAAAAAAAAAATATAGAGGCATGAGAAATTGCAAAGAATCCACATTTCATCAACAAAAAGGATTCACGTGTTCCATTGCCTAAAAGATGAAATATCTAATTGTCCTAGTTGCATATTGTATCTCATTTACATATTACATCACATCAATTATATAAGCACACCTGTAATTCATAACTTTACTCAGTATTATGATTTTGTTAGTGTTTTGCTGAAAGCTGATTCATTGCATTTAATTACTTTATGTTTTCTTTTCATCAGAACTCAAAGTCAATGAGTGCTTAAGAATTACATAGTTTTATAAAAAGAGTTAATACTTTGAGAATTAGATAATCTTTCATGATATTCAAAAAGAGAACATATATGGAAAATCTGCTACTTTAAACCTGTTTTTATGCAATTATGCAGAAAATCATAATCAGCAATGTAATGGCATTTAAACAATAGATGAATGCAAACATGTATCACAATTATAATCATTGTTTATGCTTTTCCTGATTGCAGTCAGTATTTGTGTCTGTAATTCTTCAAATTATGACTGGCGTTAAAATAATTTCTAATGCTTATTTATTTTATATTCAGTTACCCAATCTGATTTTTTTTAGAAACAATTAAATGCACAACATACCCATATCATTTTAAACCTTTTAATGAGCTTACAGATGTAAATACTGAAATATTTTCTATATAACAACCTAGATAAAATTTCTGCTATGATGTAACCATACAGTAAACAAAACTGGCAATGCAATATAAAATTATGTGATGTAATAACAACAGTCGTTGTCTGATTTATTTTAAACTAGAAGTGAACAACTTTTAGTTCAGTACTATAGTTGTTATGACTATAGTAAATAAGATGCTATCTTAATAATTTTCACTTATTACTGTTCCATTGTAGGATAATCTACCCAGTATCTTCTACCCATAGCTTCCTTCTTTACACCAACTTATAAATATCATTATGTCACCCATACATTTCATGTGGTTCTTTCTAGGTGTTTTATATTCTCTTGGAATCCAATTTAAGACTTTAAATGACCATCTGGTATCATCTCTTCTAACTGCCAAATGCAGCTCCATTTCAGTCTCATATCTTTCAATAATCCTAATGTTACCTATTTGTATTCTCACCCAAGTAATTCACTTTCAACCTTTTTATTGTTACCAGAATAAACTTTTCATAGTTCATTGAGTGATTTGAAATATTTGTATTCTTCTTCTGTTAAGTGTCCAAGTCTCACATCCATAAGTAAGAACCAATACATTTATTGAAAACTTTATTTTTAAATACAAATATTTTCTTTTGATAGTAAGTTAGTTCTTTCAAAAGTATTCTATCCAAGTTAAATTCTATGATTAAGTTCATTTATTATGATTTCAGCTGTATTAATCATGTAAACTACACAAGTGTGTGATCTCTTTCATTTTTATGTCTAAACAAATTTATTCAAGCATTTTCAACTTTCATTCATTTATCAATTCTAACTTAATGTCTTCTATGACCATTTTAAAAATCTTTTAGGTTTTATTAAAACCCTTTCCTACATCCATATAAAAATTCTCTACTTCTTCATTATAATGACAAGTTATTGGGATATAAACCTGAATTATCTGCATTTCATATTTTTCTATAAATTGAACCACTAATCCTACAACTCTGCCTAATACTCCAACAATCTTCACAATGTTATTTTTCCATTTTATTTGTAATGAATCCTACTCTACTTATGCTTCTACTATTTCTGCCTTTGTATCATGTCCACCTTTTAAATCAATTGCTTTTTCATATTTTCTTCTAACTCCCCAAAGTCCAATAATTCTTCATTTAATATTAGTCAACCCTTCTTCCAATTCATGCAGTCTTAAAAGTGATCTACAGTTGTAAGTACCTAAAAAGTCATCATAAAATAGCAGCCTAGGTCTGCAATTAGCAAATTCATAGTGCTTCTGCCTCTGGTTGCCAATTCTGACTTGGCTAGTGATGCTACAACCTCCTTGTAATGAGGACCATAATTTAGTTATGTCTGTAATGATTGAAAATATCTATTAAAATAAAGTTAATTCATATTATCAGCAAATGAGGCAAAAACTATGCTGTTTTTTGATCTTAAAATAATAGGTTTTTAAAAATCAATAAACACACCATGCTGGAAAATGTGTGTTGGTAAGCATCCCATCTATATGTGTATACTATATGTGTAATTATGCAGTAATAATAATTGCAACAACAAGAATGTTTGAAGTGAACATTAGAAATTTGTCCTGATCAATTCCTTTAAGACTTCAAAAAGGAATCAAAAGATCTCTATTATGCAGCCAAAATGAACATATATGTGTAAGAACATATATATAAACTGCAAAAAAGGCTTTGTTTTATTCAAATTGCACCATATATTTATATACAAAATCAAATCATATTGCTATCACATTGCATCCAGTGGCAACCCATGAAATGTTTTAAGTTAGAAGCAAGGAAAACAGAACAAATACTTTCTAATTTTTAAACCATACAACAACTTTATTTTTCCATATTAATCAGAATTAAAATATATAATGTACACCTGGGTCTCATTTTACGCGGATTTATTTAACGCGATTTTGGAGTTACGTGATTCATGTTTTTTCGGAAGTCGAACTCCGATAATGTGCTATTATTTTAAATAATAAATTTTGTGCACTTATGTCATATTGAAAGTAATAGCACATTATTGGAATTCAACTTTCATCTTAGTAATTTCAATATTTTCAGTCTTTTATAATAGTAAGATTTTATGCAATAATGAAATTAAAATCATGATTTCCACATTTTATGTATACACACATTAAATTTTACAAGATTATAATGTAAATTTGTTCAAACATTGTGCGTGTTAATTTTGCATTTTAAATCACATTCTGTTTTTGCTTTTTACAAAGAACATAATCAATTATTAATCTTTTAGTGTCCGCAAGTTTATTTTTAAAAGGTGAGTAATAGCAGTGGGCACAATTAAATTTGACAATTAAAAATTAAAATCTGATTTTTAATTATAATTAACAATTTAAAAATTACTTAAGGTGACCTGAAATTAATGTGATGTGAAACGAAATTTGATTTTTAAACGGAATTGAAAATTAAAAAATTAAAGACAAAAATAAGAATTCAATTTTTAGTTGTTAGATTAATTATTAATTACGTTGCCACCAGAAAACCATTAACAAAACATGAGAGTGAAGTTGGCGCTAGTTATATTTCCTCTTGTGAAAAATCTGATTTTTTACCAGTTTGCAAACGAAACTGTTTATCGGCAAATAGCGATAATAATTAAAACATGTATAAAAAATGTAAATTACTGTAAATTATGCATAAAAATATATTGTTTTGAATAAAATTAAATATTATAGTTAAAAAAAGTTTGTCTTGTATCAATTTTTTTCAAATTTGAAATTTTTTATTAGTCATATTTTATTTCCTTATTTTTTTTTGCGCGAATTTTAAAGTAATTTCACATTGGTGCTTTGCTTTTATGCGATTTTTGAAAAATCACAGTCCATATCCCCCCTTGTTCAAGGTAAGTTACGTCTATTTTTGTGCGATTTCTTTTGCGCGTGTTTTCTGAGGAACCTATCTATCATGTAAAATGAGACCCAGGTGTATTTTTTGTTTTTACTGAGTGCTATTTGACAAATAATAACATATGGAATCGATCAACCGTTATTTTTTTATTTCAATTTTTTCATGTGATGATAATTGGGAAAATATATTTTTTATATATATTCAACACTAACACCCATCATGCTATATATTTAAGATATTTCTTTTATCATTTTGTTATATTTTTCTCCAATAAATATTTTTATGTTAATTTATAATTGTTATTTACAAGAAAGAAAGCAGAATATTTTATTGCTCATCCTAAATGAAAACAATAAAAAATTATTTATTCTAAAAGGGAAACCAGAATAGATAAACATACCATGCTCAAACAACTATTGACACTGCAGCAGGAGCAGCTCCACTGGTACTAATTATACTCATTGACAAAAACAAATTTGCTGAAATTCACTGAGTATGACATTTCTGGCACTGCCATAATTAGCAGTGTCTTTGAATACAATCGAAAGCATTGTTTTAAGAATGATTGAATTAGTTGTATTTATGCAAAAATTAGAAAAAATATTGAATGGTTATTACATTACTGATATTTTCAAGCACAAATTGGATAATTAATTTTTTTCTGGGAGGCACTGCAGGGCTGAATGCGTATGTTCCGGATGCTATTGTAGGTACTTAATATAAAACTATTTTGTCAAGCATTGGTGGTTGAGAGGTCAGCACAGCTGCTTTACAAGCAGTTGTCCTGGGTTAGCGGGTTCGCTCTCCAGCTGATGCTATGACACATGACAAAAAAATATAAAACTATTTTTATGCAGAAAATTTCGTAGTAAGCGTTTAGTTATGTTTTTTAATCTTTTGGAAGATATGCATTCATATATAATATATATTAAATCATATTCAAAAATTCAGATTGAATGACCTAGATAGTTTGGATAATAAAATTTTCTGTGTTATCATAATAAACCATTATGACTAATGATGTATTTTTCACAAAAGTCGGGAGGGATTATAACCACATAACAGGATTAGTTAAGATTTTATAAAAGAATTACATAATAAATAAATTAAAAGTTATCTGTAATAAATTATTTGATAATTTATTACACAACCGCACATTACATAAAGTGATTTTTTCAATTTTTCCATTTATATTTATATTATTAATAGTTGAAATTGTCTTGAAAAACCAATAAAAATGATATCAAATAGTTTTTGAATCAAAATTAAATTTTTAATTGGCTTATATAAGCTTAAAATTGTCTTCTTTTATATAAATAAAAAAAATCTATATTTTATTTTATTGAATCCATGTGAACTTTATTTTATAAAATAAACAGAAGAAAAATCTACTATGTTGAATGTTAAGTCTATTAATAATTAATACAGATAATGATTCTTGGAAAAGTTTACCTAATATTAAATGTCATTACATTATGAATTATTAAATTTAGCATCAGCATAAATGAAATTTTATTATTTATCTAATATTAAAAGAATAAATGACTTGCCAACAATTAGCAACTTTAAAATTAAAATGAAACCTTGAATTTTTTTTTGTCTTAATGACATTAAAACATATACTAAAGTAGAAAAATTTAATTAAATGTAAAAAAAATAAACGATGGTATTTATATAAATAAGTAAAAAGTCAAATGAAATAGATTTTTTTTTCTCTGTTGCTCATTACTTAGTTCGATAATAACAAACAGAAATATCTAAGAATTATATTCTAAAATGGGGGGGGGGGGTAATTATAAGATTATGTGACAGTAGTCAATATCAACAAAATAATAAAAATAATATTGAATTTTATTTGAAATTAAGATTAACTTTAAAAATGTAAAAAAAAAAAAAATCAATATATAATATGTTTATAAAAGTAAACCGCCTTTAAATATATCAATACACTGTATATTTAGAACTAAAAAGAAAAACAAATTTGAAAAAAATATTTTTTTATCTCAAATTGCTATTGGACACAATATCGTAGAAGTATAAAACAATATACAATTTCTACAGAATTGTTTATTGGCTTTGAAAAAAACTGGATTTAGTATTTTTGTTCTAAGTTTTTATTATGAACAATTGGATTAAGTTTATCTTTTATCAACTTTCTTATATGTAGTATTAGAGCAAAGATTTTCACGAGTAAAAGATGTGAATATATAATTCAGATTTACTCATACATACATTTTCCTGATGTTAACATTAGCATTATGCCACAAGTTTGTTTGTATTTCACTAACTATTCATTGGGTAGTTCATTCAAGGATTTTTATAATTTCCAGACATTTCTGTACATCTGTTTATAATCTCTATTAGCTGGATGACTGGTGCAATCCTGTTAACATGTTGTCTTGATGCTAATGTTAATAGATAAATAAGTATTAACAAATGTTAACTGATTATAACTCATTCATAGTCTAATATCAGACTAGCATATTCATATGAAGTGGCTGATTACAATAGTAAAAAGTAGTGGACATATAAAATATACAGATTTAGGTGAATTTATAATGAAAGAGAACCTTGGAATGTTTCAATATGGATTGCATTACTTGACTGGGCAATGAGCAAAAAAGACCTTATATGAAAGATATTTAGGTAAGTGTTTATTATTTATAGTAAAAATATATATACTATGCTAATCTTACAACAATTATCATCTGATAATGAAAATATTATGCCTAAATTAACAGCCAAAAACTTTAAGGATGCTGTTTTATTAAGATCTGGTAATGTGATGTCAAAGGTTTAGCAATAAAAGTGACAATAATATTGAAGAATAATGCCTTTTTTAATGTTCGTATCTATGTTTATTTGTCTTTTATAACCATATATAATCTATTTATTGACTTTCTTTATATGTGACTATCTGCCTATCCATATCAATCTATCTGACTTTTTGTTATGCCTATCTATATATCCATATATCCATCTATATACTTTTATTTTTTTTGAATGGCTATTTATCCTACAACATAAATTTATGTATCACATTTAAATAGTAAAAAAAGGTAAACCATGTGTTCAATATCAATAGGAATATGATGTTTTACACCCACAGTGAAGTTTGCATTTTACTATAGATTTTTTTTTACAATTTCATTATATCAGCAACTATCTACCAAACAGATGAACTATTATTTTTTAGCTACTATTAAGTAGATAACACTTTACTAAGTGATATTGGTAGGCTAGCTTGATTAATTATTAGTTATTTACCTGAAAGAAAAATTGAATGACTTCTTTTCACAAAAAAATTCCAAGTTATATCTGCCCTGAGTGTGAATTTCAAATAATGGGAATAACAGATGGATGGATATAAGACTGCATTACATATAGTGTGCATAAATACTAACTATATATTAATATTTAAAATTATTACATATAATAATAACAATGATTATTTTATTAAAATTAATCAACCTTATAGTTTCGATTGACCAGCAAACTTCTTCAGAGCTATATGATATATATATATGAAAATACTTTATTTTTTATCATTTTATTAATGCATACAGAAGAATAAGTACATAATAATGACTGCATATGTATTTTATAAAGTTATGTATTCATAATATTTGCTTTTATAAAAAGGAATAAATTTAAATGATTAAAATTAAATATTAAATTTATAGAATTTTATTTTTGTATAGTGAAATGAATTAATTAATTACGTTTACAATTTACAGAACTGTGACTTTTCCTAATCTGATGCTTCATTTGTTTTTGTTCTTTTAAAAAAAAATTGCTCTCTTTTATATTGAGAGCAGTAGAAATGTGTTAATTGAATGGACATTGTTATATAACAAAGCTCAATTTAAGAGTGACTCGCCTGCTCTGATAAATTAAAATTTATTATATGATAGACTTGCCATCAGTATGCTGTTCTTTTTTTTTCATATGTCATAGCATCGGCTGTTCTTGTGTAGTATTTGTTTCAATAGCATAAATTTGTTAAATAACATATTAGGGATAGTTCAACATAACCTTATTCTTGTGTTTGATGATCATGACTGCCAAGAAACACTATTAAAAAATTTAAAGACTGTCTCAAGAATGAACTATGCCAAATCAATATGCCTGTATACACAGAGCCACGGTTAACATGTAAACAACAATTACATTTTATTCAAACAGTAATTATCATGAGCGGTCACTTGCAAATGGATATGATCACTCCAACTCCAAGAAAAAAATATAGAAAGCTAAAAAATGTACTACAGCCTGAAGTTTATTATGACTGTATATACCAATCCATGAAACACAAATAAATTCATATATAGAAAACCGTGGTCCATTACTCTGTTTGTTTGATATTTTACGATAGACTTTTAACTTCTTCAGCTGCAAATTTTTTTTCCGGAAGACTTCTACTTCTTGTTTAATTGAAACTTTCCATTGCATTCTATTATCAGCTATGTATTTCATTGAAAACCATTGGCATTGCACTTCTTCAGAATATCATTAAAAGGTAATCATTATGGGATAACAGAAGCTGCCTCTCCCTATACATAAAATTTGATTATTGTGAATTATATAAAACCATGTTTTGTTAAATACATTTTTTCAAAATACAAAAAAACAAACAATTACATAATCCACATTGATTATTGTGTTTTGCCATAATGATCAAACTCAATCTGTAATTTTAATGAGAAAATATTAATTAATAATACAAATAAAACATATATATATATATAAATTATTAATCAATACCTGTATTCCAATTACAATAAAATATATATAATTAAAAAAAATGAATTGTGGGAAAATTGATGTATGACGTAATTCTTTTTGTATACATTTGTAACGTTTTTGTATAATAATACTAGTTGATAATGACTACTTAGATAGTTGAAAGTACTTCTATTAAATTATGGTATATATTTGTTTTTAAAATTTTTTTACTGTATTAATCTTTTGCCCGCCTCTTACGAGACCTCTCATCGGCAATTGACATCACTCTAATTCTGTTATTTTTAATGCTAGGATAGCCGTTTTGCACTTATTAGATAGGTTTTTAAAAGTTCTGTAAGATGCTGCCCTCTTCTGAATTATTTTACAAGTAAAAAATCAATAAAATGGCCTCTAAAGCTAAACAAAAAAGTAAGCTTGTCAGTGATTGGCTCTCAGCCAGCTCTCAGCCAGCAAAAACATTCTGATTGGCTGGAAAGAACAAAGAAACCACTTGATCAAAGAAAATAAAGAAAAACGCTGAGATTTTCATTTTGAATATGATTTAAAGTATTATAAAAGTATATTTTGAGAAATCACAAATCATTTTCATAAAATATGCTAAAAAACAAAATTATTTTAGAGAAATATTGAAGATTTTAGTAAAAATATTTAAGATTTTAGCAAAAAAAATATTTACTTTTCCATAACGTAAAACTAGAAAAAAAGCATTTACGTCAGCAACTCTTTGTTTGTATGTTCACATTTAAATTTGCCAAAATTGAATATTTTATAATAAATAAATAGCAATTTATTTTTGAAAGAACTTTCGTTCACTTTCATAGCCTGACAAATTATTAATATACTTTTTATAAACGAATCTGAAGTGAATTTAATATTATAGGTGAATATATTTTGACAATTGGCTTTGTCTTCAGTTTGTGAGTTGGCCAATTAAAAGCTTTGATTTTTAACTCACACAACCAATAATATAATTAGCGGTTTAAATTGTTTTGAATAATTATATATATAGGAAATTGAATAATTTAATGATTTTGATGGTTAACTTTTTTATTTAAAAAAAAAAAAAAGACATCCCTAAATGTGCTCATTATTTAAAAAATGACAAATTCCCAAATAAATATTTTCAATAATTCTGCATTCGAAGTTCAAAAATAAATATAATGCTTGAGGCTGACATTACTTGTAATTCTCTATATAGTTTTCTATTAAGCATTTTAAAATTTAAACAAATATTTTCCATAGTAACATTTTAATGAATTGCAGTCAAGTTTTGTTTTGATTTTTTAAATTTTAATTTGGTATCCATTTGCTAAAATCCTTTTGTGGATGTGATATGGCTACTCCTTTATCAAAGTCAGAAATCTTGTCAAGAATTGGTGGTTGAGAGGTCAGTGACAGCTGCTTTACAAGCAGTTGTCCCAGGTTAGCGGGTTTGCTTCCCGGCTGATGCTATGACACATGGGAAAAGAAAAGTCAGAAATTTTTCAGCCAATATGCCCAAAAAAAACCTGTTAGCTAGCCTCCCTTTCCTTTCCATTTCTCGCACTAAGTTTTTCCCATATTCTTCTCTATCCTAATCTATCCCATTTCCACAATATCATTTTTATCCACTCCATGGCCTTTGTATCTATATCCCCCTTATCTTTTTCCACCTCCAGCATAAAGACCAAGAATCCCCTTTCTGCATAATCACTTGGTCTATATTTATTCTCCCACAACTTTATTATTTGCAGCCTTTCTGCTTGTAAACATTTACATTCTATTAGAAAAAGCCTAATATTTTCTATGCCTTACTTACATAACCTGCAGACAAAATGTCCCACATTTCTCCATTTATGTGTATATTCTCTTGTTGCTAACAATCCTCATTGAGCTTTAAACAGTAAACTACTTTTCTTGCTATTATCATAAATTAACTTACATCCAATATTCTATTTACTTTTATATATATATATATATATATAAGCTCTTTTTACTCTCGATACTAGTTCTCCATATCTCCAGCTCCCCATTTTTTATTAATATATCTATTTTTCTATTACAGTATTTGCCACTATAGTACTCAAAATATTCTCCAAACAGAATCATCCCACCCTTTGTACAGGTATACTGACCCAAAGTCTTTATCCAAATCTTCTGCATGCTGTACTATCTTTCTCACCCATCTTGTTGCCTGCCCTTTACTCACAACCCAATTAAATACTATTTTGGTTATTTTCTTACTATCCATAAATTGCAATCTACTAAACATTTTTATTTTGCTTTTTTGCATTTCTCATATAAAAACATGTCGACCCCATCTCCTCATGAATTGCTTCCTTTGCCATCCACACACCTGCATCCAACGCATGTCTTCCTATTTCTCTTTGTACTTTATCTAGGTAATCTAACACCTCTTCGCTAACACATAACACATTATTACAATAGGTTAATCCTGATACTGTCACTCCCTATCATAAATTCTTGCTGCATCATATTTATTAGAGAAAATATTGTTGGTTTCTTTGTCAGTACCTTTCTTTTCTTTGCTTCATTTATCATTTTTTCCTCATTCATCCAAGCAATTCCTCTGCTTAGGTTGATTCAGAAATAGTTGTACCTATTTGTCACATTTAACTTTATATCCCCCCCAAAAAATTATTTCTCTTCTCTTTCCCCAGCATTTACCATCATTACTTTTGATTTTCTTTATTAAATCTGATCCCCATCTCTTTACCCACTCATGTGAACTCTCTCTAGTGACCATACACAATATGAAAACATATATCAGTCCATGCTTAAAGTTTATCACATACATTTATTATTATACAAGGTTATGCTTTGCGCATTTGTAAGCTTTTCTACAGATTCATAATTTCCATATCATTTTTTTCCTCAAGCTCGATTATTGTTTTATTGTGCAATTACATACAACTGATTTTTCCAAAAGCCTAATGATACAAATAATAAGAGAAATAACTAGACTTGAGATGCTCATGTAATGAAGATCAATTTATAACATTTATTTTCCAATATAAATAAATTCAAGCTTATCCATCTGTTAACAATAGGAGTTCTGCATTTATCAATTAGGCTTAAATACTTATCTTTTTTAAAAATATTTCAAGATAATGTGTGCAATAATAAAATTATATTTTTTGGTTTCTAAAGTTAAAATTTAACTTTGTTTATTAAAATCTTTTTCACTAAACATATGATAAAGAGGCAATGAGCAAGTATAAGAAATAACCATTTGCAAATAAGATCAGACTATGGGAAGCATATCATCTGATGAATCCAGAGTTATAATGTTTGCCAAGTAAACTAAATCTAATTAACAATAAGCTCTTATCAAGATCTAAATTCTGGGCATTGGAGCCAAAACTCATTGATTTTGTAATCAAATTTAATCATGATACTTTACCCACCAATTGGTTTCTTGTGTATAAAAGGGGGTTCAAAAAACTTGACCCTATATGCCAATTGTGTGGACTAGAAGATGAAACAATTGAACCCCTAATTGGAGCATGTACACGATTTGACAAAGTCAGGAAATTCAACCACGACCTCTCCCAAATAGGAATAAATTGTATCACCTCAATACGAGACTGTATGAATTACAAAACATTTGGACTGATCTGAATTGCAATCTTCACCGTATTCTCATGATGGAAAACCAGATGTAAGATAGTTATTGGAAAATCAGAATCAGAGTAGTTCAATTGTTTTGTAACAACTTGGAGAAAATCAAGAAAAGGGAGGAAGGCTACTCATCAACAAAATGATCGAAGACACACGGTCATACTTAAACACTGCACTCTTGGACTACTATACTCTGGCTTTCATTGATTGTCTTATTCATAATTACAACTCTCAATAGAACGAGAGGCGCTAGACCTTGTTTAATGATTGATTATATGTAAAAGTTTTCATTATAAATAAATATATATTATTTAAAGTAAGAAATAGTGATCATGTGATGTTTAGTGATTTAAACATATAATAATTTTAATATTTTATTTGACAATAAGTAGTTAATAAGTTTCGTTGAGATAACTATAGTACCAAAATTATAGTATTTTTAAAAACTAACACACAGCTGTTGGAAAACTTAGAGATAAACTTTTTTGACATTTCTAAATGTGTATGAAAGTGTTATAAAATCAATAATGAAAACATGCAGCGTTTTTAAAGCTTTTTTAGAAAAATAATGAAAAGAATATTTATAATAGCAATAAGACAGACTTTTTCAAAGAGCTCATCTAAAAAAAAATTATTGCTTTAAATGTAAGCTGTTAATTACATTGGAGAAAAAGAAAAATAACTATCGATGGATTAGAAAAGATTTTCCCTTGTTAACTCTCATCAATATTAAAACAGATTTTAACTTGATAAAGAAAGTAGATTACGATTTGATGAACGATTTTATAATAATCGACGCTAAATATGTTTTAAAAGATAAATAGAGAATATATAAAAGAGAGAATATTCATTATAAATAATAATTAATATTCTAGAATTTCGTTATTTTGATTGATTTTGATTTTTACTCCGATTTTAATTTTGAAATTAAAGAAAATTTTAAGTAATTCAATATCTATTATTTAAATTTTCCTTCTTTATAGGTTTTGAATTAAATATCTTATTGTTTATGCTTGTATATACTATCAATAATTTCATTAAAATGTTTTGCACTCACATGTATTTACACATATATGTTTATTATATTCTATCTCTATCTATCTATCTATCTATCTATCTATCTGTCTGTCTGTCTGTCTGTCTGTCTGTCTGTCTGTCTGTCTGTCTGTCTATCTGTCTGTCTGTCTGTCTATCTATCTATCTGTCTGTCTATCTATCTGTCTATCTATCTATCTATCTATCTATCTATCTATCTATCTATCTATCTATCTATCTATCTATCTATCTATCTATCTGTCTATCTATCTATCTATCTGTCTATCTATCTATCTATCTATCTATCTATCTATCTATCTATCTATCTATCTATCTATCTATCTATCTATCTATCTATCTATCTATCTATCTATCTATCTATCTATCTATCTATCTATCTATCTATCTATCTATCTATCTATCTATCTATCTATCTATCTATCTATCTATCTATCTATCTATCTATCTATCTATCTATCTATCTATCTATCTATCTATCTATCTATCTATCTATCTATCTATCTATCTATCTATCTATCTATCTATCTATCTATCTATCTATCTATCTATCTATCTATCTATCTATCTATCTATCTATCTATCTATCTATCTATCTATCTATCTATCTATCTATCTATCTATCTATAATCATTATAAACCAATAAACACTTAGACAATTCAATATAATTACAATTAAAAATCTCAAACTGTTGTCAAGGCAACTTCAAACCCAACTTTATAAACACTAAGATTGCAACTTGACAACAGAAATTGAAATTATTGATACAAAGAAGTTTAAATAAATTTCCTTAAACAGCTCTCAAAAGTCATAAGTTCATCAAAACATTAGCTTCCCACTTATGTGGAAAATTTTTCTACTTTAATGGATTAGAAATTTTTTAAAAAATTACAAAAATATGATTCATTTTGTTCTGATATATTTTTAATAACGTTGTGTTAGTATTTAATTTCAACTTTATAACATGAAAACATATTATATATATATAAACTGATATGAAATATGAAGATTGATTACATTGAGAGAAGAATGGGAAAAGAAGTAGAAAACATTCATTTTTCTTAACAAAGTGTTTCATCAAAGCAAAAGATTTTATATGAGAAATCAAGAAAAGGTGCTGGTCAACTTGCTTGTACAGCCATCTATTGAGATAATTTGCTAATTCTGATATTTTAATTTAAAAAATATCTAAAAAGGTCACAATAATTGAAAATATGGTGACTTCAAACAAATTTAAATAAGCCTTAATTTGTATAATCATTGTTATTAGATTTCATGTGCTTTGTGAGATTACTTTGAAAAAAATCTTTGAATGATTAAAAGTTGATTTTTTTTTGTAAAGTTTAATAAGATCCAAGATTATTTTTTCACAATAATTGTATAATAATTATTAAAAATCAAAAGTAGACATGATTAAACCTTTCTTTTATAAGTATACATTTTATTTTTAAAAATAAAAGATAAGTGCTAATATAATGTTAACAAAACAAATTATGGATTTCTGATAAACATGCCTTTTCAAACTAACTGCTAACACTTCATCACTGTCTGACTGTTAGAATATATTGTGATATTGTAAAAATTATATTTTAAAGCATAATTTAATAAATTTATCAGATATTGATATTTACTTGTTCACATTTTAAATGCAAATTTTAATTTAAAAAAAATCATTGATTTTATAAAATCAATCTTTCCTTCTGAAACCATTGAATGATGAAACTGATCTTTATTTTTATTATAATCTTAATTTTTTAATATTTGCAGTTTAAATATGATTTTTTAGAATTTATTTCATTTTTAAACATAAATTTTTATCAAATCAAAAACAATTTGTTATATTCTGATGTAGAATAATGATTTAATACTAAAATCAAATGTTGAAAGCTTCAACACCTCTCACTATGGAGAACAATTAAATATGTCACAATGCCAGAGAGTTAATTTAAATCATTTACCAAAGTTTGTTAGGCTTTAGTAATTTTTTTAATGAATGACACATTAATGATATTTAAATATTTTTTAAAATGAATAAAAAGTTATATTTAAAACATAATTTTAAATAAATAACATTTATTCATAAAGTGGTCACTTTTGATAGATAACACTGAACATTTCAGTGTCAAAATCTTTTAACAGGATTTATCTATTATTTTGAAATTAAATTATAAATTTTGCCTTCAAAATTTTCACACTCTACACACTCTACTATAACCCAGAATTAGTATATATTCACTGCTACAATAATGATTATATTTGTCACACATTGGTGGTTGAGAGGTCAGCAACTGCTGCTTTACAAGCAGTTGTCCTGCATTAGCAGATTCACTTCCCGGATGATGCTATGACATATTAGAAAAAAAATAATGATTATCTTTTATTTATCCTTCATTCAATCATTTATTAATTATATGTTAATTTCAAAATAAAATACTTTTTTTAATAAAATAGTAAAAACAATAATGAAAATACACAAATATAAAAAATTATAGTCTCTTAAAAACATCTACAATAAAAGCTAATAACAAATTTTAATATTTCTTTTTCTATTTAATTTAAGATTTTTCAAATTTGTCTTTCCTGTTACTTTATCCATCCATTTTATATTTTTTCCACCCATTTTAATTTATATTTATTTTAATATTAGTCATTCTTTCACTCATTTCAAGTTCCATTTTCTCATAAATATGCAATTCATATTTTGTATTATTTATAAAGAAACATGTAGTATTAGCCACTAATTCTCATAATAATATAATTTTTTTCAAGGAAAGAAAGTAATAACAATAATATAATCATAGATTGACAGTAAAAAGATCAATGTTTTTGATAATGTAATCCATTGTAAATAGTATGAAATCTCTTCAAAGATATAACACATAAAAACAATATTGTATAAGTAAAGATAAGAAATAAATATTAACATAAACAAAATATTTTTAATATCATTAAAATTACAAACAAATCAAGTCAGATGTCACATGATTTAATTTAAACAAACTAGCATTACAAATGTTTTATAAAGAGCTCGCAAATAAGCTCTTAACAAGCTTTGAAGAATATCCTCAACCTCAGATGGTTTTCTGCTCCTGGCTTCATCAGTGAGGTGCCAGGATATTCAAGCATTAGATTAAAATAGTTATCTATTAGATAAAGTGCTGGACTTGTCCTAGTATTTTTAACCTAATGCTTGAATATCCTAGCACCACATTGATGAAGCCAGTAGCAGAAACCGGTTTGGGTTGAGGAAACAAAATCATTAAAATTATCATGACAGTCTTTGAAACAATCCTCCATTTTGAAAATAAAATAATAAAGACAGAAATTCTTTAAATATTGATAACTTTTATATGAAACTTTCATCCTATTGGAATTCACAGAAAATAAAATTATGCAAATAATTATTTTAAAAAAACAGAATCATGTGTGTGCACAATATAATGCTTTTTAAAACAATATATTATTCCTCAATTTTATGCAAAACTTTCACCTTATGTATTTTAGTTTAACAATGCACATTGTCATTGTGTATGACCAGATAAATCATGCTAAACTTTGAAATTTCATATATAATTTTTTGAAGCCTTTGAATATGCAGAAAAAATCTATTTTTATATAGCCTGATATTGAAATTATATCAAAGTGCATTTATTTTTATTATTGTAATGTTTATAGTTTCAATCAATGAATTGAAAATATATACATTACCAGTAATGAAATTTTACACAATAAATCAGTGCGACTGCCTTGCACTTGCAGGCAGTTGCCCGGGTTGCGGGTTTGTGTCCCGGCCGATGCTATGACACTTAAAAAAAAAAAATCACATATTTCCATTAAGTAGCATAAGACACTTAAAACTATAAAATGACAAAACTGTTTTTTTTTTCATTTCCATTTTTTTATTTCTATAAATAAACATTTCTTCAACCTTCAATGCCTACAACTAATATGTGATACCACAAGAAATTGTTATATGCCATAATTAAATAGAATGTTTAAAATTAAACAGGTATCCTATGTGATATGTTGGACTATTTCCATCATTTAAGAGTTCACTAGATGGAGCTTACTACTAGCTCCTAACAAGTTTAATTATAAATGCCAAAAGAGAAAAAATTCAAAATCTCTATCGGAAAATCCTCATCCCCAGACTTATTGGTTTCAAGCTTATGGATCACCTCAGTGAGGAGCTAGGATTTCAGACACTAGATCTAAAACTCCAACTCAAGCGTCAGCACTTATTTAATACATTACTATCAATTTGAAAACTTGAATTTTTCAGACACATAAATGTTTTCAAATCCAGCCTTACAAACCAGATAGCTATATGGGTCTGAACTCAGTTCAATTTCATCATATATTAATAGCCAAAGCAATATAAAATCACAAAAGCCTTCAAGGGTACATTTATAATAATTAATAAAATAAGACACAAAATGTGTAACTTGCTTTTAAGCTTGTACTAAAATGTATATTGCTTTGGCTATTAATATATGGTGAAACTGAACTGAGTTCAGATCCATATAGCTATCTGGTTTGTAAGGCTGGATTTGAAGACATTTATGTGTCTGAAAAATTCAAGTTTTCAAATTCCCATAGTAACGTATTAAATAAGTTCTGATGCTTGAGTTGGAATTTTAGATCTAGTGTCTGAAATTCTATCTCCTCACTGAGGTGATCCATAAGCTCGAAACCAATTGGTCTGGGGATGAGGATTTTTCAATAGAGGTTTTGAATTCCTTCTCTTTCAGCACTTATAATTAAAGCTTGTTAGGAGCTAATGGTAAGCTCCATCTAGTGAACATTTTAGTACAAGCTTAAAAGCAAGTTACAGATTTTGTGTTTGTTTTATTAATTATCATCTATGAGTGAATGCTAAATGTATATAAAATTTTAAACTTTATTTAAACTTTCCAAATACAAATAACTTGTTAGTAATAGCACACAAATAGACAACACAGATTAGTAATTACACAACCTTTTGAGTAGCATTATTCTCCACTCTTCTTCAGGTATGGCTAGCCTGATTGCAGTGACAATATTCGCTTAGAAGTTGAGCATGCACCTTTATATTCTTGAATATTGAATTTAAGGCAAATGCTCAACCAACTGAGCTATTCTGTCAAAGGCTCAGTTGGTAGAGCATTTGTTTTAAATTCAATATTCAAGAATCTAAAGGTGCAAGTTCAACTTCTAAGTGAATATTGTCACTGTATACATAGGTCAGCAACACCTGAAGAAGAGTGGAGAATAATACTACTAGAAATGTTGTGTTATTACTAACATGTGTTGTCTATTTTTGTGTTATTACTAACAAGTTGTTTGTATTTGGAAAGTTTAAGTAAAGTTTAAAATTTTCTATACATTCAACATTCACTCAAAGATGATGGAAATAGTCCAACATATCACATCTAATAATATACCATCATTACAAATCTTTAGACAAATACTGAACAGGTATCCATCTCATTATTTTCTTAAGTATGTCTATAATTTGCAAAAATCTAATTTGTTTGAATTTTGCTCATATAGTTTTACTTTTTTTTAAGTTTAGCAATGCCTCATACCATTAATAATCTAAACATAAGTATGTTTTCTCTTTATGTTGCAATCTATTTTTTTTGGTTCCCCTCTTTTCTTCCAATGAGTAAGCTTGTGGTTTTAAGACCTGTAGAGGTCCCTACTATCGCATTTTATATGCATGTGCTTGAGGCTACAGCCTTAATGAATATTATAATGCTTATTGTAAATAATGTTTTCAATAACAAAAAACAAATTTATTTCTTTGTAATAACTTATTGGGGAAAGCAGTCAACTGATTTCAATTAGAAGCTAACAAGAGTAATTTTATTTCTACACTTTTTTGCAATTTTATGTTTATACTTTTTTAATTTTTTTATATAAATATTATAATACTCATTGTAAATAATGGTTATAATAAAAAAAAATCAGACTTGGAGCAATAACTATATAAAACAAATACTTTTCTTAGGAGCACTATTTACCTCTTGTAGTATTTAAATAATAAAACTGCATTATAGTCAAGTGATTAATAGATTTTAGCATATATTGTAACTAATATTTAATTAAAGTCTGCATGCAGAGAATTTAATAAAAAACATTGGACGCAATTTGCTTTTACAATCACTTATTGAGATACTTTACTAAATTTTTATCTGTAAATTCACTATATTTTATTCTGATATTTTAATTTCAAAAAAGTCTAAAGACATCAGGATAATTAAAAATTCAGGGACTTCAAACAATTTACGACTGCTTTAATGTTCCTATTCATTGTTATTTATGTTAATGGGTCTTACAAAATTACTTTGAAAATATTTTTAGAGTGACTAAAAACTTGATTTTTTTTGTGAAGTTTATTACTCAAAGATTTATCATGATGAAAATATTACAATTCTTCAAGTGCTTTTATATGTAATGTAATCAATTTATTTCGTAATAAATCTTTTGTACAATGCTATAATTTATCTTTTAAAACATCCATTACTGCAATAGTTGGCACAAGAAGCACTATCCAAAATAAGGTTTTCTCCATGTATTAAGTATATCATGGTATAAAATTAGCAGAATTGTTTAAGGCTATTTTAGCCAATTTTGATGATTAAAAAAACATTTTAATTCATTTAATTTGTTGTACATTTGTATTTAAAAATATTCAGGGCCCAAGGGTCTGCATAATAAATTATCCACAATAAATTATTTTCTACTTTTATAATTAATAATATGTTGATGCATTGTGATGAAACTTTTTTTATGTAATAATTTGTAGGCTTTTTTATATATTCTAATTTGCAGACTTAGCACTTTCAGAGCCCTTGTTGTTCCATATTCATAGTCTTTTCAGATTATTAATGTTACATGCAAATGTATGCAAATTGTCTCCTATATTATAAATTTTTTGGAAATGGCAAAACAAGTATCTCGTCTATTTATTAATTTGGCATCACTGGTGATGAAACAAGCTTCCTTAATTTTATGTAAAGAAGTTATATAATGTAATTGTGTTCTTTCAAGTAATTTAGCAAATTTGCAATTTAAAAAAAACCCCATTCCAATTCCATTTACTTGTGCATTTTCAGTTGTTATGAGGTTTACAGATGTTGATTCATATAGACAAACTTAGAAGATACATTTTCCCAAAAGACAAATGATTTTTAAAATTTTTAACCCTTCATGTTAAAATAGAAAAAATCCAACATGGTTATTTTAAATATTCACACAGCTAAGATTAAACAACCAAATGAATAACAGATAATGAAGTTCAATTTGGCTTTTGCACTTTTATTTATAGACTTCCGCTAATATCACTGATCAGATCATTATCACTTTGATGATCTAGATAAAAAGTCATCATTCCACTCAAATATATTAATCCTCTCATCATTTTTTAACATTCTGACAGTTTCTTTGCCTTCGCTTGCTATAAACATTCTACATTAAGTTTAAAATTAAAGTATTATTACTTATCAGGATATAATAAATTTGATTTTATTTGGTAGATACTTTTGTTTACAAATGAAGTAAATTCTAAACATTCACATTTGATTTTTAAAAATATTAAAAAAATGAGATCATAATCAAAATAAAACATCTCATTCATCATCGTTTCTGTAAAGATTATTTTTATTTTAAAAAATCAATGAAATCTTTATTACATAACACTTGTTTTTAAAATGTGAACAAATAAATATTTATTTCTCTTAAATCCATCAAATTATTATTTAAAAGTGTAAAATTTTTTAATATTTTTTACAATATTTTCACTCATACTGTTACTAATTGCATTTATTATACATCAGCTAAGTTTATAAATATATTCAGGATAAATTTGCTTTGTCCAAAAATATAACTTACTCTTTTTAAAAATAAAATATTTCCATTGAAAATATATTATTAATAATTTATATCCTTGATTTGTAATAATTATTACACAGCAATCCTACAAAAATAATCCAGAATTTTAATAAATTCACAAAGAATCACAATTTTTATTAATTAAACAATTTTCTCTAAAAAATATTGTAAAAATTAGTGATGTTATAAATACAAAAGGATACTCTTCAAGATAAAACTAAAGCCTTTATCTTACTGAATTTTCACTTTTCTGGCCATCTATGGAATTTCTTTTGGATTAAAATTTCACAATAAAATATATATGATTTAACATAAGCATCTAAAAATAAAGCTTGCAAAACTCTTAATAAGTGGGGAATAATTTTAAAATCAAATTGCTTAAAATGTAGTGGTAAAAGGGTTAACTCTTTTATCCCTGATGCCAGGATTTCCATGGTTACAAGAACAAAGTCCTTGTGAAAAAAGTGCAACATTTGTTGCAATAAAGTTATTTTAAAACTACATTTAATATTTAATAATCTTAAAAAAATACAGGTTGTAAATATTAAAATAAATCATCTTTAATTTGTTTATTTATCCTTACAATAATTAACATTTATTTTAAATTTGAAATAATATTTTTTTATTTAAAAATTTAAAATATATTCCTTTAAATTTTTAAAATAGATAAAATAAACATAAAACAAATATATGTTGCACATACGTGTTCAATAATAAAATTAATTATTATGTTAAGTATTATAAGTCATTTTAATATTATATATTGTAACGATATATAAATATGTCGTTACATTAATTTAAAATAAAAACTTAAAAGTTTGTAAATAAAAGTAAAAAACTAAATGCTAAAATTGAAATGTTTGTTAAACGTATATATATATTCGCACAGATGCCAAACTTTAAAAATATTTTTTTTTTAAAAAAACAAATAAATAAGTATTTGAACGTACTTTTTTTTATAAAAAAAAGTACAAGATTTAAAAATAAAAACAGGTATTTATTAATTCTTGTAATCTGTAAATGGAAATGATTGTTTATAAATTGTTTGAAAAGCAAGCTAGCCTTGGGCTCTTGTATAATTAAAATGATCTGATGAAAGATAGATAAGAAAATAAAGAGAAATTAGCTTGACCAATGGAAGCACTAAGCCTTGGCTTGGACCCTAATGAAAGTGATGGATTAGTGACGTTTTGTTGATTGAATCCGTGTGGATAATATAAAAAGGGAAATACAGTTTTTTCTGACGGTTCCAGCGTTTTGTGTTTGAGAGATGTGGTAGGACGCACATACCACACTCTCTATATATAAAAAAAATGAAAATACTGTGATACCTTGAACAAGCTATTGCCATCTCCAGAACATTATCTTCCAATGGAGGTGTCACGGGAATTAAAAGCAGAAACCTGGACTCTTCTACCATGAGCTATGAACTTTACAAATTAACAACAACACAAAAAAGTAATTAAGAACTTTCGTCGTTGTTTTGTTTAAAGATTCAGCTAATTTAAATTTTAAAATGAACTTTTATTTGATTTTCAAATTAATAATTGATTGTTTAAATTTATATAATTAAGTTTTCACATTCATATCGGCTTTTTTCAAACCAAATTTTGCAAACGCTTTTTGCGAGTGTTAAATCATAAATGAATAACCTCTGACTCATACAAGATATAGAATTTATGCAGCAATAAAAGGAATCCTCTTATTACTATGACTCAAATATTTATATATGAGCAAATCTGAAGTACTGGTACAGAAGGTGTGACTATAGAACAGTCACTTTGAATTACTATATGTAACTTATGAATGAATGACACCGATGAAATTTACTAGAATTTACTGAACGTCATTCCAACTGAAATTAATCATATATATAAATCAGCATTTATTTTTTATAGCGTCTGTATACAATTGTAATCACATTCATATCGGCTTTTTTCAAACCAAATTTTGCAAACGCTTTTTGCGAGTGTTAAATAATAAATGAATAACCTCTGACCCATACAAGATATAGAATTTATGCAGCAATAAAAGGAATCCTCTTATTACTACGACTCAAATATTTGAGTCGTAGTAATAAGAGGATTCCTTTTATTGCTGCATAAATTCTATATCTTGTATGGGTCAGAGGTTATTCATTTATTATTTAACACTCGCAAAAAGCGTTTGCAAAATTTGGTTTGAAAAAAGCCGATATGAATGTGATTACAATTGTATACAGACATTATAAAAAATAAATGCTGATTTATAATTAAGTTTTGTTAAAATCATTTCCATTTTATTAATTTTATTTGTAATAATATTTATTGTAGAAATTATTAAATGCATTACATTTAAGTTGGGTATAGATGTTGCATAGATTCGTTAGCGGTTAATTATGTTGTGGTTTTCACAGTCGATTAGAACATATAAGTCAACAATGTCATTGTGGTGTCTTATGATGAACACCAAAGGGTCTCCTGTATTCTCTCAGCAATTGACGTTATCGATTGATTTTGTATTGGGATCGGTTGTGTTTAATTTGGAATGTTTTTGATCGTGGAATCTATGCAGCTGATCTATACTTGACATTATAAAACAAATGGTATAAAAATAATCTGTGCGAACATATTTAAATGTTAAATTTAAGTCGGGCGTGAATGGCTATATAGTTTTGTAAAGTTATATTAAGGGAGGGTAGTCTTAGGTTATTCATTTCATAGTTGAATTGGTTCAATGGATTGGATATATTTGTGTAATTGTAGATGTAGTATGAGATCCGCTATGGGCAGGATTATATATATACACCACACACCTTCTGTTTGCCTATGGATGGGTTTGTAAGATGGCAAAGGACCGCAGTCCATTCCTAAGGAGTTTTATGTTTATTGTTCTACTCGCCAACAGATGTAACATTCCTGTTGGTGGAGAGACAATGTCTTCTCTAATTCTACTTACTGATCAGATGTACATTCCTGACAGTATAGTATTTTGTGTTGTCGTATTTTCATGCTACATTGAATACATAAATGTATCAGATGGATTGGCGCCAGTTTGATTGTGAAATTTGTTGCCTAAGGTTAAATCAGGGAAGAATATTTTCTTTTCAAATGCAGATCTATGTAGTCTATTCATCCTCACTCACTAAATAAATATTAAACTCATGGTTGTAATTTACTTAAATGTAAAACTAAAGATTAATAGAAAAATCTAAAATGTTGAATTTATTCCTCAAAATTTAAATGTTATTTTATATGTGCGTAAATAAATATTTTTATGTGTTAATTTCTGGCAGTGGCTTTTATTCTTTTATATTTAAGATATAAAATTTATATTTTATTATCTCTGCTACTCCACTGAGCTAGTGACTTGGGCTAACAATCTGAATATTTAAATAAAGTGGAATCTTAACAGCGCATATCTGCCTACTCTATAAATTTTTCTAGGTTTAAATGCCTAGATGGCCCCCATAGAGCAGATATCGTAGTTTGCAGTTAGATTCGATCTTCACTTTCATTTCAATCATTATAATATAAAGTAATATAATTATGGCTTTAAATTATTTATTCCCCATTGTCTTTTAATTAAACTTCATTTGATGTGTGAATTTACATTAAAAATCAATGATATATTACTTTACCATGATTTACCACATTTGATACAAATTTCCAAAATTGTAACCTATGAGGGGACATATTGGAATTGTGAAGAACATTTTACAAAGTATAAAACTGAAATAATATTAATGGCTATGAATATGAGAAGTACATCTTCTTGAAAGTGCTTAGCCATTGAATTTAGTTTTCAATTTGTTGTTATAGCTTTACGTTGGAAGTGTGAAAGCATGATTTAATATTATTGTTATAATAAGCCAATAAAAAATTTAAATTATATTTATTGTGTTTTAGAAAGATCACCATATGTTGCAATAAATACATTAACCTTTTAAAAGAAAGATGCAAATCAACTCAAACATGGCTTCAACATGCTCTAAAACGGGAAATTTTTATTATCATAGTGAATTTAGGCTCATTTTAAAGCTTAAAAAGTACCATAAGATGCTGCCCTCTCTACAATTATGTTACAAGTAAAAAAATCAATAATATTGATGTAAGAAGCTACAACAATGAAACAAGGTGGGCTTTCCTAGATACTGATTGTTTGGTCTCATTTTGAAGAAAGGAAGAGCACTTGTCAATAATTTTCACTGCTCCAATTTCTTTGTTTTCATTTTGAAAATGAAAATTTTGTTTTAGAGTGGTTTTTTAATTTTTTTTTACATATTATGAATTATTTTGCTAAAATATGCTGAAAATAAAATTATTTTATAAAAATAGCTATGATTTTAGTAAAAATTCTTTACTTTCACACGAACATAAATTGAGAAAGAAAATCACTGATGTATTCAACATTTTCTAATAGGTTATGAATGTTTTTTTTAGGTTCTCCACTATTGAATATTTTTATAATTATAAATAAAAATTTATTTTTGAAAAAACTTTCTTTCACTTTCATAATCTGACAAATTATTAATATACTTTTTACAGATGAAACTAAAGTGAATATAATATTAAAAGAATATATTTTTACTGCTGATTCTATAATTGACCAATCAAAAGTTTAGAGTTTTAACTCACTCAACTGGAATTTGGACAATAAAAAGGTTAAAAGAAAGACTTTCATGCGCCACAACTATAAATGTCATATTATCTGGATTTATTTGTTTTTAAATTATTGCAGTAAAATATATATATACCAATATTTTAACTGAGTCTTACTGGCCATCAATTGGATAATTAATATTATAAAAATGTTCTATGGAAGTGCTGTAAAGATTGATGAACATAGGGCTACCCCAACTCAAAGGAACAATAGAGGCATTCACTCAAAGGAACAATAGAGGCATTCACTCATATAGCAACATTGATATGAAGGTAAAAAATAAATATCAAATATTTTGTTTTATGTAACTAATATCTAATTTAGATTATACAATTCAGTATAATCATTAATATAATATATAAGGGATTCAAACTTCTTTCACATGACCCTCAATTCTCCATGCCATCTAATATTGCTGACCCACCTGCTATTATTATATATTAAAAGTTATTTTGAATTTTCCCATAAATAAGAATCTTTAGGATACCATTCTTATAAGGAATTTTAATAATTATTGTAACTCTGCATAATGACCAAATTTACCTACTCATGCTTCTTAAATATCACAGTTATTTTTTTTTAAAAGTACTGAAAAATAGAAAAGACCCATTGTTATTAAAATTAAAAATAATATCTGAAAGCAATTATTTCATGAAAGTGTAGATATTTATATTTGGAAAGACACATGCTCATTACAATAAACAACAAAACAGAACATAAAGCATTATATAATAAAGAGAATTGTGTACTGAATAAGTTGCATTCATTTTTAATATACTTGCTAAATCATATCAAGATTATCTCAATTTTAACAATTTTAAAAGCTGCATCTTCAACCAAATCATAAAAATAATAATAAATAAGAAGTATATATTTCAACAATAAACTTATGAATCAAAATGTAAATGCAATAAGATTCTTGCTATATAGGAAATTATGTGATTATTTTTATTTAATATTTCACTATTGTTTTATTCAAAAATTATTTACGGAATTAGGCAAAAGATTAACTATTGTTAAGGCTGTATTTTATTCATTATATTATCAAACATAATAATGTACAATAAAACAAAACACTTGAATTATCTTTACAATCTTTAATTTACTAAAAAATAAGTAAGTAAAAGCTATGGCTAATTTATAGTATGACTGTAAGTTACTGCTCAGAATGGTAGTAATGCCATAACTGATTATAACCTTTATTTACTTATTGGTATATTAAAAATTCCATTGTTTTGTTTTAACGATTGTATGTACATTTTGGCATTTATTTTACCATTATTATTCATTTATATATATATGAAAATAATTTCAGTGCATACCTCTACCTGAAATAAATATCAAATATTGAATCACCTCAAATATTAAGAAATTTTCAGCTATGCCCTCTGTAGATAAATGTGTTATAGTCCACATCTCAAAAACAGTCAGTCCAAAAAAGTCTCTTTGAAGTGTACATTACAAAATATTATGGACTTATTCAAAAAGGGTATGAAAATTTAAATAAGCAATGATCTTAAACTGCTCCTAAATATACATTTCTATTATATTTTTGAAACTCCCAACACAGATATATACAAAAATAACTCCAGTACATACCGCTACCTGAAATAAATATCAAATATTGAATCACCCCAAACGGTAAAAAAATTTCAATTACGTCATCTGTTCACATCTCATAATAGCTGGTTCAAATATGTGCTTTTTATGGATGAGCTGTTTTGAGATGCAGGCTTTAATACATTTATTTACAGAGGGCAGAGCGGAAAATTTCTTAACATTTGAGGTTATTATATATATATAATCTCTAACAGCCATCATGGAGAAGAGTTGAGAAGACATTATTATTTGGTAATCTTTCAAATTAACAGGTTAAGTGAGTTTTTATTTTTGTTTTAATTTTTTTGACTATAGATCATATTTCTGAGGGAAAAAACCTTAAACTTGATTGGAACTATAAAAAAATTTAAATTTTTCCTTGATTCATATTTGAATCCAAACAGTCATGGTAAACTAGTGTGCTACCACTATAATATAAGACTTTCTTGCATTTTATATATTTATCACTAGCAGAGTTTGTGTGATCCTAGCTTTAAAAGGCATTGTAAATTGCAAACTATCATATGGTTTGTTTAATTTTTCAATTATTTCATTCACAGCAAAACAATATATAAAAAAGAAACAAAGTAGAATTTGTCTGAAAGTTTATGATGATGGAGTTTTGCTTGCCATTATAGGTTGGAATATTTTCATCATTCAGTTTTAATTATTAAATCTCTTTAGTATCTAACATACAAACTATCTACATATATATATACCTATACAAACAATGTAATATATAGGTATTTTGAGCTCAGACTTTCACACGACCCTCAACTCTCCACAATATCTCATATCACTGATACACTTGACCATATATATGTCTAAAAGATAAATAATCACCAATATATGTATTTTGTGTTAAACCAGCACTCATCAGTTGGTCCAGATTATCATCTCTACACATATATACAACAAGTGCTCAAATTTATATTAAGATAGCCAATTTTCATACTTTAATGAGCACGCTTCAATCCATTCTACCCTCCAACTCTTCAGCTGTCCATCCTATTGAAAAGCTTATGATGTAATGCTCAAAGCTCACACTGATGCTGACATTTTCGTCTCACCCAGACTGACCATAAGTCACTTTGGCCTCTCATGAAAAGGTCATAATCCATTTAAAAATTGGTTATTATATAACACAACGTTTAAAAAAAATTGGAATAATTTTATAAAGATATTTAATTAATTCTAGATGATGGAAATAGTCCAACTATAATTACAAATTAAAGTAAGTAAAAATTGATTTTTTTCTTTAAATTTAATTTCAAATATTGCAATGTCATATATATATACTTTTTTTCCCCGTTAAAAATAAGTTGAAAACTATTTTTTATTTAATACTAACTGCGGCGCTTCTTCTACTATTCATTTTATAATAAATATGTTCTATAGAAAACGAGAACTATATATATCTAATAAATGATTTTATAATCAATCAATATTTTCGAGGAATTTTTTTTTTTACTAATTAAAGATATAATCAAAAAATGATATTCTTTCGATTGTTTTTAAAATAATTCTCAGAGATTTGTTTTAGACATGAAAATAAATAAACAAATGTTTGAATTATAATAGTTATATATATATGAAAGAATGTGTGTTAATGTATATATGAAACTAATTTTATATTTATATACACATTCTTAAAATGTAAATATATACAGATAGACCAACAATTTAAAGCTATATATAATAGAGTCACGAGTTTTTTTAGATTCTTTAAAAAAAAAGTACTTTATGAAATTTTGTTAAAGTTCTCTAATTTGCAAAGTATTTATTATACTTAGAATATCTTTAAAGTGTTCAGCTTCCATTCATCTATATTTCAAAACTGGATGTAACAAATGCCTTTGACATCATTACTTTAAGATTAGCTTAATGTGTTATATCCTCAAAGAAGAAATTAAAATATAACGCATGATAACCGAGAATATGAAAGATGGGTCTATTTGTATGATCTATCTTTCAGGAAATTTGTCACCGATATAAATGTGTGATTTTCACCAGTATGGCATTTACTTATTTTAAAAAAATTAATACCCATTGAAAAAATGTCTAAATAAACATTTACTCTGGATGATAAACAGAAATATTACACATATAGAAACACTATTACATATTAAATAAATATCATTGTAACTAAATATTTTATTAAAAAAGTCCAATTCTATGATTAACTTTTAATCTGAATTCTAAATTCTCTTATAAGCTATCATATAAATATAAAATAACATGATATTACTTCTATGATTATTCTATTTTGATAAATAAACGGATTTACACTAATAAAATATTTTAAATTATGTTCATAATATATATCAAAATAGAGTTAAATATAGCAATAAAAATATTAACAAAATTTTAATTTTTTTTTACAAAATTTATCAGTATCATTGTTTCAACAATTAAAACAAATAGATCTTCTTAAATGAAAACTATCATCAAAAACATATATATAAATAAAAACTTGATTATGTTTAATGTGACTTCTCAGGTGATTTTCCAAGCAGCTGAGGATGCCAGAATTGATCAATAGAAACACGTTCTGCAAGAAGTTAATTGACTTTTCAACAAATGTTACTATATATAAAAGTGTAAATTTATACAAATTTCTAAAGAGAATATAAATAATAATATTAATAGATTGCATATTTATATGGTATTTAGTTAAATGATATGTATATATTTAAAATGTTTATTTGAAGGCAAGGTTATTTAAAATGAATGAGATTAAAGGCTTCACCTTGTCAATTAACATTAGGGGGCTTTAGATAATTATCACTAAAGTTCATATTCAAACTTATGTAGGTATGTTTAAATTATTCAGCCAATAAATTAGAAATGCCACCTAATATTAAATTTTATACATAAACAAAATAAAAAATAAATTACTTTTATTTGCTGCCAGATCATAAATTAGATAATGGTCACTATAGAAGAATTGAAATCTTAAACTGGATTCCAAGAGATTGTAAAAGACCCAGAAAGAGACCACATGTGAGATGGATGGATGAAATAAGAATGTGTGCATGGGTGATGTGGAGAAGAGATGCTAGAGATCAGAGAAGATGGATTGAACTTGGAGAGACCTTCATCCTGCAGTGGATTGATAATGGTTGATGATGATGATGAACTATAGAGTAAAGTTTAAAAAATTGAAATGTCCTTGCATTACTATTTACATTAGTGTATATTAAAACTTACAAGACAGATTTTAATTTCTAATTATTTTGATGACCTTGAAAGCAAACAACTATGCCCAAACATTTATGCTAAAATATATATGCAAATTATCCAGCTAATAAATAAGAAGTGCCATCTATGAACAAAAGAATGAATTATTACATTTTGATTTACAATTGTCAAATTTACTCTAACCACCATTTTAATAATATTCACTCTAGATAAATAATGTAATGATTATCACTAATCATTTCTTAAACCAGAGATTGTCTCTACCCCATTCATAAACTTTAAACCTCAGTTAAAGATTAATAACTTTATTTATATGATTTCAAAGAATGTGAGTTGTGGTTATTTAATGCATTTAGAAAAAGATATTACACATGGGAAAGAGAAATGAAAATAACTCCATGTTTGTGTGGTTTAAAGTTTATAACTGGATTAGAGATAATCTCTAGTTTAAGAATTTATCTAGAGTGAATGGTGACAAAGTCGTGGATGGATTAAGTTTGACACTTGTAAATCAAAATGTAATAATTTACTTTTGATAAACACGAGGGCCAACTGATGAGTGGTGGTTTAACACGAAATGCATTTTGGGGGATATTTGTCTTATTGTATCTTTATTCATATGACTTTAAAAGAATGTTTGGTGGTGTGGTTATGTAATACATGCATAAAAAATGTTTTCACTTTTTTTTCCTGTCTAAATTTTTATATTGATTGTAGATTAGATAATGATAATATAAAACCTTATATAGCAATTAAAATATAAATTTATTTTTTTATTTGTTTATAGACGGATTTTAATATTAGCCTGATATTATGAATTTATTGACTTGTATAATTTAAACATAGATTGTTCTGTAATTTGCTTATAAAATTGCCAATTTAGCATTAGCATATTTGTTTTATATATAAATTTGGATATGATTTATATACAAGGTTATAAATATTAATTCTTATTTAGTGCAATGTCAGCATGTAATACTTAAATAAGGCTATAACCTCAGTACATGTGCCTTGAGTGCTTAATTTATTACAAGAGAGCTCTACAAATTTAAATGCAAAATTCGACTTTATAAAGATAAGAGTGGCCCACTCTTAACTTCAACCTATTTTTCTAATTATATAGGTAAATCTAAAGCATTTTGATTTGGGAGTGTCAAGCTAATAAATTTTTCACAGATTAAGTCCATTATTCGAGAGGTTTTGACAATCCTTAATGTTTAACAGAAATAGTTGACTTAATCAGTGAGGATTTATTAGCTTCACACTCCCAAATCAAAATGCTTTAGATTTATATAATTAGAAAAATAGGTTTAAAGATAAGAGTGGGTAGCTCTTATCTTTATAAAGTTGAATCTTGCATTTAGATTTGTAGAAGTCTCTATTGTAATAAATTAAGCACTCAAGGTGCATGTATTAAGGTTATGGTCTTATTTAAATATTAGGTGTTAACATTGCACTTAATAAGAATTAATATTTACAACTTTAAATTGATTCAAAATATTTCTAAATTTAAGATCTGACTATTGACTCGTTGTAAATCGAGAGATTTCACGATCGTTAATGTTTAACAGAAATAGTGGACTTAATCAGTGAAGAATTTATTAGCTTCACACTCCCAAATCAAAATGCTTTAGATTTGCCTATATAATTAGAAAAATAGGTTGAAGATAAGAGTGGGCCGCTCTTATCTTTATAAAGTCAAATCTTGCATTTAGATTTGTAGAGGTCTCTCTGGTAATAAATTAAGCACTCAAGGTGCATGTACTAAGGTTAAAGCTTTATTTAAGTAATACAACGTTATTAAAATTATTAGAAATGGAATTCTGTTTTATAAATTTAAATGCAGTTTTATATGTGTGAAGTTACAATAATATCGCACTTTATTAAAATTTTTACTTTATGTTTGTCATTGTCTAATCTAAGACATATACAAGAACCTAATTAAGACAATAAGGTCAATTACTAAAGACTTTAATAGGTTTATAAATGTAGATGATAACAATCAACCCATAAGTTATCAACAATCAACAAACTCAGTCAACTTAACTAATAAAAAAAACTATTTCATTTTTTCATGCTTATTTGGACGTGGATTTTAATACTAGCTGGCATGGTGATTTTTTTTTTTTTAGCTTGATAATTTAAATGTAGGTTGTTATGTAAATTGTTTATAAAATTATTAGTTTGGCATTATAACTTACGACTAATATATATATTAAAAGAAAACTGCTTTTAAATACACTCATTAATAAAGACTTTTTTTTTTTTGTCAAGCGTTGTTAGCCGAGAGGTCATCGCAACCGCCTTGCAAGCAAGTAGTTGGTTGCAGACGGTTGTGGGTTCGCGTCCCGACCGATGCTATGACATATGGAAATAAAGACTTTTTTTAAAAAAAAAGAATGATAAAAAATTATTATTATTTTAAATCCAATTTGCTAGATAGTGATGATTTAAGAAAATTTATCTTTTTATTTACTTCTAGATAAAAATATCTAAATAGCATTTAAGCAATCATTAATTAAATGGTTGCCTATATTAACTATGAGTCAACTATCTGAAAAGAAATCCTAGGTCTATTTGTAACTTAAAAAAATTTCCAAGATACATTTAAACAGGATTTGAATGCTAGATCAAAAACATTGCAGAAGGATATTTTAATTTTTACACTATCAGTATATCTTTTATAAATTTACTTGTTTTTAATTGCTACATATGTTAACTTTTTATACATATAAGACCATAAAAAATATTCAAATGACTTATACATTGCTCGAGAGTATTGGAAGTATCACGAGTGAAATCGAACTTAGTACCCCACATTCCGGAATCTGACTCTCTACTAGTGCGCTAAACCGCACAGAGCATAAAGAACTATGATTTTATTTCTTCGCCTTTTTAAATCTAATGATGGTGTATATATAAATGTATGAGTGCACAGAAATTCTTTAACATATAAAATATCTCCCTGATGAGTGATTTGAGAACCATGATCTCGATCTTCTCTGTTAGGAAAAAAACTTATGCTTCTCTTGAAATCATACATTTACAAGCACATCTATATTAAAAAATAAAATAATAGATACTGAAAAAACTTGATCACAATCATCAGTAATAGTTTGCTTCTATTTTCCACTTTAATAAAAAAAAAAATAGTTTGTAGCATACATATGTTATGGCCAAGTCTTTTTAGTTATAGAAAAATTTAAAATAAATAATTATTTCTTAAGCCAAATCTGTACTAACAACTACTCTTTAGAGGAAAGGCAATTGAGAGTTAGTTTTACAATTCAAAAACTTTAAATTACAAGCTACTTATTCCTTAAGTGCTTACGTGGAGATTTCCAGATTTTATTTCTTAGCTTCAACAAGACTTGTAAGTTTTTCAAGATAAGACATCGTTAAAATGACAAGCAGAATTAAAAAACAACTTCAGACATAAATCCAATATAAACAAAATCTATACTGGTCAATTGAGGTTTAGGAAAATATAAATAGATCCATTTAAAAAAAAGACAAATATAAATATGAACAATGTGGTTTGATTTGAAAGATAAAATCAACAAATAATAATACTGAAGAATATTTTAAAATACAAACAAAATAAGTTTGTTGTCAAACGTTGGTGGTCGAGTGGTCAGCACAGTTGTCTTACAAGCAGTTGTCCCAGTTTTGCGGGTTCGCTTCCCGGCCGATGCTTTGACACATGAGAAAAAAAAAGTTTGTTTATATGCTGAGATGTAAAATAAATTTAAAAATGGGTGATTTATTGTTTGAGTAGTCTTATGACGTTTATGCACAAGTGAAATGTTGAATTTCAATATAGGAATCTTTAGATTTGAAATCCATTATTCTACAGCTGCATTAAATTTATTCACAAATAAAAGTTGCAAATAAATTCTTGCCATCAATAGTTTAGTGTAGTTTAATAATGAATTCAAAAGTTTAATATCCATGAATTAAACATCACACGAGGAAAGTAAAAAAGAAAGAGCTCATTTTACTCAATCGAATAAAAATTGTGTTCAATCTGCTATTTGCGTGCTTAAACATCACATGACCTTCTGAACAGCTGACCATAATTATTCTCATTATCAAGACATTCTTATAAAGTAAATTTATGCAATGTAGATAAATAAATGCAAATAGCATTTAGCATTGGGTTTGGCTGATATGCCATCTTAGAAGAATGAGAATTTTTTTTTTTTTTCAGAAGTACATAATCGTATGTCTGAAATAAAGGGAACATTCAATGGAATTTTTAAAAATATATTGTGTCAATGAGAAATAAATTTAAAAATGAAGATTATTATGCATTTATTTGAAATACAATAATCTCTCAATCCATTGTTTTTCAACAGACCAGGAAAATAAATGAAATATATATAAGCATTGGCTGCAAAAAGGAGTTTGCTATTAACTAAAAGGAGACTCTTTGATTCCTCTTGGAGGCCTTAAAGGAACTGAGCAGGGAAAATTCCTAATGTCCACTCCTTACATTCTTATCACTGCAGCTGTTATTACTATGTGATTATTCATATAGTATACGGAACATGGATGGGCTGCTCACCAACACACCTTAGCCAGCATGGTGAATTTATTGTCTTTTTACCTCTGAGTTTAAGATCAAGAAAGACGATGGTCTTTCTTCTCAATTACCTGATAAGGCAGAATGAATGTATGTGTAAATGATATTTTTCCATAGATATATATAATCATGCCAGACAAAAACAAATCATGGTCCTTATTCACAGAAGGCTGTAAAGTCACCAACCAAAGCAGCGTTTGGTGGCCGAAGATGGAGGGTGCTAAGAATCCCCTGATTGTGGACCCAGGCTGCCATTTGATAATGACTTTTTTATTTAGGTACTTATAACTTCAGATCACTTTCAAGTGAAGGAAGATTGCAAGAATTAGAAGAACTGTCTTATATTAAATGGGACATTATTGGACTTTGTGAAGTTAGAAGAAAAGGTGAAGAGGCAATTGATTTATAAAGTGGATAGGTACTCTACTATAAAGGCACAAACATTGGAAATACAAGTGGAATAGAATTCATTATAAATAAGAAGTGGAAGAACAACATTGTGGAGATTGATGGTATATCAGACAGAATAGCAAGATTAGTTATACAACTTAATGTCCCAAAAGTTTTCATAGTGATGGAGTAGTAGAAGATTTTTATATGATGTACAAAAGGCTTTTGATCAGAGTAAACATTTTAAAATTGTTATGGGAGACTTTAATGCTAGATTTGGTAAACAAATGAATGACAAAAGTGCTGTAGGTAATTTTGGTTATGATAATAGAAATGAGAGAGGACATAGACTTGTGGAGTTTGCAGAATATGAAAAACTTTGTATTATGAATTCTTTTTTTGAGAAAAATGATAAAATAAAATGGACAAGAAAGCATCTAAATGAAGGTACAGCAGAATTGGATTATATTTTGCTAACAGAAAATAGATATTTCAAGATTGTAATGTTCTTAATAAATTTATCACAGGAAGTGATCATCGATTAGTAAGATGTAAGATATGTGTTAATGCAAAACTAGAGAAACAAAAATGATTAAGAAAAGCAATACTTACAGTTGATATTTCTAATCTTCAGAAACATTCTAATGAATTTAAATTAGAACTTACAAATTGGTTTCAAGTATTAATAGACTTTGAACATGATTAAAATTTGAATGAAATTAATATGAAAATAACTGATACACTTTTAAAAACTGCAACAAAGATAGCTGGTAGAAAAAAGCAGCAATTGGCCAATACAATTTCTATTGAGGCTAAAGAATTTATGAAGAAAAGGGATACAAAAATGATGCATTAAAAATGATTGAATATCTTGAATTTTGTAAAATGGTGCAAAAAAGAGTCGAAAATGATATTAGAAAGTATAACCGTGAACTAGCAATGAAAGCTGTAGAAGAGAATAAAAGTCTCAAAAGTGTAAAACAACATTTTGGTATTGGTAGGAAATTTATATCTGCAATAAGAAAAAAAGATGGAGTTATTACTAAAAAGAGAGATGACATCATGAAATTGGTAGAAGATTTTTATCAAGAATTATATAGTAATAAAGAACCAGTACCTCCTATATCTATTACATCTTCCGAATTGCCCAGAATTTTAAATGAAGAAGTGAGACATGCAATTAAATGTATGAAGAAAGGAAAGGCTCCAGGTAATGATGGAATTATAATTGATATATTAAAAGAAGCAGGTGAAGAAATAGAAACAATTTTAGCAAAGTTATATACCAAATGTCTAAATGATAAAGATGTATCAGATGATTGGAGAAATGCAGTATTAATATTAATATTTTAAAAAGGTGATAAAGAAGATATTAGAAATTACAGACCTATTAGCCTTTTATCAGTTTTATACAAAATTTTTACCAAGATAATTGCAACTCGTCTACAGAGAACATTGGATTTCCACCAACCAAGAGAACAAGCTGGATTTAAAAATGGTTTTAGTACAGTAGATTATATCCAGGTATCAAGGAACATTATAGAAAGGATAAGTGAATATGAGTTGTCACTACGCTTTGGATTTGTAGATTACAATAAGGCATTTGATTCTATAAGCATTTCTTCAGTGATTAAAGTATTGGATCATCAAGGTATAGATCCAGGATATTGTCATATTTTAAAGAAATTTATAAAAATACAACAGCAACAATTAGATTACATAATGACACTAGGAATGTCAACATTGAGAAGGGTGTAAGACAGAGTGACTACATATCTCTAAAACTTTTGACAGGAGTGCTGCAAGAAATATTTTGTGAATTAAATGGAAAGCTAAGGGAGTCAAAATAAATGGAGATTATTTAAATCATTTAGATTTTGCAGATGATGTAGTTGTTTTTGCAAATAATGCTTTAGAGCTTCAGGAAATGTTGCAGGAGTTATCAGATGAAAGTAGGACTAAAGATAAATATTGAAAAGAGTAAATTAATGGATTTTCTCAAAATATAAAAATAATGATTGATTATGATGAGTTAGAAGAAGTTAACAGTTACAAATACCTTGGTCAGATTATTAATACAGATAGAAACATAAGGGATAAAATTTAGTCATAGAATTAAAGTTGGTTTGAATACTTTTGGTAGAAATAACTTGATACTAAAAGGAAATATGCCTATGTAGTTGAAAAGGAAGGCTTTTAATAAATGTGTTTTACCAAGTTCTTACTTATGGATCTGAGACTTGGACACTTAATAAAAGACTAATACAGAGACTTCAGACCACTCAAAGAAGTATGGAGAGATGCATGATTGAAAACGCAATATATGGGTAAGAGAACAAACAGTGTTACTGAGCTCATTGAAAAAATTAAAAGACTTAAGTGGAGTTGGCTTAGACATATTGCTAGAAGAGATGATAATAGATGGATAAGTAAATCTTAAACTAGATTTTAAGAGATTGTAAAAGACTCAGAAAGAGACCACATATGAGATGGATGGATGAAATAAGAAAGTGTGCAGGAGTGATGTGGAGAAGAGAAGCTAAAGATCGGAGAAGATGGATTGAACTTGGGAGAGACCTTCATCCTGCAGTATATTGATAATGGTTAATGATGATATATAAGTATTGTTAAGTCTATTAAAATTATAGAAGAATTATAAAATAATTTTAAAAAATAATAATTATTTATTACCGTATTTTATACATCAAGTATTACAATTTAATCATAATCTTTAAATACAATTCTAATATTATGATTTAGAATTTTCCACATTTACTATTTGGTATTGTGTACAGTTATAAAATATACTGATATAACTTTAATGTACTAGTAATTATATAAGAAAATATCATAATGCATATCACAAGCTGAAATAGATAGAAAAAACAGAGCAAAACTCTCCATACAGTATTGCCACCTGTGCTAAACAGAGTAATTAATGGATGCCAGAAGGCTTGTGCATAAAATCCCTATCTAATGCCTACTCATCCAATATCCCCAGACTAGTTTCTGGCTTGTGGCCTTCATCAGTGAGGAGCTTTGGATCTGAGAGCACTGCATCTTGATGCAGTGCTCTCAGATCCAAAGCTCCTCACTGATGAAGGCCACAAGCCAGAAACTAGTCTGGGGATATTGGATGAGTAGGCATTAGATAGGGATTTTATGCACAAGCTTTCTGGCATCCATTGATTACTCTGTTTAGCACAGGTGGCAATACTGTACGAAGAGTTTTGCTCTGTTTATCAACAATTAATGTGCTAGTATACGAATGTGATCATGTGATGCTTAATAGATAGAAAAAAATTTCAAAACACTATTCATGATGCAATGCGATGCACTGTGACTTCTCCTATTTTGTAATCAGGAATCTATGCCCAGAGAAACTGGATAATCACTTTACCTTTCTTTTCCATTCCTCACCTTGTTTTTTCCATATTCTTCTCTATCATGCTCCTTTCCACAACATAATCTTTGTCAACTCGATGGCCTTTATATCTAAATCCCCCTTATCACCCAGCATAAAAAACCAAGAACCAACTTTCTGTATAGTAACTTTGTTTATATTTATTCTTCCACAACTTCATAATTTGTACCCTTTCTGCTTGCAGGCATTTACATTCAATACACATGTTAAGATATCTCATCAACAGTCTCTGTGAATAAATATAAAATGTGAACTTCAAACAGCTAAACTTAAAATATCAAGTTTTTTTTATCAAAAACAAACAATATGGGAATTAAAGTTCTATGAGTAGAAATTGATCTTCAAATGTCAATGAGATCCCATGTGCTATGAAATAAATTTTGTGATGATATTCTATTGTCTCTTGCTTTTATCATTCTGATTTTTCTAATTATTATCTTCAAAGGATCTGTACAATTAGAATTAAAGATAATATCACATCGAGTTAGCCATAAACTATATATTAAAAAAGTGACACTTCTAATATCAGCAAAAACTCCTGCTTTAATTGCTTGTATCAATACATGTATCAAAGAGCCTTTACGTTTATAAATAAAGCTAATAAAATATCTACAAACTTGCAAATAACTGCATTAACCAAAAATGTGTTCAATCGTGTCTTCATCTCTGTGACATAAAACCACATAGACCATCAATTGAAGTAAATCCACAGTTTCTTGTTAAAAAACTACAAGTGGGTAGTGCATTTAAATTTATTTTTATCAGGAAATCAAAACATTTTGGCTCTAGACCCCACCATCTGAACTTTTTCAACAGATTAAATGTTGTCAAATTAAGACTTGAATTAATAGGCACTATTGCTTCATTAATGAGATAATAAGCCTCCCAGTATTGAACTTTTTGTGATTTAGATGGATTAGGAATTAGGTTCATTTTTTAAATTTCAAATAATAACTTAGCCAACCAGCAATTCATTGTTGGAGATGGGATATCAGTAGGATCAACATCAACTAAATAAAATTCTTGAGGGATAAAATGATTCAGTCTCAAAAATAAGTTGAAGGCCCGCTGGAATCTAAACACTTTCAGTGAATGCAGCCCAAGACCACTTAGTCTTGTAGGTGTGTGCATCTTTCTGAGGCTAATTGCTACAGTCTCTCCCCCCCCCCCCATAGTAGCTTAGAACAAATTAAATTGATACCATGAATGAATTTAGCTGTAAATTTAATAAAAGGCATGAAATAAGTAATCCTTGGAAATAGCAACATGTTCAAAAGAGCTGTCTTGGAATAAAGAGACATATATACTTTCTGTAGAGAACCAATTATTCTGTTAGTTACTAATATGATTGAATTTTGGACCAAGCTGAGAAAGATTAAAAGAAAATCCAAGAAATTTCTGCTGTGAAGGGTGAGGGAATATTTTTTCCAGAGAATAGTCTCCATGCTGCTGATTTTTCAAAGTTGAAACTAAGCCCTGAATCTTCTGAAAAAGAGGATATAAGCTTCATGAGATCTGGAATGTACTTATGAGAAGGCAGGAATATGGCTATATCATCCATGTATGCAATTAGATGCATTTCTTTATTAATGTAAGGAATGAAGATTCCAGGAATATTTTTCTCTATAGATTTCAAGAAAGAATTAACATATAAAATAAATAAAAGTGCACTTAAAGGAGAGCCCTGAGGAATAGATTTAATAGGAATGAAAGATTCCGTTAATTTACCATTTAAAAATATAGCAATTTTCCTATTAGAAAGTAGATTAGAAATTATGTTAATTATCCCAGGATTAATATCCATGTCAGCAAGCAACTGAACCAAGTGTGGAATCCTGACAGAATCAAATGCAGCTGCAATATCCAGCTGGACAACAATGGGTTTTGATTTTCTATTCCTTCTGATATGTTGAAAAGGCTAATCACTTCTAATGTTGAAGCACCTTTTTTTGCAAATTGACAGCTAGATATTTGTAATAGAATCTAATCCTGGATTTTATCCTTAATTATAGATTCAATAATCTTTATTAACAGAGGAGTCATTGAAATAGGCCACAGATTTCCAAGAGGGGAGTATATAATTTTCTTCTTGAGAAATGGTACCATGGCAATAGGATATAGATCATCAATTAACCATGAACCTGCAGCAAGATAATTAATCATATTACAGATAATTGGTATAGAAAAGGCTTTAAGAGGCTTTAGTATAAATTTTGGAATACCATGTAGACCAGGATGAGTACTATCAGGTATTGATGTAAGTTTAGAATGGACATCTACCTCAAGTATTCCATGTTCAAGATCACATGACTCATTATTTAACTCCTGTTGAAGTAGAAAGTTAGAATCAGCTAATTTTGTTTGATAGTGAAATAAAATTTTAATCAACATAGGAATCCCTGAAAATATGTCATCCCCTATTTTAATAGCCATTGGAATCTTGGCTTTCATCTTGTAGCCAAGAGCCCATCTTATATACCCTCTTGAAAAAGTATGAGGTTTCTTAAGGTTTAATTTTGATTTTTTAATAGCCAGATACTCATAAAGAATTTGTTGTGTATTGAGAAAAGTTGTTTTAGAGAGATAACCTTATGTACTGCTGATTGACTCGGTGGTAATTTTTTCAGGCTTTCTTGAATTGCATCAATTTCATTGAGAAGAGCTATTGGTCCTCTATTTCTCTTAGTATAAAATGGGATTAATGTAGATAAAATGTTTACGAATGCAAACCAACTCTCTGTTGGTCCAATAGAAAGAATATTAATTTTACGAAACAAAATGTATGCTTCAGAAACAATTGCTTCCAGAGCAGCAGATTTCAGCAATAATCTAATTGTAGTCTTGGCTGGTAGAGAGTGTTGAGAAGGAAGGTCAATGTTCAAAGATACTATAAGAGCATGATGATCAGAAAAAGCAACCGGGGATAAAGATGGATCAATGTAAAAATGCAGATCTGGTGAGTAAAATAGAAGATCAATTAAGGAGGAGTGCTGTTTAGTATAAAAGGTACATGCATTAGGAGGAAAGAATCCCTGTGCACACATCAAACGCGTATTTAATAAATGTAGATATTTGCGATTAAATTCATCATAACCAATATTAAAATCCCCAAGCAGGAATGTAGGAAAAGGATTTGAATTTAAAGCAATATTTATTAGTTGAATAACATTGTAAACCAGTGAAACCTCTTTTTTAAGGTATAGAAAGATAACATTAAAATTATAAGAATTTAAGTTGATGGTAACAAAAATCATATAATTATTCAAAGACAAATCTTAAAACTAATAATTGTAGAAGCATAAGGAATTAACATAGCAACACCACCAGAGGGATGATTTGCAGTTGAAAAGTGAAATGATCCAAACTTGTATAACTTTTCTAATAATACAGGGTCTGATTTGAAATGAAGCTTCGTTTCTGCAAAGCATATCATATTTGGAGAGCAAATTCGTAACCAATGACCAATAACATCAATCCTCTTTGCAGAGTTCAGTCCACAAACATTAACACCAGCCAATTTAAAATACATAAATAAACATCAACAAATAAGAAAAACAACAATGTATAATATAAAAAAAAATAGAAAGACATTTTTTCCAGCATTAACTTTCTCCTAAGGATCAATTATTGTATCTGTACTAATCCTGTTAAACTCTTCCTGTGTATGAATCTCAGATGCATGCAGAACCCTATCAGTATCAGTCAGATCATTGTCAAAAGCACATGGCAGCATAACTGGCTGAGGTAAATCAACTTTAAAAGAATCCCGAGGGCAATTATTCCACATAGAATCTATGATCAATACTTTACTGTTATGCTTGAGCTTCTTCCCTTTATTTCTTCTAGAGCCCATCTCACTATCCGAGGAGCTTCTACTCACATCAGAAACACTCTTAGAAACTATTGATGAAGAAAAGACCTTTGACTTAATCCCAGTATTTGAGGCTTTCCTCTTAGTCTTTAGCCATTGTGTTGAAAGCTCTTCAGTCAACATAGAGTCAGATTCCAAACCTGTCTCCAAAGATTTAGATTTGTTAAGCATCTTATCTTGTGAAGAAGAGTTCAACAAGTCATAAGAATTTTTAGTGAATACTTGTGCTGTATTAGAATCAAGAATTTCTATTAATGGAGGCTCCATAACATCTTGTGTATCAAACATTAGTAGGTCAGTTGTGTGCAAGCTTGTCTGAAGTTTATCATTGGAATATTCATCTTGATTAATAGAAATATTATTTGTTGTGCATTTATGAAATTTTTTTTTTTTAATATGACATTTATTACAAAAACGATTTGGACAATTACTCACTACATGTGTTTCGCATCTTACATAAGAAACATTGTGGCAGTATACCCCTAAATGATATAATTATTGGTGCTGTTTCACTGCAATGGATAGTTGGTATAGAAGTGGGAACTATTCCTTTATAGAGAGACAATTTGAATATTGCAGAGTTTGTAAGCACATGGCGATTAGTGTTATTCATTAAAATATAAGAAAAATCACTAACAGTACCAAAAGGCTTCAGTAAGTTTTGTAAATGTTGTTTATCAAAGTTTATGTAACAATTTTTAATTTGTCCTTCCAGAACTCTAGGTCTGTTTAAATCCACTGTAACAACTATCTTGTCACCACAAAATTTCAATCCATTCTGTAAAAATTCTTTTTGCCATATACTATGACACTCAATCATAACATATCTGTTATTTGGATGATTTAAAACCTTGTATATATGTTGCCAATAACCCTTTGATTCAATATGATAACAAAATTGTTGTATTGGAAAAGGCAAAAGATTTTTCAATTTATCTGTAACAGCTAATATAAGAGTTTTATCATTATAATAAAAAGCAAAAGACGTGAGTAGATGCTGTGGAATGGATTGATTAAAGTCACTAATGATCACATTGAGTTGGAGATCATCCATACCAACACATGTAAATAATTCTTCTGTCATCACAATATCATCTTTTACAATATCTTCATCACATGAATCATAACTGAGCAAGTCATATTTAACTGAATTTGTATTATTTGAGTTCTTAGACTGAACCATATTAGCATATGAAATATTTTTCAATATTATATTTCTGTGTAAGATCCTTTATTTTCTTTTCATTTTGTTTTGAAAACTTTGCTAAATTTTTTTTTACTATTTTCCCTTTCAAGTAACTCAGGAAAATCTTCAAATGGGATCATATTTCCCTCATCACACTTTAAAAATTTACTTGTTGATGGCTTAGAATCAGAAATAATTTTTTTAAATAGATTTATTATTAATACACAATTTTTAAGCTCTACTGATGTTTCTTTTGTCTTTAAAAATTTTCCAACGTTGTTAACGCTATTTATTTTTAAAACACTCTTTTCTCAGTTTACCACGATCTCTTTAACATTTTTTTTTAAAATCTGAATTTTGTACAGACTTAGAATTAATACTTCTTTCATTATTTTCATCATTAAAATTAATATTTTCATTTAAAGTAATAGATGTAGAGTTTCTTATCAAATTTCCTTCATTTACTAAGGTTTCTTTATGCCTTTCCAATTGTTTAACATTAAAAACGCTATTCTTTTTAGAATTATTATTTTTAGAATTTGATACGATTGTTTTTCTAATTTATTACTTGGTGAATTATCTTCTAAATTTATGTTAGAATTAACAACAAGCTGTTGCTCATTTAAATTAATTTTTTCATGTAAAGAAATGTCTAAATAATTTTTTTTTACCTCTTTTCCTTCTTATTTTCCTTGAATTTATAGAATTTTCATGGTCATATTTTTGAGTTTGATCTAGTAGATTTAGAAAACGTTTTAAACTCTGCTTCTGAATCTCCTAAAGGATCCAATTTTTGAAACCTTCTGATATCAAGTTTAGCTGTTTGAAGTTCAGTTTTTATATTTATTCACAGATGGCATTGCTGAAATATCTTAACATTGTAAAGGGTGATTTGAATGTTTAGTAATTATATATACATATATATTTCAAAATGGAGTTAATATTAATTATAGTTTATTAGATAAGATGATTTTATCTAATTGATTTATTAATAAAGAAATCTATTTAATTGTTTTGATTTTATAAAAGAAAGAAAAATGAAATTGACATTTGCTTTAGCTGCTCTCTGAAAATATAAATAAAAAAGTCACACAAAGTGAGGTCGAGTGAATATTGAGTGATAGATACACTAAGTTATGGTGAAATTAGCTAAAAGTTGTTTTACATTCAATGCTTTTGTTCACTGACACTTTGATGAGGTGAAGCTTGCATTTCTCACTTTGCCACAAAACAGGACATTAACATTTTACCACATCATGTAAATGTTTCAGAACTTGCATCTGACCATTGCGAATTAATTCTATCAGAAAAATGCCATTTGTGTCAAAAAATATCAGCATTGTCTTGATATTGGACTTCACGTACCACAATCTTTATGAATGTGGTGAATTTGACACTTCCATTAAACTCCTCATAAACTATTTGATATTGTGTACAGTTATAAAATGTACTGCTATAACTTTAATGTACTAGTAATTATATAAGAAAATATTATAATGCATATCGCAAGCTGAAATAGATAGAAAACATTCAAATCACCATTCATGATGTTAAATTATTTCAGCAACGCCCTCTGTGAATAAATATAAAATCTGAACTTCAAACAGTTCTTCCACCAATTATAAGTAGCAGAACTGAAATAATATAAATATTAGTTTGTTCCTGAAAAGTATTATGTAAGCTGTAGTCATGTAATATTTGTGATCTTTAATACAAAGAAGACAATGCAAATGATTTATTTTTACATGTCCTATCAATACCATTGCACAATCTGCCTGTCTTTATCAGAATACCTACGAGTATAAAATGATCATTTATACTTGCAATCCCAAATCTTAAAGAAATAGATTTCTGATGATGTATGTAATTAAAAATAAAATTTAAATATATACCAAATGAACACAAAGCTTCATTTAATACAGTCATCAATTAATCAACACAAGATAGAAATAATTTCTTCTTATTTTAAAGACCTTTTGATTAATTAAATATAAATCAAGTATATAATCCTCAATAAAACTGCTTATTAATAATTACATTCTTTATTTATTTTGCATGTGTATTTGTTTTCAATTTAGCTATTAATACAATATTAAGAAATCTATAGAGATTCCAAACGAAGAGAAAGACTCACTAAAATCTTCATTAAATCTTTAAATACTGACGCAGTAGCCATTATGTGGGTCATGTCAGTGGTAATTTCATTCCATTTATGAAGCAGATGAGCACAGTAACCATTGATTTTACAGAGTTAATGAGATTTCAGTTGCACTTAGCAAAATCAAATCCAGTTACTTTTAGTGTTGAAATTAAAGAAATAATTTTTTTTGCAACTTTAAAAGAAATCTGTTTGTTATAACGGTTCTAGTAAACTATTAACTGTGCATCCTTTGGTGGCGCTGTTTCTAGTTAAAAGCAGAGCGTTATAACATTACCGGGCCGCTAGATTTTTTTTATCTAATAGATCGTATTTTAGGCTATATTTTTTTAATATTTAATATATTGTTGTTGTTTGTTTTGGACATAATTATTTATTTATTTTAATATATTGTTGTTGTTTGTTTTGGACATAATTATTTTTTTTTGTTTTCATTTGATAAATTTAAAACTATAAAGGAGATTTTGACCTTTTTTTTGGATCTCAAAAGTACATAATTTTTGACATACGCCTTTATTTGGGGGGGGGGGGGATTTCCATTCTAAATCTACTGTTTCTTTTTTACATACGTCTTTTATTTTTTGGTTTTGGATTCGATACATTTCAAAGTAATAAGAGACAGTTTTAACTTTTTCAATAAAACGTCCGGTATTTTTATTCTTTTTTAACAACAAAAATTAAACTCGGGTTCATTTTTAAAATCTACTTAACGTGCTGTTTATTGATTTAAAACAACAACAAAAAACCTCTTTTTGCTTCTAAACGGAACGAATAGGTATGTCAAAAGAAGCAGTTTTTTTTTTTTTAAAAAATCAATCAATCAAGAGATGTCCAACAAACTACACCGCCCCTTTTTAACACTGTCATTCTGGGTGTTAATTACATGATTTACAGATAAAAATAATCGCAAACAATACACAAATTCTTTCCAGAAAATAAATTTATTAACCACATATGACTGAACTAAATCAACTGTAACGAATGGCAGGATGTTTTGGGCTTGAAAAAATGCAACTGCCTCACTTTCTCTGTTTGGGACGTCCCACAAATATAATAACGTGGTAGACATTTTGTTCTTCTTTTTCAACTCTCGTCCGAGTCACGACAGAAACGGTATTTTTCCGCAAACAACTCCAATCGTCTGCCAGAGAGCTTGAGAAATTTTACCTTTGTCTTTTTTGACCCCCCAAAAAGCCAAAATTAGCCAAAAAAAAAAAAAAAAAATTTGACAAATATCAATAATACGCTGAAAATTACTAGTACGCAAAAATCTTTCAGTTGGGAAATACAGAAAATCATAAACATCAACAAATAAACACTTGAAAAAGAAGACAATGCTAACACTCTCATTTTAAATTCTAGCGACGATACAAATTCTGTCAATATGCATAGGAATTCAACCCGCAATGAAATCAACGGCAAACTATACGATCATAGTATTGTTAGTAGACGTAGTGTTATTGATACGCGGAAGTAATTGGCCGCGTATTATAACCACTACATACGATCTACTCGTATATTAATGACCACTCGTTTATTAGCCGTAGGTTCGGCCGCGAAAGCGGTATAATTCTACGTTTTTACACAGAAACAGCGCCAACACAGGCTGCACAGTGAATAGTTTACTAGTACCATTATAACTATAATTTTTAAATCATAGATTCTTTGGTTGAATATCCAGAAAGAGGATTTAAATTTGAGCTGAGTCTTAGGTGGTGAAGCTGTATTTTGAATTATTGGCAAGTCCAATCTCTCTAACAGCCTTTATAATTTTCTTTTAAGGCAACTTCTCTTTTGATAATTGACAGTTGAATATGTAAAAGAAAGAAGTCACTGAAAAAGAATAGGGTTGAGTATGTCAAATATTTCTCATGATAAAATTTGAATAATAGTTCAGTGTCGGAACTTTTTTCCTAACAGGAGCAAAGTATTTACAGTAAAATATGCTAATGCCATGGAAGCTGTATATAAATTATTTACATCATAATCTGAAGTCATGCTAACCACCTTTCCAAGGAAGTTAATTTTGATATAACTTAGACAAATAAGGAAAATGGTTATTCCTTAATAGCATGGGATAGAATTGTGTTTTGATCTGTTATTACAAGAGATTAAGAATATGAGATAATTCCTTGTTGTTTAGATGAATAGTTGAACTACTATTTTCATTGGATTTGAAATAAGACCTTTGTTTTTGAAAGAGATTTCCAATCTTTTTATAACCCTATTAAAAGGATAATTTTTAAGAAATCAAAAAAATTTCATGGCATAGTCTAATTTTCTGCATTCTATATCTGAATTGTGTGAGATGGATAGTTCTATAAAATTTTGTATTTACTACAATATAATTTAATATCATTTGCATTTTTTTATTTATCAAAAACAGGCTTATTCAACTATGTATACAACAAAAGAAAAAAAAATAGCAAAAACTCACTCCTCCAGAGAGGAATGTCCAACATTAACAAAATTCCATGTGTAATTCACCACAAAGTTAGGAGCTAACTTCAAATCTCTTTCTTTGATTTCTTTTAATTTTTGTAGAAAAATTAATTTTTGATCAGGCAAAACTGACTTGAAGACTAGAATGCATCTGGCAAACCATAGACAAAAAGTAAAAGAAAGTGGCACTTCTTATAGTTGCAAAATCCCCAGAGGCAATACCTTCTATGAGTGTGTTGATAATTGGATATTTTGGTATATACATTTGATTAATCAATATTCTACAGTCCTGAAGAGATGAACAATTGTTGAAAATGTAAAATATGGTATCATCCTCCCTATGGCAGAATGAGCATTTGATTTTATTAGAGAGCATTTTGTCAAATAAATTAAGTTTTTTTTCTGCTTTAAGAATTTTTGAAGTTTTAGAAAATCAATGCCTGTTTTTAATTTATCAAAGAAATTGTCAATATAAATTGTTAAAAGATAAAACTTGTCTACAGTAGCTTCTTCTGCTCTAAATCTAACATTCTCAATAGATAGATGCCTTTCAATTAATAACAAAATTATTGTCAGTGTTATTTTTTTAAAAACCAACATTTTATGCAACATGTAATGACATTTGATAATTTTTCTTTTGTGGATATATGGCAAATTTTTTGGAATGGCTTTTGTATGATGCTTTCCAACCATGCTTTGGCTTTAAATCATAATTTTTTAATACAGTTCTTCTGTTGTCATGTCTTTTATCACTTTCTAAAAATTTTGAGAAGTCTGATATATAAATTGGAAACTTCATTAGCAATGATAATAAAATTCTTTTAGAGGTATGTTTACATCCATCAAACTTTTTTAATAGTGGCTAAATCTAGTTTTGTTTCTCAATGATCTTTCTTTTCCACCATCAACTAATGAGTTTATTTAATTGCAAGCAATTTCAACAAATTTATGAAACAAAAATTGATTACTAATAACACTGCTGATTTGGTTTCAACCTGGAATTAATTGTTTTCAATATCCATGAGGGAAGAATTTTCTGGTAGCTGTTATTAAGTGTTTATTATCATAATATATCATACCATTTATAATTTTTTTTAAAACTTTATCAATACTCTTTATTTATATCAAAAGTAACACTTAATAAAGTGTTTAAGAAGTTGTAAATGGTATATGTTAAAGTAAAAAGTTGTTACCATAATAAAAGGGAATTGGAAATTTTTTTATTAATATTCTGCACAAGATATCTAATATCTTAAATTTTTTCTTAGAATAGGATTATTTTGAGTATTGGAATGTGGTTTCCAAGAGTGATTAGTATATTGGCTATTGGGAAAATAATCTAATATTAATAATTCATCAGTTAATGGTGAACTATTTTTGTCAAGGCAAAACAAAAATCACTAATTTTTCTGTCCTCATCTTGCCATCTGCCTAATTAAGCTATTTCTCCTTCCTTGGCACCATCAACTGCTTGCTATTTAATTCTATACACTTTAAAAATTGATAACATGATTGATCTTCATTTACATATCTTCAAAGACTATTATAAAAATTGAAATCTTTTATAAAAAACAAAGTACTGAAAAATTCTGGAAGGTAGGGTGAGTTTATATTGAGGATTTGTAAGCTTATACACACAAAATCATTTGAACTATCTTCAATGAAAATTGTTTGCTCCACAAGATAGTTTGAAAGAAAATTACCACATTATGTTTGGAATGCATTTTATCAATCCATTTTATTTCAGGAATTTTAAAAAGATATGCATTATTAATACAATGATTATAAATGTTATATATAGAGCTCACAAATAAGCTCTTAACAAGTTTTGCAGAATATTCCTAATCCCAGACTGGTTTCTGCTACTGGTGTCCTCAATAAATTAGATCATGTGACATCTGATTTGATTTTTTTTTTGTAATTTAATATAATGAACCTGATTGAAATCCGGTTCAATGGTGTTGTTATTAAACAAAAAAAAAAAGAAATTTATTAAGCTTTTAATTTTAATTAAACGTAGAGTTTAAATTTGCAATATTATTTAAAAAGAATGCGTGTATCCAAGTATACATGCGTTTATATGTAAAACGGATTTTTTAAAAATGTTTATCGATTTATTTTAAAATAGTTTTCATATACCACCTGTTTTTAAATCCATTTGATTTAAAGACAAGCTGGCTAGCTAATTGCATTCCTGTTGCTTTTGTTTTAATTATTGTAAACAATTTTGATAGCGGAGATTTGATTTTTTATGTTGTTGTTTTCATTTCAATAAACCCTGGGTGGAATTCTTGGATAGATTGAGCGGGAGATTAATATTTGCCCTGCCTAAGGCATAGAAATTGGACAACAAGTAAAGTGTTTCACGGGAAATGGAGCAACATATAAATAGCCCCGAAAATTTGGAGTGTCAATTAATTCATTGTTCGTTGATAGACAAGCTGTTTATCAAGTGAGAATTTATATCAGCATGGACATTTAATTTCTTAAAGGACACCAGCTGTGATTAAATACTTTTGCCTGCAACAAAATGAAAAATTCTATACTTGTTACCACCACCCGAATGGCTTGCTAACTCCACAAAAGACGGATCCCTGACTTCCAAGTTTGCTCCAGTAATGCCTTGAACACCTAAAAGAAGCCGGAACCTCTCTACATCTACCTTGCTGCCTAAAGAACCTGAAAATGAACTTAAGTAAAAGTGCACACTCTACGTGAACTTTGTTTTACCGAAAGGTAACTATTTTCGTTTTTATTCTTCCCAGGGTAAATTAATTCTCATTAAATCTCCGCTCAATCTAATCATAAATATGTCTTCTTAAATCAATATAGCCTCATATCTAATATTTGCTGTGTTTTCCAATATTTTATAGTGTGGCTTGGAATCTTAGTTTTAAGCTTCCAATTTGATTTCAGTTTTGTTTATTGGAGAGTGACGAATGAGTTTTATATTTTATGCCTCGCTTTTGTAAATGCTTTAGCAGTCTTGTATATAATATTTTTTTATGCTTACCTGTAATTATTTAGTATTCAATAATTAATTTTATACTCTATGTTTGCCCTCTTGCTAAATCTCCAAAACTCTTTTGGCTGACGACTTTATTGTCTGATTTTTGCAGGTGGAGATTTTGTTTCTAATATCTCTAAAGGTGGAAATTAGAATTGTGTTTTTCTTTGTAATTTTATAAGTCGTCAGCAGGAAGATAAAATTTATCCTTTCTTAAATTACAGGTGAGCAATACTTTCATTCTGCTAGAGTATTTAAACTTTTGATATTTCGTACTCATGTCCACTCTCTGATAGATTTCTTTTTGTATTTATTTTGTGTGCTTTAAATTTGTCCGAGCGTGTGCTCAGAATTTGTTTGTAAGTTTATTTTCTTTAAATGCTGGGCAGACGTAACTATTTTTCTAATTATTTACTTGTCCCTTAGTGGGATCTTTAATTATTAATTTTAAAGTAATTTTCACCAATAATTTGGTTGGGATTCACCAGTTTTAATTGTTTCTTCATTTCAGTCATGTTTGTCGGTTGTTCTTCAGGTGGATCAATCACCGTTATTTTAAATGTAGTAATACGTACAGCTCATACCGATATAAGGACATTCGAGGTCTGACCAATTTTTAGATCTCAAACAGCTCATCGGCGCTGGATTCTTTGATCTATTTCAGGGGCATATGGTTTAAATATCTGAAAGTGAAAACCAATGTTTAGGTGAATCCTCTGCTGAATGAAATTTGCTTCCTCCCTTTTAAATTTGTTTATTAGAAGATCAGTCAGTCTGTCATAGCTTTGCCTTTAGTATGTCTGGTACACGCCTGAGTTAACCCCCATCTATTGTGTCATAAACTTATATTTAATAATTTATTTTCTCATAATAAAATTTATGAAATATGTTTAAACTTAATTTGGCTGACGTTTGTCTTTGTGCTTTTGTCTCAATTGTCTAAACAATTTAAGATCTCTTGTTTCTCCCTGAGTCTAGTCAGTGCAAACCATCATCATCATCTATTCTGATCACAGTAAACAAATTTTCCAGACACGTAGTGGTCTGGTGGCGCCCTCTGTTTCAGATAGATTTAGTATCCGGTATAATAATGATAGGCCTTCTAAAATACAATTATATCAACATTATGCTAAACAATTACTTTATAGAGCACCTTCATTTTTGATTTTGCTATAGTCTCAGTATTAATTTGAAGTAACTTTATTGTGTTTTTAGTAAAGAGAAGAATTTTTTCTAATGAGTATATCTAGAATTTGAGGTGTTCCATGGTGGCCAATAACATTGTAGTCATTTTTCATTTTAAAAGTATAAGACCACATCTTTGTGCTATTCCCTATATAATTGCTGAAATTCATATTAATTATTTAATTCACACGATCACCATTTCTTATGCTTGCTCATAACTGTTATTAAAACAGGCAAAACTCTCCATACAATAGTGCCACTCAGTGCAAGCCAGAGAAATCAATGGATACCAGAAGGCTTGTGCATAAAATCTCCATCTAGTGCCTACTCATCCAATATCCCAAGACTAGTTTCCGGCTTGTGGCTTTTGTCAGTGAGGAGCCTTGGATCTGAGATCACTGCACCCAGATCTTAGGATCAAATGCAACCCTCCAGCAGCCATCTTTTATCTCTACTTAACTACAAAACTATGAGAATAAAATTGAAAATACAATAATATTTTCAATCTAAGCTCATTCGCTTATATAGTCATATAGGTCTTTTCTCAGTTTAGTACTCATACATTTTGGTGTCTTTGGTTCTTCAATAACCATAGATAATGAGCTTAGATTGAAAATATTATTGTGTTTTCAATTTTATTTTCATGGTTTTGTAGTTAAGTAGAGATAAAAGGTGCCTGATGGAGGGTTGCATAGGGTCCTAAGATTTAGGTAGTGCTCTCAGATTCAAGACTCCTCACTGATGAAGGCCATAAACCAGAAACTAGTCTGTGGATATTGGATGAGTAAGCACTAGATAGGAATTTTAAGCACAAGCCTTCTGACACCCGTTGATTACTCTGGCTTGCACTGAGCAGCACTACTGTATGGAGAGTTTTGCCTGTTTTGATTATTTAATTATGAATTTCTAACTTTAACCAGGTATTCACCAACATGAAATACAATTCCAAATAGAAACATTGTTTGACTTCATGTACTAATGGTGTTATTTATAGAATGGTTAAATATGATATAATTAATCATAGAGTACTAAAAATATATGGCTTTTACATTGTGAGTTTGTTACATCTGTATGAATTTAAGTTGACTCAAGCTTTTTAACAAGGAGAAATGATCGGCACAACAGTATTGACAGAACATGGAAAAGGAGATTCTTTCCTTTTTCTTGCATTTAATTTCAAAGTGTTGTATATATATTAACACAAGATAATAGGTCAGACTTATCTATGTCATAAAATATTCAATTTGTTGTGTTAAGGCAAGCTTTGTAAGTAAAAGATGCACTTCATTTTTTACTATGTCAGTCTGAGATTTTTAAATTCCTAGAAAATCATATAATCTCCATTCAACAGGCAAGTATAATATGTTTTGAAAGTAGATTAGTAATAATCAATCATTTTTAAAATGTCCAACCTCATCTGCTGTTTATTATTATTTAGATAATAAACTTGATTTTTTACATAAAGTAAGATGATACATAAATGTAAATCATATGGCAATAGCTCAAGCTATTTAATGTGGTTCATTTAAAATTCTTAAGCCATTATAGTTCAAGGGTCAACTTGTTTGGCTCTATTAAGGTATAAGACTACAGTGAAAGGTGGAATTCATCTGTTAATTATAACTGTTGCCTTGATAACAGGTTGAACATTTATAGTGTAAATAAGCTTGGGTTATTATCATGTGACTAACATTTATGAACTACTTTAATTACTACAAAGGTTTTTTTTATCTAAAATAATAATGAATAGCAGATGAGTATGAAAGTTTTAAAAATGATTGATTATTACTAATCTACTTTTAAAAATATATACCTGCTTAATGGGTTTATTTAAATTTTTAGAAATTTATAATTTTCAGTATCAATTTTATTATCTACATATCCTACACTATAAGAAAAAGTGGAATCCATCTTTTACTTATAGATGTTACTATGAAAATTGATTGGATTTATGGTGTAGATAAGCTTGGGTTGCTAATGTGTAATTTATATTTTATAAACTATCTAACTTTAGCAAAAGCAAGTTTCTTTTCTAAATAATAATACATGCATAAGACACAATGTCTCATAGCCACAACACAGTCAATAAATGAATAATCATGATAGGGCATCTGCAGATGTTTTATTATTAGAAAAGAAAAATGTATACATACAAAAGTTATTTAACTAAATATTAAAATAAAGTGTCAAATAAATTATTTAAAATTAAGACATTTCTTTGATAGATTATTTAATTTATTTCTGATTCTGACAAAACTAATAATGTAAAATCAAATTATATAATGTATCAAAGAAAAGATAAACACTATTTAAAGTTTTCAAATACAAACAACAAGTTTGTAATAATGCACAAGTAGACAACACACATTATTAGATTACATAACATTTTGAATAGTATTATTCCTTCAGGTGTCGCTGGCATGACTAGTGACAATATTAGCATAGGGCTTGAACTTATACCTTTAGATTTTTGAATATCAAATTTTAAGGCAATGCTGTGACAAACTGATCTCTAAAGGTGTAAGCTCAACTCCTATGCTAATATTGTCATTGGTTAGGCCAGAAACACCTTAAGAAGCGTGGAGAATGAAATGTGTAATATACTAACTTGTCTTATCTATTTAATAATTGTTTGTAATTGAAAAGTTTAAATAAATTTTAAAATTTTCTGGACATTCAACATTTAATGGTAGATGGTGGATAGTCCAACATATTATAACAAAAGATAAACACTATTTTATAAAAAGAAAGGCACTGTTTTAATGGATATATAATTATAAAAATTAATTTAAACATATCTTCTATTAAAATTAAAATTAATTAAAATTATTTTCGTTTTTAAATCAAAATAATATGCATTGATGAATATAATATATAAAAAATAATTTTATTATAGTTACAATCTTTGTTTTTATTATCCAAAAAAAAAAAAACTCCTAGCTTTCACCCTCATTTTTATTATTATGGACATTATTTAGTATATAGACATATATAATGTGAATTATATTAAAAGTTTAAAAAGTTAAGAAAAAAACTATTGCTATCAAATTACTACACTGGTTGGAGTTTGGGGCAACACACAATTGCATGCCAATGGTGCTATGCTATTTTCACAATCTCATATATATGACAACCATTGTTTGCTGTACCTGAAATTAAATATTATAGATAAGCTTAAGTTGTTATTAGGTGATATATATATATATTTTGCTGTTGTGGTTTTAGCTAAATTAAAGGGCTAAGCCTACTAATATATGGAGTATCTGAATTAAGTTCAGGCCCATATGATTTTTTCAGTTGGAGAGCTGACTTTAAGGACATGTAGATATCTAAAAGTTTCAGATCTTCTAACAATTAACTTTTAGATAAATGCTTGCTTGAGTTGGTTTTTTAAATCTAATGTCCCAACTCCTCACTGAAGAGACCCATAGGTCGAAACCAGTCTGGGGATGGGGACAATCCAAGATAAAAATGATTTGAATGCCTTCTCTTGTAATAGCATTTATCATAAATAAATAAAAAAAAAAAAAGCTTGTTTAGAGCTATTAGCATGCTCTTAATTTTACATATATATATATATTCTCACAGATAAATAAATTTGTAGTATTTTTTGTGGCAGTTTCAATGTAATAAAAATATCATAGCTAAATAGCTGATGTTTCAGTATAATAACAAGCATCAGTTATTTAGCTATTATATTTTTATTATATGGAAGCTCTTGGAAATAATAATATGAATATATGTATATAATACAAATAAAATATCCATTAATTAAAAACTATTGTAATAATAATAAAAATAATATATAAACAGTAATTAACTATTATATATAGTTTTCAATCTGCAAAAATAATCTTGATTAAATCCTTAACCCTCCTTAACTGGTGTTAAATTCAAAAACAAAAAGGAAGCAAACATCATCAATTCAAATTCCACAAATCCTGAATTTTAATGTTAACAGATTGTCTATTAATTATATTCATTTTATTTCTATTTGTTAAAATTGTCTCCTTAATTTTTCTTTTATTGTGATTTCTCTCTTCATGAAGAATCTTAACACTTTCAATATCAAACTTAAATTTATATTTATATGTCCTTTCCTGATCTAAGAAAACTGAAGCAGTCATTAAATCATTATTATTTTTACTTTTCACATGCTTGTATAGCAATTCATGCTTCTTTAATTCTTTTTTAATGTTGCACCTCAATTCACCTATATATGATAACATACATCCACAAAAAATTTCATACACATTACTTTTCTGCTTGACCGGTATGATAATTTTAGAATTATTCACTAACTTATTAACATTATTTGTAACACAAAATAAAACATTAAACACATCCTTCCTTATACATAGTCTTAAAATTTTTTATTTGAGCATTTGAAATATATGAAATAGATATCTATTTTTTGTTCTCAATCTTCAACTCTTTAAAATCATTATAACTCTTTTTAAATTGACATAAAATATTAATCTGTTCAATCTTATATCCAACTTCAAGCAATTCTTGGCAAACATCTCAATGTTTTTTTTGATTTATCACACTGGTAATGACATAATTTTTTATTTCAAAACAAAAAAGATCTGAAACTTGTCATCTTATGCATAATTGGTACTTTTGATTTGTTTATTGCTAGTGAAGCCAAATTTATTAAAAACTATTTAAAACAAATATATTTTTGCTTAGAATAAATTTAATAATTTTTGCTAGTTATTGACCAGGAATGTAAGTTCTGAAATATTATTAATCCAAACATTTTAAAATTATATATCTTAATTATGTATTTAAGATATACATTTGCCATGGTTTTTATAAAGGCAATTTTTGATGCTAAATCTTATGAAGACAATTAAAATATTATAAATGAATAGTGAAAACAAAAAACTAGTCATATGAGCAAATAAATTAGAAGTCCTATTAGATACATAAATGATTGTCAGAATTGTAAAAATGAAATGTATTTGTCAATTTATTTTTATAAAAGTTCACAATGCACAGAAAAATAAAGTGTCTAAAGCTAAATATAATGTCAGATAGAAATAAATTAGTAAATTTAAAAAACATAATTCCTATTGTTCACGGGGATAATAATTTCATTAAAGAGAGCTTAAATGAAATACATGTTATATTCACAGTTCAAATATATATTTTAAAAATCTATCATAGTTGCAATTGTTTTATAATTTGAAGATCAAAATATGAAAAAGCCTCTGATCAATTTAACAAACTGTCTGTAGCAGCTTCAGAAAAGTATATCATTATGGATATTGTTTTCAAAAATCTTTGCAAAATTAAGTGAATATTAAAGAATAGTGTTTATATGGGTGTTTATGATGATGTTATTTTAGTTGTGATTAGAGAATATATTTTAACTCTTCAGTCAATATAACACATGGGATAGATGAGATTGATGATGATTTCTCATCGCAACTTTGCAGTATAGAGAACTTAGATAAAGTACATATACAGTTCATTAGTTTTTATAAACATAGTATAAATCATAAGATGATTGATTCACTTATAAAGAAATTAGATGATAACTGTGTATTATCTTCATCAAAGATGTTAGCCATCACATAGCCCATTTCTTCAACAACAAAATCTTCCTAAAATTAATAGTGCACTTGTTAATAGAATCTTTCACACTTACCCATAAAGAGTAATAATTGGTGGTATTATATTTTAGGAGATAGGGATTGATTGTGAAGTAATAGATGATTATTCATGTCATGTTACAGTAGTAAATTGTGAGAAGGGTTTGCATTTTGATAAACTTGGACATACACTGAGTTATCATACACAGACGTAGAATAAACTGGAGAACAATCATATAAATAATGAATTGTAAAAAGCAAATATAACTTTAGCCTTCCTATTAAATTTGAGCCTATAGAGAATTTTTTTACATAAAGACTTAACAGTTATCAGAATAATTAATTGTTCTTTAATGAAAAAAATCCAGTTATGCAGGGGTTTTGTGTTTTGATTTCATTCATCATTGGAAAATAAAAAAAATATTTAAAAAATTTGTCCAGAATATTAAACAAAAAAAGATAAAATAAAAAATGGTATATATATATCACAATATATTAAAATATATAATTTTCATTCATATACAAACGTTTTTTGCACACATAAAAATAAAACTCAGTTAAATTTCAATCCAACTTATTAGTCTTCATCACTTTAAATTTGATTTTTATTCTTTGTTTATTACTATTTTACTTTTATTGGACAAAAAAATGCAATCTTTAATATGTTCTATTTTATTTTGTATTATCACATGTTCCTTTTTTTTTTTTTTTTACTTCTTAATTAATTTTTTACATTTTTCTACATCTTTGGAAAAATAATAATATCTCTATTCAGTTGAAGAGAAATGTTATTTTGTTGAAACATTGATAATTATATTCTTAAATATTGTCCATGGTTGTTTCTAAAAGTTTTATGAATTATAATACATCTTTTGTCTGTAAAAACATTCACCTACACATTGGTTATAAATAGTTTTCTTACAGGAAAACAAAGATGAAAAACGATGTAAATCTTCACTACCTAACAATTGTCAAACCTGTTGAATAATGTCATTTCCTTCACTTTTCTTCTATGAAGAGATATTGGAAATGCCTTTTCTTTGGATTAAACTATTTTAACAAACCATCATATGGGTATATAGTTTTAAAAAAATAAAAACAAAATAAAGGAATTATTTTAAAGTTATACATTTAATATTTATTTAAATAATATACGCACATAATTTTAACTTTAAAGAAGAATAGATCAATTTTAAAATACTTTTAACATAACTTCTAAGAATATATAAACAGTTTTATATAAATAAAAAGAAATATAAGGCAGATTATTAAAAAAATGAAAAAAATGAGTTTAAACAACAACATCAACAATAAAAAAACATACATTGAAAAACAAATGTATTTTCAAAGAAAAACGTACAAAAAGGCAGAACAAATTTAATCAGTTCAGTTGCAGTTCAAAGACAAAATGTTAACATCAGAGTTGGTATTTGAGAACAGCTAAGTTGTCTTATATTTTGAATGAACTTTTGTCAAAACCATAAAGAAGATTACCATACCAATTTTCTATGCAGAATAGTCAATCCCATTATCATGCTTCTGATTGGAAATAAGTCCTCAAGGCTTCATTATTACACTCATCAGCACATATTTACCTTAATAACATTTGTAAATATAGGGGATTTGAACTCAGACTTTCAACAACCTTCAACTCTCCACACTATCTCATACTACTGATATACATGATCACATACATTATTGTGTTATATTAAGAAGTAAATCAATCTTCACACATGAGCTGTTTTAATATAAATTGACACACACTCTCCTGTAAGCAAAGATTTTAAAGAACACTTAAATTCACTTGTCCTTAAAGTTTATCTATATATAAGCCAACCTTTACTTACTGTGCATTATTCAAGACTTGAGCCTATTATATGCCTGATTTTTTAAAAGATGTTCACATTGTAGAAACGTATTTCAGGAGAGAGAATTGATCTCATTTTTAACCACCTGTAATTAACATATAATAATTTAAAATCTAAAATACACGCAAATTTATATTAAAACAATGCGTGTGTGAAAATTGATCTACTTCCGATTATATTACAATAAATACTGTGCTGTATAAAAAAATAAATATTTATCAATGTATTTATATTCTAAATTATTATATGTTAATTGGAGGTGGTTAAAAATGAGATAAATTCTCTCTCCTGTAATATTTGAATTATATTTGTACAATTTTAATATTGTTTAAAAAATCTGGCATGTAATAGATTCAAGCCCTGAATAAAGCATAGTAAGGAAAGGTTGCTTATGGACGAATGCATGTCGATTTACATTAAAACAGCGCATGTGTGAAGATTGACTTACTTTCGAATATATCTTAATAACATTTATACTTTCTAATTTATTTAAAAATGCATATATCTCTACGTGTATTCAAACTAATTCAGTAATTAATTTAATTTTCTTAATGATTTCTTTTTTTTAAATTAAGTTTCAGTTCATATATACTGCACAAAGCATAGCATAAACGTTTTGTTTTCTAAATAATTATTTTAAAAGAATTTAAAACAATTTTGATCTTTATTTGTAATATATAGTGTTATGAGCACAGACTTTCACATGACCCACTACTCTCCACTCTATCTCATAACACTGATACACTTGAACACATATATGTCGAAAAGATAAATAATCACCAATATACATATTTCATGCTAAACCAGCAATTATTATCTCTTCACATATATGCAATAAGTGCTCAGATATATATTGAGATAGCCAATCTTCATACATTAATGGACAGGCTTCAATCCACTCCAACTCTTCAACCGTCCATACAATTGGAAATCTGATGATGGAACGCTCAAAGGCCACCCTGAGACCGAGATTCTCAGCACACCCAAGTTGACCTAAAAAAAATAAGAGAGAGGACAGTTTTAAACTCTATAATGATTAATTGATCTTGGTTAAATTTTCAGAATTATTTATTTAAATTAATATACAATGATTGCTAGTATTGTTATAAATCCAGTAATAATATTTTATGAACTATTCATTTTATTTCTAGTAAGTATATGTGTACTTGTCAATTCATTGGGATTTGAAACCTTCTGTTTTATTGTTAATTTATTAAATTGTTTAATATTGTTTGTAGTTTGAGTCTTTATATTGTATCTGAACTTCAGTCATACATATGCTTACTATTGAAATATGATATGATATTCTTGTAATATTATATGATTAAGAATATTATAGAAATGCGAGCAAAACAACCATATATCATTAAGCATGATAATGACCACTAACATTTCTTCTTTACTGATTTTATTTAAACTGTGGAAATTAATATAGTTGTTGGTATTAGGATCACTCATCATTATCACAATTGGAACAACATTCTCCAGTTAACACACAGTTTTATCTCTAATCATGACCACTAACATTTCTTCTTTACTGATTTTATTTAAACTGTGGAAATTAATATAGTTGTTGGTATTAGGATCACTCATCATTATCACAATTGGAACAACATTCTCCAGTTAACACACAGTTTTATCTCTATTATCCCGACACCAACAAATATATTCAGGTACGTGTAAAACAGTGTTGATGTGTTTAATCATTATCTGATCAGTAGATGATCGTATATTTGACCTTTTCTTAATATTTTCATTTTATTATATTCGCTATATCAACATGTGACCCTGCTTTCACAATTACTCTACTTCATTACAATATATATATTAAGGCTATAACCTTAAGACTATGCGTCTATGCACGACAGTAGGGACCTCTACAAATCTTAACACAAGATTAACGACTTTAAAAGACAAGAGCGACAAAACTAGATAAAAGCTTATAATAACTTCTCTTTAAGAAATTATCCTTTCTTTTTTATAAAATGTAATATTGGATAAATCACTATTTAAAATATTAAAACTTGTAACATTAGTTTAAAAAAAAATTGAGAGATTATTTAATCAAATAAGTAAAAAAAAAATCATCTTGCAAAGTTAGAAAAATGATTTCAAGTATAAGGAATTATCATGTACTATCAAGTACTTTAATTTAAAAAACAAATTATTACATTAACATATGAGATTTTCTTTTCTTTGTAATTTTGCAGCTCTTTTTTTTATCATTATCACTGAATTTTAATAGAGAAGGCAAAAATATTTTAGTTAAAGAATATAATTAGTTATATATATATATTAAATTAATATTTTGAAATTATACATTAAAATAAATTGTTTACGTTTTGACATCAAAATTTTAAACAATTTGATTTTTCAGTGGTCTTACAAAATTGACTATTACAGATCCAAAATATTGGTGATAGGGTCTAGCTGTTGATTAAAATGTCTAACCTGACCAATTGAATGGATTAGTAACATTTTGATTTTAGGGAACTTGAGCATACTGCTTATCCTCTTAAAGTGCCTCTCATAAAGTATTAAAAATGGATATAAACTAGTCCCTAATTTGCAATAACAGCAGGATAATAAAAAATACTGGACTGCCTACATGAATGTGGAGTTTCTGCTGTTTGGTACATCTAGTTCACCTGATGAATGAAAGTAGTTTGTAAAATGCATGCATAGCAAAATGGGAGTGGTGGAATCTGAATTTCTTTATTAATGAATGGTTGTGATAAATAATGCATGAGCTAATAAAAAACAAAATATATGATTGTACTATAATTAATTATATTACAGAGATTTTACTTTAAATAACAACTAAATAATAAAAATATTAGTATAGTTACCACTAGATTAGCAATTAGAAGAATTTTTAGTATTATGATTTTATTATTAATATTACTGCTACTACTTGATTTAGTACAACTACTACTATTTCTACTACTGAAAATATTGGAATTCACAAATGAGCAACCTTTTTTTAAAAAAATATTATTAATATATTTATTGCTAAGGATTTACTCAAGGTATAAGCAAAGTTTTTAATAATTGATAATAAACATTTCAAGCTTAAAAATTATTTTATTTTCATATAAAGAAGAAGTGAGTATTAAAATTTCAACTATAGATTTAACATGCATATATTGTAATATTAATGAAATTCTATGATGTGATTCAACATTTCTAGAGGTGTGCCTTGAAAACAAAGTAAATAAAAAATGTCTGTAAATAGTAATAGTAAAGCAAACTTTATAATGCACTTGTAACTATATTATTTTTCCATTGTTAAAAATATTTAAAATTTTTAAAGTAAAAATAATATATAAATTCTGTAGTTATAGATGTGTGATACTTCCCTAATGATGAACATTGATCAACTCAGATTAATCTGTGATCTTCATAATTAAGAATATCTAGGCATTCATTTATTCACCAATAGGTTGCATAATTCCATCTGCATTTATAGCACATTATGTCAATAACAGAATAATGCATTAACAACTATACCATGAGTAATTAAAAAATCTAATATATTTAATAGAAAAGAATGAAATAATTGATTTGAGAGTTTTTTTTTTTTACATTTAACTACTACGTGAATACAGAAACATATAAATAAGTAAAAAAATATTAAAACAGAGGCACTAGATAGGTATTTCATGCACAAACCTTTTTGCATCCATAGGTTATGCTGGCTTGCACTAAGTGACACTAAATATTTGGAGAGTTTGCCTCTGTTTTAACAGCTTCTGTAAGCATAGGAAATAGTGATCATGTAATATTTAGTGGTAAAAAATCATTATGGTAAAATTATAGAATATTATAATAATAAGAACCGTAGAAATTATAGAATATTATAATAATAAAAACCGTAGTATAAATAATTACCATGAACCTTCTAGCTATACAATAAATTATTGAACTAGTAGAGTATTACTGATTTAAGTAATTTATATATATATATAATAAAAGTATAAACATTACAAGCATAAAGCTAAACTAGTCAATATATAATTAAAATTACCCCAAATCCAAAATTCAACCAGACCATCAAAAAAATAATATTAAAACACAACCAAAGGTTTCCCTGCTACAAGCAGACTTCTCAAGTGTAAAGAACTACAATAACTACACAATATATATATATATGAAAAACAAAAACAAGTTTTAATCACGTTAAAACCTGCTGATGCTTGTATTTATGATCAACAGATGGCGTTTTTACCAAAAACACGATCAAGCGTTTGTTTACATAAACAATCAAAGAGTCAGGATTAACTATCTCTTTCGTTTTAGCCCACTTTCAGATCAGCTGATTTCAAGCTATTTTGCTGTCATCAGTGAAAGACAGAGCCAAGAAACTAGATCTAAAAACTGACTCCAAGTGTTTATGCACAGAGTTTCTATCAGTTTGCAAGCATGAAATTTTTCAGACCGATAAAGTCTTCAAATTCAGCCAAACAAGCTAGATAGCTACATGGGTCTGATCTCAGTTCAGCTTCTCCACATAGTCAAAGCCTCTGCAATCTATATCATTGCAGAAACCTTTAAAGGTAGATTTATGAAAAACAAAAACAAGTTTTAATCACGTTAAAACCTGCTGACGCTTGTATTTATGATCAACAGATGGCGTTTTTACCAAAAACACGATCAAGCGTTTGTTTACATAAACGATCAAAGAGTCAGAATTAACTATCTCTTTCATTTTAGCCCACTTTCAGATCAGCTGATTTCAAGCTATTTTGCTGTCATCAGTGAAAGACAGAGCCAATAAACTAGATCTAAAAACTGACTCCAAGTGTTTATGCACAGAGTTTCTATCAGTTTGCAAGCATGAAATTTTTCAGACCGATAAAGTCTTCAAATTCAGCCAAACAAGCTAGATAGCTACATGGGTCTGATCTCAGTTCAGCTTCTCCACGTAGTCAAAGCATCTGCAATCTATATCATTGCGGAAACCTTTAAAGGTAGATTTATGAAAAACAAAAAATTTCATGCTTGCAAACTGATAGAAACTCTGTGCATAAACACTTGGAGTAAGTTTTTAGATCTAGTTTCTTGGCTCTGTCTTTCACTGATGACAGCAAAATAGCTTGAAATCAGCTGATCTGAAAGTGGGCTAAAACGAAAGAGATAGTTAATTCTGACTCTTTGATCGTTTATGTAAACAAACGCTTGATCGTGTTTTTGGTAAAAACGCCATCTGTTGATCATATATATATAATATTAAACATTATCCACAAATCCATTCACTTCCCATCCACCCTTAATATTAAAAGAACTCTTAAATAAATTACTTGCTTCAGAATAATAAATTTTCAATAATAAAGATTCTTTAGTTCTTTTTTTGATTTCATTTCTCTCAAAGAAGACAACCTTAGCTCCATCAAAATTAATAGTGTGGCTTGTATCTTTTTCATGGACATACAAAGCAGAACTAAGATATCTATTTTTAACTCTACTTTTATGAACCTTTATTCTTTCATTTAAACTCAAACTACTCTGACCTATGTAGACCTTCTTACAAAAAAAAAAAACAAGGGATAAAATATACTACACCAGGAATAGTCTTTCTATCAAAAATTTCCTTTGTATTATTTAATAAATTATTCAATGTAAGACCCATTTTCCAAGCAATTTTTTTTATTTCCAAACAATTTACTATTCCTACATACAATTTTATAAGAAGACAATTTAAATGGCAAAGAAATAAAATCATATTTTTCTCTATCCAGAAAAATATGATTTTAATATGATTTTATTTCTTTGCCATTTAAATTGTCTTCTTATAAAATTGTATGTAGAAATAGTAAATTGTTTGGAAATAAAAAAATTGCTTGGAAAAGGGGTGTTACATTGAATAATTTAGTAATAATAATAAGTCAGATGTCTAAAGGTTTAGATCTTCTTCTTGAGAATTATCTTTTAGATAAATGCTTAGCTTGAGTTGGTTTTTTGAATCTAATGTCCCAACTCCTCACTGAAGAGATCCATAGGTCGAAACCAGTCTGGGGATGGGGACAATCTAAGATAAAGATGATTTGAATGCCTTCTCTTGTAGCAGCATTTATCATAATAAAAAAAAAAGCTTGTTTAGAGCGTTAGCATGCTCTTAAGTTTACATATTGAATAATTTATTAAATCATACAAAAGAAATTTTTGATAGAAAGACTATTCCTGATATAGTATATTTTATCCTTGTTTTTTTTTTGTAAGGTCTACATAGGCCAGAGTAGTTTGAGTTTAAATGAAAGAATAAAGGTTCATAAAAGTAGAGTTAAAAATAGATATTTTAGTTCTGCTTTGTATGTCCATGAAAAAGATACAGGCCACACTATTAATTTTGATGAAGCTAAGGTTATCTTCTTTGAGAGAAATGAAATCAAAAGAAGAATTAAAGAATCTTTATTATTGAAAATATATTATTCTGAAGCAATTAACTTATTAAGAGTTATTTTAATATTAAGGGTGGATGGGAAGTGAATGGATTTGTGGTTCATGTTTAATATTATATATATTGTGTAGTTTTTGTAGTTCTTTACACTTGAGAAGTCTGCTTGTAGCAGTGAAACCTTTGGTTGTGTTTTAATATTATTATTTATTTGCTGGTCTGGTTGAATTTTGGATTTGGGGTAATTTTAATTAATAATAAAAGTATAACTACTAGCAAGAATTCATCAAAAATGATGAAAAAAAATAAAATACTAAAAGCAATTATCAAAAGTACTACAATTTTGATTTTGTCACTTATAATTTTTATTTTTTGTTTTTATTTTGTTTTCTTTTTTTTTATTTTGTTGGGACTATAATTTCAAAATTACAAAATATATTTCAGTTTTTTGTTTTTTTTGTTTTGATTTAAAGTACAATAATTTTATTTACCTGTTTAAATGTATAAATATAAAAACTAATAATAATAATTAAAGTTGTTTAATGGTTCTCCAAGAATCACAAACATCACAAATATATTAATTTTTTCATACGTAAATACAGGAAATTCTCAACTTACATAAATAGTCCAATGTATAATTATTCTAGAATGTGATTCTTCTCTTTCACTTTCTTTGCATATGTTCATATATATATATTGCTTATAATACTTCTTTCATATACACTTCAATGCAAACTTTTTTATTTTCTTTACAGTTTCAACTGTCCAGCAGTCTTCATCAGAGCTACAGTATTTGAATAATATAAATACATAACCATCATTTTACATATATATAAAAAACTGTAATGAAAATGAAGTTTTTTAAGAAAATTTGTTTGCATTGAAGTGTATATAAAAGAAGTATTATAAGCAATGTGATGTAATCAAATGAATTTATTATTTAAATGTTCATATTCACAAAGCATTTTCATATTAAACACTTTAATAAAATGAACATTAATTTAATATTTTAAATAATATTTAAAATAATAGATGGCAGTAATTCATAAATTTTATTGTGCTGCTAGTGAACGCATTAAAGATTTTTTTTTTTTTTTTGGGACTATGAATTATGTAGTATTCATCTTCGAATAGTGAGAGAAGCAAAAAATAATAATTCACTGATGATATTATTTTTTTTTACACCACTGAATTGGATTATTAAATTTTGAAGATATTTTGCTCTTTTTTTCGTATAGATAAGCCAAATTATTATTCAAATTTGAATGATAGAATAACGAAATTAAGATATTTTTCTGCCATTAAATGCAGTATTCATCCACACTCTTTTTTCATAGTGTGAAGCCAAACATTTTCCAATATAAAATGTTTGTATATATTTATATTCTATAAATATTAATTTTCCCTTCACTTTTATAATTATGATGCTCATCACCAAAAGTGCACTCAGCTTTATGATATAAATATGAGAAAGAAATAATCTATATATGTAAACCAAGTGAGAGGAAACCAATCTTTCAGACATGCACTATTCATATTAATATTCTTGCACTCCCCTGTCAATAGGTGTTTTAAAAGAATAGATATACACATACATATGCCAAAGAATTATATTCTATAAAGAATATTGCAGAAAATTGCCTCAATTTTTTGACAAATACCTATTGAGATAATATACACACAGAGGCAATCTTCATGCAGTAGCGTCACCCAGTGTAAACCAGAGTAATGAATGTATGCAAGAAGGTTTGTGCATAAAATCCCTATCTAGTGCCTACTCATCAAATATCATCAGACTAGTTTACTCTGGCTTGCACTGACTGGTGCTATTATATGGAAAGTTTTGTCTCTGTGTAAACAGCTTGCGTAAGCATAAAGACTGGTGATCATGTGATGTAAAATGGTGAAATAATATATAAGTGAAGATTTGAGGATCAGTTGTTTTAATTGATTTCACGTGATAATATTATTCTCTTTTTTATATTGTTAAATTGAATTCAACTCCAAATGATAAGTTGTATTTAGAATATTTGCAGAGTTTATATATGTATATATATATATAGGCTGCAGAAAGGAGTTTGCTATTAACTGAAAGGAGACCCTTTGATTCCTCTTGGAGGCCTTAAAGGAACCGAGCAGGGCAAATTCCTAATGTCCACTCCATATGTTCTTGTCGTTGCAGCTGTTATTACTATGTGATTATTCATATAGTATACGAACATGGATGGGCTGCTCACCAACATGCATTAGCCAGCGTGGTGAGTTTATTGGCTTTTTACCTCTGAGTTTAAGATCAAGAAACACCATGGTCTTTCTTCTCAGTGCCTGATAAGGCAGAATGAATGTTTGTGTAAATGATAAATATTTTTCCAATACATATATACAATTATGACAGACAAAAATAAAGCATGGCCCTTATTCCCAGGAGGCTATAAAGTCACCAACCAAGGCAGCGGTGGGTGGCCGAAGGCAGAGGGTGCTAAGAATCCCCTGATTGTGGACCCAGGCTGCCATTTGATGATGACTTTTTATTTAGGTACTTACAACTGCAGATCACTTTCAAGTGAAGGAAGATTGCAAGAATTAGAAGAAGAACTGTCTTATATTAAATGGGACATTATTGGACTTTGTGAAGTTAGAAGAAAAGGAAAAGAAACAATTGATTTAAAAAGTGGACATATACTCTATTATAAAGGCACACATATTGGAAATACAAGTGGAGTAGGATTCATTATAAATAAAAAGTGGAAGAACAAAATTGTGGAGATTGATGGTGTATCGGACAGAGTGGCAAGATTAGTTATACAACTTAATAGCAGATACCAAATGCAGATAATTCAGGTTTATGCCCCAACAAATTCTCATAGTGATGAAGTAGTAGAAGATTTTTATATGGATGTACGAAAGGCTTTTGATCAGAGTAAACAACATTTTAAAATTGTTATGGGAGACTTTAATGCTAGAATTGGTAGACAAATGAACGATGAAATTGCTGTAGGTAATTTTGGTTATGATAATAGAAATGAGAGAGGACATAGGCTTGTGGAGTTTGCAGAAAAAGAAAAACTTTATATTATGAATTCTTTTTTTGAGAAAAATGTTAAAAGGAAATGGACATGGAAGCATCCAAATGAAGGTACAGCAGAATTGGATTATATTTTGACTAACAGAAAATACATATTTCAAGATTGTAATGTTCTTAATAAATTTAACACAGGAAGTGATCATCGATTAGTAAGGTGTAAGTTACGTGTTAATGTAAAACTAGAGAGACAAAAATTATTAAGAAAAACAATATTTACAGTTGATATTCCTAATCTTCAGAAACATTCTAATGAATTTAAATTAGAACTTACAAATAGGTTTCAAGTGTTAGGAGATTTTTAACATGATTCAGATTTGAATGAAATTAATATGAAAATAACTGATACACTTTTAAAAACTGCAACAAACATAGCTGGTAGAAAAAAGCAGCAATTGACTAATAAAATTTCTACTGAGACTAGAGAATTTATGAAGAAAAGAAGGAATATGAAGATATACAAAAATATGATGTATTAAAAAGAATTGAATATCTCGAATTTTGTAAAATGGTACAGAAAAGAGTTGAAAATGATAATAAGAAAGTATAACTGTGAAATAGCAAGGAAAGCTGTAGAAGAAAATAAAAGTCTCAAAAATGTTAAACAACATTTTGGTATTGGTAGGAAATTTATATCTGCAATAAGAAAAAAAGATGGAATTATTACTAAAAAGAGAGATGACATCATGAAATTGGTAGAAGATTTTTATCAAGAATTATATAGTAATAAAGAACAAGTACCTCCTATATCTATTACATCTTCCGAATTGCCCAGAATTTTAAATGAAGAAGTGAGACATGCAATTAAGTGTATGAAGTAAGGAATGGCTCCAGGAAATGATGGAATTATAATTGATATATTAAAAGAAGCAGGTGAAGAAATAGAAACAATTTTAGCAAAGTTATATACCAAATGTCTAAATGATAAAGATGCACCGGAAGATTGGAAGAATGCAGTAATAATATTAATATTTAAAAAAGGTGATAAAGAAGATATTAGAAATTACAGACCTATCAGCCTTTTATCAGTTTTATATAAAATTTTTACCAAGATAATTACAACTTGTCTACAGAGAACTTTGTATTTCCACCAACCAAGAGAACAAGCTGGATTTAAAAGTGGTTTTGGTACAATAGATCATATCCAGGTATTGAGAGAAGTCATAGAAAGGTCAAACGAATATGAGTTGTCATTATGTTTTGGATTTGTAGATTATGAATAGGCATTCGATTCTATACACATTTCTTCAGTGATTAAAGCATTGGATCATCAAGGTATAGATCCAGGATATTGTCATATTTTAAAGAATATTTATAAAAATGCAACAGCAACAATTAGATTACATAATGATACTGGAAAAATCAACATTGAGAAAGGTGTGAGACAAGGTGACTCCATATCTCCAAAACTCTTTACAGCAGTGCTGCAAGAAGTATTTTGTGGATTAAAATGGGAAACTAAAGGAGTGAAAGTAAATGGAGAGTATTTAAGTCACTTAGATTTCGCAGATGATGTAGTTGTTTTTGCAAATAATGCTTCAGAGCTGCAGGAAATGTTGCAGGAGTTAGCAGATGAAAGTAGAAAAGTAGGACTAAAGATAAATGTTAAAAAGACTAAAGTAATGTTTAATCGATTTGCTCCAAATGTGAAAATAAAGATTGATTATGACGAATTAGGAGAAATTAACAGTTACAAATACCTTGGTCAGATTATTAATACAGATGGAAACATAATGGAGGAAATTAATCATAGAATTAAACTTGGTTGGAGTGCTTTTGGTAGAAATAACTTGATACTAAAAGGAAATATGCCTATGTGTTTGAAAAGGATGGTTTTTAACAAATATGTTTTACCAGTTCTTACTTATGGATCTGAGACTTGGACACTTAATGGAAGAGCAATACAGAGACTTCAGACCACTCAAAGGAGTATGGAGAGATGTATGTTGGGAGTAACAAGAAGAGATCGAAAATGCAATGTATGGGCAAGACAACAAACAGGTGTTACTGACCTTATTGAAAAAATTAAAAAGATTGAAATGGAGTTGGGCTGGACATATTGCTAGAAGAGATGATAATAGATGGACAATTGAAATTTTAAACTGGATTCCAAGAGATTGTAAAAGACCCAGAAAGAGACCACATGTGAGTAGGATGGATGGATGAAATAAGAAAATGTGCAGGGGTGTTGTGGAGAAGAGAAGCTAAAGATCGGAGAAGATGGATTAAACTTGGAGAGACCTTCATCCTGCAGTGGATTGATAATGGTTGATGATATATATATATATCAGAATGTTCTTTTTTTACAGGGATTGTATTTGTGTATGTCAATCTTACTGAGTAAAAACTGTGGATTTGGAAACTATTAACATTTCATTAAAAATGATTGTGTGAAAAATAAACAATAAGTTATGTTTAAGCATAAAATAGAACCAAGCACAAATGATCACTTGTTTTTATAAATCATAGAAACTATCACAGAGAAGACTGTAATAATCAATAATAATGTATCAAAAAGAATAACATCTCAAATATTGTGATCATTAAATGGTATATTAAAATTAATAATTTTCTTTATTAATTAAAATAAAAAACTTACACATCATTTGACTTCAGTTGTAAATTATTATTATTAATAATAATGAACATAAATTAACAATTTGTTTTTTTTGGGGTGGTAATTAGTAATTATTATTTTTTCCATAGATAAAGTAAAACAAAATATTTTTATAAGGGATTTGAACTTAAACTTTCAAGCTCCCTACAGCTATGCACTCCATCTTACACAACTGATACACATTACCATATATATGTGAAAAAGATAAATGATCTCCAATATATGTCATTAATGTTCAACCAGCATTGGTCCAGTTCAACATCACCCATAAAATATAAATTATTGCTCAGTTTATATTAAGATAGCAAATTTTTAAATTCTTCTTGAATCATCCATATCATTGAAAATACAATGATGGAACACTCAAAACCCTTGTTGATGTCAATATTATTGTCATACCCATGTTGATCTTAAGTCATTGTGACCCCTTACATATAAAACCTTAATATGTCCATTTAATTACATAGAAGAAATATGGGGAGAATATGTAATATTCAAATGTAGGTATATTGTCTATACTAAATTTAATGTAATTATACAGGTTTGAACTCAAACTTTCAAACTCCCTACAGCTATGCACATCTTATTCAACTGACACTCATGATCACATATAAGCAAAAAGGATAAATGATCTGTATACATATTTTGTGCTGGTCTAGATCACTATCTGCCATACATATATACAATCAGTGATCAGTTTATATTACGATAGCAAATCTTTTCCACTCTCCAACTCTTCAACTATCCATATCATTGAAAATATGATGAACACTCAAAACCCTTGTTGATGCCAATCTTTTTTTATATTTATGTTGACCTTAAGTCAGTCTGTATTCTATTCTTTTGTGTTATTAAATGGACATATTAAGGTCCATTAAGTGAGAGGTTAGAATAACTTAAAGGGCATCAACAAGGGCTTTGAGAGTTCCATCATCAGATTTGGATGACTGAAGAGTTGAGGGTGGGGAAGATGGAAGCTCATCAATTAAAGCTTGAAAATTTGCTATCTTAATATAAACTGAGCAATGATTGTACATATGTGTGTGAAATGGTAATTTGGACCAACTGGTGAGTGCTGGTTTAGCATGAAATATGTATAATGGAGATCATTTATCTTCTTAACATGTATGTGTTCATGTGTATCAATTATATAAGATGTAGTACATGACTACAGAGAGCTTGAAAGTTTGAGTTCAAGTCCCTTATAATTACATTAAGTATAGACAATTTACTTATATTTGAATATTACATATTCACGCTGTATTCTGCACATCTCTCTTTTGTGTAATTAAATGAACATATTAAGGTACTATATGTGAGGGTCAGTGTGATTTAAAATCAATATGGGTATGACAATAATATTGGCATCAACAAAGGCTTTGAGTGTTCCATCATCAGATTTTCAATTATATGAATGGTTGAAGAGTTGGAGGATTGAGAAGATTGAAGCTTGTCCATTAAAATAGGAAGATTTCCTATCTTAATATAAACTGAGCATTGATTATATATATAAATAGGAGATGTTGAACCAATTGATGAATGCTGGTTCATAATACATATATTGGAGATTATTTACCTATTTTTCACATGTATGTGGTTATATGTACTGGTTGTATAAGATGGAGTGCATAGTGGTAGGAAGCTTGAAAGTCCGTGTGCAAATCCCTTATAATTATATTAAATTTACTGTAGACAATATCCTTATATTTGAATACTAAATATTTTAGTACACATTTAAAAGTTAAGTGGATATAAATTAAATATGTATATTTTATTTTAACTATAAGCATATTTTTGCCTATTGAAAATTTGCAAGAATCATTATAATATAAATATATTTTAACAACAGTAATTAATCTATACAATATTTTTAACTATATATGAAAAGGAAGGGGGCGGAATCAAAACATAAATTGAATATGAAATAAAATTTTATTCTAAATTAAAACAAACAACAACTTATATATCTAACTTTAAATTATATATATATTTCAATGGATTTTTATTACTGATTTAATTTATAATCTTTGTCTTTCACCTTATTGGAAAACCTGCTTATTGACATTTTAATCATTATTGAAAAAGGAAAATAAGAAAAAGAAACTATTTTATTTTGAAATAATTTAATAATTCTAATAATAACTTCAGCTAGTTTCTATGATACATGAATGTTTTGAAAATATAAAAAAATTTCTTATCCACTAAGAAAAAAAAATCTATTAAAATAATAATCAGATGATTAGTTGCTTGGGAAATCGTGTGACATTAAGCACCAAATGTGACACATTGAGCTATGAGCTGAGGGCACTGATTTTCAAGTCCACTACCCTATTTTTGTACTTAACCACCTAGAGCAAGAGACTACCCCATTTTGTTATTTAAGTTTTGTGTTGTGATTATATTTTTAAAATTATCATGTAAAATAAAAACTATTAATTTTTGTTTAATCATTTCTCATTTTAGATGATAAAAGATTTTAAATTGCAATGTTTAAATTTTTTATTCCTAGATACAAATTTAATAAGGTTTTCATTCTAGTTTAAAATCATATGTTTCAAGCTTTTTTTAATTTTAAAATTTATGTGATGATAATTAAGGAGTATATGGTGTATTATGTGATGATATTCTAAATAACCAGAACTTATTTTAAAGTTTATAACTACTCCAAATATAAAGTTTTTTAAAAAGTTATATTAAAGAATAATAGGTAAGGACAAGCTTACAGTTTTAAACCATAGTGCTCATTTGACTGGTACTGCATTTAAATGATAAGAGAGTTTTCTTATTTGTGAGTTAGTTCTAAACATTTAAGATACTGTAAATTGAAACTCTAAGCATCAGATGCTGAGCTAATCTTGACTGAACAATGTTGAGCTAATCGTGAGTGAACAAAGGCAAAGTATCACTATTAATGACTATGTATGTGTTGATTTAATTAACAAATCTGTCTTCAGTAAAGCCTGTAACATATGTACATTAATCTTGCTGTATGGATAACAAAATATTTATATATTTATTTATTTTATAATATACAATCAATTAATGAAAACAATGATCAAACTACAGTATTCTTTTGGCTTAAAATTTTACTAATCAACCATCTTCAATACATTTTAACCCAAAAGTATGCCATTGTTTGAATATTATTTCATATTGTAAATAATAGGAATCACATGAAAAAGTAAGTCAGCCTTCAAATAGCTCACTGCAGATCAAAGAGAAACATTGATAGAGAATAAACATCACATGACCATCACCTCTTATGCTTGTGTATAACTGTTGTTAAAACAGGCAAAACTCACTATACATATTGCCACACACAAGCTAGAGTAATCAATGGATGCCAGAAGGCTTGTGCAAAAAATCCCCATCTAGTGCATACTCATCCAATATCCCCAGCCTAGTTTCTGGCTTATGTCCTTCATCAGTGAGGAGTCTAAGATCTAGTGCTCTCAGATCCAAGGCCCCTCACTGACGAAGGCCATAAGCCAAAAACTAGTCTGGGGATATTGGATGAGTAGGCACTAGATGGGGATTTCATGCACAAGCCTTCTGGCATCCATTGATTACTCTAGCTTGTTGTGTGTGGCAATATATATATAGTGAGTTTTGCCTGTTTTAATTGATAGAGAATACATTATTCATCTCATAAGAATTTGGGTGTTTTCTGATCATTATTTTATTCTCTATTTAAAAATAGCAAGAAATATTGGATGGCTGCCTGTGTTATCTACTAGCCATTACTTGAAAAAAAAAAATAGCACTGATTGGAACCTAAAAAATTTAGACAGCATAGATTCAATCTCAGCTTAAAAGGAAGTAAGGCACTACTATTATATTGTGAACTTCTTAACAATTATATATCATTTTTATATTGATGATATAAGCTGTTTATACTTTTTCTATATAGAATGTAATAACTGTAATACTATAAAGAAGCTCATTATTTCCATAAATTAAATACGGCTTAGCACTTTCAAGAATTTATGGCATTCTCATATTGTATAGCAAGATGAAATAGAATAATAATGGAGAGATGAGTGTAATAGTATACATATGAAGAGATTTAAATTTATTTAATAGTAAATATTTAAATTATAGTGTCCATTTTTGAAGAGAGAGAAGGATTGGTGTTAAACCATTAAGCATCACATGATCACCATCTCTTTATACTAACACATAATTGCTTTTAAACAAGGCAAAACTCTCCATACAGTAGTGCCATCCTGTGCCAACCGGAGTAATCAATGGATGCCAGAAACTAGTCTGGAGATATTGGATGATTAGGCATTAGATAGGGATTTTATGCACAAGCCTTCTGGCATCCATTGAGTACTCTGGTTGGCAGAGGGTGGCACTACTGTATGGAGAGTTTTGCCTTGTTTAAGAGAGAGGAGAATGAGTCTCTATGGATGATAACATTAACATTTGTATTATTGACTAGCAAACCTCCTTATTTTTCTCTTTGAATCATTTCTTTCAATGTATTGAATAAATTGATATCATATAACCTTTTGGTGCTCAAGGAATATAAAACTATGTTCTGTTTTGCTTGAAGCTGTTTTATGAAAACGCCATATTTAATTTATAGAAATATCAAGTTTTTCTATATTTGCCTATAAGCGCACTTCGTTACATTTATTACATTTTATATGGAATGTACCAATATTTCTAGATGTCCATTTCTAAAAAAGAAAAACATTTGAACTTCAACCACTTTAAATATATATATAGTGACGAACCCATTAATCATTTAATTTTACTAAAGTGAATAAGAAATTCTTACGTTTAAAGTTTTAGTTCTTTTTTTTTGAAAATTTAGAAATGTCGCAATCTAAATTTATTGACTTTCCAACACCGATTTTAACATGTTATAGAACAAAGATCTTTTAAATTAAATAATAACAAGAAAATTCATGCCTTACTTTTAAATATTACTTTATCAATTGATTTTTAAAATAAAAGATTTTTTATTACAGCTTTTTATTTTTTTTAAAAAATATTAACCAGTACGATGCGACGTAATGTAGCTATACCACATCTGAAATAATCCGTAATAGATGTTAGCTACTATTAATTTATAAATAATATTATATTATATACTCATAACCGATTTCTTTTTGTAATATTTTTAGGTAATATGTTTTATCGATAATATTTAGTGCGGCGTAGAACAGTCTAATTATTTTTTTTTTGTCTTAGAAAACAATAATTAAAATGTCATATTATAAAACTATGTTAATACTCTCACTAATCTTCTATTAAAATGATAAAATCTTAATTATTTTGTTCATTAAAATTTATATTTATCCTTTAATATTGTTTATATTTTTACTGTGGACAGAATTATATCTGATTTTATAAGTTTACGTTTATCTGACTGATTCATATTCACAAGGAGGAAAATTATTGTCTAACATTTATTTACATTTTTGATTATTAACCAGCAAATTAATCTCAATTGTTATTTCTCGGATAAATCTTTGCTTTTGTATTTTTCTTTCAATTAAATATCTTGCTTATAAACAGTTATTATCATTCTTCTTTAACAACCTGAATTAATTTTTAATTTTGCATCTACTTTTTATATGCATATGTGAATGAGATAGGTTTGTTTGTAGTTGACATTGTCTACCATTCATACAACTTGAATTTATATCTGAGTCGATGAATCTTTAAAAAAATTCCAAGCTTGACTGATTATTGGAAAAAAAATTCAACTACTGTAAAGCTTACGATTTGTATCCAGGTAACTGCCACCTGGACAACCCCTCTCACCGAAGAGGAAATAGAATATTTAATAGCTGGTTTACTGTCTTTTTTTAAAGAGACTATAGCAGACCAAATGCCTCTTCAATGATCAGTTTATGACACTTAAAAAAAAAAAAAGATCAGTTTATCAACTGTCAGGTGATGGTTTGAATTATTTTTCGATTTTGCTTTACCTTATATATAAGAATATTTAAATATTCATTCATTGATCAGTATTATAGGTTATCTAGGGTGTCGGTGAACTGGCTACTTGAAAAGAAATTCTAAGCTTGTTGAAAAAATTTTTAAACTTACTTAACTCTTTTCGTATGCTTAGCAGATGAATTATCATTGCATTTCTATGCCTTATAATGAAATTCATTCATGAAATCCAGCTGATATATATCATTATCATAAACCATTATCAATTAACTGCAGGATGAAGGTCTCTCCAAGTTCAATCTATCTTCTCTGATCTTTAGCTTCTCTTCTCCACATTACCCCTGCACACTTTCTTATTTCATCCATCCATCTCACATGTGGTCTCTTTCTGGGTCTTTTACAATCTCTTGGAATCCAGTTTAAAATTTCTATTGTCCATATATTATCATCTCTTCTAGCAATATGTCCAGCCCAACTGCACTTCAGTCTTTTAATTTTTTCAATAAGGTCAGTAACACCTGCTTGTTCTCTTACCCATATATTGCATTTTCAATCCCTTCTTGTTATTCCTAATATGTATCTCTCCATACTTCTTTGAATGGTCCAAAGTCTCTGTATTTCTCTTCTATTAAGTGTCTAAGTCTCAGGTCCATAAGTAAGAACTGGCAAAACACATTTATTAAAAAACATTCCATTTCAAACACATAGGCATATTTCCTTTTAGTATCAAGTTATTTTTACCAAAAGCACTCCAATCAAATTTAATTCTATGATTACCATCTGTAGTAATAATGTGAGCATTGTATTTGTAGTTGTTGACTTCTTCTAACTCATCATAATCAATCTCTATTTTCATCTTTTGAGAAAATCCATTGAACATTATTTTAATTTGTTTTAACATTTATCTTTAGTCCTACTTTCTTATTTTCATCTGATAACTCCTGCAACATTTACTGAAGCTTTAAAGCATTATTTGCAAAAACAACTACATCATCTGCAAAATCTAAATGACTTAAATAATGTTCATTTACTTTTATTCTTTTAGCTTCCCATTTTAATCCTCAAAATACTTCTTGTAGCACTGCTGTAAAAAGTTTTGTATATATATATCATTAGATGACGCTTACCAATAGCTCTAATCAAGCTTTATTTTATAAGTGCTGAAAGAGAAAGAATTCAAAATGTCTATCAGGAAGTCCCTATCTCCAGACCAATTGGTTTCGAGCTTATGGCTCACATCAGTGGAGTATCCCAGCACTCCACTGAGGTGAGCCATAATCTCATCAGTGCTCCACTGAGGTGAACCATAAGCTCAAAAACAATTGGTCTGGAGATAGAGAATTTCCAATAGAAATTTTGAATTCTTTCTCTTTTGGCACTTATAAAATAAAGCTTGATTAGAGCTATTGGTAAGCTCCATCTAGTGATCATTTAAATGCAAGCTTAAAAGCAAGTTATGAAATGTATGACTTGTTTTATTAATTATATATCTATCTTTTTTAAGATCTTTGCTGTATAGTGGTACTACATTTACTTTCATTATCTATAATCTGAAATTATAGTTTGAAAAACAATTTGGACAATTTATTTAAGAACTTTAAACAGTTTTAAGCAAACTTAGATTTATTATTATTATTTACAATTAATTGATTTTAACCAACCTAAGATGGTTTCTAATGACTGAATGATGAGAAAAAAAACCCTTTTTCATAGATGGAGAGTACAATTTCCAAATTAACATGGGTTGGTAATGTGAGTTAATTTCCATTTATTTTGACTACAATCAATCCAGCTAGCATCTGCTTATTGTTCAATAAATGGATGTAGTAGCTATTGATTTTTTAAGAATGAAGATCCCAAATTAATGTGAGTTGGTCAGATGAGATTCTGCATGATGATCATATAAAATCATAATTTAATGCAATTATCATGTCTGATGCCATCAGTGATGTAATGTTTATGAGATAAAGTAATGAGCAACAAATGATAGACTTTCACTTTATAAATCAAACATTTTTTTAAAAAAAAATTCTTAAATTTAATCAAAAACCATAACTACCAAAGTCTAACAATCTGGTAATCCTGATAATTAATGTTTTTTTGTTTCAGTTTCATTTTATGGATGAATTGAGACTTTGAAGAAATCATTCTTTTACAATGAACTATTCAATTGAGAATATAGATCACTGATATCTTTCTTAAGGATTTCATTAACATTATGGTAAAAAAAATTATGTTATCCTTTTAAGATTCACCTATCATGCAAAGTAGCATTTAAAACTATCTTAAATTTATAGGAACTTTCAAGCTGAACATATTTTAGAATCGTCACTAGTCATCAAAAAATAATTTTTAAAACTAAATTGCAGTAATGTAACTTGTAATATTTCAAGACTATGAATAAATAACATTAATAAGATTCAAGAAGCATAGATCAAATAACTTTGATGGTTATTCTGGAGCAATGCAGAATGGATAATATTTAAATATTTAAAGTGACTAATCGTTACTATAAAACTCAACTATGAACTATTTGTATTAAACCAATAATGGTAAAATTAGTAGTGCATTAAACATTTTTTTAAATAACAGTAATAAGAAAACTACAAATCTTACATTAAAATAAAGAAAGATTTGTAATAACCAAGTAGTTTATTTAAATCATATCTGTCAAGGATATTTTTTTAAGATTAAATTTAATTTAAACCCTTGCCATCTAAATTATGTCTAGGAAACTTTTCAAAATTTGTTTGTATTTTTGTGGTGCATATTTTAACCATTATTATTTATGTGTTTTATTTGGATAATGTTTACAGAATATTAAGATAAACATTGTTAAGTGTTCATAGCAGTATGGCATTTCCTACACCATTCATGAAGATAACATCATATTACAATTGTATCTATATATATATATTATAAATCAATGTCTGTATTTCTTCGAAGCAATATTCGTAATAATTATAATTAAATATTTAAATACAGTAAACAAAATTTTGAAAAGGACAAAAAATATAATCATCACTCAGGTGCACTTTTTACTATCCTTGTAATCTTTGTCAACTAATTCTTTGAAAGTTTAACCTTCCCATAATTTCCATAATCTTAATGTTTGCTGCCTGTCTATTGATTAAGTCTTGCTTGTATTTATATATTAGCATAGCTTCCTTTATTTTCATTTTATTGTTATTTATTTCAGTTTGCAATAATTTTATACTATTATAATTGAAATTAAAACCATATATGCATGAATTATTAGGATTGTAAAAAATGGAAGCTGATACGTTATTATTACCTTTGCAATTTTGTTAAAGTGCTCCTAAGTGACGATTATATATTTTTTTGTCATTTCCAAATTTTTGATTACTGTATTTATTAATATTTAATAATAAGATATATATATAATGAATAGAAATGAGGATATAATATTCATGTAAAAATAAAAAACTTGGATAAGAACCCAACAAAAGAACTATTATAGGTTAATGAGAAAAACTTGCTTAGCTTCAGAAATTGTCAATTAGTATAATTTCTTGGTAACATCAAAAGGTTAAAGTTTATCTCTATTTACATGGATATTATCTCCTCATTTCTATTCATTATTAGAGTTTCAATACATAGAGACATTTAATTCAATATATATATTGAAGCAGTCGGATCTGAGTTCGATCCTAGCTTCATGACATCTAGCCATAAGCCCACTTCAAACACATAATACTAACCTTAAATTTCCGATGCAATGGGGCTTTATACATTCAATCCATGCTAATTTCCATAAAGGAAACTTATTTTATAAATGCATACTAAAATTAATTAGTTTCAGTTTACAATTAATCAATGCTATTAATAAATTCATGATAGAATTATTCATGAATTTATATATTATAACTGCATTGATTGTGCGTATATATTTGTAAATTTTAAATATATATAATTGTTTGAAAGTTTCATTGCATCAGGAATGTTTTTTTTTAACTTTTAAATAATTTGTTAAAATTTTATTGATTAAAAGCTACATTCTTTTGATAAGCTTTCAGATTTTCCCTTTCCAAAAACAACAGTTAAAGTTTATTAATTAGAAAAAAAGATAAGGATTCCCTAATTAAAATCATTTCTGATTTTAAGAATTCATTTTCTAATTAGAAAATGAATTCAAGTTAATGAGTTTGAAAGCCTTATTGAAGGAATGTATCTAAAAACAACCAGTAAATCTAAAAGCATCGATAATGAAAGAAGCACTAGCCTGAAGGCATCAGAGGACAGATATATAGCTCTGAAAAGTTTGGAGAAGAAAAAAAGCCATCTTTGTTGTAGAGAAATGCAGTGAACTCTATGCATTTAAAAATCATAAGTTTGAATAGTGTTTCGATCATGGTGAAGGGCTAAAACATCAGGAATCTGGTTATCGGTTCCTGAAGTCCCCTAAAAATCTTCAATGAAGCTTCTGAATCTTTTCCGGACCAATCATGCTGCTAAGATCATGAAAATTCATTAAAATACTGTTCAAGTAATCGACCAAATGCATGCTGATGTTTTCCTCACCTGGACGTGTAAGAACCTGTCCTGGAAGAAATGGGTAATATATTTCCATAACGAACCTTAAGCTTTCTGGCCAGTTTCCGAACTTTACTTTACACTCCCTTTAAGAGCTCTTTTCATTCTATAAATGTAATACTCTGTGTAAACCCTTTTATTTATGCTATTTTTAAATTTATATATATTCCAAAAACATAACCATGTACCAGTCGAAAAACCCACCACCTCAACTGCAAGTCGGATTCAAACTCAGCTGGTTCAAACTGAATTCAAACCCAACTCACCAGCTCAGATTAGCATAAATCGATGGCACAGTGCTATGCGCCAAGAAACTAGCTCAACGGTTGGTGAGGATTAGAGACCCCTGAACTGACATTAATATCTGATAATAAACTGACTAAAATAATTTTAAATCGAATCATATGTATATGTTCGGGTTGCCAACACAGACAGCGAGTATTAACATTAAAATAATTATAAAAGAATTATGAACTAAGAAACCAAGTGTGTTTAGAAAATATTTAATAATAATAATTTGTTTGGTTGAATAAGATAATGATCATATTACTCACCTCTAGCCTTTAATATAATTTAGAATTATAATAAGAGTGGCGGTCCTTATTATATGCCAATGAATATTACGCAATATTTGAAAGTCTATGTCTATGCCCCCAACAAGAAAATAAAGGCAGATAAAGGTATTCATTAGTAAGGGAAATTATTACTCTATTTTTTTACGAAAGAATGTGATATTTATTTTCACATTCGCAAATCCATTCATGAAGAGCAAGATACGTATTTTAGGGCATAACTTTAATCTTTATTGGAAAACTTATTTAATTAAATATAACTGAGAATTTGTTCGACTTTAATTGAAATCACTTCGTCACGAATTACGAGCATCAGAGCGGGCTTTACTGGAACAGAGAGGTAACGGTGCTGACGAATTATGAGCTATAAAATGAAATTGAAAGATAATAGCTAGTCGATAATCGAAGTCCTATGGTGGCTTGCGTCTGACAAGTCTTATGCCCTTTGACTAATATGAACAGGAGAGGAAGTGCTTTCTTCCTCGATAATTTAAAATAACAGAAATATGATCACCGACCAGCCTAACGGAGCGGAAGATTGCCCTACGTCAGCAACGTTTGAAGATGATGACTTGATAGTCATCGTTTGAATACTAAAACCCATATAGAATGCTCTACGTGATGACTTGATCAATTAATTAAAGTCAAATGAGCTTTTAACGAAAACTATTTTAAAGTATTTGTAAATCATATTAATTATGCCCCAATCATCGTGCCTTTCCTGAATCTTAAATAACAAAGTTGAATTAGAATATATTTGTTTGATTCCTTTATCGGCCCTTTGCAAAAAACATTTTAAGATTATATTTGAATAATAAATAAATATTAGTGAAACGAGAAAATAGCGGTGGCATAGATTAAAAACGGAGCTAATAATTTATTATTAGCCAATGATAAAAATAACAATCATTAATAATTTCTTTCAACTCAATGATTGATAGAACTGTATTAATTTAGTTCTAATGGGTGAGAACTACTATTAGAATTAATATTATATTATTTGCATGAGGCAAATAGAACAAAGAAGCTCATCGAGTCGAAAGATTATTGGCATATAATTAAAGTAACAACATTAATAAATTACACAAATATATATATAATATAATAAATGAACTGCCAAGTAAGAAAAGAGAAAGTTTAAAGACTAGAGATTGAGAGAATTTATATAAATTTAAAAATAGCATAAATAAAAGGGTTTACACAGAGTATTACATTTATAGAATGAAAAGAGCTCTTAAAGGGAGTGTAAAGTAAAGTTCAGAAACTGGCCAGAAAGCTTAAGGTTCGTTATGGAAATATATTACCCATTTCTTCCGGGGCGGGTTCCCTTAGTTTACACGTCCGGGTGAGGAAAACGTCAGCATGCATTTGGTCGATTACTTGAACAGTATTTTAATGAATTTTCATGATCTTAGCAGCATGATTGGTCCAGAAAAGATTCATCAGCTTCATTGAAGATTTTTAGGGGACTTCAGGAACTGATAGCCAGATTCCTGATGTTTTAGCCCTTCACCATTATCGAAACACTATTCAAACTTATGATTTTTAAACGCATAGAGTTCACTGCACTTCTCTACAACAAAGATGGCTTTTTTTCTTCTCCAAACTTTTCAGAGCTATATATCTGTCCTCTGATGCCTTCAGGCTAGCGCTTCTTTCATTATCGATGTTTTTAGATTTACTGGTTGTTTTTAGATACATTCCTTCGATAAGGCTTTCAAACTCATTAACTTGAATTCATTTTCTAATTAGAAAATGAATTCTTAAAATCAGAAATGATTTTAATTAGGGAATCCTTATCTTTTTTTCTAATTAATAAACTTTAACTGTTGTTTTTGGAAAGGGAAAATCTGAAAGCTTATCGAAAGAATGTAGCTTTTAATCAATAAAATTTTAACAAATTATTTAAAAGTAAAAAAAAAACATTCCTGATGCAATGAAACTTTCGAACAATTATATATATTTAAAATTTACAAATATATACGCACAATCCACGCAGTTATAATATATAAATTCATGAATAATTCTATCATGAATTTATTAATAGCATTGATTAATTGTAAACTGAAACGAATTAATTTTAGTATGCATTTATAAAATAAGTTTCCTTTATGGAAATTAGCGTGGATTGAACGTATAAAGCCCCATTGCATCGGAAATTTAAGGTTAGTATTATGTGTTTGAAGTGAGCTTATGGCTAGATGTCATGAAGCTAGGATCAAACTCAGATCCGACTGCTTCAATATATATATATATCTTTACATCCAGCATTAGTACTTACCTGATTAAATCAGATTAATAAATACTCATTTACTGACCACTAGAGCATGCTTTCTAAAAGGAAAAAATATATCTATGATTTAAAAAAGAATTTAAATAATAATAAACTATGAAATAACATACAATAAATGCAAAATTTCAAATGATTAATAATTCAACTGTTTTTCATTTTTTTATTTATTTGGTGCAATGGTAGAGTTGTAGACACTGGAGCTCAAGATACAAGGATCATTATACCATTCCATCACTTCTGGTGCTTGAATTTCTTATGGATCACATTCCAGAACATATTATAAATTTCTAAGCAATAAATCATTTGATTATTTTTTTCAATGAAAAAACATTTGTGGAAATAATCTGTAAAATTAAAGAAAATTTCACTCAAAGTACAGTCCAAGATTGTGCAAGTGACAGTGTTTTTATTGTGATCATTATAAAGACAATTTGAAGGATAAATATTATTCTTGATTTATTTGAATGTAATGCTAATAAGAATTATCTGATGTTAAATTGGTTAAAAAATCTATAGTCTGTGAAACAGATGGGAAAGACAACTTAGTTAGATAAAAGACAGAAGAATAGTTTTAACTGAATCTTGCACTTGTATTATTGATAAATATGTTATATTAATGGACACTAAGAAAGAAAGTGCTCCACATGTACCATTTGATTATAAGGTTTAACATAGAAAATGCTATATTAAGAACTATAGTAAGAAAGAAGGCATACTATAATGAAGTTTTTATGTGCATTTTAATAATAGGCTACTGTTTGTAAAATAAAAATCCAACTAGAATGGAGTTATCCATCTCCACTTTAATAATAGGTATTTGATTTTATATAATATTAGATTCCTTAAATGCTAACTAAAGCTTACTTCTAATAAATTTGAGATGTCAAAAAAGAGGTAACAGATTAGTAATGAAATAAGAATAAATAATCTGCCAATAGAAAGCTATTATATAAAAGTCTTTTAAAATAGTAGATATTGTTGAAATATTAACTAACACATAAAAAATAAAATTTTACAATTTACAGTGAATAATAAAAAGTCATTGCCTTTCTAATTTGCGTTATTTTCTAAGTGGCTAACAATATAAAATATAATCTTGAAGAATTCCTTTGTTAAAAACAAAAATAATCAACAGATTTATGTAGTCATTAAAATTAATGAAGCAATTGGATAAATAACTAGTATCAAAGATAAGATATAGATAAAGTGTTGGGAAATTTTTTTTTAACAAAAAAAGATTAAGTATACATTTTAAAATAATCCAATAATGGCAATGAAATTAGTAGAAATAATTGTTTCTTGTATATCAGCATAGTTTGCGTGAACAATGAAAACTACAATTGTATAGTGTGAATTTAAAATCTTTGAAGAAATGAAATTATCAACTTTAGGAAGATGATGTGGGCAAAATTACTTTGAACCATTTCTTCAAGAGAAAGCAGTCTTAAGATATGCATCTTCTTTTTAAACAGGTTTATTTTTTTTGTAGGAAATTTTCTTTGCTAATATTGGATGAATCAGGCATGTAATAGTGGCAGCATTACATATAGTCAAGTGATGTGGGGAGAGATCAGCTATGACAATGAAATCAGGTTTTAGATATATAATTATGTTGAGTGGTCAATGGAATGTGGCCATTAGATAATTTAGTATCAGAAGTTTTTTGTAAGATGTTTCAACATTTCCATATCAATACTGATGTTCAGAAATGACAATTGAGAAGCCAAGAAGATCTAGAATATATAATTTGTGAGTTTAGCTAACTCAATTAAGTTAGGAATGATTGTCCATAAAATTATCTTGTAAAACAAAATAATTGATTTCTGTTTGTAATGTGTCAACCTTATTAGTTAATGACTGAAACTAAATGAGGAACGGCAGAAGACTTTAATGTCATTTTTGTTTTAGGTTTGGCCATAGATGCTTTTGTTAAAAATATTATTAAAAAAATTCTGCGAACATTCTTAATCAATGACGTAATAGATTAATAACATATATTACTATTTGCATTGCATAGATTTATAAATTCTATTTTAATTTTTTTTTGCGATTAATAGTTTAAAGTTAAAAAAATCTCATTATGTCATATTTTATAATAGTTTATAGTGCAAATATTAATAAATCTTTAGAATTTATTTTAAGAAAAAAAAAAAAAATTTTACTAAACAATCAAAAAAAAATCCTACATTTTTATTTAAATTCGAAAGTACAAAAATTAATTAGATTAAAAATTATTATATAACTAAAATTGTTATTTATAATGTATTATTTATTTAACATCAAACATTAATTTTATTGACTTAAAATATATAATTTAACGATTTAAAATAGATTTAAGACTTATCTGCTAAATATAATTTTAATCAAGTATTGAGAAAAAGTAAAATTATTATTATTTTTTTATTTAAAATATTTTTATTCAATTTTAAAAATTTCTAATTAAACAAAAAGAAATTAATTACTATTATTTTTTTAATTACGATAATATTTAATTAAAACTAAGACAAACTTTTTATAAATGTACTGTATATATTACATTAAATTTTAACAAATGAAGCTAAATGAACTCATTTTTTAAAACTATTTTTAAAAACTAATTTTTATACAAAAAACTTTAATATTTAAAATGAAAAAACAATCTTGTAGAATTTATTAAAATATTGTAAAATATATATATATCGGTAGCTAAACAGAATAATTGTATAGTCATTTGCTTGAAAAGTCAAAACATAATCGAATAGTTAGTTGTTCCCTGCAACATTTATGGACGAAATCCAGATGTCAAAGATTAACCTTTAATACTTGTTCCGTCACTTAGCACTGTATAGAACTGAGTTGCAGTCAATCCAAGATGTGCCTAATAGTTCTAATCAGTTGATCCGACTGAGATTTTTTTGTTTTTACTTTCTTCAGCTGTATATTTATGTAGAATTGTTTAGTTTTTGAGTTCTTCGTTCTTATTACTGCACAAAACTACACAACCCATTTTTCTAAATCAATCTAAATGATAAATATTTTTATTATAAAACTCTAAATATCAATCGAAATAAGTTCGGTTAAGTGGTATAAAAAAAACAAAGTATCTCGTGGCTTTCTTGCTTACTTTCAATAACTGTTTAGACGCATTAATCGACATTTTTTAATTCTTATTCGAAGCTTGGATAGTCAGTCAATATTCTAAGTTATCTTCGAATCACTAAACTCCTTAGTGAGCTGCATAGAATTTGAAACCATATTTTTATGACTATGTAAGCAAGATACCTTAGTTTGTAGTTTAGGATGTTTTAGATTAAAACAGGCAAAACTCTTTATATGTATTGCCACTCAGCGCAAGTCAGAGTAATCAATAGATGCCAGAAGGCTTGTGCATAAAATCCCCATCTAATGCCTACTCATCCAATGTCCTCAAACTAGTTTCTAGCTTGTGGCCTTTATCAGTGAGGAGCCTTGGATCTGAGAGCACTGCACCTAAATCTTAGGATCTAATGCAACCCTCCAGCTGCCACCTTTTATCTTTACTTAACTACAAAACTATGAGTCTTAAATTGAAAATACTATAATATTTTTAATCCAAGCTCAGTAGCTTATGACTTTGGCTGTTTAATAACCTTAGATTGCACTGAGTGGCAATATGTATAGAGAGTTTTGCCTGTTTTAATAACAGTTATACGCAAGCATAAGAAATGGTGATCATGTAATGTTTATTGGCTTAAAACCAATCCTGCCTAATAGGATAGTGATGGCTATGGTTATTAAAGAACCAAAGTCACCAAAATGCATAGGTACTGAACTGAGTTCAGATTTATATGCCTATATAAGGTAATGAGCTTGGATTGAAAATATTATAGTGTTTTCAATTTAAGACTCATAGTTTTTTGTAGTTAAGTGGAGATAAAAGGTGGTTGCTGGATGATTGCATTAGATCCTAAGATCTAGGTGCAGTGTTCTCAGATCCAAGGCTCCTCATTGATGAAGGCCCCAAGCCAGAAACTAGTCTGGGGATATTGGATGAGTAGGCACTAGATGGGGATTTTATGCACAAGTCTTCTGGCATTCATTGATTACTCTTGTTTGCACTGAGTGGCAATATGTATAGAGAATTTTGGCTGTTTTATTAACAGTTATAAACAAGCATAAGAAATGATGATCATGATGTTTTAAATTTTTGGATTATTAGTTTAAATAATATTAAAAATATGGTTGCTAGATATGTGAATGTAAATTCAATGCATCTCAATGAAGAAGTCCAATAGCCCAAAAACTAGTTTGATAATATCAATAAAGTCTAATATTTAATATCCAATTGATTACTCAATGTTACAATATAAATCTCTGGAATAGATAAATAGAATAAATTATTGCCTATAATGCTGTTATTAAGAAAGTAGTTAATCAGTGCAAAATATTACTGTCAGCCATACCTTCCTACCAACAACTGCCAAAATAATCTGCACCAATAGAAACTATGCTAAAAGCAAGGTCAAAGAGGCTTGATATATAGCAAGTAACCCCACAGCTATAAACAGAAGAGAAGCTTGCTTCACCATTTCCAAAAATGGATGTTATAGGCAATTTGCTTAAATTTACATAAGGCTTTATCACAAATATCTCTCACTTAGTAACAAACTATGATTATGGGAACTTAGATTTCCCGAAAGCGCTCAGACTGCTCATTTAGGATTATTAATTATATAGCTTCATTACATGCGCATAAAGCACAATTATAAAGTGAGAATGATTAAGTATTATCACCTTGATTTAGTATCCCATTTTTAGATAATTAGATCTGCTTCCTGAAGAGAAGTTAGCACACAATGCTCATAATATCTAAATTATAGCTTTGTAAATAATTTTAAAACATCAGATGCTAAAATAATTTTAAGAATATTTAATGATTTCTTTATGGCATAATTACAAGTTCATGTTATCAAAATAAGAACTATTTGGTGTCCATAAACTTACTTTTCAGGGGGTCTTTAAGCATATTTGCAAATTTGTAAGAAGTCTTTCATAATTAAAAAATCTTATATAAACAACTAAAATTTTACTATTGTCACACAAAAATAACATTAACTTCATTAGTTTGATAAAATAATATTTATAATAAAATGACTAGTTTTAAATTAAAGACTAGTCGAATTTAAAAGCTTTTTTTTTTTTTTAGATTTATTAGAAAATCTTTTGTCATTATTATTTATAGACTGACACTTTGAAAACTGAAGTCAATCACTTATAAATCAGCCTTTCTTACATTTTTGCTCTCTATGTGAAAATAAAACTTAGACAATATATATCTCTGAAATGATTGTCTGAAGGTTTATAATAATGATATTTTATTTATAGTTACATATAGGATTATTTCTATGCTAACCTATGTGTTATTAATAATAACCAACTGTATTTAGACAAGTATAAATAAAATGTTTTTCTGAAGATTTGTGATGATGATGTTCTAGTTGTATTTTTATATTGGACTATTTCCATCATCTAATATGTGTATTGGATGTCCTTAGAAAAATGTAACTTTATTTAAATATTCCAAATACATTCAACTGTTAGTAATAGCACACCAAACAGGTTAGTATATGCACAATGTTTTGAGAAGTATTATTCTCCCCTCTTCAGGTATTACTGGTTGATCAGTGACAGTACTAGCATGAGATTTGAACCTGGATCCTTAGATTCTTGAGTATTAAATTTTAAGGTAATGCTCTAACCTACTGCCAAAAGTAAGAATCTGTGGTAATTTCATATACTTACCTATGAAGTTCCTCCTTATTGAGAAGAACAGGTACAAAGAAGAAAATTTAAAGAAGCTGCTTACATGACAATAGCAAAAAATCCCATAAGCCAACCTAGTGTGACTATACATAATGTATGGAAACCATTAATCAACTTTGTTCTTATAAATGGATAAATTAAAAGGAACCTCATAGATAAGTATATGAAATTACTACAGACTTTTGCCTTTAGCAGGATGGCTCAGTTGGTTAGAGTATTATTTTAAAATTCAATACTCAAGAATCTAAGGATACAGGTTTCAATCCCATGCTAGTACTGTCACTGGTCAGGCCAGCAATACCTGAAGAAGAGAGGATATTAATACCTCTCGAAACATTGGGCATATACTAACCTGTTTGATGTACTATTACTAGCAGTTGAATGTATTGGGAATATTTAAATAAAGTTAAATTTTTTTAAAGACATTCGATGCACATATTAGATGATGGAAATAGTCCAATATAAAAATACAAGTATAAATAAAGTTTGAATTTATAAAATTACAATTCAACCAGATAATGAAAATAGTCTTATATCTATCTATCTTTATCCTTAAAAATTAATTTAGACTAAAGATAAACTCAGGATTGCAGAAAGAATAACTGGATGGATGTTTTAATACTTCAAGACATTCTTCCATTCTTATAATAAATTTACCTAATCTATTCATCTTAAATTAAAAATGGGCTCATCTTAAATTAAAAATAGGCAAAGTTGTAATAAAAAATTTGGGGAAAAAAATTCGATGTAGTAAAATACCTTGAAAAAAGAAAGATCAGATTTGCTCAAGCTATGATGTTTTCTGAAGCTTTTTATGTGAAAAAAAAAGGACGAAAAATGTATTGCTATTTTAATCTGTGGTCCTGTTAAGGACTTATGGGAATAAACATTAAGGAAAATGAGCAAATACTAGAACCAATTTGATTACTTTTCACTGGGAACTATAAATGATCAGGTTTAAAATCTTATTTTAATCATATGTAGTGATCTAATTTATTATAAAAATATATAATGCTTTGGAAAATATAAGGATAAAAGACAAAAATAGATAAACAATAAATGGGATTGAATATATCATCACAATAATCAATTATGTATGATAGAGGAATTTGAACTTAGGATTTTCAGTTTATATTTATTCTCTACTCCATATCAAACAACCAATACAAATAACCCCACACATATGACCAAGATAAATGATCCCCAATACACAAACCAGCACTCATCAGTTGGGCCAGATCATAATCTCCCACAGATATATACGATTAGTGCTTGGCTTATATTAAGATAAAAGTTCCTTAAACTTTAATGGACAGGCTTCAATTTTTACCCTTCCAACAATTTAGATGTCCATTTCATTGAAAAACAGTAGAATGCTCAAATCCCTTGGTGGATTTGATATTGTGTCACACCCATGCAGACATTTTGTCAATCTAATCTTTTCATATTATCGGACCATTATGTATCCATTTTTATTAATATAAGAGACATGATCTGGGATTATAGACTATAGTAAAACAGGCAAAAACTCACTATGTATTGCCACACACAGCAAGCTAGAGTAATCAATGGATGCCAGAAGCCTTGTGGAGAATCCCCATCTAGTGCCTATTCATCCAATATCCCCAAACTAGTTTCTGCCTTGTGGCCTTCGTCAGTGAGGAACCTTGGATCTGACAAAGGCCACAATCCAGAAACTAGTCTGGGGATGTTGGATAAGTAGGCACTAAATGGGGATTTTATGCATAAGCCTTCTGGAATCCATTGATTACTCTAGCTTGCTGTGTGTGGCAATACATAATAGTTTTGCCTGTTTTACTAACAGTTATAAGCAAGCATAAGAAATGATGATCATGTGATGTTTATTGATTATAGACTATAATGTAACCTATTTCAAAGCAATATATAATTAACCAATTTGTAATGAATGTTTACTATATTGAGTAGAGAGATTTGAACTTAGGATTTTCAGTTTGTATTTATTCTCCACTCTTCTCAATCAACTGATACATATGTCCACACACATGTAAAAAGATAAATGATCCCCAAATAGCACTCATCAGTAGGATCAGATCATAATCTCATACACATAGATTTTTTTTGGAAAAATGTTATTCATAATATCATCAAAGTTAAAAACAACTTGATTACACTTAAAAACAATTATATTAATATTGTTAATTGAAAAGAAATTTTAAGTTTGATCTTGGAAAATTCAACCTGTTTAATGCTAATAATGAGAGAGGTGGAAAGGAAGGGAATGTTAATGAGGGTCACTGAATAACATTTTCTAAAAAAGAACCTTTAATTTTTCTTTAAAGTCACACCTAGTGAAATGATTTAAATTTGATTAATATTTTATATTCTAAATACACTTTAATGTTGCAATGTAATGTACAATGTCTATGGGTGATCATGAGGGGACACTAAGGTGTGTAATATCATGGCTACTTTTAATTGTATATCTACTATACATGCAATGTACAATCATTGATAAATTAATATTGAATAAAACTTAAATGTAATAATTCTTAAAAGATTAAATATAATATTTAAATTATGTTTACTTTGCAGGTATGATATTTTTTCTCCAATTTATTATCAACATTTTATATAAATTTAAAAAAAGAAACTTTAATTTTGTAACCAAAAACTAGTTTTTAGAAACAAATGTTTTGCATCAGCAATTGTTTTTTAGTGATTAACAATGTTTACATAGATGGACTATTCTAACTAAGTAGATCTATGGATTAAGATTTGATATTCAACTTACTTAATCTATTTTAAAGAATATTGATAATTACTAAATGATTCCTCATTTTCTTAATTGTGTTAAAATCGGATTTAACTGAGAAATTTTAAGTGATTCAGTTATTTTATATTAAGTAGTAAACCATAATTTTTCAATGCAGAAATAAATTTTTATAGTCTGATAACATGTAATATCTGCAAAATAGTTGACAATTTACACACCTTTCTTAAAAAAAAAATGTTTTATATCAACAAAATGATAAAAGCTTGCAAATTGGTTTTTTTTTGGAATAAATATAAGTTAAGGAAGGTTGTGCATGACGTTGGTATTTGCTATTTATTGTTACAACTAAATACTCATTTAAGATTTAATAGAAACTGCTGATTGTTACAAATTGGCAAAAACATTTCTCAATATTAAAAAAAATATTGAAGTTAGCAACGAAGCAATTGTAAGAAATTCTGAAGCTAATCCAATGCTTTATTATAAGGATTGTAGAACAAACTTATGTCAGATAAACAAAATCAATTCAATTAGTATAGATACATTACGTGTTTTCATCTCATTTCTTCTGGAATGAACCACTCATAATTAGATCATAATTAATTAAAATGAAAGTAATAAACCTGTTATAGAAATGCAATTTTCTATCTTTATAAACCATAAGAAAATCAGAAAGTAAACAAACATCCATTTCTGAAATACTATCAATGCACTGAGATAAAAGATTTGGTTTGCAAATATTTAATTTGCAAAAGAGTTACACAATGAAAAAAACACTATTCTTTTATTATGAGTAATTTTTCAAGAAATCACAATTTATAACTTTTGTAGGTCATTTAAAAACTATAACATATGCCTAAGCTTGGGGTTAAGACCTGTACAGGTCTCTAATATCGCATTTTTACACGCATATTCTTGAGATTAAAGCCTTAGTAAATATTACTCCTATTGTTTAATAAATTAATTAGAATAATACCCTTTCTCCATGCTATTTTCTTATTAGTAAATATATTATATGATCTTATAAAAAGACAATTTAAAAGGCAAAGAAATAAAATCATATTTTTCATTATTATCTTTATTTTAAATATTATCATTATAATTTCTGTTAAAAAAACTACATGTAATCAATTTATCAGAATAATCTATATCAATGTAATTATTATAATTAAAGTTATACAATCAAAGCAATGAGTAAGGTAATTAAAAAGATTAATTAAGGTTAATAATGCAAACAGAATGCAGGAAAAGAAAGTCAGATTCCATTTGGAAAAAGATAATCTGGTTATAGAAACTTTCAAACTTGGGTAATCAGATTATACTTAAACAAACCAAAATGAAGTTGATCAAGAAATTAAAAAATAGTTGACCAATCACATACCAAAAAACTGTTTGTATTTAAGGTTAACCATAGACCAAAATTATCATCTTAATGGAACTTATGTTAATTCATTGAAATAGGCTAATTGTCAGAGGGTAATCTACTTTTAGAAATCAAAAGTAGATTTAAGAACATTAAATAGGTCATTTGAGCAATTTTGTTCATATTATTGGATATATGTAATTCTGAATTATTGATTGTGCATTAAAATTAGTCTCAATTTATGAAATACTTGTAATCTGTACTTGTCATTATATTTATTTTTATTTTACATAATACTTCTTTCTACAATTAATTATTGTTCTGTTGTCAAGCGTTGTTAGCCGAGAGGTCATCACAGTGGCCTTGCAAGCAAGTAGTTGGTTGCACACGGTTGTGGGTTCGCTTCCCGGCCGATGCTATGACATATGAAAAAAAAAATTATTGTTCTGTTGTTTGAAATTCTAACACATGATCTTATGAAGAATGACTGGAGAATATAAAAGGTACTTTGAGCAAGTAGGCTTACAATTACCTGTGGGTAGTGAAACATGTCTAATGGGGAAAAAATAATGCTGAATATTGTAGTGTTTTTTTTTTTAAAAATTGTTTTATGTAAATATGATATATCAGAATTTATTCAGAATATAAATTATAGAATCCCTAATATAACTAGAATAATGATTTTATTTACATTAACAAATATAAACATAATTATTATAGAAATTCTACAATGATTAGAATACCCATGTTGTATAATGAAATATTTTTGGATGTTGATATAATTTATTTGAATTTTCATAATTTCTTAAATCAGTGTGAACTAATTTTTGTTTTGTAAAAACTGCACTATAATTGGATTGTTACTAGTCTGTTATTACATGCTTAATAATTAAATTAAATTAAATCAATGAGTATCTATCTTGGACATAGTATCAATCAAGTGAAACAAAAAAAACAATAAATGGTTCTGATTTGAATTGCAGGTCATGACTATTGCAGCAAATGCATTTTTTATTACAGCATTAAAAGTGAAAAATAAAGTTTTAATGTCATAAATATATATAAGTAGTGAATTACAAAGTATAATTAAGATTTGAAATGCCAGGCACTCTTACACCTGGAACCTACTTTCAAGTATAGGGGATTTGAACTCAGACTTTCAAGCCACTTTACTACCCACACTATCTCATACTACTGATACACATGACCAAACACATGCAAAAAAGATAAATAATCACCAATATACATATTTCACACTAAACCAGCACTCATCAGTTGGCTCAGATTATCATCTCTCATACATATATTATCACTGCTCAGTTATATTAAGATAGCAAATCCTTAAACTTTAATGGACCAGCTTCAGCCTACTCCAACCTCCAACTCTTCAGCCATCCATACCATTAAAAATCTGATGATAGAATTCCCAAATCTCATGCTGATGCCAATATTGTTGTCATACCCATGATGACCTCAAGTCACTCTGATCCCTCATGTATAGGACAGTATCCATTTAAATACATAGAAGGATGGGTAGAATGCAGGCTTAATATGTAAGATATCAGCTAGTTTCCAAGCCATTGATGACATTAGTTTGATAAAAATATATGCTCAGCTGAGATATATTTTTTAAATCAAAAATTGTCACTTAAAAGATTATCAATTTTGCAGATGATGCAATTTATCATAATTTTATTTAATATTATTTATGCGATATTTTAATTAGTTTTTTACATATTTAAATGTTATTTAAAAGCAAGATTATATATGAAATGAATTTTGCCTTGTCTTTTAAACATTAACTTAATATAAATGGTGGCTTTTTTTAGATTACTGAAAAAAATTGCATTCAGATTTTAATATCAAATTGAATGGTGAAGTAATGTATAAAAGAATGATTTAGAGTGCTTGCATGTAAAAAGTGAAAAGATTCAATAGTTTGTTTATGATTTAAAAAAAAAAAATTACTATAACATAAATTAATTTTACAAATTATGAAAAGAAAGAAAAACCTAATATAAAAGATTATATAATGCACTCAATTAGAAATGGGTTTAAAAACAGAATTATTGATAGACATTGATTGATTTCACATATACAATAACAAATCGATAATGTAAAATGAAGGTCATAGTTTATAGAATAAAAATTATTATGATTTATTAATTTATGATTACTCTGTATTATTTTAAATGAGATTAATCTTATCAACCTCTAGTTTAAATCAAGTGATGACATAATAAAAACACTTTAACAAGTTTACGTAACTACTCTAAATTATTCATACGGTAATAAATGTTAATAATTTATCTATTGGAAAGCTATTTTAAAATGATTTAAGGCAATTTATAAATTATAAGTTATAAATATACAATACTTTTTATTTAGAATAATATCTAAGGGCATAATGATATTAGTGAAAAATAAACAAGCACATATTATTTGGATATTAATGAGACTAATTTAGAAGTTTATTATATTTTAGTTTATTTGAGAAATAACGGAAGTAAATGCGAGTACATGGTTTCTGGTCAAAGGTTACTGGAACAAATAATCAGCAGAGAACAATGATTATCATAAAACAATAACAGAATATATTTATAATTGAAATAACTTTTTGTTTTGTAAAGTATAATAACCAGAATGTGGAAAATATTAACTATTTATTGATTTAGTGAAATATTAAATGTATGGGGAAAAGAGTATAAAATTGTTTAAAGAGATTAACATTTCATAAAAGCATGACACCTTAAGTAACTACATATTACTCAAGTATTTACCCATCACTGTTACACTCCTTTTATTTAGCCACATTTTTGTTGGTATATGATGACATATGGAGTTGTGTGCACTTAGCTATTTCTGAATTGTGTGTAAATATGTTAATAAATTATATATATATAAGCGTATGTTATCAGAAAAAAAAGTAAATTACAATTATTAGTGCTGTCTTTAAATTTTTGTTCAGTAGATAATGGCTTCTGAATGCAAAAAATGAACAGATGTTATTTGGTTTTTATTGTAAGCGTTATACATCACATTTGTTTATATAGTATTAAAAATCAAAAAAAGGTCAAGCTTTATGATCATGTTTCCGGATAAACTTTCTCTAATATCCCGATCACTGATATTATCAAAGGATGGTTTTTTTTATACTAGAAAAGAAATATGATTTTTTTTTTCAAATAAATATTCGATTTGGATAATAAATAAAATGTAAAAAAGATGAAAACGGGTTCATAAATTATTGTAATTATATGTATAGGTAAAAAGTTTGTAAATCTTAATCATTTGAAAAAAAATCTCCAACCACCTCTTATAGAGAAACAGTCAACAAAAAAGTCTATTTATCGCGCTTGTCAACTGCTAGGTGGTAAAGAGTTTGAGGGTTTACAATTCTTGGTTTATCTTCCAGATAAAATATTTAGATACCCATTTACTGACAAATATTGGACAGTTATCTGCGTGGAATGTATGCCAGCTAAGAACAAATAAATTCCAAGCATGATATATTAAATGATTTTTTAACCTGTCACAATAGTAGGCATGACAAGTATAAACACTATCACTACATCTAAGGTCTTTTTATATAATAAATCCAATATTGTGCATTTAATAGCTATTGTTTGTTTCCAAAGTTTATTAAAATTAATAAAATCTTAAGCTATTTGCAATATAATCTAGACCAGTGGTTTCCAAAGTGGGTGGTACTACCCACCAGTGGGAGGATGAAGCCTTCTAGGGAGGCAATAGTGGGTTCAGAAGAATTGGGGGGGGGGGGGCGTTTAGGTGGTCTGGATTTTTATCCGTTACCGATGATACATGTTGTCAGCTTTAACTCGCTCTCAAACCGCTAATTTTTACATGATTTTGCCAATTTTATGGTTATTTTATAAATTGTTTATGTGCAAGAATATATAAAAAAAAAAGGGAGATGGAGTAATTGTAAATGTTTTGCACGTTTTTGATGGTTTTTTTTCCTCTATTAACTGGTTAAAAGGAATGCAAGTTATTATTGTATGGCTAATTTTAAATTTTACTAATGAATAGAAGTGGTCATCCTTTGCATTATATTTTTTGTTAAAAAAATAAAGTAATTTAGGGCCAATATCGACTGAGAGAATATAAAAATTGCAATAACTCAGGTTTTTTTTTTGTTGTTGTTTTGAATCTTTTGTAAAGATGGGAATGAAAAAAGAAAAAGCTATTTCCATTGTATTAAAATTATAAACTATAAGTAAATGGAATGTTTGGAGGAATTAAAAAAGTCAGAGTGAGAAAAGAAAGAAGTGAAAGATAAAAAGGTGTAAAAAAACTATATCAATTGTGTTATAATCACTTATCCAAGAAATTGGAGGTAATGAATGTAATAGTGAAAGAGGGGTACTCAATTTGTATGTTATAGATGTTGCTACAAAACATGTTGAGCAGGTGATGGGGGGGGGGGGTCTCTTCTGAATTTGCTGTTTTCTTTGCTACATTTTTGTGTGCTGGGTGATTAAGGGTTTGCTGAACTATGAGAAATATTCTAGTCGTAAAGCAGTGGAAAACTTTATGAAAAAGGCAGAGCTGAGCCTAGCTTCAAATTATAGTTCTTCCAGAATTGTGTGATTGATTCTTGGTTGTCTGCTGCCATTATTATAAAGATTTCTAGAGAAAGCTGAAAAATATGAAAATGCCTAAATTTTATCATTAAAAATGAATGCACCAGCCAGACTCATTCTATGCTGTTCTCGTGTAGCCAAAGATGCTAGCTGATGCTGATGAACAAGTTAATGCCTACATTTTTCTATAAAGAAACTAAGTACTCGCTGCCTTGTTGTAATGTTTTATAGTGCACTTAAAAGTTATTAAGTCCGGAGATGGTTAATGGAAAGAAACCAGAAGGAAACCGGGTGGTATAATTTCTTTTTTATTATCATTATGTCTTGTTGCTATAAATTTTATTGTATTTTTTTATTATTTTTATTTTATTTCTTTATAAATTATTTGATTTTCCTACTTTAAAACAGTTCTCCCAAATTAATTTCAGAAACACTTGTGTATGCCTAGGTGTAGATATACATATTTTTTTTTGTTGTTGTTTAACTTTTAACACATTGTTCTATTTGAGAAAAGAGAAGTACAATGCATGAAATTATTATTATTATTATTATTCTCCTTCCACCCTTTTTTAAATTAAGAGCGGGGGGGGGAGGGGGGGAGTTTTTTATTATTTTTTTTAATTTCTATATGCAATTATTGAAAATTTATTGACATGCTGATTTGGTTTTTGGTTGTTGTTGTTGTTTGTTGGCAGTGATATTTCCTTTTTGGAAATGGTTTTTTCTTCCCAAAAGTGGGACATAAAAGTAAGGTTTAGGTTCAGCCTTTCAAAGATATACCGTCTAAAACTTCTTAGTACCAATTAACAGGGTAATAGAGTTTTGGGTAGAGAGAAATCAGGAAATATAACCAACTTTGGTTTGATTTCTCTCATTTAAACTTTAATAACTTTTTTTTTTTTTTTGTTATTGATATTGAGTTTATGTTGATACCTTATTCTGACACATGACATAGATATCATGTTATATCTTGTGTGCATCGTATAAATTACGGGGTAGGCATCATCCAGTACAGTATCATTAGTTGTTATTTATATCAAAAATATCAAACAGATTGAACATGGAAAACTGTTATAATGGGGGGAGGGGCATTACAAAATTTATGTCTTGTAAAGTGGGCGGTGGCTTGAAAAAGTTTGGGAACCTATGATCTAGACTATACAAACACAATCGTGTTATAAAACTTCCATAACTGAAACCTTTATATAACTAGAACATCATATAATTTTGAAAATTGATTCAGTCTTAAAGCACACCTGCATTTCAATTCTTGGACTTACAGAACTAATTGCGGAGAGAAATATTGCATAAAACAATATATCAGCATCATCGAAATTAATCTCTGGCAGATGTGTAGAACTGTAATGTAATTAATTTCATTAGCATTAAATCTTCTCTATAAACTAAATAGTTGAAAAAATAATATTCAATAATTTAGAACATTTTTTCAAATTTTCAAAATGACACATCACATATTATTTAATAAAAGGTGTACGTGTGTGTGCACAAATTCAAGAAGATAAATCATTTTTTAATAAAAAGGCTATTAACTAACGATTACCAAATATACTTCCATTGATATAGAGGAAATATATATATAATTTTTTATGCTTAAACAGAAATTTCTGCCATCATTTGTCTAAACCACAAGGGTGATTATTATTTTGAAAGTTATTACCCTTTTTAAGAAGCTTTCAACAAATATGTCACTTAATGTTAAACTTGCCAACATTTGTGTTCCGTAATATCTTTAATCTTAATAAAATATCAAACATCAGTAATGTTTTAAAATAGTTGAGTTATTGAACTAAGAAAAAACAAAACAGCATTTTAAAATATTTTTCTCGCTTTTTCTCTTTTTCTGGCTTTCTTTTCCATGTCTTTTATTCTTTGTCTCTTTTCTTTGATACTTATTTAATATATCTGTTATTCCATCTACTTATTTTTCTATTCATTTACATGACTCTATAAATTCACTCACCAGTTTGTCAATCTATTCATCTATCAATGTATTGATTTATATGTTGGATCTGTCTATTTTTGTTTATAAAAATATATAAAGTATGGTTACAGAGAAACAGTAACCGAACAGATATTGTCAAATAAATAATCAAATGATTTATGTTTATGAATTTGTAAGAATTTTGAATAACAGAACTGAAACCATTAATCTTGAGTTGTAGAATCCACCATTCTGCAATTTCACTAAATTGCAGAAGTATATATATATTGTAACTATCGAAATATAGTTAAACTAAATAGTGACCAACATAACGTGACCTTAACCTTTACTAGGTTGATAGTCACTATAATAAGACACTTTAATGTAAACAGGATATTTAACTATTAAGAAAGCCCACTATAAATGTTTAGAAATTAATAACAAATAATATTATGAATTTAAAGTACAACTGTGTATTTGTAAATAAGATTAAATAAGTGTAATAATATTAATACAATATATAGGGTATATGAAAATAGACTTTCACATGACCCACCACTCTCCACTCTATCTCATAACACTGATACACCTGAACACATATATGTTGAAAAGATAAATAATCACCAATATACATATTTCATGCTAAACCAGCAATCATCAGTTGGTCCAGATTACCATCTCCACACATATATGCTATAAGTGCTCAGATATATATTAAGATAACCAATCTTCATACTTTAATGGACAGGCTTCAATCTACTCCACACTCCAACTCTTCAACCATCCATCCAATTGAAAATCTGATGATGGAATGCTCAAAGGCCACCCTGAGGCCAAGATTCTTGTCACACCCATGTTGACCTAAAGTCAATCTGACTCCTCATGTAGAGGACATAATCCATTTAATACATATACAAGGGATGGGCAGACATGTTTACTATGTAATACCTGAAACACAGGCTTGTTTGGTTGGAAAAAAGGTTCTAAGTTTTCATATCATATAAATCAAATCTAAAGTTATTTCAGAGTTTAAAATATTAATCTTTAATTATAAATATTTATTATTGATATGACTAAATAACAAAGTGTATTTTATTGTATTTAATACATATCTTAAGTAACTAAGCATTAATGTTTAAAATATGTGTGTGTTAGAAATAACCATAAATAATGATACTAGTAAAAACAGTATACCTTTAAAAAAAGGCATAATAGTAATGATAAATGTTGAAATAGTGAAAGATGAAAACCAAGTAATTACCAAATACAAAATCAATTTATTAACAAATAAAGAAAATACAAAATTAAAGGTAAGATTAATAATTTAAATTCTCAGCACTTAAGATGAATAATTTCTTGCAAATGTTAATTAGGGAAGCTTGATCTCAATTTCGATTATATTATTAACTGTGCAGGTATATCCCCACACATGTTGTTGGAGAAGGTTGTTAAGCAAAAGATAAACAAAACTTAAGCATTATAATAATCATTAATAAATATAGTAATGTTTTTCTAGATCTCTAAGTAAAATAGTTTAAACCGTTGTCCTCTAGGTATCTGGCCAATGTGAACTTAATTATCCCTAAAATATTAAGAACATTTACCCTACTATAATATAATTCTATAAATATATGACATTATCTGCCTAATTTTTATAGATCCAGATGGCAGTATGTAAGGTGCTTATCTAAGCTAACATTTATAAATAAAGTACTATAACACATGTTGTTAGGAGCTTTTTCTAATAAACACCAATTTCTGGAAGTCTTATTACCACAAACATAATTCAGTATGCAAAATACCCTTCATATGATGATTAATGTACCTATATTGATAAACAATGGGTAATACTGATAAAAGACTTCAATTATATAAATATGATCATTTATACATACACTTAATATATCTTATAGCATTTCATTAAGACAGCATGGACTAGACTTGAGATTGGTGAAACATATGTAACATATAAACTATTATTTTTAACTATGAATAATAATTAACTATAGTTAATTAATTAACAACCAATCTCCAAAATACAATGAATGTACACATATACCTAAACTAAAATTATAATAATAAAATTTAAATATACTATTTGTATAATCCTTTGATTTTACCTTCTTCTTGTGAGAATTTTATTTAATCAAAATAACTCAATATAATGATAAATATATGATAAATAAGCATATATCCTTATATTTTAAAGTTCAGTTAAAACTATTTTTTAAAAAATTCAAATATATTTTTATTTTGGTACAATCTTTACAAATGTTTTAAAATGATTAAAATTCTTAGGAATTAAAAATCCAATGGATGGAGGAAAACTTAATCCATGTAGAAGAGGAGTAAATAATAACAAAAGTGTAGCTTTGAATTAAAATCATTTACTGGTAAATTTAAAAATATTTAAGAGAATCATTCTCTTTATGTGTAAAGTGTATAGTTAGTAATCTCTTGGGATGACATTCATTAATCATAGCATTTTTTAAAAAATATGTATGAACAGAAAATCCATTAGTTTTAAGAAGTGGTTAATAATAATTTATTCAATATACTGGCATTTATCTGAAAACTTTTAAGTTACTGTAATATCAGATGACTTTAGAAATATTACCATTCTTAAAATAAACAAAAATTAGCATTGGAAAGTAGTTTAAAACTTTATATTTCACTAAAAAGTTTGTTTAATTTTTTTTGTCACGCATTTCAGGATAATAACTATCTTCAGATGTTTTAATTATTCATTTTGGATAGTTTAGAGGTATATTTTTCTGCATGGGGCAAATGCTTATTTGGTTCACTCCCCCTTCATTATCATGATTCACAGTGCCAAGATGGTTATATTTAAATTCAGATTTTGTGCAGTTTTCCTATAACTGGCTAGTAAGAAAAGAGAATGATTCCTCTTGGATAGGTATATTTATAGGTTATAGTCACAAACATCCTCTTCATTCAAATTTTTTCTTTCTTTTAGTATTTTATGGCAAATCTCGATTCTGTTGTCATAATGTTACTAAAATCTGATATGCTAGCAGATGATATTTTGAAGAAATTTTAATGCCCAGTACAGTGACCATTTTAAAATTATAAATAATATTCTAAAATATATTATAAATAAATATTATATCCTTTAATAAAAAAATAATATACACATTATAATATTAAAATAAATATTTACATTACAGATATTAAAATAAAGAATTTTCATTTTGTTCATTTGCAATTGCTCTCATGGTAAATTGCATTTTATGGACAATAATAAATTTATTTAAATATTTAAAATAATATTTCTTTAAATTTTAATATGTCAAAAAATATAAACATTCGTACGTAATGCGATACCTACTTACTAATATCCACTTATTAAGATAAATATAAGGACATATATTTTATTAATGTAACATATAAATTGTAAGTAATCAAAAACAAAAAGAGATTTAAAAAAATAATAACTAAAACCTTGTAAATATGTATATTTATATATTGTTTAATAAAGATAAATACTTAAAATAAAATACATATTTAAATATTACATTAAAAGTTTATGTCAATATTATAAGTGGTTTTTAGTATTATGTATTGAATAATATAAGTACTGCTTTGCTGATCCTATTTAATTAATTTATTCATATATTAATAGTATTGTGTATATTTACCATTACTGTGTTCTTTTAAAATTAACTTTATGTGTGTGTGTGTGTGTGTGTGTAAACTTAAATATAAAACCACAATTTTTAAAATTGATACAAGCCTTCTAAAACGTTATTAAAATATATATATATATGAGCAGACATCTTGGATTTTGCTTTATAAAGTAACTAAATATATAATATTAATTGTTACTTTAATAATAATAATAATAACAGTAATAGTAATAATAATAATAATTATAATGTTGATAAGCCAGTAAAATTTTTGAAGTTATGTTTATTATTAATTTGAATCATACCAGATATCATCACAATATATAGCATTCAACAATAAAATATGTTTGTGCTTTCATATAATAAAACATTTGATTTTTTGTATATACAATCTTCTTTCTTTAATTTGGTTACCTGAAGTTAATAAATATTCTGTTATTTATACACCTACATATGCAATGTGATAACGAAGGAATAATCCCTCCAATCATGTACTTTAAGAATATTCTTGCATTCACCTGTGAGCATTGACTTTAAAATAATAAGTGTACACTTATGTTTAAATTTATTTATATATAAAATAGTTTTTCCTCACACGCAGTTTAAGAATTTCCGTACGCACTCTTGCATATTGATTTTAAAAGCTTAATTGTATCCTTACAAGTCTAAGCACATACATGTGCTTTTAAAATCAATGTGCACGAGTAACTGCAATGAAATTCTTAAAGCACTCGCCAGGAGACATTATTTTTTATTATAATAATGCCTGAAGTTAGTAAATAACTGGAATTTTTTAAATATATAAAAGTTTGAGCTCATTTTAGATCTATATTCCTGGTCAAATGAGTAGCTTGGATTAAAAAATATCAATATGAACAAAGTTTTAAATGATTAGTATTATGAATGTAATGATATTGCTAGATTTAAAACATTTGCAACTCCTGTAATAGCAGTAAATGATACCTGATTAAAAATTAATAGCTAAAAACTGTGCCAGACTATAGATAATAATTTTATCATTTGACCAATTACCTCTCAAATATAAAAACAAGCTGTAAAAAATTTAGGACTTCTATTGTATTATTAACATAATTAGAATCTGATATTTCTATCTTAGTGAATTTATCACTCTTATTGTTTTTTTAATCACATTTTGACAGAAGGTGATAACATTTTTTTGAACAACTCGATTTTCAGACAAACTGTCTAATCTCATTCTATGATTCTCCACATTTTAAGAGTTCTTTATCTACATGATTGTCTGAAGGTTTGTAATGATGGTGTTTTAAATGTATTTATATATTGGACTATTTCCATCTTCTAATATAATTATTGCATGTCCATAGAAAAATTTAATTTTATTTAAATATTCCAAATACATTCGATTGTTAGTAATAGCACACAGGTTAGTATATGCACAACATTTTGAGAGGTATTATTCTCTCATCTTCTTCAAGTGTTTCTGACCTGATCAGTGACTATACTAGCATGGGAATCAAACCTGGACCCTTAAATTCTTGAATATTGTATTTTAAGATAACACTCTAACCAACTGAGCCATCCTGACAAAGGCAGGATAGCAAAATAGAAAACTTACATTGCAAATTACTAGGTCACAGTGAATATATATTCACTTTCCGTGCATCAGCCATATATTACTTTCTATTACAAAATATTTTTAGATATTAAGCAAAACTTATAAAGGATAACAGTCTGACTCTCTATCTACTATCTTTCTTATATAAAAATCCAGTATTATAACTTAACCTTCAATACATAAACTAATGCTGAAATATTTTAGTTTCTTGCTATGCTGCATATCCCTACCTTTGCCATTTTTTTCTTAGTCTCACTTACTGTTTCATCACAGTAATTTCTTTCATTATTTTATGCAAAGTATCAATCTCTCCATATCACAAATAATGAGTTCCTTCTTTCTCTTTAGCTTAGCATTCAGTGTTTCTTCAAAATCTATATTATCATTGAAAACTATTGATATTGTATTGATACATATATTTATTGCATTTTTTTGCCATTATATACTATCTTTATTGTTTGATATATTATTGAAATTGTCAAGATCATCTTTTTCCAACTTACAATAAGATTTTATGAATTAGTACCTAGAAAACCTAGATCCAGAGATTTCTTAAACATCTTTATTTATTAAATTATAACATTGTGTATACTTGACTGTACATAAAATTTCTGATTATAATTGTAGTTTACATTTTCATAAATAACAATTCAAATCATCTTCATTCTTCAAAACCATTTTTGATTTAAAATACTCCATCAAAGTTATTACAGAATATATTACTTTTCTTAATGAGAATGTGTTATTCTTATAACACAAAAAACCATTGATGTAAATGATTTTATCCTATCTTTAATAAATTGATATACAATTCCAAATATTCTTTTAACAGAAAGTAATGCATTATAATCTACTTTCTATTAATCCAGCTTTGTGTAAGGGATATATAGAAAGATCACATATAGTAGCTCTAAAAATAGATAATTTTGTTATTCGATTTACTTGTTTTGGTAATTCCATTTAGATATGTCAAAAGCAATATATGATTGATTATTTATTTTATTAATTATAGAATGTGACACCTTGTTAATAAAATTATTAAAATCATAACATTATCAACATTATTAATTTTCATTTTGTGCGCCATATATTTGATAACAGTTTTGCAATTTATATTAGTTTCTGTCATTTAGGTGGACATCTTTAATTGCCCAATATATTCTTCAGAGATATTTGAATTCTCATGAACACTATTGAAACTGTTTTTATAACCATACTATTTGTATTATTTTGTGATTTTTAGCAAAAACGTATGCTGCTACAAATGTTTTAATTTTGTTTACATATTATTAAATCAATATTATTACAACTCTTATTTTGATTGATTTTAGCTTTATTAATAGTTTCTCTTCGATTCTTCTCCTAAAGCTGTAACTAAAATATTTAATTAATTGACTTAATAGCTACTTTAAGCAGAAATGCAGGATATAAACAAATTCTTGCAATTTAATCTACATGTAAATAAGCTTGAAAGACAATATAAATATACAATTACTTAGTAAATTGTTTTACAAACAATGAAATTTAAAGATGACTTTATAGTAGAATGAAGAGAATACTGGATTTATTTACAAAGTTCAGAGGAATATTTTCTTCCATTTTAATATTCTTAAATAACTTTTAGCTAATCATTTGCAAACAATTTGACAATTTTTATGTAAAATACCTATCATTACCTTTATAGGATGTAAAATGAAATAAACTAATTAAATTCTATATCACTGATCACCAATAATTTGTCCAAACTTGCAGCACCATCCAGTTTTATTAAATATTCCTCATTTATTAAGGCCTTAAGATAAACCGAAATTCAAAAACACAATTGCAATTGACATTATATATATATTGAAATAGCATATTTCTTTGGAATATATTTTATTGAGGTATAAATTAAGAAAATATATAGAATTTTTTATTTATTTAGAAGTGTGACGTCATTGATATTTTAAAATACCACATTGTTGTTATCATTAGTTAAAGGTATTATATATTCGTTTTATAACTAAAAATTGATTTTATTAAACTATAATTTAAAAAGAAATTCAATTATTGAATTTAAAAATATTAATTGACAGATTTGATAATTATTTTTTTCAAATATACTTTTAAATTAAATGTAAATGTATTTATTGTTCTACTGGTCCACAGATAAGAATAATTTCTTATTAAGAAAATTGTTTAATCACATAAATAGGATCATCACGTTGTTGAATTGAAACGAAGACATTGGATTTTAAGCTCTTAATACGAACTTTTAAATAAATAGTTTTTATACCAAGAATTTGAGAATCAAGACTCAATTAATGGATAATATATTTCTTCATATTTCCATCTACCATAAATAGGATGAGGGCTGCAAAATTATGATTTTCTACAACTTCATTTTGGTCTATCTTCTATATTTCAAAAGAAGCACTATAAGAGATCATCTGCTATATCTTAAATTTAAAGAATATTAACATTTTCTACCTGGTAAATAAATTAAAATTACAAAATCTATAAATCTTATTAAATATTTTTTAATGTATAATAAATTGTTTTTCACGTAAATATTATGCCAATATTAATTGTTTATAAATTGTCACTTCTTAAATATTGTATTGATCACTATGTATATTTATAAAAAGATATATGCAAATAATATTTTCAAAACATTTTAAATATAATGTTTAAAAATAATAGAAATGTGATCTATGATAGTTTATTTTTATTTTATAGATGTCATATTTTAATACAGATTGTGAAATATGTAATCTGTGTTATTTAATATTATTTATAATTTTAAATATGATGTTTAAATGGTAGTAAATATTTATTTTATATCTATGGGATTTGACTGATACTGTATGCATTTGCTATTGAGATAATGTTATCTCATGTATAATCTGATATTGTTGATTAGTTCCAGTTTTAAATTTCCTATGGCTTCATTTATAATAACTTCATTTTTGTACTGAATACTTTCTTGAGCATGAATAATGTTTATATCTTTATAAATAATATTTAAGTGTAGCTGTTGTTTTTATGCTGTTACTTAAAATATTATAGTAAAGAGTTAATCTCATATATAACAAGCATTTCACCCATTGCTTAGTTTCTGAGTCCTCAATGTATAGGTTACTGTGTTATTAGGTATTTAAATCAAGGATGGTTTTGTTTTGTTTATCAATGTCTCATATTGTTAATCATACATGCATTTTTTAATTCTGATTTATGAATTTAAATATTGATATCTATTACAATGACATTATTATTATTATTATTATTATTATTATTATTATTATTATTATTATTATTATTATTATTATTATTATTATTATTATTATTATTATTATTATTATTATTATTATTATTATTATTATTATTATTATTATTATTATTATTATTATTATTATTATTATTATTATTATTATTATTATTATTATTATTATTTTATTTTTACAATAAATTATTTTGTTTAATAGTAGATTGTGTTGTTTCTTTTGTTATTGATTGTCATTTGAATTATAAAATATAAAATATTGTTATGCCAAATTAATAGGTGTCCAAATGTAACTCATTCTGGGTAAATTTAATGTTTTTACTTCAAAATTTATTATTAGTTGGAAGAATTTCATTTTATAGTTTATAGCTTCCCAACATTTTTGTGTAATTGTAACTTTCCTAATAAACTTAGCTTTTTTCTTTGACATTTTAAATATTAGTTAACAATATTAAATTATAATTTGATATAGGCAAAAAATCTAGGTTTATTATCTAGTGGCACCTTCTAGTAAAGTTATATATGGAATTATTTAACCATTACAGAGTAAATACTTTTTGTTATCAATTTGGGGACCCAATTTATAGGGTTTTAATAAATGTATACTCCGAGAGGAGAAGAAAGGTAGTTATTTATATTTTTTATATCATTCTGATCACATAACGTTTTTTTTTATATATAAAGTTATTCCATGAAAAATAATATTAGTGTATTTTTATATTTTGTTTCTTTTCCATATGATATGCTCTTATTTATTAGAGAATTTTTTTAAAAAATTATTCATTAATGTGTAAAAGCACTCTGAGATATTTAAAAAAAATATAAGAATATTTTTTATGACTTTGACTTATCCAGTGTTTGAGGCCTGATAAATTTTACTTATTGGTTTTAATAAGGTATGTATGTTATATTTAATAAGATAGAAGTAAAGCACCTTGAGGTATTGAAGAATATAATTTTTTAAATTTAAATTGTGGCTTCCCAATTTGATGAATTTAAAATAAAATAAAAACTTTAAGATAGTTCATACAATTTAATGATTTTTTTAAACTTTAAAAGATATAAGTTTGAATATTGTAGAGTCACATACATTTTTCTTTATTACAAAATATATTTTGTGTTAATTTTAAATTTTAAAATTAAGGACCAAAGTAAAGTTTTAGTTCATGGTTTTGATGAAAATGGAATGAAGAGAATTTATTTGGTTTTGTTTCCATTCTTGGGAGACAGCTAATTAATATTTCAATTATTTATATTAATGGATAAAAATTTAGGTAGAGATAGAGAAACAGATAGTGGTTAAGAAAAGGAGGTTAGTGGAGTTAGTCCTGAGCCATAAGTTGAGGTAGTAGAACTAGAAATTCCTGAAATAACCTTTAAGGAAACTCAGATTGGAATTAGAGAAAATAAACCTATAAAAATAGATGAGAAACAGGAAGATTATAATATAATAAATATGGAAGTATTCATTAAAATGTTGCAAAGAATTGAAGAGAAGCTAGTGGATCAAGGGAATAAAAATATGCAACAGAATCAGCACAGTATGAATCAAATGAATGAAAATATGCAAAGAATAGAGCAGAGTTTGCAAAATATATAACAGAAAATGGATGAAAATCAACAGAGTATGAATCAAATGAATGAAAATTTGCACCATAAGATGGATGAGAATCAGCATAGAATGCAGAAAATGAAGGAAAATCTGCAGTAGAAAATGGAAGAAAATCAGAGAATAGTCTGCAACATGAAGTGAAAGTGATACAGCAGATAATCCAACAGCAAAGACAGGAAATAAAATAATAAATAAGAAAAATTCAGTTTGAAATAAACAATTAGAGGAGGCTACAATAGAATTAAATGAACATAGTACCAAAGAATTTTGAGAAAAAAGAAATTAAAATAGATATTTCTTTCGAAGAAATAGTTGAGAGTATGAATACAATTAAAGAGTCAGGGGCTAATATAATTGATGTTGATGAATGTAAACTTGAGGTAGGGAGCATAGAGTCAGTTAAAGATAATTTAGTTTATATAGAAGAATTTGGAGTTCATGTAGAACAAGTTCAACAACTTAAATTGATACTAAGATGGAAAGCTTTTGTAAAAATGATGTAATAGGTATTGAAGATTTTAAAGCCGATACAAGAATTGATAAATATAGATATGATGATGAAATTATAAAAGAATCTAAAATTGATGATGTAATCATAAATGATTATGATATTGATATGAAAATATTGGGAGGGTCAAAAATTTATGCAAATACAGAAATGGATGTTGAAATAGATACAGAAATTATATTTTGGCAGAATAATTGTAAAAAGGCACATATTAAATAATTTACAAGTGTTTAATAATATCATGCATAATATAACTCAGTCTTATACTTTTATGAAATTTCATATAGATGTAGATATATTAGAGTTGTATGTGAGGATAATTGTAGTAAAAGGAAATAGTTTTGCTATCATGAAGTATGAAGTCATGTGTGTGGTAGTTTTATCTGTGGATATGTGATTTTTATTGGATTCCAATGTAGGAAAAATTTTCAGTAATAAATGTTTAGAATTACTATATAAAATGGAATGTATATTTTGTAGTAGTGATTATAAAAAAATTGGTTTTATATTGTATCAAGATACTTCATTTATTTGGAATAAAAAAAAAAAATATTATAGGGATAAATGATTAACTAGGATAATATAATTGTTAACTCATATGGAAAGTATATCAGTTTAAACCTAAAAATATAAATAGGTATTATTTATATCTAAACTTAATTGATGGTTAATAAACTAATTAAAGTGATCTATATTATTAAAATTTTTATGAAATTAAAGGAACTCCAAATTCTAAAGGTAATCACCAATATTTTTTTTAAAAATAAAATTGGACAACCTATGCATTTTATTATTATTTTTTTGAATGTACATAAAAGGTCTATACTTATAGTTCATTTATATTTTTAAACGTTAGGGATAAGTATTTTGTTTAATTATTATGTATTTATGTTAAAATTAAAAAGATATTAAATATTAATTCAGTTCTGATTAGAGTTTATAATTATAATTAAAAAAAATCAGAATAAAATTTTTCATTTTTTTAAAATAAATATGAATACAAGTATATTTTATATATCTGAAGTCTAGATATAATATAGGGTATTTAAAGACATTTAATCTCCCTTCAGCCATTCACTCTATCTTATAAAACCAATACACATGTCAACATATGTGTGAGAAAGATAAATGATCTCCAATATACATATTTTGTGCTGAATCAGCACTCATCAGTTGGTCCAGATTATCTTCCATACATATATGTAATCAGTGCTTGGTTTATATTAAGATAGCAAATCTTCACACTTTAAGGGACAGACTTCAATTTATGCTACCATCCAACTCTTTAGCCATCCATACCATTAAAAATCTGGTGATGGAATACCCAAATTCTTTGTTAATAGCAATATGATTGTCATGCCCATGTTGACTTTAAGTCACTCTGACTCCTCATGTATAAGACCTTGTCTGTTTAAATACACAGAAGAGGTATGGGATCATTTATTTTTTTACATGGGTGTGGTCATGTGTATCAATTGTATGAGATAAAGTGGATTATTGAAGGGAGGTTAAAAGTCTTCAAATTCACTATATTCCATCTAAAATATATTTATATTTAAAATATTACAAATTCAGTCTTATCCTGCCCACTTCTTTTCTATGTATTTAAATAGACAAGGTGCTATACATAAGGGTTAGAGTAACTTAAATTCAACATGGGCATGACAATAATATTGGCATTAGCAAGGGATTTGGGTGTTCCATCATCAGATTTTTAATAGAAAGGAGGGTTAAAGAGTTGGAGGGTAGAATAGATTAAAGCCTGTCCATTAACATGTGAAGATTTGCTATCTTAATATAAACTGAGCAATGATTATATATATATGTATGGGAGATGATGATCTGGACCAACTGATAAGTTGTAATTCAGCACAGAATATATATATATTGGAGATCATTTATCTTTTTCACATGTGTGTGGTCATGGGAGTGGATGGCTGAAGGGAGCTTGAAAGTTCTCAAATGGAGTTTGAAAGTTCTCAAATTCTCTATATTAAAATAAACATTATAATCGTTAAATGTAATAAAATTTCTTTTTGTGAAAAGAAAATTAATGAAATAGTATATTCCTTTGGAATATATTTCATTGAGGTATAAATCACAAAAATGTAAAAAAAAAAAAATTGTATTAATTTAAAAGTGTGATGTCATTGATATTTTAAAATATCACATTATTATTATATAAATGTATTATATACTTCTTTTTATAAATAAAAATTGATTTTATTAAACTATAATTTAAAAAGAAATTTAATTGATGAATTTAAAAATATTAATTGAAAGAATTGATAATTATTTATTTAAATATACTTTTAGATTAACTGTAGATTTATTTATTGTTTTATTGGCAAATAACTAAGAATAATTTCTTATCAAGAAAATTGTTTAATCACATGAATAGGATCATCATGCTGTTGAAATGAAAAGAAAACATTGGATTTGTAAATAAATAGTTTTTATCCCAAGAATTTGGGAATCAAGACTCAGTTAATGGATTTAATTCTTTATATTTCCATTTACCATAAATAGAATAAGATAACAATCAAGTGCTTCAAAATCATGATTTTCTACAACTTTGTTTTGGCCTATATTGCAAATTTAAAAAAAAACACTATAATAAAAAAGCGATCATTTTCTAAAAGAAAAATATACAACATAAATAATTAAAATAGATGCAAACAGTTCAACATACAGAAATAATAAATAAATACATATTTGTAAATCATAAATCTCTTTTTGACAAATAAATAGATTTTCCTGTATACATTTTAACCTTTTGATTATCAGCATTCTTCTAAAGTAATTTTTATATAGTTCCTTTAAATAATTTGTGTATATTATTATCATTGCCAAATTTAGCAGTCATAAATAAATATCTATCACAGGAATTGGAAAGAGACAAGAAAGATAATCAAAATAAATAAAACAAAATTGAATGAAAATAATTGAAAAAAATTCTTTTTCTACTGCTATTTTTTTATTTACCTAAAAAATTAAAGGAGTTATGTATCAATGAATAAGTGTATAGATAAACCAGCTAATTGAGATTAATTCATATTGATCTATATCCCCCAGATAACACCCAAAAAGAGGGGGATCATCAACAAGCATGCACTGAAAGGAGAAAGAAATTGTCTTAAATGACCAGTCGTCCCTGCCTGGAGAATGGAAATAAAATTGTGATGGTAGAAGTATCTCAAATAGTTCCATTACTTCTATTAATTTGTTTCAGCATGATGTGCAGAAGGGATAGTTAAAAAATATACTTCAACTATTCAAAATTTATGCATTCATCAACAAATGACTATTAAATGACTATTAACCTGGAAGGTTAAACTTAAACTTTTCAAATATCTGTCTATTTTATTAAAAAATAAAAATATAAAAAGCCAATCAGATACAATTAAGGTTTAAAAAAGAATTGAAGTGTATACATGTTTATTTTGTCCTTTTTTTCTTTCTTTTTAATGTTATGACAGACCAAAGCTCCACCAAGTATTACCTTTATTAATTTTTTATGTAATATACATACATATACCTGATATATATATATAAACCAAATTTTCCTAACACTATACTAGCAAAAATAAAAATGCAAAACCATAAAACAATACAATACTAGATTAAATCCAAAATTTTACCAAAATCCTTACAAAACCATGGTTTCATCTACTACAAAAAGACCTTCTCAAGTGAAAATCAAACTAAAGGAAATAACATATATATACAAACAAACAAACCTTCCCATAATTCATTTCAAACTCCACCTTCCCTTAATATCAAAAGAAGTCTTCATAAGATTGATAGCCTCAGAATCAAGAAGTTTTATCATCAAAGTCTCCTTTATTCTTCTTTTTAATTCATCATTTTCATAAAAAACAACCGAAGCATTGTCAAACAATATATTCATTAATTGTCACATCTTTTGAAGGTCAATATTATAAAATGTCTAAAGGGTGGCCTATGGGTCTGCCTGTAGTTGCACAAGTTTGCAATTTCGTTTTATCTACATATGAGAGTAGTATTTTAAATATGTGTACTTTTGGAGATATTGAAATTTACAAAAGATATGTGGATGATATTTTTGTTTGTGGAAATACTAATAGTATAAATTTGCTTGTAGAGAAATTAAATAAGTTGAATGGCTTGAAATGGACTATTGAAAAGGAACAGGACAATAATATTAAATATTTAGATTTAATGATTACAAGAGATAACAGTATATTAAATTATAAACTAATAATTAAGCCACTGCAAAAAAGAGGATATATAAATTGTAACTCAAAAGTACCAATGATGCATAAGATGCCAAGTTTTAGATCTTTTTTGTTTTGGAATGAAAAATTATGTCATTACCAAAGTGATAAACAGAAAAATATTGAAATATTTGCCAAGGAATTGCTTGATGTTGGTTATAAAATGAAACAAATAAACAATACTTTATGTCAATTTAAAAAAAGTTATAATAATTTAAAGGAAATGAAGATTAATAGTAAACAATGGATATCTATTCCATTTATTTCAAATCCACAAGTGAAATTTTTTAAAGATTTATATAAAAATATGTTGAATGTTTCATTCTATGTTCCAAACAATATTAATAAATTAGTCAATAATTCTAAGGATGTCATACCTGTCAAGCAGAAAAGTAATGTCATATTTCAATTTTTTTGTGATTGTATGCTATCATATATAGGTGAATCCAAGTGCACTATTGAAAAAAGATTAAAGGAGCATGAATTGTTGTATAAGCATGTAAAAAGTAAAAATAATGGTGATTTAATATCTCCTTCGGTTTTCTTTGATCACGAAAAAACATGTAAATATAAATTTGATTTTGAAAATGTGAAAATTCTTCATGAAGAGAGAAACCATAATAAAAGAAAAATTAAAGAGGCAATTTTTATAAACAGGAATAACATGCATTTAATAAATCGACAAGCTGCTAACATTAAAATATGAGATTTGTGGAATTTGAATTGATGACGTTTGCTTCCGCTTTTGTTTTTGAATTTAATGGCTTATGAGGCAGGTTTAAGAAATTAACTGAAAGTACTTCTGTGGATTTAAGGATTGTTTGTAATAGTTTTTGAACCATTAAATTTATTATTTCAATTATATATATATATGCATATAGTGTAAAATAAATATCTTAAATGATTTTTGTCAGAATTTGTGCTTGTGTAAAGATTATTTTAAATGTTAAACATTTTAATGTGATTATAATTATTAAAATATACTTATTATTTTTTAATAAATAATTTGTAGCCATTCAATTATCATGAGATACGTTTGAAGGTTAGGTTTACTATAATAATCTTTGTATTTGAGTATTTATATGCATGAACGTAGGAATTCCTGTAGTATTTATAAGAGCTTATTAAAGAATATGTTTTTCAGAGCCATTATAACTTTATAATAAAATCTCTTATTATATTTTTACAAATTAAACATGATACAGGTGAAGGTACTAATAATTTTGCTATATTTGAGGGCCATTTCCACAATAAAATTAATTATTTTAAGACGTCTGTATTTGGGAATCCCAAAGAGGGAAATGTATTTAGAAGAATATATGAGTTTAGTATAGTCCAAAGTGAATCTTAGTATTTTTTTAATTGAAGAGTTAGTATAATCCTATCTAGAAGAATGAGTCTCTAATCTTGAACTATTTGATATTAGAAAATTCTACTATTATTATTATGCCTTATTTATTCTTTGGAAATAAATGGTCTTCATACAGACACAAATGAAAGTTAAATAAATATATCATTATCAAATATTGCTCAACATAAATTTCACAGAAATCAGTTGAAAAACCTATAAAATATAAAATGGATATTATGCTTTTTTATTTTATTATGGTCGCCATTTAAAAAAAAAAAGAAAACATATATCACAAATAAAAGATAAACCACTTGTTTTATTTTAAGTGAATTTGTGTAGTTTTTTTTAAATCTCATCACTTATCTGAATACTGGGTCATAGTGCAATACTTGATTTTGATAACTTAATTATTTTTACCTTAACAATATTGAAATGCTAATGATTGTTTGCACAAATATTAATAAACAGCTTTACTATGTAACATTAATAATTTAAAAATATTAAATAAAATTTCTATATTTAGTTGGTTGTAAATATAATTTAGATTCAATAAAATATCCCTTGTTTTTATTTTATATTTTGCAAGTGATCAAATCTTATTAGTGACTTTTAATGCTTAAACCCTGAGAGAATGTAAGTAAAATGTAGAGAAATAATAAAGTTGAATAGATTTTTTTGTTTATATTATAAATAAGATTTATTTAGTTATAGGATATCATTTTAAAGGTCAATTGCCAGTAAAGTTTGGTGTTGTTCTCTGTTTAGTATTTTATTAAAAGAACCAACCTATTCATCTTCTCTCATTCCCAGTACATACTGTTACAAATTGGCTTCCAAATCCATAGGGCATTTAAAGAGAATCTTTTTATATTTTATACAATCTATCAGTTATAAGTTAACATACCTACATCTGTAAGGAATAATAGAATCACTCTCTCACCCATCCTAAGTTCATACCATTACAATATATATATATATGATTACTAGATGGAGCTTATCAATCAACTCCAAACAAGCTTTGTTTACATAAATGCCAAAAGAGATAGAATTCAAAATCTCTATCATTGTCATCGACCTCCAGACCAGCTGGTTTCTAGTCTCCCAGCCCTTCACTGATGAAACCAGCTGGTCTGGAGGTGGGTGACAATGATAGAGATTTTGAATTCTATCTCTTTTGGTATTTATGTAAACAAAGCTTGTTTGGAGCTGATTGGTAAGCTCCAGCTAGTGATCATAAAATGCAAGCTTAAAGGCAAGTTACGAAATTTATAACTTGTTTTGATTATCATATATATATAGTGCTTTCTGATGAAAACCAGTCTGCGGGTTGAAATATTAAAGCGGCTTTATAAAAAAGTATTTGTGTGTTTTTGTTTTATTAATATATATATAAACTTTCCCAGTGATTAATATTTTGTAATACATTGATACACTCAATCCAAAACAGGACAAAACATTTTTTTTTAAAAAGAAAGAATTGTCTTTTCACTTTATCTTATTTTCTTTTTAATTACGCAATGTTAGTCATTGGTAATGTTTATATTTACATATTTCACTATTTGAGTTAGCATTGATAATGGGTAAATTAAAAAATTTCACAAATGTCAATTAAAATAATATAAGTCAATTTAAAATATAGCGTTAAAAGTAATGTGATTGATTTAAAAGTATTCATTCTTTCTTTTGAAAGTGCTTCTGATAAATATCTGTAAACAAATTTGAGATAAAGAGAGAAGGCATTTCTTTTCTTTAAAAATTTTCAATTTGTGCTTTGAATTAAGAATATTTAATTTACTTAACAAACCTGGAGTTTGAGTATTAATCTCAGTGTATTCCATAATATTAATCACTGAAAATATTTATATTTACATATTTCATTATTTGAGTTGGTATTGACAATATGTAAATTAAGAAATTTCAAAAAATATCAATTAAATAATATAAATCAATTTAAAATCCAGTTTTAAAAGTAAAATGATCGATTTAAAAATATTCATGCTTTCTTTCCAAAGTGCCTCAGTTAAGCCACTATAAAAAAAATTGAAGTTAAGAGAGATGTCCATATTTTTTTTCTTAAAAAAAAAATTGTCTTGTGCATTGGGTTGAGAGTATTTCATTTACTTAATAAATCAATAGTGTAAGTATTAATCTCAATGTCTTATATATATTAAGCTGTAAAATTCCAATAGATAACTTGTTTCTATATCTCAATCACTTTTTTCATAACAATCAAAGCTTAAGTAAAACAATAAAATATCAATAATCTATTGTCAAGATGATCTCAATAGAAAAAGATGGATTCCATCTTTTATCCTGATCTAAGACAATGAGTGAAGTACTTGACTGAAATAGATTGAGATTAAGATTATATAGAAGCTTTAAATGAACTCCATTCAACAGGCAAAGTTAAACTATTTGAAGGTAGATTATTAAATAATCATAATTGTAAAATGATTTAAACCTGGAAACCAGTAAGCTATTGCCATTGTATGGTGTATTATATCTATGTATTAAAGGGTAATTTATCTGAAAGGTTGTAAAAATGATTATTTATTAATTTACCTTGAAGCAGTTTATTTTTATCTGCTTAATGGAGTTTATTTAAAACTTCTATACAGGCTTAATCTGTTTCATCATGTATTTCACTCATTGTCTATTTAAAGATCTTAGACTAAGAAAAAGGTGGAAACCATCTTTGTATACTGAGATTACCTTGATAACAGATTGTTGATATTTTATTAGTTTAATTAAGCTTTGGTGGTTGTGAAGTGATTTATATATACAGTGGAACCACAAACTACAGGATATCAAATTACATGCCTCAATTATATGCTAATCAGATATAAATAAAGAAAAAAAATGTAAGCAAATAAATAATAAAAAATGAAATTTATGAACTTATTAAATTTTATAAATTTCAATGGGTAACAACCATTTTCCCCTTAAAAAACACATACTCAAATATGTTTTTATGTATTGTAATCATGTTTTCTTCAGCATTTAAATACTCTAATGCCCTGTGCAGTTTGCATAGTTGGTAGAATATCCAATTTGGGATCCCAGGATAAATTCTAGTACTCACAGATCTGATTCTTGAAACTTCTAATGAACTTCTGAGCAATAAAGTTATATGCTCTTTTTTTCTGTTGTACTATAATTAATAGCACACACACACACCTATTTTTTCAAGCGTATTTTTGCTCAAAAAGTTTTATTCAATATATCTTTAGTAAAATACCATATTTTTTTAGAATCATAAGTGAGAATTAAAAAAAAACATCATAAAGTACTTTTGCTAAAGGGGGAAATGAAAATTATTCACTTAGTAAAAAAATAAATCTTATTCAAAAATGGATCTTATGTGTCAAAAAAATGAACCTATTGTCCATTTTATAAAAGAATACTAATAAAGAAGTATATTTTATTACAATATTATTTTTTAATGAATTTATTGAACACACGCACACAAATAATTATATAAAGGTATACATAAATATGCTTTATCTATTATTAATAACTATATTGCTATATATTTTTTTAATTTTGTCTCTACAGTACATATACTTTTAATTTATATACAGTATGTGCACTATATGCACAAAGCATCTGTACTATATATATACATGTGTTGAAATGTACTGTATTGTACATTTAGAGTACAGTTTTATCAACAAAAGTTAGGCTATTTATATGCTATTTTTTATTGTATATAAGTGGATCTAGCAACAAAATATAACATAGTTTATGACCCTACTATATATTGAACAATATAAAAAGTTGTTTATAACATGAAAAATAATACAAAGATACATTTGCTATATTCTAATAGTTAATTTTTAATTTGAAAATTTTGTATTTAACATATATAATAATTTCTGTAGTATAAAAAATAAACAAATTGGAAGTATATAATTTGCAACTATTAATTTTTAAAGTATATTCAATCTGGCTGGACCGACCAGTTTCATTAGAAATGTTGAAGACGGTTATTTTTACTGTAAAAGATGTAAACTTATACTTTGGATTCTTCCATGTATATATTTGTTTATTGTTAATATTAGTATTATATCAAGAATTTGAGTGAATTCCATCATCTATAATCCAGGAAAGATAGGCTATTTGGAGATATTATAGAGGTGCCTGAAAAGAGGTTATTTGGAGATATTTTAGAGGTGCTTAAAAATAGTAATGCAAATATTATCAATGAGCAATTGCATATACAGATGAATCCAAAATACAAGTTTACATTCTCATACACATATAAATATACATTATTAGAATGGATTTAAATACTGACTTTCAAGCTACTCTCAGCTATTCATTCCATCTTATATAATTAATACACATGATCACATACATGTGGACCAGCTGATGAGTATTGTTTTAGTACAAAATATGGATATTGGATATCTTTTTTTTTTCACATGTATGTGGTTATGGGTTTTAATTATATAAGATGGATTTAAACCACTAAACATCACATGATCACCTTCTTATGCTAGCACATAACTGTTATTAAAACAGGCAAAACTCTCCATACAGTAGTGCCACTCAGTGCCAACCAGAGTAATCAATTGGATGCCAGAAGGCTGATGAAAGCCACAAGCCAGAAACTCATCTGGGGATATTGGATGAGTAGGCACTAGATGGGGATTTTATGCATAAGTCTTCTGGCATCCAATTGATTAGTCTGGTTGGCACTGAGTGGCACTACTGTATGGAGAGTTTTACCTGTTTTTATATAAGATGGAGCGGATAGCTGAGAGGAGTTTGAAAGTCTGTATTCAACTCCATTCTAATTGCATCCAAAAGTTCAGTTTATACATTATATGTAGTTTAGATATTATATATATGTATTATGTAAGTCCAATTCCATCTATATATTTACGAACTAACTTATAACTTAAATATAACATATTGGGATCATGTGATAAAATTGATCATTTCTAAAGAATTGAATGTAATTTTACAAACTAATGCAGATTAATGAATTTTTAAATTTTCATTTCATATGATACAATGTATAAATATTGAAATATGTATTAAATGTAAAAAAATTGTGATATAAAATTATTTGTATGTTGTTTATTAAATTATTTATATGTATATTAAAATGAATTATATATTGATTATCAAAATGATTTAATATAAAATCATGTATTTATGTTATCTTTCACAATTATAAACTTCCACATTTTTCATAAATATAATTCAATTGCAATTGTTTATTTGTGGTTTTCAGTTTAGCTTCAGGCATTTAATAAGTCAGAGTAGTCTGATAAAACTGATTAATCCTTAGAGACTGAATGTAATCTTACAAATTCATGTTCATTGCTAATGTAGTTTCAATTCATTTATTTCATTTTATATAATATAAAAGTCACAACAAATATTTCTTATAAAGATTTACAATTTTAAATTATATATATGTAAACGCTTTAGCTAATCATTCAATATTGGCTGGTAAGTGGGTGTCTTTAGCTATTCCTGGCTAGAAAGCAAAACAAGGATAAAAAGTACTCAAATCTTCACCAGTAGTTGGGAATCCTGCAAGTAATGCCTTTTTATTTATTGTTTCTCTATGAAAGACCATCATGGTAAGATATATTAATTGTTCTTTTAAATTTTCTCAAGTGTAAGTAGATTGTTTTGTAAAACAACATATTTTTTTTTTTTCCCCATATGTCATAGCATCTGCCGGGACGCGAACCCACACCCGTCTGCAACCAACTACTTGCTTGCATGGCGGCTGCGATACCTCTCGGCTAACAACGCAAGACAAACAACATATTTTCTAAAATGTTTTACCAGGAACAACATATTTTCTAAAATGTTTTACCTGGAGTTGAAATTTAAAGATTACCGGTATTATGAGGAAAGCATAAAAAATGATTGCAATTATTAAAATATTGGGTTTGAATAAACTGGGAAAAATTGAATTTATAAGATGAAGAAAACTACAAGAGTGAAAAAGAATAATTCTTGAAAAAGAAAAGTGAAATGAGTATCAAATTGGGTTGGACACATTCTCTGATATAAAGAAATAATGAGAGATATGGCAGAAGTATATTAAAGTACTTTCAATTTATTCACTATTTTTCAATGAAGGTTTTTTAAAATTTTATTTATATATGTGTGTTAAATGGCTACTATAAAATGTGAAATAACAAAGCAAATAATAAAATAATTGATAGGTATTCCTAAGAAAATGAATTGTAGAAATTTTAAGAATGAAGAAAGACACAGAATTTGAGAATATAATCTGATATGATTTATGAAGCCTTCTATGACAAGTAATAAATGATGCTGACACAGATATATTACTAAGTAGATGTTGATATATGTATAACTAAACTTTTAAACTGGAACCTATGAGGTTCAAAAGACATTGAAAGAGACCACAATACATAGTAAGAAAGTTAACTAAAGATATGAGGAGAAAAAAGCTGTGGGTTCAAAGTACTAACAATAAACTTAGAGAGTCATCTTGCAGTGATTCAATAATGATTAAAAATAATGATACTAATATGCATCTCATATGTGCTTGTAATATATATATATATAATTTTTAATAGACGTTATTGTTGAAATATTTTTAAAAACATGAAAATATCTGTTCTATTTTGTTTTAGAAAAATCATCATCAGATGATATAGGCAGTGACTAACAAAAACAATAAATTGTAAACACTTTTTGCATTTAAAAGAACCTCTTTTAAATGCAATCTCTTGATATTTACAGAGACAAAGTGATACAGTAAACATAAATATTCAAGAAGCAAAGTCTCACAACTTTCTCTAATTTCTCTTATTATAATAGAATCTCCAGTTGTATGGCAGATTTTATTGTAATATTTTTTAAGATGCAGAAAGTTTTTACAGTTTATTGTTTTTATGGGTCACTCTATATCATCTGACTGTGGTTTTTCTGAAACATAGTAGAACAGATATGTCCACTTCTTAAAAATATTTCATCAATAAAATCTGTTAAAACTTATTAATTTATAAGATTCAACTCTTTGTTGAAGAATCTATTATAATAAGGGGAAATAGGGAAAGTTGTTAGACTTTGTTTCTTTAATCATTTACTGTAGCATATTATCTTTATAAATACTAAAAAAATGCATTTAAAAGAAGTTCTTCTTTTAGATGCAAAAAGTGTTTACAGTTTACTATTTTTATTGGTTACAGTCTGTAGTATCTGATTGTGATTTTTCTAAAGTAAAATAGAACAGATAATTCCATATTCTTATATATATATATATTGAAACTAAATCAAAATGATTGTTTTATTAAGTAACAAGAGAAAAGACAAAATCAATTATAAAAAGTATCAAATTAAGTTTACTTCAGAATAATCATTTAGTAACAAACATTGCTGTTATAATTGAGCTATTAATTTTTAACCTAAAAATTTACAGGAATAGCTGTGAAAGGATGAAAATGCTCGCACAAATGTGAAAGCAAATATAAACACACATAATCGAACAAATATATTCCAAGATAATTAAAATAATAATAAATATTTTTGAAAGCCGTATGAATATTTAATTTTAAAAAAATAAAATAAATAACATCAAATTTATTGGTTTTTTTAATTAAAAAAATAGTAAATAATAATATTTTAAAAATAAAATGAATGCTAAATAAAAAAAACATTGTTTTTTTTTTAATATTACAATCACAATTCGGTTAGTCTTTTGTTGTTTTCTGATCTGCAAATAAGGAGAAAATATAAATTACTATTCTTACCTAATATTATTAAAAGTTGATGAGCTCCAAAGTTATAGGAAAAGCAGGAAATTTTTCTCTTGCTGAATGAATTCCTAAAGGATAAATAGATGTATTAAAACAAAATAATTTTGTCTCTTCTATAATAAGTTGACATATAAGGATCAATTAGTCTATATAAAGATCAAATAAATAATCTAAGTATTAAACACAATACTAATTGAAATATTAATTTGAACTACATCAACAAAAGTCTGTTGAAGAAAAAAATAGAACTATAAGAGAGTTGAATAAAATAATAAAGACGTCCATAAGAACATATAGAAGTTAACAAAAAATGATAACCAAGTTTTTTTTCCTAGAATAAATCTTATAAACATTTACATTATTAATTTTTTGTTCTATTACTAATTTTGAAAATTGATGGCTTTATTATTCATATATTTTATTTCTGTCTAGCCTTAAAAAAATGTTTGATTTGTAAGATACTATTCTAAAACTAGCAATTGAAATAGACATTGATTACCAATTGCACATTAATACAAATAAATGATAAATAATTATAAATACTTGCATGTTTGCTGCAATTTGAGCATTCCATCATCAGATTTTCAAATGGATGGATGGTTGAAGAGTTGGAGTGTAGAGTGGATTGAAGCCTGTCCATTAAAGTATGAAGATTGGCTATCTTAATATAATCTGAGCACTTTTTGCATATATGTTTGGAGATGATAGTCTGGACCAACTGATGATTGCTGTTTTAGCATGAAATACATATATTGATGATTATTTATCTTTTCAACATATATGTGTTCAAGTGTATCAGTGTTATGAGATAGAGTGGGGAGTAATGGGTCATGTGAAAATAAAAATGGAAATGTAATAGACATGTCCTAAAAAAATATTAAAAGCTTTCTCCTATATTTTATGAAAATAAAGTGTCATACATTTATCAAAAAAGGGGTATAATATCAGTATTATTCCAAAAACAAATTAAATATTCCTGCCATGAAATTGGAATTTTTTTAAATTAATAAAAGATATGACAGTCATTGCTTTGTTTTTTAAGTATTAATCTGAGGGCAGAAGTTTAATAATGGTGTCAATAATGGCACAATTTTTTTCATGTAGACAGAATAAAAACTCTAGTTCTAAAAAATAATAACATATTAGTATTTTAGATATTACCTAAGATCCCAAGAGCTAAGTATAAAATTGATACAATATAACAGTATTATAGACCAGCAACTGTTTAATCATTAACTGCTATGACCTATAAAAGGCATACAGTTACTACATGTTGATATCACATACTACCAAAAAATTAATTAAATAGCATTTAATAAAATAGTCATTTTAAAGATTATACATAATTTTATTAATAAAAATGGACTGAGAGTTCCATATTTCATAAAATAAATTTTAAGAAAATACTAGTCTATAATATTATTTAAAAAAAAATTAAACTATTTTTGTTAATCATTGATTACATATAAAAATTATACAGTTACTAAATCTTGATATCATACACAGATGATTAATTAATTGGAAGTATAACTATTGAGAATCAGTAGAAAGAGATTCTTCTATAAAATGAAAGCATTTACAAATACTTTATTTATAAATTCCCTAATAAATCTGTTTGTTTGCTTATGATGCTATAGAGATATGCTTTATATTATGCCAATTTAATTTAGCATTATGAAAAAAATATACAATAAAATATAATAAACATGTTTGCTTGATATATAGAAATGGTACTTTCAATTTATGCCCCATGTCGCCTCTTGTGGTCACATGGGGATAAGTTGAAAGCACCGTTTCTTATTAAGAATGAAAACCTGATTTGATTTTTTAAATAAATTTAATTTATTTTTCAGTTATCAATACTGTTTAAAATTTAAATATATATATATATCAAATAAAGAAAAAATAAATTGATGAAACGCCTTCAAACAAATACTTGTTTAGAATTTTTGATATTAAATACTTAAAACACTTTAAAAATAATTTATATTAAAAAAATAATAGAAGGTTTTCAACAATGGTTTAGATTCTAATCTTTACAGCTTGCTCAGTTTAGTATTCTGGGCAAAATCTTGCTATCAATATCCTTTGTAAATGCTTTGAATACTATTTATTTGCAGCTTTTGTTTATTCAATCATTACACATATTTTCAAATGAATTTTAAGTTAAAAACAATTTCATTCTGATATGTTAAACATATTTGTTTAAATAGCATTTAAATTTCAGCACATACAAAAAATGTTATGCATTAAATAATAAAGGATTTTTATCTAATTAAAGTTTAATCAAAATTATGAAATTTCGATGGATTAAAACAATTCATACCTAGATATAAAAAAGTTGCTATATCCGAAAATTTTAATTCTGGGTGATGTCTTTTTGTTATTTTTCACTCAAAAGGATTCTTATTTACAACTGTTCTATTTTTTTAATAAAATTTCATCTGCATTATATATATATAGCCTTAATTTTTAAATAATCTAATTTGTAACAGCTATTTTGTAAATAAATATTCAATTAACTGCAAAAAAAAAAAAGCATCTCTCTTCAATGTAACTATATACCATATATATTTATCAATGGTATATAGTTACATGATGTATAGTTACATTACAGAGAGATGAAGCAATTCATTTATTTTTGTAATTAATTGAATATTATATTTATTTTATATTTTATATGTCATATGCGTTGACCGGGAAGCGAACCCGAGCCAGCTGCTTGGAAGGCAGCTATACTAACCACTAGGCCACCAACCAATTGACTTGAATATTTATTTATAAAGTAATTTCTACAAATTAGTTTATTTAAAAATTAAGTCAATCTTTTCTTTCTTTTTTTTTTTTTACAAAATCTTCTATTATTTCATTTACTTACTTATTTATTTATTGAGATTATTAATTAAACAAATTGATTAATATAGATTTTTTATGGCATTGTTTTGATAGCTATTTTTGTACAATAACATTTCAGGCATGATTGTTAATTCTATTTAGCATCGAAAATGATTTTATATAAAATACATTGATAGAAATTATAAACAAGATTAAGTTGCAACGTAATACTATTTAAGGAAAATTAGAATTTATATCAATAAAACTTATATATTTAAGAAATTTAATAAGGTCTTTGTTTTTTAAGCCATATAAATGATAAATATCTATTAATTAATTTCTTAACCTTGAAAACTCAAATGTCAGTTTTAAACAATCTTTTAATTTACATAAACATTTTCACGGAATTTTATACAACAAGAAATAATCCATTCAAGAAAAATTAAAGTTGACAAGTTTTTAATCCATTTACATGTTTACATGAAAAGATTATCTGAAATTAAAAAAAATAAACTCCTGTAGTTGCTTTTTGGATTACTGTTATTTGCAATTTTAAGACATTTTTTAGATGAAACGTACACAGACATTTGATTTGACTTATCGTCAGTAATTTTCAAACTGCTTTCGTTTATAAATAATTGTTTTTTTAAACTCATCTATTTTTAATGATAAAATATTTAATATCATTAAATTTGCTTTAATACATTGTACAGGCTTAAACCTGCATTTATATATGTAATATAGGCGGGATTCGAACTCAGACTTTCACATGACCCACTACTCTCAGTGCCATCTCACATTGCTGACCCACCTGATCACACACATGTTGAAAAGATAAATAATCACCAATATACGTATTTCATGCTAAACCAGCAATCATCAGTTGGTCTAGATTACTATCCTCACACATATATATAATCAGTTCTCAGCTTTATATTAAGATAGCCAATCTTCATACTTTAATGGACAGGCTTCAAACTATTTTAACTCACAACTCTTCAGCCTTCCATTTCATTGAAAATCTGAAGATGGAACGTTCAAAGCCCTTATTAGTGCCAAGGTTGTCATCCTACCCATGTTGACATATTAGTCATTCTGACCCCTCATGTACAGGAGAATAATCCATTTATACATACATATGTGAGGGATGGGCAGACTTATTACACACTATTTATATAAATTAATACATTGTACAGGCTTAAACCTGCACTTATATATGTAATATAGGCGGGATTCGAACTCAGACTTTCACACGACCCACTACTCTCAGTGCCATCTCATATAGCTGACCCACCTGATCTTATATATATGTGTGAGGATAGTAATCTAGACCAACTGATGATTGCTGGTTTAGCATAAAATACGTATATTGGTGATTATTTATCTTTTCAACATGTGTGTGATCAGGTGGGTCAGCAATATGAGATGGCACTGAGAGTAGTGGGTCGTGTGAAAGTCTGAGTTCGAATCCCGCCTATATTACATATATAAATGCAGGTTTAAGTCTGTACAATGTATTAATTTTAAATTTGCTTTGTAAAATATTGTCTACAACATTAATTTTAAAAAAAAATATGAGAGAAAAAAAAAGATAAAACAACAATTGAAATTATTTAATATAATAAATAATCATAGGACATGTTAAATATCTTTGTATCTTATTTCTCAGGGTGTTCTAAAATTATTTTAAATGTTATTAAATCTTTCCAACGTTCAAAAATCTTTTCAATAATTATTTCATTATATGCCCACTTTATTGCATTTATAGATGAAAATCTTCATTTAATTTCATTTAATTCTTTAATGTGTTTTGTTGAATTACGGACAAAAAATTTTGATTATATTCTTTGATTTGTGACCTTAAGAACTTGAGACAAAATAAAGTTTAATTTAATATAAAAAACATTAAACAAAACATATTGTTGCTTTACCTTTGTTTTAAGTCCTGATAATTATCCAGTTTCTCCTGTATGTGTTCTTTTATGTCTTTCTAAACTACTGTGTACTCCAGTCTTATAGTCACACAAAGGGCATTGAAAAAGCTTTTCTCCTGTATGTGCTCTTTTGTGTATAATTAAATTGTTTGGCAATACATTCATCCTATCATATATTTGTGTATATTTATTTAAGAGTTAAAATATGTATTCACTCAAAGCATACGATCTGTCATGACTAATATCTACAAATTCTATAAATTGTTTATGAACTTTTCCATTTAAACAATACCTAAGTACAATTAATAACTATTGAATGGTATTGCAATAAATAAAGTAATTTTTATATATTTATAATATACTTAAGAAAAACATCATTCTACATTTAATATGAAAGTTCCCAAACTATGCTTACGGAATCTAAATTTTACATGTCAATTGCATTGACCGGGAAGCGAACCCGGGCCAGATGCTTGGAAGGCAGCTATGCTAACCACTAGGCCACCAATGCTTGACTTACAGAATCTAAATTCACATGGTAAACACTCATTGTAATTCTTTTATCAAATGCACAGTATTATCATAGTTGCTTCAATTGCAAGAATGGTATCTTCTTCATAACAAAGAAATGTTAATTCATGTATTCTTATGTGATACATTATTATAATTAAAGAAATATTCTCATTTTTAAAATCTTTTCATTGAGAATTGAAATCATTTGTGCATTTAAATCACAGCCAATACAAACAGAAACAAATGTTTTAAATACAATCACTGCTTTTAAATGAATTAATGATGTTTCATTTATTTTCTGAGTTTAAACAAATTATTTAAATCATTGAAACTAGCTAAATTTCATGCATGTTTTACATTAAGGAAAAAACAAGAAATTATAACCAACAAAATAATTTCTTTCTTTCTTTATATCCCATTAACCATGGTATTCATGGTATTATGTCATAATACACAGCATCGAAATACTGAATGCAGGCTTTGACTTTTATATTTAAATTTATCATTTTTAATATTTATTTTTCTGTCTTAATTATTGTTTCTTTATCAATAAAGCTCAGATATTTGAATGATCTTGCAATAAAAAATCAATTATGTAATATTTATTGATAGATTTGTTTATTGGGAACAAACAACAGTTATAATATATATATATATAAAATCAATAAAGCAAGTCATATATAGTGTGACATTGCTTTTATGAGCTTGTATTTACAAATATGTAATAAAGGTAGTGTACCATATAGCTATTTAAGTTAAATATCTGTAGTCCGAAAATTTCAGAGTTTCTATTTAAATGTTATGTATTAAATAAATAAGTGCTGGGCTTTGAGTTGATATTTTAGATCTAGTGTCTAAATATTCTAGCTCCTCACTGAGATAAGCCAAAAGCTCAAAACCAATTGGACTGGGGATGGGGAATGTTCCAGATAGAGATTTTAAATATTTTCTCTTACTGCACTTATCAATTAAGAGCTTGTTTGAGCTATTGGTGCACCTCCTATACACACACACACACACACATATATATATATATATATACACACAAATGATTGCATGGGTTGCACATATAAAAACATATTTTGTGGGTTCATCTGTATAAAAACTCCAACATTTCAACTTGATCACATAAGCCCTCAAGTGGGAAATGAAAACTATATATATAATATATAATTGTATATTGTAATGGTCAAAATGAGAGTGATTACTAAGAATATAATTCTCTTTAAAAATGAATCAGACAACAGATAAAATATATAAGTAAGTAAAATATTTAATATATGTTTATCAAGTAACAGGTAAACAAAATAATAACTCAACAACATAAAGGTAGCTTGTATCTTACACTAATAACAGCAAAATTAAAGTACAATAAGTTAATTGTAATTATAGGGGATTTGAACCCAGATTTTCAAGCACCCTTCAGTCATCCACTTACATCTAGATTAAGTGTATATATTATACTTGTATTTAAATAAGTTAATTGATAAGTGAGAGGAGTGTTCACTATGCAACCAACAAATTATAAAATCAAATAAATTTATATAATTATTAAATTAGAACTGTATGGGATTCTATTAATGATTCTTCCATAAAGACTTCATGCTAGTTTATATGAATTTTAGTATATGTAATCCTATTTTTATATTGGTAATATTGATTATTATACTACAATGTATGACATAAACAGAAATGCACATAGTTCATATAAATCTAAATAAGAATAATGACTTAGTATGCATGAATTTGTGAACCATACATATGAAGTATCTTGTCATATTATACATGTTACTGCAATTAAGCAACATTATTACCAACAGTACTATTATAACTTGTTTTATATCATAAATTCAGTTCTCTAGAAAGAGGCAAAGATTAGATATGCATGCAAAATACATTAATTTAAGTAATATTATCTAAAAAATAATCAGAGGATATAACTAAAATTTTTAACTTCAGTAGTTTATGTCCGAATTCAAGACTCATTTGGTTAGAATGTTACCTTAAAATTCAATATTCAAGAATCTAAGAATGCAGGTTCAATTTCCATGTTAGTATGTCACAAGTCAGGCTAGAAACTCCTAAAGAAGAGAAGAGAATAATACCATCCAAAACATTGTGCATATACTAATGTGTGTGCAATTACTAATATTTGAATGTAATTGGAAAATTTAAGTAAATTAAATTTTTCTAAAGACATTCAATACTTAATATTAGATGATGTAAATAGTCCAATATACAAATACAACTAAAATACCATCATCACAAACCTTCAGTAAAATACCCACAAAATATCATTATGTCAATGCAAACTAATAAGTAGTAAACTAATCATCAAATGCAAGAATTTTCACTGCAATGTGTGGAATATGAAAATATAAATAAATGAAGGTTATGAATATAATTATTTTCAATGTAAAGATAGAAATACATGTCTGCAAACATGCATATTATTGTATCAATACAAATAAGAAGGAATTCTACATCAGCATTTTTATACTCAAGATAGAACAATATACACATGGTAGAATTCTTATTTCAGACTTTAATAATTTTATTATCTTTATGACAATAGTATTATATAAAAATGTATTAGTTAGAAGCATGTCTCATAATCAGCATCTCTATAAATAAACAGTAAGTGAATCCATTAATTTAAGTTAATTAAATTATATTGTCATTTTATAACAAGATTCTACCAAGTTATGTAAGCATTGAACACTTGCTGATTCAACATGTAAAAAATGATACTCAGAATTTTTTAAAAGTTAGATCATTCATACTGTCACATGATCTCAAGGGTTCATTGATTCTATCTCTACATTCATTTATTTAAATTCAAATTTATAACATTCAAAGTAAAATTGTTTGTATATTATAACTAAGAGGCTCATATGAAGGTTAAAACAGTAAAAAACAAGACAAAAGTTCTAGTATTATTATATAAGAAACTACATGTGCATATTATAACAGATAAATAATATTTATTTTATAAAGTGCAAACAGTATTGAAATTAAATTGAGAGACTGCAAACCCCTCGCGCTCATTACTATCTAACAGCCAATCAGATCGTAAATAGTGTGAAGATATTTAATATTCATGCTTTCAGCTAAATACTTTAGACTGGCTTGGATATATAGAAAGACAAGTAAAGAATAGGGTGGACTGCCCTTTTCTTGTTAAATTCTCTGTCTTGTATTTACGATCTGATTGACTGTTAGATAGTAATAAGCGCGAGGGGTTTGCAGTCTCTCAATTTAATTTCAATAGATAAATATATAATTAAATTAAAAATTATGCACATCAATATTAAGATAATTTATCATATTAATATTGTTATTAAGTATTGATTAAAATTAAAAAAGTAATATGCTGTTATTGATGGTTAATAATTAATATCACAATTTATAAAATATTCTTTATATTTTTATTTCTGTAAATGAGCTTATATTTAAAACAATGCTAAACAGAATTTGGGGATCAATAAAAGTTTCTTGAAATGATTGCCTGATTGTTAAAGAGTATGATTTTTGTGTTAAAAATTATAGAGGAAGCAGACATTGAACTGAGCTACAACTAGAAAAATTATCTTCACATATTCTAATTTAAAAACTTAACCATGGGTTAATTATATATTTTAATACCTCAGAAATCAAATATATGAATTTCTAAGATAATGAGATTGATGGAATGTCTACCCCTCATTTGCTACTATATTTTTTAAGAAATTGGATGAAAATCTTAATGTACAATAAGTGAGTTGTATTACCACATATCTCTCTTTAAAATTAGTGGATACCTTAGTAAGAAGGAAAAAAGATATATAAAAAAATTATTGCTCACCAGCAAGTAGGATATTCAAAGCTAATGGTTAATATAATAATTCCATTTGATTCTCACTTTATCAGCTTCAACATGGATTACTTATAGGGGCAGAAAGAAATACACAAGGATAATTAATGTTACTATTCAATATTGCACCATTCAAGTTAAATGAGTAAAAAACGATAATATTATTTTATGTTAATTTTATAAAAAATATAATTTCCCAAAACAGTCTACATAAAAATATAATGGTAATAACATCTCTTATTTAACAAATATTAACTTTTAAAAAATGTGCATTAATTAATGATTGATATATGCATATGTGAACCTATTATAAAGTTGAGAGACACATATTGTTCTAGTTAAATCATTATTCTTATTCATATAATAGATATGTAAAATATTTAATAAATGACTATGATTATAAATATTAACTTTTGCTATGCATTAGATATGTTTAATTCAGGCAGAGCAGATATACACATTTTTTCTTTGCAACATGTGGAGGGTTTAAGTTTTGTTAATACTTGATAGATATACTTCTGCTCCTTTTCATGATATAATATCTAAATTAAAAATAATTTCAATCACAAATACTAAATAAATATCACATGACTACCACTTCTTATGCTTGTGTATAACTGTTGTTACAACAGGCAAAACTCACTATACATATGCCACAGACAGCAAGCTAGAGTTTTGCCTGTTTTAACAACAGTTATACACAAGCATAAGAGGTGGTAGTCATGTGATGTTTATTGGCTTAAAACCAATCCTGCCTAATAGGATAGTGGTGGCTATGGTTATTAAAGAACCAAAGACACCAAAATATATGGGTACTGAACTGAGTTCAGACCCATATGACCATATGACTATATAAGCTAATGGGCTTGTATTGAAAACATTAAGGTGTTTTCAGTTTAAGACTCATAGTTTTGTAGTTAAGTGGAGATAAAAGGTGTGCTGGAGGGTTGCATTAGATCCTAAGATCTAGGTGCAGTGCTCTCAGATCCAAGGCTCCTCACTGATGAAAGCCACAAGCCAGAAACTAGTCTGGGGATATTGGATGAGTAGGCACTAGATGGGGATTTTATGCACAAGCCTTCTGGCATCCATTGATTATTCTAGCTTGCTGTGTGCGGCATACATATAGTGAGTTTTGCCTGTTCTAAATAAATATGTGAGTATTGTAGTTATTATATAATAATAAACTATGATAAAAAGAATTTGAAATAATGTTATGTTATAATATTACCTAATTTTACATTTTAACATAAAATATTTTTTTGTCAAGTGTTGATGGCCTAGCGGTTAGTGTAGCTGCCTTCCAAGCAGCCAGCCCAGGTTCACTTCCCAGTCAATGTTTTGACATATAAAAAAAAAAAAATGTTTTAAAGTGGTAAAATGTATTATTGAAAATAAATAGTTTATAATTATTAAATTTATTATTTTTATTACTATTTTGATATTTCATTTGTCATATTCATATTATATATTATGTATAATAAAGTTAGTATTGTTTTCAATTGCCATGGTGTCCTTTATCTCAAATTTTATTTATGCCTCTATTTTATTTAGAAGTTAATACAAAAATCTGTCAGTGATGGGTGTTGCATTGGGTTTGTTGCATCTATTCATTGTGTTACTCTTGTTTTAAGATTATAATATTAAACTTTAAACATTCATGTCATAGACTTTCCCATTTACTACAGGCTGTAAGGTAATTGTAACTGATTACAATGTAACTTCATGAATTTAGTAAGCTATATCTTGAAAAATGTAACAAACAAAATATACACATAGCTATATTAGAGATAAGATTTATTATATAAAATTAGCAAAAATATGCTAGTGCACTTTTGACTGCTTAATCATAATAGTTATAATCATGACATTGGCAGTAAAAAGAAGATTGTGGCATTTATTAAACAAGTAAAACTCAATAGAGTATTTGAATATTGAATGACAAATAACTTATTTATATTGGCCATTTTTTTAAGAAGAGGATTCAGGAATTTTTTTTGTTAATTGTGTGTGTTTATCTCTGGCAATATACCAGGTCTATTTTACCTTTGACTTGGCATTATTACATTTAGAGCAGATCATACTGGCAAATGTAGGTACAAAATAGCATCCAGATATAGTAACTGCCATGCTGTATATTATGGGGAATTGCACACCAACCTATCCACTCAAATTGCACAACATAAAAATTTATATAACCAAGTCAAAAGTCAAACTGACACGAAATCAATCTTCTTCAAGCACAAATACAACCTTACTCACCTCTTTGTACCTATGTCTTCCAGTGTTGTCTGCTCTGAATGTAATAATGTCATATGGAAAGTGAAAGAGGCTTGATACATTGCCAGAGATAAACATGCAATTAACAAAAAAGATTCCTGCATTCCCTTTTCAAAAAAATGGCCAATATAGATAGCTTATTTGGCATTCAAATATGCAAATTATCTATTGAGTTTCATTTTTTAATAAATGCCACAATATTCTTTTCATCATCAATGCCATGATTACGATTGATTAGTATGATTAAATAATTGAAAGTGCACTAGACATATTTTTGGCTAATTTTATATAATAAAGCTTATCTATAATATAGTTATGTATATATTTTGTTTGTAACTGATTAGATAACTAAAACTATATTACTGTAAATAAACCATCTAGCTTGCATGGTGCAGATTAGAATACGCTCTAGATGCCGCAGCCGCTTTTATTTTATTTATCCCATTACAATATTTTTTTTCAAATGGGGTTTTAATAATTTATTTATTTATTTAAATAAAGTTATTCTTCTAATAGTCAACAATATGTGAAGCTTTTATTATTATTAAAACAAAATTAATATAATATTTAAATATTAAATAATTTAATCTTTCAATCATTACTATAAATATATACTATTTATAAAATACTTTAAAATGCATAAAATAATAATAAACATAATGTTTCTATATCAAAAGTTTTTGCTTAATTAGGATGCACTACGAGAGGCAAAAGTTTTTTTTTTCTCAGTGATGAAATGTTTATTCATCAAAAAAACAAAACAACAGATACAGTAAAATAAATGAAATTTCAGGAGCAACATGGTAAGAGGGGAAGGATACATGTAAAAAGGGAATGGGAAGTAGAGAGGGGAAATGGTGTGCAGTCCAGGCCAGTCAGAAATGCATGTCTTCGTGATTGAGTCCTATGACAGAGTCTGAGAGGATGGGAGTTGGAGGATTGCCCAAGTGTCTGTGAGGAGTGGAGGTGGGGTTAGTTTGGTAACTCGGGTTTTGAGAGTGTGAATTAAGTCCAGGAGTTTTTGATTGACTGAATGCACTCTCTGGTCAAAGATGATGGCACATCGGAGCAACCAGAGAGCATAGATGAGAAAAACTGATAGTCTAATAGCTGCAAAGACCCCTGTTTCTATGGATTCTTGGAGGTTGAAGATGGTATTCCTGTGGGAGGAAAGGCAGGAGTTGATGACATTTCTTATGCCAAGCAGAAAAGGACATTTAAGTAGGAAGTTCTGGAGGGTTTCATTGTCAGTTTTACAGAGCTGGCATATGGAAGAGATCTTGGTGAAACCCCTATGGTTGACCAAAAATTGATTTGTGAGAAGGGAGTGAAGATTTATTTTGAGGAGGAAATCGAGGAATTATTCCTCAAGGGACCACCTTTTGAATTTGCGGATTAATTGAGCATTGGTAAGTTTGAGGAATGTAGGGGATACAAATGGAGAAGTCTGCAGTCTGATCAAAAACCTACCAGTACTTTAGTTTGCTGCTGATGGATGGTATAACAAAGCTAGCCTTTTGTAGGATGTTGGCAATGAGTGAGGTCCATGACCAACAATGTTAAAGTTCTTATACAAAATTTATCAATAACTTAAGCGCAAATAGAGATGTCAATATAGCATTTAAATTAAAATAAATTTTGTTATAAATATTAGTTTCTTTAATTACTTATTTCAAAGCTAAGAAATTTATATACTGATCAATGACTGCAAATCCTTTATTCATTTATTAAATTATATTTATAACACTTATTACTGGTCATCCCTTTTGAATGCATTCCTCTAATTTATTTACGAAGGTGAAATTTGATATTTTGTTTCTAATTCATTCTGGAGACTTTGTTATAAAGTTAATTCACATATCTAGGGAGGGATATTGTATATTTCAGTCTGTCATTGCAGTAAAATCGATGCTAAATATAATATTTTAGTTAAAGCCTTTTTTTAAAAAACTTTCAGATTTCTTGTCAATTTTTTAGAACGTACAGCACATGAAGATGCTAAAATGCTGAGATGCACTTTTTTCTTTGTAAGTTATTCTTTTAAAAAATAATGTCTATAATTACCCTTTGCCAATGTGTGTATATAAATAAACAATCTTTTATTAATAATAACGTGAAAGGCTGAAACCTTTGACAGATACACCTTAAAAAAAAGTACCTTATAAATGATCATAAATTATTCATTAGTCTCATTACCTTTTTAATAATTAAATTTTAAATTATTTTTAACCCAATATTAAAAATGATTATGTGCAATATTTAAAGAATTCTTAAAATATATTATATTTTATTATTAACGTATAAATAATAAATATTATACAAAAATGTATACATTGTTGATTGTTATTGATATTGGGATTGTCTAAGTGTTGATTGATTTCTATGAATTTATATATACATGTACACAACAAAACACACGTCTATTTATTAGCATTATGAATTAATTACTTCTCAAAATGTAAATGTTTTATTATTATATTCAAATGGCATTATCCTTGCCTGGTTTGACCAACTTGTCTTCAAACAGTAAATATTTATGCTGTGCTACACCTCCATCTCTGCCTGATATGAAATAATGAATGTCTATAATCACGTGATATGTTTATATCACTTCAATATATATATATATTATAAATGTTAATACGAAGATAAAAGACATGTTTTGCGGATTGAGTTAAAAAATTTAAATATTAATATACCGATGTTTCGACTTGATCACACAAGTCATCCACACGTCGTCTCGGTATATTAATATTTAAATTTTTTAACACGGATGAACCCGCAAAATATGTCTTTTATATATTATAAATATGTACACAATATGAAGCAAAAAGCAGATTAACATATTACTTTTTTCTTATTGATGTATGGTATTTTTTTTAAAAAAAATGCTTTTTTTTATTATTATTATTATTATTATTATTATTATTATTATTATTATTATTAATAATAATAATAATAATAATAATAATAATAATAATAATAATAATTGAATGACTATAGATAATTTATGTATGGCATAATTTATTAAAGATGAGGGACAAAATGCTGGACGAGTTATAAATATCTCTTAATAATTTCCATAAGTTATGATATTATTATAATTTATAAAAACATTGTGCTATATAAATAAAAATATTTGCATATGTTTTAGTTTTCATCTAATAATGATGTATCATAAATTGTAAAAATTTCTCAAGCATCATTAACAAAAATCATATGATAAGTAATTTAAAGTGATTAATTAAATCTTCACGCTCTCAGTTACAAATGCTTCAGATTGACCCATACATTTAGCTTGGGTGAAAAAGATAGAGTGGATCCATTCTATCTTTTAAAAAGATTTTATCTTGTGTTTGGAATGGAGAGTATTCATTATAAATAGCGTTCCATCTGTAAAACACATGTGCCATGGTGTAAACTATATTATTATTATAAGACAAAAATATCATATAGACTATTACCAATATTTCTGAATTTCTGTTATGCCATGTTAGGAACAATAACTTCATACCATATAGATATCATTCCAAACTTGCTTACATTCAAGCATATACAAATGACAAGGACTCAAAAATGTGCAAAATATCAGAGCACAGCACTCTGAAAACAGCAATTATATAACATTCAACAAATAAATTCTTAATTTTGTAATTTTTTTTATAAAATAATAAAAAAAAAACTTGGAAAGACTTGGGACATATTTTAAATATGAAAATGTTATTAAATGGAAGCAAAATTTCTCTTAATATATGAAGTCATGTCATTGACATATATATTATAATATTTTATTTAAAAAGGAATTGAATAAAATAATTGAATAAATAAACAGGATATTTATAAAAACAATTTGTTTTTTATTTATTAAAACATAAATTGAACAAATTCTGATGAAAAACTACAAATTGATATCAAAGTATCATACTTCATTCAAATCTATTAATTTAAAAACATTTTTATTCATAACAGTTAATTTCACATGATCACCATCTCTTATACTAGCACATAATTGTTTATAAACAAGGCAAAACTCTCCATACAGTAGTGCCAACCTGTGCCAACCAGAGTAATCCATGCATTAGTTTCCTAAGATCTAGGTGCAGTGCTCTCAGATCCAAAGCTCCTCACTGATGAAGGCTACAAGCCAGAAAATAGTCTGGGGATATTGGATGAGTAGGCATTAGATAGGGATTTTATGCACAGGCCTTCTGGCATCCATTGGTGTTGGCACAGGGTGGCACTACTGTATGAAGAGTTTTTCCTTGTTTATCAACAGTTAATTTCATAATTATAATTTACTAATGCTAATAAAGAGTTTTAATGATTGTAATAATTTAAAAATAGTTAAACACAATATAAATATTTAACAATAATAACGCACTTTAACAAAGTATTTTAGGAGCAAGAGAAAGCTTTGTTTCCAATCATTCGTTTACCATTAAAATTTTTGGATATCTGCATTTTTTTATGAACAGAAATATTTTTTAATAATGATGCTAATAATAATTTATTAATATATAGGTATAAAGAAACTCCATAAAAACACATCATTATGTTATCATTCCAATATTTCAAATTTTATTATCGCATCATAATTTACATCAGATCATATTACTTTCAATAACTCTTTTAGTCTTTTTCTTTTTTCCAGTTGCAATTATTAATTAAACATTAACATCATCGCACTTATTAAACCAATAATCTACTTTAAAACTACATCATAAGTATTATTTACAATGTTTTTTTTCTTTCCATAATAAGCAAATAGTTTATACTTTGTGGCTAATTATGAATCAAAATATATAAAATGCGCTAACACGCACAAGCACACAAAGCTAAAAACAAATAAAGCAAATATATATTATTTTAATATCTATTCATAAATTTGCATCACTCCACTCCAAGTCAATTTATTATATTTTGTAATACGGCTATGATTATGAGGGCTTGAACCTTGAAAGCGCTTAGCCATTTAATGAATAGATATTAAAATAATATATATTTGCTTTATTTGTTTTTAGCTTTGTGGGCTTGTGCGTGTTAGCGCATTTTATATATTTTGATTCTTTCCATAATTTAACTTATTATCTAAAAGATACATTGTCTTAATTAGCCAAACATAGGCAATACAGAATTTCATTTGCAAATATATAAATAAATAAATTACTTACAGTTATGGCTATTTACCGAATATTAAACTAAATATTATTTATTTTTCTTTATATATATATATCAAATAAAAATTTATGCAGTTTTACTATTCAGTTATATTACCTAATTTAAAATTTTTATATGATTAATCTAATTTTTATTTGTTAAAATATGATATTTAGTTTTACAGGGGTGACGTGCTTCTGCTATCCAACCTGTTTCTTGCTTCTTCTTCTTTTTTTATTGTATTTACATACATATGTAATTAAACATACTTTCTCATTGAAAAGTTTTGTCTTATTACTAAACATTGTTACATATATAAAAAAAGAAGTAACACCGCCTTTAAGTATCCCATTACAAGGCGAAGATTTCTCGAACAGTTCCTATTGAGAAGCAATGAGAGAAAAAATATTACTTGTCAAAGAAGATTTTTTCACCTCCGTTTTATACTTTAGTTAAGAATAGCTAGATATACATTTAGTGATCAAAACTACATCATTGGCTAAGTTGATATCTGGCAAAAAATTCGTTGAATTTCACTTGAAAAGGTTCATTTGTGAAGAGATGAAACCATAGTTGTGGAAGAATTTTAGTAAAGTTTAGTTCTTTTGGCTAGTATTGTAATGTTATATGAATTTTTATTTTATAAATACGTAAATAAAAAAATAGATGTAAAAATAAATATTTAATGTTAAATGTAACATAAATAAATAAAGTTGAAAAAAAGGTGAAATTTAAGTACTATGTTAAATAAATACTAAATTACGTTTTAATTTCTGGCTGTTCAACTTGTTTATAAGTCATTAATACATTTCTTTTAATTAAAACAATATACTAAATCGACCACTTCCTTTATTTTGCTGCAATATATTGAATTAAAACAATAATGTATATAAATTATAAAATTGTATGTGTGGCAAAAATCAGTGAAGCTTAGTTTTTCTAATTTCATATATTTTGAAGAAATTCTTAACTTTATTGGTTATTATAAATAGAAAATATAATTCGTGTTAAATTAATCATTTTACCAATATTTTTTTAGCATTCAAATTAACAACAAAATGAATAGCAGTTTTGTAAGATTTTCCATTAATTATATGAAATCTTTGGCCTATGTGTTTTTTCTAAGGATGAAAAGATTAAGATTTGAGAAGAATTTGTTGATATATATGAATCAAAAGCAAGTTATACACTAATGGTGTCCAAACAAAATATTGTTTAATGAATCACTTCATTGCTTCAGGATGCGACTACAACAAGAATTATTTGTACTCATCAAATAAACATGAAATCATTAATTGCATAATTACTAGTTAGTCATATAGAAGTAATAATTAAGCCAATAAACATCACATGATCACCATTTATAATGGTGTCTATGGTTATTAAAGAACCAGTCACTAAAATGTATAGATACTGAACTGAGTTTAGACCTATATGGCTATATAAGCTAATGAGCTTGGATTGAAAATATTATGATGTTTTCAATTTAAGACTCATAGTTTTGTAGTTAAGTAAAGATAAAAGGTAGCTGCTGGAGGGTTGCATAAGATCTAGTTGCAATGCTCTCAGATCCAAGACTCCTCACTGACAAAGGCCACAAGCCAGAAACTAGTCTGGGGATATTGGATGAGTAGGCACTAGATGAGGATTTTATGCACAAGCCTTCTGGCATCCACTGATTTACTCTGGCTTCATGAGTGGCAATACGTATAGAGAATTTTGCCTGTTTTAAAGTAATAATTAAATTAGTTTTTATTTTAATAAAATTAAGGTTGCCATCTATATTAATTAATAAGTGCACATGGATTTGATTTGTCTGGATTATTTGGTTTGTCAAGAGGTTCCTACCCTGACACCACTCTGAGGAGTGCCAAAGCATGAAACCATGGCCAGGAGTTTGGGGAGGGATTCCTGACAGATATTTTAAATGCTTTCTCTGGCTAAGCATTTATCACAAAGCTTGTTGAGGAATTGGCAATCCTCATTGTTTATAACTTGCAAGCTTAAGAGAACAGGGTCATGTGATCTATGACTCTTATTTTGACTATTTATAGTTTCACATGAATATTTCTTTTTTCATGAACAATGTGAATGGAATAATGAGTTTGTTTCCAAGATCAAGATTATTTTGATTTATGTATATTAATTACTGTAAATATATTGGTTTATCTTTCAGAAAATTTATTAAGAAAGATTAGAATTATTGATTCTTACTGTCTTGGGGATTTTGTTTTATAATAATTATATTAGTTTATTTTGAGTGCTGTTTAAAGATTATATTTATATTGATTTTCTAGAAATGAAAGGTAATGAATTTTATGAAATATTTAAAGGCAGAGAATAATTTTTATATATTTATTTTCATTAAAATTTTTTGTGATATGAATCTGAAACTATTATGAAAGATTAATATGCTGGAAATTTTATTTAAAAATTAAATGTAGAATATACAACAATAAATGATTATTAATTAAAGAATTATAATATCATCACTGATTTTTTAAAGTCATTATTACTAATTAATTCTGTCCGACTATTATTCAAAACAATTTAGTGATAGCTAATGTTAATTAATATACAAACAATTCAAAATCAAATTAGGAAATATTTAGTGGCAACTCAATCTCCATAATAATAATAGAAGCTTCTTTATTCCACTCTTTATTCACAATAAGCAATATCTATTATTTTTTTATTTATTATGTATTTAGTTGTTTTACATCATTATTAAAAATTGAAATAAGTTTAATCTATTATGCTGCTTTTACATATATTTAAATAAATCAATGATATAATATAAAATATCTTTATATAACAGCAATAATATATTTTTGAAAGCTATTTTGGTTAAAGGAGTAGGGGTAGTGAGGTTTATAAAAGCTCTGATGATGACTGCTGGACAGTTGAAACTGTAGGCAAGAGGAGATAAAATAAATCATATGTTAAACTGCATTGTAGAGTGTAAATTGAGGTGTATATGATATATTATTAATAATATATATAATAATCATACACAAAACAGCTCTTTTTGGTGAATATTATTTTTTGCCCTTTTCAATGTGCTTTAATTTAGTCTTACTTATATCATTAGTGTAACTATCATGAAGCAAATTAAGACAACACATATGGATCTCTGGATTTTAGGGGCTCTTTTCTTTATATATAGATATTCAATAATATATATATATATATTAAAAAAAAGACTTTTTAAAAAAATTTGTGTAAAAGTCGAAAAATTATCATTGTGCAACTATTTACCATGTTTTTTCATAATACAGAATATTTATAATTACATAAATTATAGATAAAATATCAAGCAATTGATTTATGTTAAATTTTAATAATATCAAATAAGTTTCTTTCTAGCTGTCAGATTTTTATTAGTTGTTCAGTTAACTGATTAAAAAAAAATCATAGAACACTAAAATCAATAATATATTTTTTATTTTTATAAAATAATTTTAATGATAGGATTTTTCTAGTTTTAAAATGAAAATAAAATGTAGAGATGAAAAAAAATCACAATATTTTTATGAAAATTAAACTGACTATTTTAAAAGAATTCACTGCGAAACAAGTTTCTCTAACATTAATTTTTTTTTTTTTTAAATAAAAGTATTTTTTGCCAAACTAGTCAAATAATGCATGGAATTGCTTTAGATGATTTTCCATCTTTGTTTATCCTCTAGCTAAAAATAATAATAGTCAAGCGTTGGTGGCCGAGAGGTTAGCGCAGCTGCTTTCCAAGCAGTTGTCCCGGGTTCGGGCCCGGCCGACGGCTTGACATATGAGAAAAAAAATAATAATAATAGATCATACTGCTAACTGAAAGAAAAATTCTATGCCTTATTGGAATCTGAAAATATGTTTAGATTTCAGCTGAATTGGATTTGAAATCTAAATTGTGGATATGCTAGATGGATATGCAATTACTATATTATGAGATCTTTCCATATATTTATAAACAGCGTATCTATAAATTATGTAATTCTATTTTGAAATGATTGGCAGTACTACATTTTAAAAACTTTATCTTGTAAGATATCCATCAGACACATACTATCAGGAGTAAAATGAGTGCGTATTTTGTGGCTGAATGAAATGAAATCATCATATATTGAAGTTTATTAATGGAAATCTACTTACTTTTAACAATGAACTGTTTGGTAGTTATTGCTAGTATTATAATATTCTACAGTAGTTCGTACAAAAAAATTATTAAGGTTTATTATGAATTGGTCCTGTATAAAGTTATCCAATTTTTAAATTTTTAGTAAGTTTAATTAACACTCTTTCGTATTTTAAGACAATTTTATTTTATAGTATGTAATATAAAAAGCTTTCAATGTTGTGTATATATTTGGAAAGTTAAAAATCATTGTTGAAAATTTTATTTCTATATTCTTTTTCTTTCTTAATTCTTATTTAGCAAATCTCTTACTTTCTAAACTATTTATAAAAACTCTTCGAAATTAATTATTAATCAAGAAACAGATTTTGACTAGTATTTTCTTTTTTGTAGTTTACAAACTATTAATGTATTTCACAGTGAATTTGATAGCAGTAAAAATTCTAGCAGACAGATTGTAGACAAGAAAATTCCGATTTTAATAAATTGTTTTGCATAGATCTATTTTTTTAAAAATAAAAGTACTTAATTACAGTTTATAAAAGCTTATTATTTTATTAAAATAAGATGAAGAAATAATCTGAGTACATTTTAATAAAACAATTGAGCATGTAAATAACTTATTTTGTTCATTAATGAATATAAAATGTTTTATTTGAAATATGGTAACAATATTATGAGACATAATGGTAAATAAATATATTCACCAGCTTCACATCCTGCAGTTAGTTTCTGCATAAAATAGCAAAGATTTTATTTTCAGAAAACCTAGACTTTTTTTAAAAAACTAAAATATCCATAGCTAAGTATAGAATTACTCTTTGCTAAATGAATATATAATTATTTTTAGCTAGGAAATAAAACAACAACAACAAAATTAGCAGCTATCATTTGATTAACTTAATGAAATATACTAAAAAGATCTTGTGTTCTATAGGGCATTAATTAGTGGGTGCTTTATCAATCATTGTTACATACATCGTATTGCCCTTAAATTTTTTTAATATGCTTTAAATATCTAAGATTTATCAAGTATAGCATGCAAAAATTATTTCTTCTCCAAAGGCTATTTTTACCACAATTCTAACATGTAACCATATTACATTATTAAATGTATATTAAATTTATTTACAATTGTTTAAATAAGTACACAGATATTTATAAATAAACACATGAACAATCCATTTTTTGTCAGAAATATGTTTTATTTTAACTTGTGAAATCATCATGTAAGATTTAGTTAATACAATTTTCTTCTAACTCTTCCTTTCTTTATGTATTGATTTCTATATTTACACATTTCCAACTTTCTTATACAATTAACAATACTAATTTTTACACCAAAACTTAACAGTTTTGACTGTCCTGAAATCATCATCAGAGCTACAATATCCAAATATATAATTATACAATTAATACATTATATTTATACACATAATCAACAACATATATCTTAGCTTGACCATTATAGGTAATCATTTTCCATTTTATTATTCTACTCTTAACTAATTTTATTTTCTTATTTATAGTATTTTATTATTAAATTATTCTAAATCAATTTTATTATAACTTTAAAACTTTAATCTTTAAACTTTATTATTTAATCTATCGTTTTATTATTACCTTTTTAATTATATTTTCTTAATTACTTCTACACTTTCTTTATTTTTATTATATATTTAACAATTAACTTTTTTATATTATAAATTATCTTTTTATTACATTACTAAATATTTACATCTTTATAATCCTATTTCCAAAAACTAATAGACAAATTTTCAAAAATTCTTGTACTTGTTTAACACCTCCCTCTATCATCATTTTCTCCAACTTTATTTAAACCTTTTTATATTTAAACTATTATTAATAATAATAATAATAACTATAATTATTCATAAAATTATTATCTTTACCCCAAAATTCCTATTAAGATTTTGTTTTATATTTTTAATCAATATTGCCTCTTTAATTTTCCTATCCCTTCTATTACTTGTATAATTAATCATTTTTATATTATCCTTCACAAACCTATGACCTGTTTCTAATGAATGCAAATAAATAGGTGACCTCTTATCATACTTATGTTGAACTAATCTTGTATAAATTGAATTTTTTGTCCCACCTACATAATTAGTTTATATATTTTTACTTTTACATGACTTACTTTCAATTTTATATAGCCCATTTATGAATTTTCTACTTTTGTTATATATTTATTATCTAATATATTAAGTATATTTTTCCTTCTTTTATTTATTATTTTCAATTTTATTACATTATTAAACTTTTTATTAATTTTAATAATTATTTTATTCATCTTTTTTACAATACTATTATTATAAGTTCTAACACCCATATATTCATTCTTATATATTTTATCTTTTATATATACTATCTCCTTATTTTTATTAAATTTTTCTTCTGATTTCCTTGTACTTTCATCTATAATTTTTTTCTGGATATTCATTATTTTTAAATTCACTAATTCTCTATTCTATCTGTTTACTATAATCTTCTTCATCTGAACTATAATTCCTAGCTTTATATATTTGTGAATTTATACTACTTATTTTATATTTTATATATATATTCAGATTCTAATTACTTATATTACTATCCATATTAGATTTTTTATATAAAAGGTGTTTTTATTTTGCACTTACCATTTCTATATGACTTCTTGAATAAAATATCTAAATATGGTAATATATTATTTTCTTTTTCTATTGTAAATTTTATATTTTTATCTAACTTATTAATCTCTTCAAGATACATATCTATTTGTCTTTGACTCTAGTTAAAAATCAATAAATAATCATCAACATACCTTTTCATAAAAATTAGACCATTATTATTATTGTTATTAATCATTAAATCTTCCATATTTTTCATATATATATAAGTACCCCACTTAATGCTCCTCCTATTAATAATCTCTTCTTTTGTTTATAATATTCTCCATTAAATTCAAATGTTATCTCTTTACAACTAATTCTCATTATTTTCCTCAACTCTAATGGTATGTTTACTTTTTATACTCATCATTTCTATATCTTTTTATTGCTAACTCTATTGCTTTTTCTACATTTATATTCATGTACCTTGACACAACATCTATTTTTACTATAGTCAACTTATAATTATTATATTCATTTATTTTATCTCTAATCTCTTTTATTAGCTCTTTATTATTTTTAATATAAAAACTACTGTTATCATTAATATATTTTTTAAAATATTATGTGATATCCATTTATATATTCTATGAAAATATGAATTTGTACTATTTATAATTGGTCTTTAAATATTTTTGGTGCTCCATATATTCTTGCCATTCCACAATCCTTATTTCCCAATAATGCAAATATTTTTCTATATATTAATCCACTATGATATAATGCTTTTAGAGTAATTTATAAACCATCCCATTTTTAATAGAGAAATTGAGGGAAATAATGAGAATTAGTTGAAGAAGAGATTACATTTGAATTTAAGGAGAATATTATAAACAAAGGAAAGGATTATTAATAGGAGGAGCATTAAGTGGGGTACTTAGTAATATATATATATGGAAGATTTAATGATTAATAATAAGAATGGTCCAATTTTTATGAAAAGGTATGTGATGATTATTTATTGATTTTTAACAAGAGTCAAAGACAAATAGATATTAATTTGAAGAGATTAATAAGTTAGATAAAAATATAAAATTTGCAATAGAAAAAGAAAATGACAACAAATTATCATATTTAGATATTTTGTTAAAGAAGTCATATAGAAATGGTAAGTGCAAGATAGCAACATCTATATATAAAAAATTTAATATGGATAGTAATATAAGTAATTCGAATTCGAATATAAATATAAAATAACTAGTATAAGTTCAAGAATATATAGAGCTAGCAATTATTGCTCAAATGAATATTATAGTAAACAGGTAGAGTTGATAATTAAAAAATTTAAAGAAAATTATAGAGGCAAGTATAAGGAAATCAGAAGAAAAATTTAATAAAAATAAGGAGATAGTATGTAGAAAAGATAAAATAGATAAAAATAAATATATGGGTATTAAAACTTATAATAATAGTATTGTAAAAAAGATGAATAAAATAATTATTAAAATTAATAAAAAGTTTAATAATGTAATAAAATTTAAGATAGTAAATAAAAGAAGGAAAAATATACTTAATATATTAGATAAATATGTAAGAAAAGTAGTGCATAAATAAGGTGTGCAAAGTTTAATGTAAGTCATGTAAACGTAAAAAATATATAAATTATTATGTAGGTAAGACAAAAAATTCAATTTATATAATATTAGTTCAACATAAGTATGATAAGATGTCACCTATTTATTTGAATTCATTAGAAACAGGTCATAGGTTTGAGAAGGATAATATAAAAATGATTAATTATACAAATAGTAGAAAGGGTAGAAAAATTAAAGAGTCAACATTGATTAAAAATATAAAACCAATTCTTAATAGGGATTTTGGAGTAAAGACAATAATGTTATGAATAATTATAGTTATTATTATTAATAATAGTTTGAATATAAAAAGATTTCAAAATAAAGTTGAAGAAAATGATGATAGAGGGAGTTATTAAACAAGTATAAGAATTTTTGAAAATTTGTCAGTTGGTTTTTGAAAATAGGATTATAAAGATGTAAGTATTTAGTAATGTAATGAAAAGATCATTTATAATGTAAAAAGTTAAATATATAATAAAAATAAAGAAAGTTTAGAAGTAATTAAGAAAATATAATTAAAAAGATAATAATAAAATGATAGATTAAATAGTAGAGTTTAAAGATTAAAGTTATAATAAAAGTGATTGAGAATCATTTAATAATAAAATACTATAAATAAGAAAATAAAATTAGTTAAGAGTAGAATAATAAAATGGAAAATGATTATTAATAATGGTCAAACTAAGATGTATGTTCTTGATTATGTGTACAAATATAATGTATTAATTGTATGATTATATATTTGGATATTGTAGCTCTGATGATGACTGCAGGACAGTCGAAACTGTAAAGTGTTGGTATAAAAAATAGTATTGTTAATTGTATAAGAAAGTTGGAAATGGTATCATATTTAAGATTTAGCTTATGTATATAAGTACTACCATTCCATAAAATCTTTTAGATTTATGTGATTTAATTTTAATTTTTTTAAATAGACTGCTAATTAATTGATATTACTCTATACTGCAGAAACTTTTATTGTTAAAAAATTCTACTTTTAAGATCAATTTAATTTTAAAAAATAACATGTAAACATTCATCATAAATAAAATGTAAATATTTAAAAAAACACTTTATACTTAATAAATAAAGTTCCCTAAGTTTTGAGAGCAATACTGTACATATATATGGTCATTAATGGTATTATTTATGTATAAGAAAAAAATCATAATAATAGACCAATAATTACATTATTATTTATTTATTTAATTATTATAATATTAAAAAAATTGAAGATTAGTATGATGAAGTAGATTTGTATATATATTTAAAAAAAACGATTTTATATTTAAATGTGATTACCTTTTAATTAACACAATTTCGGGTAAGTTTTAAAGATAAATATATTGTTTTTTTCAGTGTAGATGTAATAATATTTATATTAATGTTTAACAACATAATCATTTTTTCTTTCTTTTGACTGATGCAATATACAATATTATAAGTTCTTTGAAAATTTTTCTAATAGAAATTCATTCAGAACTTTGTTAATGTCTTAAATAATTACTTAGCTGTTTCAGCTTATATAACAAATAATTGATGTATTTTAAAATATATTTTAACAACATTTGATAACTAAATATCTACAATGCAACATAAAAAATTTAAAAATGTTTTATAAGTAATTTTTATTACTAATCTAATCTATGATTATGTGATTAAAGCTATAATAACACAAGTAAAACTGTAATACTATTTCAGTTTATCAGTAGAGTTTAATATGTTAAAAGTTAAGCCATCAGTTTAGAACCCAGAAGTATGTAATCCCTATTTACTCATTATAAAAGCAGCATCATATAATCATTGTTTATATAGTCAGAATATCAGTATGATATGACCACAGGTGGATTTTATTTTTTAACTAATAAAGATTAGATACTCATTTAGCAACCAATAATAAATCAGAAGCCTGTTTGGGACTGAAAAACTTTTCAAGTTCACAAAGTCTAGATTCGTTAATACAATAAGCACTATGTTGTTAGACCCTCAGAACTATATTTTGCTTAGTCTTCAACAAAGACTGAATAAAATAATTTAATATCTGCTTTTGTCAGTTTATTTTTATTTATTTTTTAGAAAAGATTATAATTTTAATTTATATGCAATACTATTATTCAGTAATCAGCTTTTATTACTTCAAAACATATTAACAGTTTAGGATAAAATAATTTGAATGGATTTTTCCCCCCAGAAGTTTGGTATATATATATTCTAACCTGGTCTTGTGCATCCTCACTTCTGAATAGTATATGATATAAAATAAAACGGGTTCTATCTCAGTTAATAATTAATAACTAAAATATTCAGCATTAAAATTAAAATATTTCACTAGCTCAAATTTAAAATACGAATAAGGTTCAGTTTATAAAAATAAATTAAATAAATATTTAATATTTTCATGAGACTTGAAGTGAAAATACAGGTGACAAGATAGATTACATTGAGCCAATATCCCACAGGATACTACCTCAATGGCATAAGAACAGTATCCCCCCTTACTATTTCAAATAACAAACTCATAGTATTCTTACGACTTTAATAACTTCTACTCACTAAGATTAAACTAATAATTAAGTCTTAATCTTCTATTTGTAATAATCTAGCTCAATAAAATAATCTCAGGTTCATAAAATTTATTCTAAGTTAATTTAAAAATACGGTAGTAAAATATGAGAAGGGATTTTATGTCATAATCTACTACACTGAAACTAATAATAATAAATAATAATAATAATATTCTTCATTGTTTGGATATCTTTTCTTTTCGTTATATTTTTATTACCATAATAAAATAATAAAATAATTTTATATAATCTTTTACCTTCATGTAATAATATAATGAATACGTGGTAGCATATGATAATCTGATAAACAAAGGATGTGTGGCAACTGATAGCATATAATTCAGTATACTATTGTGATAACTGATTTATGACCAATAAAACAATGTAAAATTATAATTATTTAATTAAAAGAATACCAATAAAATATTTAAAATTCTTAAATATAACTCTCTATTTATCTTTTTGTGCAAAATTATATTTTTGTTTCAGTTGTTATGAATATATCGTGATTTCATGCAGTGAAGTGGAGAGATAAACAATCAAGACACAAAAATTTTGAAAAACAAACTTTAACAAAGTTTATTAACAACAACAAATAAAATAAACAATTTATGTACACTATTTACAATGGATATCCTTATTTTAATCTTACATTTTTATCTACTAAGTTATATAAAAAATAGTTTATAGTTTAATTATATCTTTATTTATACTTAAGACAAAATAAAAAAAAATGTTACCATTTGGTTTGTCATTATGGTTAACTTATTATAAATATATTTACTTATTAGCAAAATATTTCATCCTTAATATTATTAAACTATCTTATTTTTAAAAAAAAAAATTCATAGAAAAACATTCTACAGAAAAAACAAAATTAACTTTATAATAAGTACAGATTTCTCAAAATATTAAAAAAAAATTTCATCTTGCAAAGTCAAAGATGTTGCATAAAATATTCATCCAAAATTCAGTACTAGATTTTAGTGTTTTATCACACGATGTTTACTAATCATAATGCATTCTTATTTAGCCTTACTTTAGTATGATATAAGTGTAATAATCAATATATTCCTGCTATTCAATAAACAAAAAAAAAATACTATGCATATTGATTATATAATTTACTTTGTACTATTGTATTTTAAAAATATGCAATACTTATTTTTCTCTTAAAAATAATAAAGCATTAAAAAATAATCAACATTCTAAAGAAAATATCTTGTTTAGATACTCTATTTTAAAAATTTATATTTCATTTCCGAAAATAAATTCAAAATATATTCTATGATTCTTTCCTTTCCTTAGGATACTTTGGACCTTCAATTTCAAGTTATAAATTCTATTCCTTCTAAGCAAATAAACCAATCTTATACAAAACAATAGCATAACCTAAGTTCTAAATTATTTATCATTTCTTTTCGAAATATCTTACTGAATGATGCAGTTACATGAAATAAAGATAGCGAAACAGATGTATAGGATTTAAGGAAGAAAGCTAGAGTATCATCACTCTTAATATATCTCAAAAAATCATGGCACAGTGCAAAGAGGTATGACCTTTACCTGTCTAATAACCTCTAATACATGAATTAAAGCTACTTCTTCAGCTTTATTTAAAACATCAAATATTTAAAGAAATATAAAACACTGTCCAAATAAAATGTGTATCAGTCATAGGGTTTTGTTAACTATGCTGATAACCACATAAAGACTAAATATTATTTCTATTCCTTATCATATCCTATTTTTTAAAAAAATACATCATCTTGGTTTCCTGCTAACTATAGTACTTCCAAGCCACTATCTCAACATTATTTCTCAAGATTTTTCTACATCTTACATTGATAAATAACTATCTGCATTTACAAAACAATAAATAAAATTCATTGATAATTAAACAATCTTACTGTTCCACAAGAAAAGTTTGTCTACTTCATCATTCTGTATGTTTAATCATATACAATCTAACTAGACAATATTTGAATATCCTAACATGAAAGTTCTAAAAGAATCACATAATTATTTGTTATTATGTTGGATTATATCACTAATATATAAAAAAAATAATCGTCGTATGCATATTTTCAAATCAATCCTATCTCATAATGTTTTTTTAAAATGTATGAAAATGCGTTACATATAATTAAAACTTTTACACTTCATTCTTAGATTCATAGATGATCTAAAGAAAACAAAAATATACATTATAAATTATTAATAGTTATTATTATTACTAAATAACCCTTTTTATCTGGTCATCATTTTTTAATAGCCTTCTTCCATCCACTGGATATAGAAAAACATTGCATACATAAACGAAAAGACACATCCATACGTTTTATTTAAAAATATTCTTATCTAAATTATTAGATTATATTATAAATTTTATGATATTAACAAATTAATGTTTTATGTTTTCCTAATCTTATAAATAGAAAAATTTACATTTAACTAAGTTAGTAAAATAAAAATTTAAAACTATAATTACGTCTTCACTTGACCATAGTTCATGATAAAATCCAAAAATGTTTATTATTTTCTCTAGAGTTTTAAAATGTTCTCCTCCAAGCACGTTAAAGGTTAAAAATAAAAATAATTATTAATCCATTTAGTAAAATTTATAGAAAATAATCCTGGGTCTTTACTGTTTAGAATGAAAATTATTAAACTGTAATATTAAAGAATTATTCCCACAAAGTTTATTCAATATTCTCTGATACATCACTCTGTTCAATTTAACTTAAGTTATCCGATAAACTTTTACACAATATTTGTATTTTCGTGGATCCATCCTTTATTTATCTACTATATGTTCATTTTTTTTTATATAGGTTTTATTTCTTAATAAGGTCTTTTTAATTCTTGTAAAATATATATTTAAAAAAAAAGTTTCCTTCAAAAAGGACTAAACATTCTATTTCTTTCATTATATTTTATGATAACTCATACGATATAAATATCTTATTCTTTTTTAAAAAAAAACTCCTGGATAAGCTTATAAATAATGCATCGCAAATTTTTTTAGACGGCAAATAGTTTTCTGTTAAGCTTCCAGCATAATGCCTGAATTATTTTTATATGAGTTAGAATAATCCTCTGGTTGAGCATAAATAAAGCTGTATTATAATTTAAACATATTTTATTTCATAGTATATCCATCTCTATGGCGTAGTTTAGGTTAAACTTCAGATAAAATACTCCTGGCAAGTAACTTTTTAAAAAACTAGAAAATCATTTCCACAAAGTTTCTAAATATATTATTTTTTTAAACTCTCTTTTGCAAAATACTTTAAAATTATCAATTAGTTTTTTGCAGATAAAGTTATAAGAAAGTACTAAAAAATTGACTAAAATAAAAGTTTAAAAATACTATCTCTTTGATAGCTATAATTTACCTTTCTCTGGTTTCAATACATTATTAATCTCCTCTGATACCCCCTGTGCAATTCATATTTATAGTCTGTAAGAATACCTCATTTGATTGGTTGATTCTTACTTTAGCTTGAGAACAAATTTACATATATTTTTAGTTTTACAGAATTATATTTGAAAATAAAAAATTATGACGTAATGAACTTAAAATATTATTTAAAATATTACTTTTGAATAAATTATTATTTTATTAAAACTATTTAAACATTTAAAATAACTTTTGAAATAATTTTAATAACTTATTCCATTTATCTATTTTTATTTAAACAAAATATTTAATTTTTTTATTAACTGTATTCGTCTTTATTACATTATTTAAAACATTACATACGATAGTTAACTTAATATTTATTGTTATTTGCTTTTATGATAGGCAATAATTCTATCCAATTCTATAATATAACTTTTAAAATATTTTAAACTTTGTTACTTTAAATACAAACAAGCATGTGTGTGAAAGTGTTAGTATACAAGTCACATGATTAATAACTTTGACAGATGATTTTCAATCTATTTCTCTGCCTAGACTAATAAAATTGATACACTTATTATATTATATAAAATAATTATAAAATTTGGAAGAACAATTTAGAAAATATAGAATTAAATACAATTCTCACCATCATAAAGTTTATTTTTAAAATGTACGATATTAATTTTGACTATTAAATATGATTATAAATTTAAACATAGCATTTATTAACTATAAGTTTTAAACTATTAAAATCAAATTTTTTAAATATACTTTTAATATTTATAGCTGAGTTATTTAATATGGTCAGCTTTTACAACCATATGCAACAATATTTAAAGCTTTACATAACTATTTTTTAATGATTCATTATAATTTTATATACTACGTATTTGCTTTAGCTTCAAATGGTACTTTAAAAATATAATCGACAAACTATAATTAATGTATTAAAAGAACATATTCTAAAATTTAAAATTTTTAGTAATTGACTGTTATGAACTATTACTGACCTATAGAAAAGGGCACAATATATATAAAGATGATGAAATTTTATGGTATCCTCTGTGTTAAATTTAATAAGACATCTATCTATGGTCACTGTTCAGTAGTAAAACAAATGGAATTGGAATGATTTATTGATGGCTATTTATTAAGCAAGAAAATAGGAACAATGACATTTGATAGATTCAATGTCTGTTTTACAGTGATGCTTCTACAAACTGACTTAATTTGGCCTTGACTAATATTCACAATGTACAATCTCTAAATATTCATTTTAATACTCTTAAGAATTTCAATCACTTTCAAAAGCCAATTTGCTTAATAAATAACTCAGATAATAAACAAATTTGTTTTAGTTTTGTATGTTTTACAATTGAATGATGATATTTCTCATTTAATTAAATTTAATATATATGACATCTCTTCCTAAAAATTGACTGATGCAATTTTATTACATTATTGCACAAACACATACACATATATATATGATCACTAGGTGGAGCTTTACTAATAACTCTGAACAAGCTTTTGTTTACACAAATGATGAGAGAGATTGAATTCAATATCTCTTTCAAATTGTCTCCAATCTTTAAACCATGGTTTTGAGCTAGTTGGATTACATCAGTAAAGGGTAGATCTAGTTTCTGGTCTTTCTACCCTTTACTGATGTGAGCCAACTAACTCAAAACCATGGTTTAAAGATTGGAGACAATTTGAAAGAGATATTGAATTCAATCTCTCTCAGCATTTATGTAAACAAAAGCTTGTTAGGAGTTATTGGTAAAGCTCCATCTAGTGATCATAAAATGCAAGCTTTAGCAAGTTACAATATTTTAACTTGTTTTGTTTATCATATATATATATATTAATCTTCATAAATAAATGTATTTTAAAATGCACTACACTACAATTGCTTGGGAAGTTATATAATATTAAATCAATGAATTTATAAATTTAGCATACAAACTCAGCTTGTGAGTTGATGATTAAACTGAAATAAACATGCATATGTGATAAGAAACTATCATTCATTTAGTTGCTATGTTAGTAAAAATTTTAATATTTTTAATTGAGTTTACAAATTTTTGTTTATTATTTTGTGATTAAAAACATTCTGATGTCTCAAGTAATTAATTAATTGATGGTAAATTGATTGATAGACTAAGGAATATTTGAGAAACAAAATGGGTAGATCATTTAACTGAGCAGAGTTGATTAACCAAAGCTACCAAATATGAAAGCTTATGTTTTTTAAATAATTATAATCAGTTAAAAATTAACAGAAATATTTTTATATTAAATGCTTTTATTGTGCAATAAAAAGAAATAAAATAATTGTTTTTTCAGTTATAATTGGAGTTTTTAGATTTAATTTAAAATAAAAGCATGAAGAAGGGGGAGTCCATCCCTTGTTACAAAAAATAGGAATTAATTAATTAGTTTCTGGACACCCATTCTTTTATTTCAAATTGAATCTAAAAACACCAATTGTGGTTGAAGAAACAATTATTTTATTTCGTTTGAGTACACAGTCAATAAAAGTATTTAATATAAAAAAATATCTCTTTTATTTTTAAGTTTTTAGTATTGGAACACTAAGTAAAAATTCAAAAATATATTATACTTTAAAATGACAACACTTATAGTTGATATATATATATATCACTAGATATTTCTGCCTTAAGTTAAAATGTATAAATCATATTTAGTGTGTGTATATATTATAAATGAAATTGACACATATAATTTTACATTAAATCAATGTTACACATACAGTATATGTAAGCCATTAGTTATTCCATCATTAAATATATATATACTCTTAATGTTATATTACTTTCTATTTTATATTCTTAATGTATATATTATATTTACTATTTGCACATAATTATATATCTATAATAAATCAGTAACTAAGTTTTCTATTTAAATTGATAGATTTATTTTAATTTTAAAGCAGTTGTTTTTAAAAAAATAATGCAAGTTTTCTAGTTTCCTTTTTTAAAAAAACAATTGTTTTAAAATAAAAACAATTTTAAATAGAAAACTTAGTTCCTGATTTATTATACATATATAATTATGTACACATACTAAGTACGATATATGTTACAAATAGAAAACTTAGTTACTTATTTATTATATATATAATTATGTACACATACTAAATATGATATATACGTTAAGAGTTTAAATTGACTTAAAATGACATTAAATTGAAAAAATATATAAAGTACCCTCTTGTTATTATTATTTAAAACAAATGAAAATTCTAAGAATAATTTTTAATTGTGACAAGTGAAATTATTGCATATTTTTCATATTATTCTTACCCTCTGTTCCAATGTCTACCAAATTAGTTGATATACTAAAAAGATAACTATTTCAAATAGATTAGAGTGGTATAACTTAGTTTTATCAAAAAATTCTATTGATTTTACAAATATTAAACCTCAATTTTAAAATTTTATTCTAACTTGAAAAATATCAAAAGTTAACAAACAAACAAATTTTCCAAATATTAATAAAAACATTTAATAAAATCATGAAAATCTATGGTTTCAGAGAATTATTATTATTTCTTAAAACATATGACATGTTTGAATTACTCTTATTAATAAACAAATGAGGGAAAAACTGATTATATATTTAATAATGGTGAAATTATTCCATTATCAAAACAATTTTTAATAAACACCAGCAACAGTATAGTGATGGTATCAGTCATGGATTAAGTAACTTTTCCATTAAATGTCAACTTGAAATTATTATTATTTTTTATCTCCCTATAAGTTGAAAATTCAGCAATTGATTTTAAAAAAACTTACCTTTAAAATATCTCTGCTTGACTGAAAACCTAAAAAAATAATTAGTGTTGAAGCAAGTATTTAAAAATATTTATAATAATACAAATGTTTTTGTCTTAGATTTCTGTGTTGCTAATTGATCAAGAATCATTAGAGTTGTGTAAATGCATTGATTTCAAAAAACTAATTAATAATTTTGAAGTAAATGAAATAAATATCAATTAAATGAACTTCTTAATTTTTGTAAGTTTTTAATTTATTTAATAAGTATGCTTGCTTTCATAAAAATGTACTTGCATTTTAATGTATATATGAATACTTCAATTTAATTATGCTGTGACTGCATAAATCTTATTTAAATTATTTTTATGGAGATTTAGTTTCTGTTATAAATGAATTCACAATTCAATCTCCAAAAGAATTGTTACATAATAGATTTTAACATTTTATAATATAGTTTCAGTTGGAGATAGAATCATGGGATAACAAAAATCTACCAGTTCTAGTAACTGCTTAGTTTTTATAATCATCTAATCTGTCTTTTTTTGATAGAAACATATTATGCATGTGATACAAATATCTACATGTCAAACACAACAAATGCGGGTTAATTATGAATGCATTAATAGTAATTTAATAATATTTTTTTCAATCTTTAATTGCAAAATAAATGTTTAATTAGTATTACCTGGAGGAGAATGTAAATCAACATATTTTAAACACTAATATTTTCAAAATATGATATTTTTATATAAAAAAATGCAAAATAACTTATCTGAGATGTGCATGTTTTAATCTTATAAAAACCTATAAAGGCTAAATGTAGTTTATCACATACATGTCTCAAAATGATAAAAATTATTATTAAACATAAGAAGATTTAATGCACTAATTTTGATCATAATATCGCAATGCTTGTGAATATCATGAATACATGCAATAAAATTGTTAAATAGGATTCATGCTATTAAAGAAACTTTGTGAAGAAATGTAATGATTATATATGGAGATGATGAAAAATTATGACTATCAACTGAGTAGAAAATTTTAAGTGCAATAAAACTATGATATGAATGGCTGAAGAGTTGGAGGATGAAGAATATTGAAGCTTGTCCATTAAAGTTTGAAGATTTGTAATCTTAATAACTGAGAACTGATTCATATATGTGTAGGAGATTGTGATCTGGACCAACTGATGAGTGCTGGTTCAGCATGAAATACATATATTGGAGATCATTTATTTTTTTCACATGTATGTGGTCCCATATGTATTGGTTGTATAAGATTAGGTGCATAACTGTAGGGAGCTTGAAAGTGTGAGTTCAATTCCTTCTAATTACATTAAGTTTAGAATAGATTATAAACGTATATTTGAATATTATATATATTTGATAGTGATCTTGCATTAAAAAAATAATTAGAAATTGTAGTTTTAACGGGTTTAACGTTGAGCTGATTACATTAATTGGTTAATCAATAAGATATTTACATTTTTAATAAAATTCTGTAAAATCCATGCATAATTTATGATCTCGTTGAAAGCAACTCGGCTAGGAATCGTTAATCTTATCATTCATTCTCATTTAGCAATCAGGCCTTGGGCTCTCCACTTCTTCAACTGACTGCATTCAGACCGTATATTTTAAAAGTGTGAAAATTTTTGTTAAAACGTTTTTTAAAATCATTTAAATTCTTTACATTAAAGTAATTTTTACAAATATTTAAAATCAAGTGATGTAAAAAGAAATAATAAAACTAATATATATATATAGTAGAAAAGTAATACAAAATAGCTTTTAAAAAAATTGCAATTCTCAAGAGAAGCATTTTGAAGCACAAAGATTAGTATATTCGTCTTCTATGCCCCATGACCAGAAATTTGAGTCTCGGCCCGTTTGCACTTTTTTCAGATTATTAGTAGGCTAAGATCTTGTTTTCAAGAACCCAGCTTATACTAATGCAAATATTCATTTAGTAATAGCAAACTCTTCAGACAGTGCCACCCAGTGCAAGCTTTAATAATCAATGGGATACAGGAAGGTTTGTGCATAAAATCGCCATAATGTAATAACCATTCAGTATTGACCTCTATTTAGCTAACTATTATTAGCTAAGAGTTACTCTAGTCTCATCAGATAAGAGTTAATATCTTTATTTATAAAGTGAAACTTTATTATTGTAATATAATATCGCCTTTACTAGTGGAATAGGTGACATAATTCTATCTTTTTGTTTTAATTCTTAATTAATTCTTCTGTTTGTCTATCCATTTTTTTCAAATCATTCTTCCATTCGCTGATTTTTGACTATTTATTTATATATTTAAGAATTTTAATTTATTTTTCTATTTTATTCATTTATTTATTTTCTGAACAGTTGTTCTGAAGATTAAATGATAGGCAAATACTTTTTATAAAACTGGCCAAAATGAATCTATAAATTTATTCCATAGGCTTTCAAGTACTCAGTCAGCCATGCCTACCAATAAGTAAACTATTCAGGATATAATTTAATGATTTTTAATTTAAAAATTGGGTTATAATAACCATATATTGTCTATGAGAATTAACATAATGATGAAGTTGTGGATTCAAGAAATAGAAATTTTTGATTCATTTCCATTGGGTAAAATAATAAATCTTAGTTAGATCAATTGCATAAAAGTGTTGTGCTCAAACGATTATTGAGACACAAATACACATGACTTTTTGAGCAATTAATCACATGATTATTTAATTTACCTATATTGAAAATCCTTTATTTACATAAATAAATTGGTCCATAATTCTATGCACAAGTCAAAATATTCATAACTCAGAATACATCATGTAATGTCAAACAATTTTAGTAAGCAGTATCTCGGAGAAATGTAACAAACAGAGTATATGCATAAATGTTGTTTGTGAGATAAGCTTTAAATTTGCCTAGTACACTTTCAACTAATTAATTGTACTAGTCATAATTATGGCATTGACATTGGAAAAAAAACTGTGGGATTATTAAAGAGATGAGAATAAGTAATGATCATAGTTGGCCATTTTTTTCGAAAGGTGGAGGCAGGGATCTTTTTTGTTAATTGCATATTTGTCTCTGGCAATATGCCAGGCCTTTTTCAGCTTGAGTTTGGCATTATTGTGTTTTTCTATGCAAATTTTGCAATACAGTTTTTTCCAAACATGAATACTTTAATATTTACTCATCTGCTGCAACTCCACCTAGACTATTTGCCAATAATTTGAATGCCCCCTTCATGTAATGATTGACTTTGGTGGCATTTATTACTATAAGACTTCCCAAATGATTGGCCAATGGCTTATATACCAATTCAACTTTGGAAGATATCACCATCAAGTCTTTATTTAGTCCATTGAATTAAAAATATTCGACTCAATGAATGAGACTGTTAGCATTAATGGACATCTTTGAGCTGTACGGATTTATCCCACACATTTTTTCAATCCAAATTATCAAAGAGGTCCTCAATAAAGCTGTCTATAACATGCATAGGACTGAATTTATTTTGGAATGTTTACATTGGATCTACAACATTTTTTACAAACTGGATGATGGTTGGACTGTGAACCTCTCCATTAGCAAGATAATCTCAAGTATAGTTCTCAATAAATTTGAGGAAGTGTCTTACCTAAATACTTCAATTCCCTTTCCTTGGTGTGTTTCTGATGCACAAATCAATGATATACATATTACCCTTTTGCAGACTTCTTCACTAACATGGACCCATGAAAACAAAGATAGCCTTTAAGGCATATGTTCCTCAACTTGTATATTCAGCATGAGAACACCCATACTAACTATAAAATTCCCAAGTTTATTTACAATCATGGTGCCATATACCCTGAGTCTATGCTGCCAAAATCTTACAAATTTGCCAGTCTAAAAACTTTTTTATATTATAATCACCATTTGTGTAAATTCGAGTCTGATAAGAAAAATAACATTGATTCTTATTTCTTCCATTTTCACAATATTGAATATTAAAACATAATTTTGATTCAAAGTGTTAAAGATTTTTATTCCAAATTCAACCACCCATTCCTAGCAATCAACAATAAACCCTGATCATTATTATATTACATCTCAGTGCCATCCATTGCATCATTAAAAATTTCTCTTTAACTCATCAAATAGGCCTTTGCATTCCTCCCACATTTAATTGACTTATCAGCAATACAAAAAGTATTCTGCCCCTTAACCAAATGTCACTAATAGTATACAAAATTGCATACACCCATACCAATTACCATGCTGTATTTTATGGAGAATCATGTGCCAACCTGTCCACCTGAATTATACAATACCAGTATCTATATAACTATGCCAAAACTCAAATTGATGCTAGATAAATTTTTTATGAACACAAATCCAGGTGTTGTCACATCTTTGAGCCTACATCCATTAGTGTGGTTTGCTCTGAATGCAAAGATGTCAAATGCAAGCTGAAAAAGGCCTGGCATATTACCAGAGACAAATACACAATTAACAAAAAAGACTCCTGCATCCCCCTTTTGAAAAAATGGCCAACTTAAACAACTAATTTGCCATTCACATATGCTAATTACTTATTCTCATCTCTTTAATAAACCCCGCAGTTTTCTTTCCACTATCAATGCCATGATTATAACTAATACAATTATTTAATCAAAAGTTCATCAGATAAATTTTGATAACTTTACTGATTTAAAGCTTATCTCACACATGTTTATGCATATACTCTCCTTGTTATAACTCAGAATAATGCATTTTACAGCATATCTTATGTAATACTGACAATAATGAATAATAATAATGGCAATGATGAGAAAAAAAGCACTCGGTACATTACCATGAAAAATTACAATGCATTATTGTTCCTCACTATTACTGGATATTTTTATTACTTGAAATTCTTTAAAAGATATGGAATTACTTATGTATGACTTATAAAAGTTGAGCCTTAGTATGTAATATTAATATTTTTATTTTTTTAGTAAGACAGACTTTCACCACGTAATGTGTAATCCAAATGCTGTTTTTGCTGAGATTGGTTGTGGTCTTCTGTTATAGATGTCTGAGAAATTATAAAAGTGAATTTATCAAAAGATAATCTGATGGCAATTATTATGATGGCAATTATTATGACTTTAGTTTTTCCAATACAATAACTTAAGTCAGTTGAGTAAGCAAACAGTCCATATTAGTGGAATAGTTTTATCAACTCTATGAGTGTTTTTGATCCAGATAGAAATTTGATTAGCTCCTTTGTCATAAGATAACAATTCATATATATATATGATCAATAGATAGCAAATTACGTGAATTTAACTTGTTTTTATTTTTCATAAATGTACCTTTAAAGGTTTTTGCAATGATATATATTGCAGAGGCTTTGACTATGTGGTGAAACTGAACTGAGATCAGACCCATGTAGCTATCTGGTTTGTTAGGCTGAGTTTGAAGACTTTACCGGTCTGAAAAATTCATGCTTGCAAACTGATAGAAACTGTTTGCATAAACACTTGGAGTCAGTGTTTAGATCTAGTTTCTAACTCTATCCTTCACTGATGATAGCAAATTAGCTTGGAATCAGCTGATCTGAGGGTGGGCAAATGAAAGAGATAGTGAATGCTGACTCTTTTGTCGTTTATGTAAACAAATTTACACTTGTTCAGTGTTTTTGGTAAAACGCCATCTATTGATCATAAATACAAGTGATAGCAAGTTACGTGAATTTAACTTGTTTTTGTTTTTCATATATATATATATATTGCTTGGAATAAAAAAAAATAAGAATATACTTCCAAGAAGATGGTGTGTTTATAAAATAAGAATAAAAATATTAAGTATTAAAAAAATATGAATTAAAACAAAAATATTTAAAACTAGTTGTCTTCAAAAGTATAAAAAAGTAAATAATTTTAAAACATAAAAAATATATATACCATTTATTTCTCATGATTTTCATGTTATGTTTGAGAATCTTAGAAACATATTGAGCTTATCAGCAATTGTCAATTAATCAAACTTTTTTTTTTTTTAATCTTATTTAACTGAAAATAAATCCAAGAATCTTTAACTCTGATATCTATTTTCAGTCACTACACTAAATAGCACATGTTAAAATTACAGAACAATCTATTTTGGAAACCTTAATGTTAGAGAAGGAACACTTATAAAGAAAATGAATTAAATATTGCTCACATGGGTTTTTTAAAAAAACATTTATATTGAGAATTTTATTATAATTTTTTGAGCTTAGAATGTAATATTCTGAAATAAAATAACATTAGGGATGTTGCAATAAATCATTTCCAATTATTAAATATTATATCGTTGTTATTATAGTCCACATTTGATCTGATCCAACCTTTAAGATAACATATATTAAAAGTTATTCAGTATATACTGTAATGATATATATAATTCAGAGCCTCACTTGGATGTGCCATATGTAATGGTATGCCCCCTCTCAACAAGATAAGTTAAGGCAGTGCATCTCACTATAGTCAGATTTAAGGTCTTTATATAGGATGCCACAAATGATGTGATTTAATTTTGATATAAGACTATATTTGTCCCCAATAACTAATTTATTATTTTAAAAAAAATATTATATCTAAACCACATCAAATCACTTTTCACCTTATTTAACTTTACCGTTATGCTCAGATTTCGAACTCAGGGAAGTTTAACACTTTACTCTCTTCAGGGGTTCCTATCAATATTTTAAAGTAATATTAACAACGAATCTCACTAACTCTTTAATTCAAATAAAACAAAATTGAAGACTCATTTAATATAAAAACATAATTATTTATTTAACAATTAAATAATTTAAATTTTACAATATATATAAAAAATATTTATATATCTACCTCCTGATATTAAAAATATAAACATTCTCTTTGCTTACGGTAGATATATTTTCTAAACCTATAACACTACGTGATTTTACAATTTATTTAAAATATAAGTATCCTAATATTTAGACAATTATATTAACGCTAATTTACACTAATTAGATAATACAAATAATAATCCAGTTATTTGTATATAACATCTTCATTCGTTAAAATGATTGTCAGTCAAGTTATATTTATTAATATAAAAATACATACTTCACAACAATGTTAATCATTTATTTCTTTATCACACATTACATTTATTAGTCTATTTTGATTAGTATAAACAATGTAGTGTCATGTCATGGAAAATAATATGTGGATTTAAAAATAGTTTAATATCTTACCTCTAAGTTCACATTATCCCGTTCCCAAAATTAACATTTATTAACCGATATTTAAATCTTTATTAATCATAAATAAAAACAAAAATATTCTAAATTATTAATTCTCTACAATGATAAAGAAAATGAAATTAACTTTTCCTAATTATAATTTTCAAAAATCCCAAATGGCATTTATAAAAGTTAATGTTCCTCGCGAGAATGAAAATCCTTCGAAGACGCAGTTTTTTGATTCCTTTGTTGTTAAACATTAAAGAGAATAATATTAGGATATCCTAAGTTGACATTTAGTTTCCTCTTTATATTCATCTTCTTAATATAAAGTTCCTTCATTAATATTTATAATTCCATTTTGAAGATCTAATTTTTATAATTTTAAGGCATTCATAATTCCATTTTAAAGATCTAATTTCTTTATAATTCTAAAGCATTCAGCAACAATGTTATTCCCACATATATATATGTTTGATTAGGCAAGTGCATTTTATCTATCCCATGACAAATATTTGTATTCTAGCCACTTTGCATTTTCTTTATAATGTAAAGTACATTAAATTTGAATGAAGTTTTTATAAACATGTTCTTTTTTTTTTTAAGACGCTGTTTAGATTTTAAAACGTAATTCAAACAATTTTTTCTATAAAACATGAAAATATATTTAGATTACTTTCACTGAACAAGTATAAGAAACTTCTTTTAATGAGTATTAAATGGTTTAAAATATAAACTTCAACTTACACTGTTATTTGTAATCAAACATAGTAAAAGTTTTTATGAAAATATAGCTGATAAAAATAGAATCCTTATTCTTCTAATAACAAGAATAGAAGAATTATTTCATGTCTCACTCCATCAGCTCGCTGAAGCATACCCATTCTCATTGTTGCAATAACAATTAGATATTAAAACACTAAGTTAATTTCACTTCCTTTAATTCGATAAACTGTGAGCCCAGAGGTCATTTATCACCTTGTCAACAGTCTTTTGTCAACAACGTCATTTTTCATTTTAAAGAATGAAAAATAGTAACTTTATATATTTATTTTCATAAGTATAATAATAATGTAAATATAATCTATACATATTGATTACATAAATGTATGAGTATGTATGAGTATATATATACCCCTACAATACATTTCTCATATTTGTCAAATAAGACATCAATAATGGTTGGTAAACTTTGTGTAAATGTGTAGTTATAGTATTATTTTACAGATAAAGGCTACCATTACTCAGACTTGTTGTTTTATGTCATGCTTAGATAGTTGTAATGGATACCGCTTAATATATATGAATTTCACACTTTAACATAATGGTTTATTACAGGAAAAATTGTTATATATTAGATATATATTGCAAAAACAAATGGGGGAGGGATTATTGTTTAAGAACCAGTGTACAGTTTATTATATGTAGTTTGTAGTAAATAATGGATTAATATTATACTGAGATTAATGAAATTTAGCAATGGTATGATGACGAATTCAACAACTAAAAATCTCTATATACCTAGACAATTGTTATTTAACTATGTCATAACTACTATTAATGTTAAATTGCTTGAAGTATATAAAATTTCTGTTGTTAAAGATATCATATTCATATCTATCTACCTCTTCGTTAAGCGATTAAAAAAAGTTAAAATAATTTTCAGACTAAAATTAAAATGATTTTTTAATTACAAAAAATAATCAAACAAAAATGTCAATTTTATGGATTTATCTCTCCAAAGTTAAAAATTTAACAATGTTTTCTGGGGTCCATGATTTAATTAAGCAATCTTTAAATATGAAAATAATTTACTTGTGAAAGATATTCGCAAACTACTGTTAACTAAACTTGAAAAAGTAACATACAAATATATATTAGTTTAAAAATTAAATAGATATAATAATAAGTAAAAGAAAAAATAATTAAAAATAATTAAACAGTAAAATTCTTATGCTATCTTTGCTATTTAAAAGTGAAGAAAGTAATAGATTTATCAAGATTTTTTAGACATATAGCAACTAAAAAATAATTGTAATATCGTCAAATTTTTGATAAATTTGAGTATAAAAAATTATAAAGATCTTAGAAAATACAAATATGTATAATCAGAGTTATTGCCCTGTGCAGCTTAGCTCAACTTTTTAGTATGGTTCTAGTCTCAAAAGCTAAAGTTTAATGGATTGATTTCCAGATGAATAATAAAAAAATATTTTTGTTCAGTCAATTATTGTGCTCAGCTATCGCAAATATTTGAATGTCAAATGTCCTCCCAAGCAATAAATTTGTCCAATTATGTATTTTTCAGAATTTCCAATTATGATACAAATAAAAAAAATTTCACGAACATGAAATAATTTTTCTAACTTGAAAAATGCTAACCATTATGAAACTAATTAAAATCACATATTGGAGTTAGGGTTTTCCGTTGCAATTAATCCATTTATATTTTGGTTTAATTGAAGCAATTCTGGAATGTTATGACTCTATTTTTTATTAAACTACTATCATGATTTCAAAATTAATTACAAATAACTTTTGAAAGGAATACACTTTTTACTTCTACATATTTAATATATCTATTTGAGCTAGATGTAATTAGAGGGGATTTAAACCCAGCTTTTCAAGCTCCCTTCAGTCATTCTCTCCATCTTATACAACTAATACACATGACCACATACCTGTGAAAAAGATAAATGATCAATATACGTATTTTGTGCTGAACCAGCTCTCATCAGTTGGTTCAGATCATCATCTCCCACACTTATATAATCAGTACTTGATTTATTGATTGCAATTATATATACATATTAAAGTAAAGATTTTCATAAGTAAAAGATATGAACTTATATTTCAGATTTATACATTTGCTCACTATTAGCATTGTGCTCACATTTTAACTGCATTTCACCAGGCATCTTTTCCTATTACATAGAAATTGGATGATGGAATCTAGTTGCACATTGAATGTTGATATTAACAATGTGCACATGTATACCTGGCTAAATCTAAAACATAATTTCACACACAAGGCAACCTCTAAGATGAAATTACATGCAAAGTCAGGGTCTATTATATATATATAAATTCATAGAAATCAGTCAACATTTAGACAATCCCAGTATCAAGAACAATCAACAAAATAAACTAAATGTTAACACAAACAGTACTTTAAAGTTTCTAGCCAACCAATTCACTGGTTAAATAAACATATTTGATTACTATGTAACATAATAACCAACCAATAATTGTCTGTGGAGCAAATATCTATTTTTGTCATTGTCATGGAGTGTTGCTAAGTTATCACATCAATATAATAATGACATCAAAAATCAGATTTAAATGTTAAAGCATTCTTCATTTCAACATTTATTTATTTGATGTAATGAATATTGTTTTAATAATTAAGATTGCTTTATGATTTATTCACACTTAAACATCTATTGTATTTTTATTTGAAATTTAAATATCATGTCTCTACTAAATTGACATGAAAGTTAATGATGTTCTATGATAGCTAGTGAAATAAGTTGGCCTGGCAACATACATTGTATATATGCCCTCCAAAATGATTGGTTGATTGTTTTGTCTTATGCACTAATCAAAATAAATGATTAACCCCTACTCCTCTCATGTTCAACTATATTCCATGATTGTTTGAAATATAGAGAATAAATATACATGTGAAGCTGCAGCGGTCAAGTCAACTAGCTCTGATGCATCATCGCACTAGTGTTATAGATGGATCAGATGATGATTTTTGCCTATAATCTAATAAGGCTATCTATCTTCATATTTTTAAGTTTAGTTTAACATACCTGATCTCTTCCAGCTAAAAATTATGAATATATTCTATGTTTGTATATTCTCTGTTTGCGTAGACCCTACAATCAAATCTTTTTTAAGCGTCTGTTATCTTCTCAATCTGTCTTAAATATTGATTATCAAAATAAAATGGAATTCTTTTTTTAAAAAAAATCAAAATTGTTTATACTTTGTAGTATAACTTTCAATGATTTATTTTGTTAAGTTAAAATCTTTTCTATTGCCAAAATATCTTTCCAGTAATTTAGTTTTTTTTTATTATTTATTTTAAAGTGATTTGCTTTATCTAACAGCTTTTTATCTTATACGAAGTCAAATTTAAAATTCTATTGAATTTTGTTTTTGTATTTGGGATGATCTGTTTCAGTTCATTTCTTATATCTCATGCTAGTAGGATTATTTGAGTAATTAATAATTTATTTCTATTTTCTTTTTTTCACACTATTTGTATCACTTCTTTTTTTACAATCAGTTTTTCCGAACTTGCTTTACTATTTTTTCTAAGTTTAAAAGCTCGTAGCTGACATTTTTTTTTTTTTCAACACGCTTACTTTAACACACTTTACTCAATTATCATCCTCTATGCCCCTTCTCCTTATATGAAAATCATTTTTGCTTTTATTCATATATCGTTCTTTCAAGATAATATTAATAAATATCTTTTTTTTTAATGTAAGCTGAGATCTTTTTTTTTTTTAAATTTTACATTTATTTTGTTATTATTTATTTTAATTTTTTTTTTGTTTGTTTGTTTTTTTGTTTTTGGCACTCATTGTTTTACAAATAATATGTTTTTTTTTTTTTTTATAATTTGCTTTTTACTAAAACTAAAAAAAAAAAAAACAGTTTGTTTTGATAAAATGTCAATATTTCCTAAAGCATTTGATTTTAAAATAATAATGCCTTAAAATAAAATAAATATGACAGTTATAAAAACTGACTCACCATAAAATGCACGCACACATTATCATCATTGTTACTACAATTCAAAAAAAAAAAGGACTATTAGTCAAATATATTATAATCATTTCTCATAAATGGTTTTCTATGGGGGTAAGAACATGGATTCAAAAAAAAAAGTTTTTGGATTGATTCCCAGTTACATAAAAAAAAAAAAATATCAATTTGGTTACTTGAGTGTATCCAACTTATCACTTCTGATTTATAATTACGTGTCATTTCCAAAACTGGGCATACAATTGTTTAATTTTACTTTAAAATTGACAACTATTGTATACTTTATAGAATATTAATTATTCTTATAAGTCTCATTTTCAGTAATATTTTTATTGTTACATTTTCATTTACCGTTGTCAAACTTCCTCCACTCACAACTTTGACGCCATCTATTTCAGATAAATACAATAATGAATATTACTAATCATTATCGAAACTAGAGATTATCTCTAGCACAGGTATAAACTTTAAACCTGTTAATATTGTATTTATCTGAAATGGATGGTGTCAAAGTTGTGAGTGGAGGAAGTTTGACAATGGTAAATGAAAATGTAACAATTTATTCTAGATAAATACTTCTCATATAATAAAGATATATATGAGAGATAGTGCATCTTGAGAGCCATTTGTCTTTTATTATATTTTTATTTAAGTGAACTTAAAAAGAATGGGGAAGTATGGAGGTGTTTATTATATCTATATAATATTTTTATCAAATAATTAATATTACAGCTTGCATAATTCAGTGCTATAGTAGAGAGGTAGCATCTGAAACCCCAAGTTCATGGATCATAATTTCACTACTCAAACTTCTTATGAATTCCCTTTCAATAAATCATATAGCTATTTTTTAAAAATTATTTTATCTAATTTGTTTCAAATTATATATGGCTTCTCAGAAAACTAAAAATTATCTTTATTTTTTTGATCAAAATAACTTTATCAAACTGTAAACAAGAAATTGCTAAATAAGGGTAAACTTAATCCAAATCTTACTAGTGACAACTATGTATCTCGACTGGACAAAATAATGTTATTTTGGCACATTATTTCTATATCTAATACTCTGTAAATCAGTTTCAACATAAATTATTTTAATTTGATTTAGTCTTGATTGAGTACTGTTATATAATTAACATATACTCTCAATCTTGAGTTAAACTAGTTTCGTATTTGGACACATATTATTCACAATCTATAAACTGATTATTTATATGATAATAGTAAATGGATATAAATTTTAATTAATTGCTTCATTGTTGCTTTTAGAATTTAGCAATTATGATTATTATATTTAAAAAGTTTTGCTTCAATACTAGTTAAAGATAATGGGCATTAATGTGTTAAATCATATATAATAAGTTTATTAGTTAATTATTATATAAATGTATCTTAATTATGTTATATTTAGTGCAATGATAATGTGATGAACTTTATAATATATCTCAAGATCGTAAGTCATGTTTTCATTTGTGTTATTTTAGAGCTCAAATTTCTTATTCATTTATTTATTTTAATACAGTCAGTAAGCTCTACCAAAACATAATATTTCTTGTTTATAAATATTAGCTTCAATGATATATATTTTACCTTTCAAACTTTCTATAATTATAAAGCATTACTGTCTACTTTGTAATCATATAATTATATAACTATTCATACTTAAGCATAATTATATTGGCATATATGTATCACGCAAGGGTAGTTTTCATCTGTCTTACATAAATTGCTTCTAGTAGTTTTTGAATTATGAGTAATAATATTGAGAATAGGGCCTTATTTGAAAAACTGCTGTTTGGCATTTGAGGTACGTCTTAAAAATTAAGCCTTTTAAAACTATTGGAAAGACTATTAATACTTATTCAAAAAAGCCTTGAGATGTAGTGGAAGTACATTTGTCTGCCTTATCAATTATCTGGCATTCAAATTAAGATCAAAGAAAATTATTATCAAGAAGTTTCATTATTTCAAGTAGCCAATTTAACTAATCATTCCAATAGTGATGAGTAACTTAGTCAAATTCTCACTATTTGGCAATTGACTTTCTTTATGAGGTGCTTCTGGAAAAGTCTTTGCTCTGCAATAAATTATTTATTAATAGAAAATTCTGTTTTACTTAATTATTTAAAATGGTCTATTGAGGAAAGCAAAGGATGCAATACAAAAAGTTGGTGCTATTTTAGTACGCGATCTCCACCATTTTGAATTTCAAAAATGACCAAAAATGTTACAATATATATGTGAAAAATTAGTATATGTTTCTATTGTACATTTCATTCGCATACATTTTTCCTTTTTTTTGACAATATACCATGTCACAGATTTGAAGTAAGTCACATTAGAGACCATGTGTCAATATATGTTTGTGTTTCTGTTATTTGTTTTATCTCTTTGTTGAATGTTTATTAAATTATTTTTAATTGTGTTTTATGTCTTCTGGTATTTGTGTTTATATTAAAACTACTCTAGTGCACCAGAAAGCATATAGACTAAAAGCATTGCCCCTAATATTGGAAAATATACATTTTTTATACTTATAATTAATGTCTGATCATTGTATTTTTCTGTGTTGTGATATTGTAGATAGCTTTGTGAATGTTTTCAAGTCCTTGACAATTGAATAAGAAATGATGTATTGTTTCTGATTCTCGATGGCACAGGTAAAATACATCATTTATGTTATGGTAAAATCTTTTATATTTTAAAAAATTTAGTGTTGGAAGTGCTTCAAGATTTATCTTTATTAGGAAGTATTGGTTCCAATAACCAATATTTATAACTTAATTGTTTATTGTTAATAGACAATAGTGTTTCTGTTGTATTTTGTATGCTTGGATAGACAATCCTAAATGTTTCTCAGTATTTATATTTAATATGATTTGTTTGAAGAGAAGGTATTTACATTTATTAATCAGTTTAATAAAGCTTTACAGTAACCTTTAAATGGTGGTGGTATATCTGTTGGTATAACTTTCATTGTATGTGATATCTTTGGATATGTCTTTGTACAAGTTGTTATGATGTTTATAGTTTTCCGTATCCAAAAAATATAAATATTGTGTAAACCCAGTCCATTCAAAAATAATAGCAATTGTAATTTTTTAATGAAAACAGATATGATTGTTTTTATCCCATAGTAACTTCCTGCATAGAGTGTAAAAATTTTAATGAAACTTTTGGAGAAAATTATAATAGGAGAAAAATATGTTATCCTTGTTATTACTAACATGTTAAACAGTGATATTTTTGCATATAATGATAGGTATACTCTTTCCATTGAATTTATTGATTTCTCAATTTTTTCCTTTAATCTGTTTTGAATTTGTATTCTCATTGCCATGGTACTAAGATGAAAAGGGAAACTATGAAAGGTCTATGTTTTCCCTTGAAATAATCTGTAATTGTACTTGCTATGTAAACATTCCAGCCCATGATTTTTCAATGTTAATATTAAGATTATATGTGTAGGTATAATTTGCTATTATTTTTTAAAGTTTGAGTATCTGTTTCTTGCTGTTTAAAAAACAGATGTCATCCATGTAAGCAATGCATGGAATGTAAGATACCCAACTATGGTATGTATATTTTATTTATTTTGGCTTCAATTTCTTTAATTAGTGGGTTGATGTATATTGCAAATAGTAAACAACTTAGTGGATATCCTTATGGTATGGAGCAGTTTGGATTGATGTAGCTGTTTTGCCAGCTATAGTAGTATATATTTCCCTGTTAAATATAGTGTTTATATAAATATAGGCTTTGGGGATTGTAGAGTTTATTAACATTTCTATAACTTGTTTATTAATACATTATCAAAAACTGCCTTTATGTCTACTTGTACTACTACTACTGGTGCATATTGTTTGTTACTTCTTATTATGTCTATGACTGTTTTATAAATGAATACTGCCTGATTAACTGAAGAGTCTTTTTTGGAAAATTAATGTTTGGATATAGTTGGAATGATGTATGGCTCTATTCTATCGTTAATGACAGATTCAAGTATTTTTATGCATAATGAGCTCATTGACATTAGACATAGATTTTCAAGTGAGGGTAGAGCTTTCTAGCTTTTTTAAAAAAGAGACTATTGAGATGGGGTTTAGGTTTGGAATTTTATATACTTGTTTTGCAGGCAAAATATAGTGTAGTGTGTGATTCCAAATATGAAAAAACCATCATTGGGATCCTATGCATACCTGGATGGTAGGAATCTGGAATTCTATTTTTTGTTTTAATTCTACTTTTTCAAATATTTTCTTCTGTTTCTCCTAAAAAGAAAGGAGCTGGATCAAAACACTCACATGAATGTAATTTTTTTTAAAGTAATTGTATATTGTATTTAGCGTGAATTTGCCACTTATTATTTTGTCATTTAGTGTTATTGCTATTGGAATTCTATGTTTACGTAACTGACTAAGGTACCATTTAATGTATTGCTTTGTCCATACATACATTTGTTTGAGATATATATATATTACTACTATATATTCTTTTATTTTGTTTTTTGCTAAATTGGTTTTTTTGGGAGCTATAGTTTTGCCTTTATTATTTTCATTGTTTACTGTACTAATGATTCCTTTATGCAATTTTTTAATTAATGTATATAGTCGTGTGAGTGCTCTTTTTGTAACATGCTGTATTATGTGTGAAATAATGTTTATAAATGTTAACCATGCTTGCTAAGGATCCATTTTTAGTTTTTTAATTTTATTAAGATGTATATATTTCAGAATATAGGAATTCTGTTGTTTGTGATAGCAGAAGGATCCTCATAGTTTTGCCTGTGTTAAAATACTTTTGCCCAATGAATTTAAGGTTTAATTTAATTATTAGTGCCGAGTTCTCTGACATTGGTGTATTAATTAATGAGAGATTGATCATGTGATGAAGGGAAGGTGGGTAGAACATTAAATCAATCAATGATGTAAATCTGCCATTGTTGAATGAGAAGGCTCCATCAGGAAGAAATCACTCCCCACTGATTACAGGGAAAGAGATCATGTGAGGCCATTTTTTTACAAATTTATCATATGTCATATTAAAATCCCCCAGTAGTAGTCACGGATAAGGTGAAGTAGATAATCTAGTGTTTATAATTTATATAATTGTGTTAATCATTTTTGTGTTAGATGGAATGTATATTTATTGCACTTGATGGATGTTGGAATGGTTATAATTATTATGTGTGCATCCATATACAGTATTTTGAAACTTGAAAAAGGGTTACTTTTATTTATTATTATTCCTATGCCTGCTAATGGTGAAAAGGTATCTGTGGAAAAGGTTGTAAAGCCTATATTATTTGTGTATTGTGCTGGGTTAGTTGTAGAACCATTTTATATTTTTGTTTCGAATATGTATAATACATGTAGCTGTATTATTTATTTCATGGCATTTTTTAAATTGATATATTTTTTCTATAGCATTTAAGGCTCTTATATTGAACGAACAAACTTTAAATTCCATCTAAATATTTGTAATATAAAATTTTAATCTACTTATTTAATATTATCGCTTTTATATAAATATATATGTATGAAAATTATATTTGAAGCCAAGAGCACTTGTTATTCTGTAAATTTAAAAAAATGATTATAGATGTTTTTATTTAATTAGTTATATTTCCACTTTTATTAATTATTGTTTTAAACCTATGCGACTCGCTTTTGTTATTATTTTTTGTAAGTGCTTGTAATGTTTAAATATTATCATGGTATACTTGCCTGACTTAATATTTCTTCTTCTTCCTCAGTGGAAACATAGAATTCAAAATCTCCCCCCCCCCTTAATTTTAACTTACTTAGAGAGGTTTTTTTCCAATTGGGGAGGGAGGATTCACTATCACTCTCATTTTTGTTAATACTTTGAGGTTTCCTGTTTCTCTTTACTCTCACAGCTCTACCTAATTTTCTTTCCGAGTTTGGGTCAATGGATGAGGTGAGAGCAACCATCATGCCCAGCAATGTCTTAGTCATATTCAAAATTAATATTTTCATTCATTATCTCATTATTTCTTTCATGCTGCTGCTATTATTATTATTTATTATTATTATGTTTCAAAGATAAATTTTATTTGTCTTAGAGAGTTACAAGAGTTTTATATAGCTTAGATTGCTGTGTTTACATGGGAAATCTGTAGTTGTAGGATTACATATATAAAAATTGATTTAGTGGTTTACACAGAATTCAGAGAAATTTTTACATGCTGTGGATTAGTTACAAGGGTTTTACATAGCTTGGATTGCTATGGTTACATGGGCAATCTGTAGATGTAGGTTTACATATGTAAAAGTTTATTTATTGATTTACATGAGATTAAGAATTTTTTCATGCTGTGGATTAGTTACAAGAGTTTTACATTGCATGGATTGCTGTAGTTACATGAGCATTCTCTGGTTATAGGTTTATGTATATACAAATTGATTTATTTATTTACATAAAATTATAATAATTTTTATATGCCGTTGATTAGTTACAAGGGTTTTACATAGTTTGGATTACCATAGTTACATGGGCAATCTGCAGTTGTAGGTTTACATATATAAAAATTATTTTATTGATTTATACAAGATTACATAAATTTTACATGCTCTGGACTGCAGATGCAAACCAGTTTTAGTTTTATGTGATTGGAGTGCCTGGGTAACACAAGAGAGGGACTAGAATTTCGATGGTAGTGTGGCAATTGTCTATGAGGTCCATATTGATATGAGATGAAGGTGTTATTTTTGATTTTTTAGAGTGCTGGATCTTCTTTGGGTGACTAGGTTTTCCTCTTGGTTTCATTAGCAAGGTGGGTTGGGGAGGGTGTTGGTGTGGATGGAAGACATGGTGAAATTGCTTTCATAATTGGTAAAACCCCACCATGCCTGCTTTCTGGTGTATTTGAATAGATGAGTATTCCAGAATGGGGGAAGGGTGACAGTTATGTTAAAATAGGTTACAATTGTTAAGTTGACATTTGTGGTAGGTTGGTTAGACTCTGGATCTATCTGTGTATTAACGATAGAAGCTGAGTAAGGCTTTCAATAATGTTTAAGTGTGAGATCCACGAATAGAGAATCCTGATGTCCAGAGGGGACTGCTGGTACAATTACGTTACAAATGGTTGACATTGCTGAGATGGAGTTTGTCATAGGTTGGTCAGACTCTGGCTCAGGCTATGTTAGAAGTAGAGGCAGAGTGAGACTTTTGATGTGATTTAAGACACAGGGAGATGGTAAATCTGGATAGGTAGTTAAGTTCAGCATTGCTATTGGAAGCGACTTATGTTTTTTTGAAATTATCTAGTAACTTGGAGTTAGTTAAAGATTTAAATGAAAAATTTAATACAAAATTGGAAATAAGTTATCAATGGATTGGAAATTGAAAAGAGATATATAAAGTGTTTTTTTTTCTTGCTTGCCTTAAGTTGTGACTTCTTTACAAGTATAAACAGGCAGAGGTTGTTAACTTGGTTGTGAGCAAGTGAATTAATTGCTGGGAACTTGAAATCAAATTTTTTATTATTAATAAACAAAGATCAGAAATTGCTACAACATTAAAAACAAGGATATGCTTGACTGACACTTTTGGACTTTGAAACTCTGTGCTGGTATTGTTGGCGACAGACCCTGGTCAGCAGCAGATGAGTTTTTTAAAACTATCATTAGGTAACTTGATTTTAATTGGAAGTTTATGTAACATAAAATTGGTAGTAAATAATCAATTGATTAACGGTATATTATCTTGCATAAGACTACGATTTTGAATTCTTTTTAAGCATAAAAACTAGAGCTAGTAAACTTGTTTGTAAGTGAATTGCTTGCTGGGAAATTTGTAATTAGAAATTTCTTCCCCCAACAAAGACAGGAATTTGCTACAATAAAATTAAAAATAAGCTTATGTTTGACTGACCTTTGGATTTTGAAATTCTGTGTCGATAATATTGGCGGAAAGCATTTGGTCATGTGATGGCTTTGTCTCCATATTGCTTTCTAAAATTATCATTAGCTAACTTGATTTTAATTGAATTTTTTAATTAAAAATGTAACACAAAATTATTAATTTCTTATCAACTCATTGGAAAAGGTATATCGTGATATGGTTTTTACCTTGTCAGGCTTTGGTTTGAGGCTTTTTGGAGCATGGAAAAACAGAGCTTTTTAGCTTGATTGTAAACAAATGGATTGTTGCTGCTGAACTATTATTATTATTTAAGGTATTCAAAATAAATCCGTTTTGTCAAAAAATCAATTGAATTCCATGGAAACAATACGTTAATTTTAATGACGGCAAATATATGTTAATGTATTTTAAAGAAAAAAATTAAAAACATTATTTCTTAATATTATTTTTTATTCATTATAAACTAGTTGCTCTAAAGATAAAATAATATTAAATTCCAAAATGATTATTTATGATATATATATTTATTCTATTTTGTTCACTTTTCTTAGTCAAAAGTTGATCCAAGAATTTTCTACTCTCTAGCAATATATTATTGCTTTTTGAGACAAATGCTTAGAGCACTTTTTAATAGTTCAGATAGGGGAAAAAATTTGACTTCTAAACTGATAATATTACATTGCATTTTATTTAAAAAGCATCATTCTTTTTAAATAAATAGATTTTTTTTAACAGTAGATAAAAGGCATGATTTTTATTAGACCAGTCATATTGAAAAATATCTCTGTAAACAGTTACAAAAGCTTACTAGTCATTACAAATGAGTACTATATATATAATATTTAAATGCCCCATAGCTATATTACTTTCAGCCACCCCCCCCCCCCTTAATAAAGAAAAGCTTGAATTTTGCAGCCATTATTCCTTTTGAATGGCCTGCAAAATTCAAGCTTCTTTTTATTAAAGGGGGAGTGTGGCTGAAAGTAATATAGCTGTGGGGCGTTTAAAATATTTTTTAGAGATTTCTATTAGCGATATGCATTGTTTTCTTTAATTATTGTAACCATGTATTTAACCCTTTGGGTTAGATATATGTTTTAAAGCAGTGGCTCTTAAACTTTTTAGTTCGCGACTCCTCCTCAAATTAAAACATTTCCAACAACCCCCCACCATCGATGTGCAAAAAAATAATAAACCTTGTATGAAATCTATATTTTATTATATAAATGTAATAAACCATTTTTGAAAAAATACATGTAGATAATCACAAGAACTAAAAATTTAATAAAACTGACTTTTCTTCCAATGCATAAGCTTGTGGTTAAGACCTGTAGAGGTCCCTACCTTCGCATTTTCAACGGCACATGCTTTAGGTTTATTGCCTTAGTAAATATTACTTACAACATTGTAAAAAAATATATAAAAAGAAAGACAATATTAATAACATTATTAACAATTAGTGGGGTGGGTGAGCTTGCCTATTTAGGCACAATAAATGAAATCTTGATTCAATTTTTGTCAACACAGACCTCATAGCAATTTCAGTATTGGTGAGACGATTGGCTATTTAGATTTTATGTTCACCATTACTGAAAATGCGGTTTCACATAAAAAAGTAGTAGCAAATGGCAACAGAATTGTTCAGACAATAATGGATATTCCATTTTTATTGTGAACCAAAAAGAATTTATTTATTGTTTACTAAACTCATTTTTAAGTCCTAAACCAGAACTGAGTTTGCAAATTCTTCTTGGGCATTTATAAGCAAATGTTTTATCTGCTCCATTTCTATTATTGAACACAAGTGAACTAATTGTTCTATATTTAAATCTGACTAATAATATATATCAAATTTTTCATATAAACATAACAAATGATCAATTATGCTTTTCTTAATTAAATTATTATTCAAATTATTTTCACTAATAAAATCATTTATACTTGAAAACATTTCGACACATTCTCCAAACTTGTCTTTCATATGGTTATCTTTCCCCTAAATGCATGAAATTTACCATACAAAATTAAAATGTTTGTATTCTCACCTTGCAGAGACATGTTTAGTTCATTTAATTTATCAAATATATCAGATAAATAACACAATTTACAAATCCAAGTTTGATTGTGAAAGAGATTAGAAAGATCACATTTTTTTCTGATTAAAAATATAATTTCATCTTTCAGCTATACTAGTTGTTTTAAAGCTCATCTCTTTGTTAACCATATAAATTCTGTATATAATAAGAATTGTTGATAATCTGACCCCATATCCTTGCATAAAATTGTAAACAATCTACAATTCAATGCACATTTTATAAAATTGATAATCTTTATGGCATCTTGTAAAACCAGGCTGAGATCTGTAGATGGGTTTTTAGCCACTGACACTTCATGATGAATCATAGAATGGATAAAAACCATTTGCTCATTCTTCATAGATTTAAATTTTGCTAAAAATCCTACATGCTGACACTTCATCACTGCTGAATCAACAGGACATATACCAATACATTGCTCCAATTCAATCCTTTTTTGAAAAAAATCACTTACTTTTAAAAAAATATCTTCGCTGCTTGTATGACAGTTCATTGGCTGGCAAACAATAAATCTTTGTCTATATTATCATCATATCAGTACCTAACATGCACTGAGAGTTGAAGCAAATTTGTAATGCATGTTGACTCGTCCAACTGAATTGAAAATTTTGGGCTTTCTTTGATTCTCTGAATAAGTTGAATTGGACACTGCTAATTTCTGAAATTCTTTAGGTTACTGTATCATTAAAAAGAGGAATTTTCCCTTAATTCATCTGCATACTTTTTCCATGAATAGTTTTTATTATTTGTACTGCAGCAGGTAAAGCCAGTTCTTCCCAGATTGTATATGATTTTTTAGATTTTGCCATTAAATATGATGCCTGGTAAGATGCCAGCATGTAACTTTCCTGAATGGTAACATATTTTTTAATAAACTTATACTTTGATTTGTGAATTTCATAGTCTTTGAAAATATTCTATCGACTTTTTTGAATAAGCAGCATGCTTTGTATCCAAATGTTTTTCTAATTTTGCAGGCTTCATACTTATGGCTGCTAAAGTTTTTTTGCATAATAAGCAGAAAATGTAAATCCATATTGTAAATATGATTTATTGTACATTCTCTTTTTTTTATAAGATATTGATGTTGTGTTCATTTCTTTATTTTTACTGCCTTCTGCTTCAGCAAGAACTTCTGCATCTACACTGACATGGTTCCTTTTTAACCACATCCATACTTAGGAAAAATATTCTGAAATAAGTATAAACATTTTATAAAAAATAATTATAAATGATGAACAAGTTCTTTATAATATCTTCATAAAACATGCATTTAATTTAGAAACATGTGTTATGCAAACTCTAACATATTTTTATATATTCAACTTTTAATGTCAATTTTAATCAGCAAATTTAATGAATATTGTTGGATATACATATAATGATATGTGGAGAAATAATGTACTGACTTATTTCATGATATGAAAGATATATATTGTACTGGTCAAAACATGTTTATCCATCTAACACGAGCTGGAACTCACAAAATGTACTTCAAACCCAGTCAAGCCCGAGATTTAGGTCAGGGACCAGCCTGGATTCGAACCCACTCTCCAAGCACCAGATCTAACTCCTAATGGATAACATAACAATGATGGCACACAAGAATTAATTCTTAATCCGGCCCGCTAGCAAATTGGAGAAACAATAAGACTCGTGGACTTAAACATATATATAAACAACTTAAATACTAGAAACATTCCAAAGATAAAATCTAATATATTTAATTAAAAAGAACTTTAATAGCTATAATCATTTAATGAAATGGATTGATTTACTAATGAGACAGAAACTGATATATGATGTATTAACAATATATTTATTGACAATTTCATATACATTTTGATATAACCATTATTTAGCATTGGCAAATGCGCGCAGGCATTTTTATTTATTAAGTAACATTACTCTAGGCAATCTGTACAACAATAATGGATACATTGGCAAAATAAGTTTGTTGCTATTAATGAAGCTAAATATTATGCTATATAATAAATCACTACGTTCCACTTATTAGTTATGCCCTTTCATAATCAGTTCAAATGGCTATTATACATGAAATCAAGCCAAGTCTGGAGTGAAACGTAATAATACATGTGATTATAATAAATTTTTATATTAAATATGGGCATATAAAGCATCACAGATAGCTGTAGATCGAACGGGTTTTCAAGAATGCTTCGGTTCAGTGCCGAAGATTGCATATTATGGAGGTAGAGTTGGCTATGGAGATTTTACTAACACGCTAGGCACAAGTAAAATATAATAATAAAGTTGCTCTGCAGATGAAAGAATAGTTTTAGGCTTTTCGTGACCAACACCGGTTTATCCAATAACCGGTCGTCATGCTGCTAAAAGGGAACCTTTATTTGATTCATAAGAGGCAGGGGACTTACATGCTAATCTGGCCCTTAGCTCAGTCTTAGCTACTGCACTACCCATAAGAGAGGAAGATGGGCTGGACTTACCATGGCTCCATCTCATATATATAAAAAAAACAGCACAATGATAAAATATTAATAAATTTCTCATCCGCCAGGCCGAAGTATTTTATAAATTAAATACTATACATTAAATGAACACTAGATTATCAGCTTGATCAAAAGAGCCAACTCTTCTGTAGCATGAGAAATATGATATGCTACTGATGGGAATATATATAGACAAACTTTACTTTATCCCATTCAATCTCCTTAGTTATCTATAATTAATAAACTTTTAAAGGGGGAAAGTATATTTAAGGGACTTACAAATACTTTACTAAGAAAAATATACTTATGATTACACTCCAGGCTAGTTTAATCTTTAGTGACATAATAATTAAAGGTTGAAAATTTGGATTTATAAGCCACATTTTATATTTATATATTTTTTTATTTTACTAAATGACAAAGTAGTAACGAGCACAAAGAGTCACCATTATTTATAAATTAGGGTTTCGAAACGGAGTGCTAAATGATGCTTTAATAAGTAATAATACAAAGATTTTAAACTATATCTTTAAAAAAACATATTCTGTAAATAAATTCACGCCGTTTCGAAACATAGGCATAATTAATAATAATTAAAATAAGCAAAAGAAAGGTAAATATAACTGCAGTGATCAAATTATATAGCAAAACATTGAAGAAAAATTAGCAAAAGTATTACATTTTATAGAATTCAAATATTATTTAGAAAAACAATTTAGAAAGAGTTTACAATAATATAGTTAGCTAACCTGTATTTTAAAGAAATAATGATCATTTTGGAGTGTACACAGAGCTCTGAGATTTTAGTCACATTAAAACAGTTCTCCTATAGCTGGACTGGAGATACTCGAGATGGAATGAAGGTGAGTTCTTTGGTGGCTTATGGCATGTTCTGTTTAGTTGGAAGACGATTTTAAAATGGTGTTCCTTTAGCTGGATTGAAATTGGAACCCAGGCAAGTTCTTTTTAGCGGCTTGCGGCATCTTTTTATTGTAAGCTTGTTAAGGCAAGGTTGGTTGTTGCTTCGGCTTTTGGGTGGATCGAACTCTGGCACTCCATCACGGGAATTGCAGCAAATTCTTGCCTGACTAGCAGGCCATAGTTAAATTAACAAATTTTTAGCTTTTCATAATAACAGCTCTTCAAAAGCAAGATGGAGTATATTTTCCCGCTTAAAATATGGCCTATTTATATTATTTCCACCAAGCCTTAACACCTTTTTGGAATTTTGTTTGCCTCAGGACCAAATGACTTTTAATTAAACAAAATAATATAATCTAATTTTCTTCTACTGATAAAGTCTCTGAAGTGTTATTTTTAATTTACTTAAAAATTTATTAAAATATATAAATTATATAATTTTGATTTCGTTTCATTAATTAAATTCCTTTTTAGGTGTTATAAAATTTTAAGGCTTAGCAGATAGTAACGGTATTCTGATTTAATGATAAAGTCTTTTGTTGAAACAAATTCAATCAGTAAACTAGATTTTACTTTTACCCTAGGTGCGGTCACTAATTGATTTCTTGTTTACACAAAATTCCCATTTTCAATTATAAACCGATGACTTTTATTTTAACTTTAAATCAATAACTTTTAACATATTTTCCTTCCCAATATTATTTGTTTAAAAAACAAGCAAATTTAAAGAAAATACTTTAGTTTCAATTATATCTGTAACATTAAATCAGAAAACCGTAAATAAAAGTTAAAGAAAACATTTTACATTATATCTTTTTATTTAGACTTAAATATATATATATAAATCATTATGCCATTATTCCAAGGTTTAAATTATCCATCCACATACGAATATAATAGCGAATATAATTAAGAATTGACTGATAAATTAATAAAACATTTTATGAAAATTATGAGGATTTCTACGCTATAATTTTATCACACCTGTCTAATTATAGCGTACTTTCGTATGTAAATGGATGATGCCATTCAAATGGCCATGATAGCAAAGTTTTACCACTCAACTTATATATAACATTTTTACATTTAAGATAGCTTTGAAACTAGTTCACACAAGTAGGTCATTAGGTTGATGGTGAAACGGAAAGAGACTGGGAGGTTTCCGTTTCAATATTAACCTGGTTGGTGGAGACTCATTCACAAAAATCACTAGGCATTAGATAAAAACACAAAATGTATCTCAACAAACACAAATCATACAGATACCACTCTACTTACGAATGATTACATTTCAAAATAAGCCAATGAGCATGTTACCAAACTGACTCTGTTGGGTGGGAAACATTAGGAGTATCTAAATGCAAGTCTGCACCTAACAAGGTGCATGTGTCTAAATAAAATATTCAATTTAAAAAAACTGACTTGTAATTTATACAAATTAGAAAAGTGTTATAACTATTAGAAGTATTATAATTAGGTTTTTAAAAATTTGTATTAGGAAAACAAAATAACGTATTAATATTTATGTTTAATTAATGTAAGAAATATTTTTTTATTGAAATATGTAGGTATTTATTTTAATATTTGTGACTATCCTTAAAATCGAATATCTCAGATAACTATGATCATAAGTTCGATTTGTATTTACAATGGATGATTTAATAACAAGTGAAGCAGTTATTTGATTTTCATCTTCAATTGGATTTTTAATAAACTTTTTCTGATTTTTAGGCTTATTTTAAGTAGAAAAGAAAGATTGTAGCTGTATATTTGTGTTGGTGGATGGTACAGGATTTGCAAGGGAAAATTTTATTTTAGGATTAAATAATACTAAATTTACTTTTTTTCAAATACCCATACCAATGTTTCAGAACATTTACATGCGTAACTTTGGAACATTGTTCTTAAATTCTATAGCTTCTGTATTTTTGTTTTCATTTCAACATCCGTCAACTGTTTTATTTGACTATATAAAATAGTAGTATGTGTAAGAATTTTACTAATATAATTTATTTCTTATATTAAATAAATACAAATATTAATACAAAAAATGGCAACTGTTATTTTGTTTTCCAAATACTAGTTTTTAACAGATATAAGTGTCTGCACATATATCTTATAATTATCACATCTTTCTAAATGTTTGTATAAATTACAAGTTGGCAATTTTTGAATTTGAAAATTCCATTTTTAGAAAAACACATGCACTCTATTAGGTATCAAGAACTGCATTTAGACACTTCTGGAACCATTAGTCTTTGAAGACACTATGCCACAGGGTTGCCACTAGGTAGGAGAAGGGACGCAACTCAAAATTCACACTCCCTGAAGTGTTGCAAAAAATAATTTTGACTTCATAGCAGTCTGTTTCTATGCCTGAATGTTTGTACATAGGATGGCATCTGTACAGTGTGACTGTGTAGTTGAATAATTTGTTCAAAGCATGTGTCAAATGATATTTGACTTACATGAATACAAATTTTTATTCTTGGTAGGAAATTGATATAACAAACTTAAAAGGGGCAAATTTCTAAATTTTTTTCATAATCTCCCTGAGAGTTAGGATCCCCACTAAAAAATTATATATATATATAAGATTAAGTAAATAATATTCATTAAGGCTGTAGCCTCAAGCACATGCGTATAAAATGCGATAGTAGGGACCTCTACAGGTCTTAAAACCAGCTTGTGATTTTAAGACCTGTAGAGGTCCCTACTATCGCATTTTATATGCATGTGCTTGAGGCTACAGCCTTAATGAATATTATTTACGTAATCAATGCGCGTTTAAATAAATTTATAATTATATATAAGATTATAAATAAATGTCTTTATCTGTGCTTTTATAATAAAAATCTTAAATGATATGTTTCAATAATACGAGTTAAAGTAATTCAGCTAGGCCAATTAGTTAGCAGCATTTAAAAGATTATCTTAGCTTGTTTAATATTTAATTAAAAATAAAATTAATATTTAAATTAAAGAAAAATTAATCCAGAGCTTATTTTGGTTTAAATAGATATAATAGATAAAGTTATTCTATGTTGCTTGAAATGATTAGTTAACTTAGAATGTTTAGTTATTGATTTTTTAAAATAAAGAATTTTAAAAATAAGTTATGATTTATTAAATACCAATTTATATCAAATTTAAAATTGGAATTTTAAAGTAGTTGAGTATTGAGTTTAACTGACTGAGAGTAGTTCTAATTTTTAATTGATTTTAAATGCCAGCCAAAAACTAAATTTATTTTCATTGCATTAAAAAATGACTATATTTAACGTACATGTGTGTATGAGTGTAAGGAACATGCATGTGAAATGTTGGAAGTTAAAAAAAAATTAAAAGTAAGTATATTTTAAGAATTTTAAAATTATTAAAATATATATAAACTTTTAAATAATACAAGAGAAAGAGTAACGAAAGAGTATTTGACTAAAAAATGTTTAGTTGGAATATCAGTTAATAATTTTATTAAATAATTGGTTTGATAATTATTTAGAGTTAACTTTTATTATTTAGAGATAATTAATAAGTTCATTTATTGTCTAGATAGTCTCATGACAAATTGTCTGTATTTAAAGTACAGAGGTAAAGGTCAGGTCAATTAAAAGTCAATAATGATCATTCATTTAAATATTATAATGCAGGTTTGTAACTTATTGGTTCTAATAAACAGGAAATGAAATCTTAATTTTGGTGCATGAGTGGAGATAAAAAAAAACTATACACACTAGTCTAAAATAGATACACTTAAAAATTAAAACATTTCTTTTACTTCTTCACATTTTACTTAATTTAACATTTTAATTTTATTTCAGTTTTGAAATAAATTGTTTGTTTTTATTTGACTATTTGTTTTAAGACAATGTTAAAGTTTAAAGTTTTGTTGTTTATCATCTTCATGATAGAATAATGAACCAGTAAGTTGTCCACACAGTGTTTCTCCTAAAAAGTATAGGTTCAACTGATTTATCAAGCAATAATTCTAAAAGATGTTAAAGAAAATGTTAAAACTTTCTCAAAGAAGCCAAAAGAAAAATCATGTAAAGAAATGTATATTGTTTCATTGTTATAACATTAGTTAAATTCTGAACTTTGCTATAAAACTATCTCCAGTATATTTTAACTAACTTTTAATTAGTCATAAATACTAATTATTTGCTACTAAATAATCAATCCACTTATGTTAAGCTCATATATAGAATGATGGATTTCTATAAAATTATTAAGTCTATAAAAAGCATTGACAATTATTTAAAATTATCTTGTAAAGTTATTATAAAAGTCAAATGTGTGAAAACTAAATTTCTAATTATTGTAATGAAAGTCTATATCCAGTTTGTTTCATATTAAAACAAATAATATAGCTATTTATCTTAAGTTTTACTTATTCGTCTATTTATATGAATATTGTTTTTAAATTGGTGAGAGTTTCAAGTATGTTGATATTTTAAAAAGGAATAAACATAATTTAAGATTACCACAGTTATTTGTATTACTAATAAAACTTTCTAAAGAGCTATCGGAGAAAAATAATCTTTATTCTGTTCGCTACTTTGATTTTTACTCCCATTAAAAAAATGCATATTTGAAAAAAAACTTTTTGCCATTAAAATCATTTACTGTCAGCTTCTGTTCTTTTATATTCATGAAATTATTAAAAATTTATTAAACGCACATTGATTACGTAGTAATATTTACTGAGGCTATAACCTCTATAATATGCATATAAAATGCGATAGTAAGGACCTCTACAGGTGTTTTAACCACAAGCTTACGCTTTTCTTCCATAGCGTAAGCTTGTAGTTAAAACACCTGTAGAGGTCCCTACTATCGCATTTTATACGCATATTATCGAGGTTATAGCCTCATGAAATTATTGTAAATTTTTCTCCAAAATATTTCTACATATATCTGTAGCTGCTCTTCTTAGTAAAGAACTATATGTACTCATATATCACTTCAAGAAGATCTAGTGTTCTTTATACAAAGGAAATGAACGATTTAGTCTCTAAAATGGTATTATAGTTATCATGCATATATATTTTTATAATAGAATTATTATTATCATTAGTTAGGTATTATATTATAAATATGTATGAACAGTGTTTCAGAAGTGGAATTGGTTAAGGTATACAGTAGAAGGTTTTATTATTCTAGAGTTTTTCTAAATGAGTATTTAAAATTATAAATAATTGTAACCAGAGGTATAACAGTCTTTTGTATATTTATAAAAAGTATTCTATGAATGAAAATGTTATTAATATCAGTATATGTGTGAGAATTTTAAGTAGTTTATAGATAAAGTGTTGTTACAATAATGCAATATCAGGTTTTGTCAGTATACATATAATCTTAAACCACATAAATGAATTGTGCATTTTTTATGTATGTGTGAGATGAACCATTATTCATGTGTTTATTATTATTATTAGCTTCATGACTTTTATTATTAGTAGTATTTTTGAGGCAATTTTAAATGGATGTTATATTACTAGAGTGCAGCTCATTCATTCATTGACATTGCCTGCACAAGGTATTGAGTGTTCGATCATATTGTCCCTTATGCCTAGAATTTTAATATTAGAATATATTCTGGTGTATATCTACAGGCATTTTCAACTTTACAATTTATTATTAACTCCACTATACTTTATTTTAACTTCAAATACGTGATTAGTGGCAAGTTTTATTATTTCCTCACCCCAACATAGGTATTGTTAAGATTATAAGTATTTTTATATTGCATAATATTTGTTGCTATTGGATTAATATTTGTTATGCATCTCCATACTAAAATATAATATCTCATAGTAGCCTGGACAAAGGCATAGAGATATATTATTTTACATATGGGTACTGGATTTTGAAATAAAGATTGTATTTTGTGAATAAGAGAACTATTGGGTAGTAAATATCACTTATGTAATAAAATTGTCGAAATGTTTTTTAAGAAAGGTATACCAAAGTATTAGTTAAATAGTATATTAAAAGAAATAATCATAATTATCATAAATAAATATTATATATTGTACATAAATATTTTATTATTAATTAAATATATTTTTGTTTCATTGCCATTATAATATCAACGCATAAGTACATCTAATTATCAGAAAATCTGCTTTAATAAAGTTTGCATTGATAATTATTTTTAAGAGTACATTTCAATGGTCACATAGTATTTATACATTCATTTTGCTTAATAATTATTTAATTATTTTACCCGCATTAAGAAGATAACTATTAAATTATTTGCTTTGTTTCAAATGCATTTGTTATGTAGTTGACAACATGATGCCCTTACTGCCTTCTACATTATTTTGATATTGCTTATTCAAATTTGCATCAAAAAATATACAACTTTATGGTCAGTAGAAGTGAAATAATTATATTTTAATAATTGTAAAATATTTAAATGTTTTTCAAGTTATCAGTTATATATTACTTCAAATATTTGAGTATACTGTTATCATATAATTAGATTTCTACTTTCTTAAAATGCTAGGATTTCAAACTAAACTAAAAGAAATGTCAATATTTAGTTTAAATAATAATCATATTTTTGTTAAGAAGTTAAAGTATTACCATTAACATTTGTTCCAAGTGCATTTTATCCTGAATTTGAACTCTGAGATCAAGATATTCTAAACTTGTACAAGAATCTATATTTGAGATACATATATTTTTAAAACCTGAGATTAAGCAGTTTTTCTGAAGGTTTGGATGATGGTATTCTAGTTGTATTTTTATATTGGAATATTTCCAAGATCTATACAGAACAAACTCTTATGGAAAATGGTTATCCATCAGCTGTTATTAAGAAAACATTAAATAGACAACAAAAAGAACCATCAAGAGAAAAGACAATTATTGGTACTGTAGTGTACCCATACATTCCAAAAATAGCAGACAAATTAAGGAAAATCTGCAATCAATACAACATCAGAACAGCTTTCCAGAGCCATATCATACTACAAAAAATTCTAACATCTAGAAAGCCTAAACTTGAAATGCTGAAAAGAAAAAACTGCATCTATGAAATACCATGTGAATGTGGAAGAACATATATTGATGAGACCAGCCATCCCATTGAAAAGCACTTGCAAGAACATAAACTGATGATTAGAAGAGAGAAACAGATATGTCTAAGGTAGCAGACCATGTATGTACCAGTGAACATATGTTTGATTGGGAAAATACAAAAATATTGGATAAACAAGAAAATGTACAAAGAAGAAAATTTAAAGAAGCTGTTCATAAGACAATGGCAATTAATCTCATAGGCCAACCTAGTGTTCTATACATAATGTATGAAAACCACTAATCAACTTTGCTCTTAGAAAAAAGTGGAGAAATAGGAGGAACCTCATAGATAAGTATATGAAATTTCTACTGATTGTTGGCTTTGGCAGGATGGTTCAGTTGGTTAGAGCATTACCTTAAAAATTCAATAATCAAGAATCTAAGGACCCAGATTTGAATCCCATGCTAGTACTGTCACTGGTCAGGCCAGCAACACCTGAAGAAGAGGGGAGAACAATACCTCTCGAAATGTTGTGCATATACTGATCTGTTTATTGTGATATTATTAACAGTTAGTGCATATATTAACCTGTTTGCTGTGATATTACTAACAGTTGGTGTATATACTAACTTGTTTGCTGTGATGTTACTAATAATTGGTACATATATTAACCTGTTTGCTGTGTTATTAGTAACAGTTGAATGTATTTGGAATATTTAAATAAAATTAAATTGTTCTAAAGACATTCAACACACATATTAGATGATGGAAAATAGTCCAATATAAAAATACAACTGAAATTAAGATATTTTAAATTTGTATAAGATTTTAAAACATAATATGTGATATTTTAAACTTGCAAAATAACTTATATTTAATATCAATATAATCTTTCTAGAACATAAAATAAGAAATTTAAAATTTAAAAAATCTATATTTGATATCAAGATATTTTAAGAATTAAGATAAAAAATATTTTGAATTCTAAAAGAACATTTTATTTTAATAATTGTATTTAGCCATGGTATTATCTAAAAGAGGATTAATACTTTGAAGTGGTGTTTTAAAATCCATGTCATATGGTGCCTATGCATCTACCCTTTTGATTGTTCTGCTAGCCTGTGACCACCTTATGGATTTGCATGGTTACATAGTGGATTTCCTGCTACATTATGATTTGAAATTTAAATCCAGCTGAATTAATCTATTCACTTCATAAATAGGCTTAGAATTTTTTTATATAACCAGATCATAGTCAGTCAAGCTAACTATTGATTAGTAAATGGGTATTTCACTACTGTTGGTTGAAAAGTAAAGGTTGAAGTTACTTTGAGTCAATCAGATGAGTATCAATTCACTGATAATTGATGTATATCTTAAAATAGTTTCAGACTCTAATGCTGGTATTGAAGAAATGGAATTAAATTTCTTCTTAAAAACCAAACATTATATATAGTGGTAATTTGATGCTATGTAAATTTTTTTTCATCTATGACTAATCTTATAAAGATAACATTTCAGTATGTTCATGTAGAAATTACAATAAATTATGTTACTATTTATTCATAACTGCTTAAATCAACTCTTTACAGATTACATAATATTTTCACACATTTAACCAACACAATTTTCTGCTTATTAAAAAGATTATTATGTAAGAGTACATGTTTCTATAATATCTATATTAAACATCACACGATCACTATCTCATACTAGCACATAATTGTTATTAAACAATTCAAAACAAAGCAAAACTCTCCATATAGGAGTACCATCTTGTAGTAGTGGAATCCATTGATTGCTCTTGTTAGCACAAGATGGCACTACTATATGAAGAGTTTTGCTTTGTTTTGAATTGTTTAATATCTATATTGTTGGAAAACAAGTTAAAGTCTCTTTGCTTAGGTCATTTGGTGGAAATTGCTTTTAACTGCTTACACAGAATCATTGACAGAATATATTGAGCAAGCTATTTAAGATTTATACATATTCTTAACTTGGCATAAATTGTTCATGCAATTTTTTATGGTGATGCACAGATTTTACATGTATAAAATAGATTTCAAGATAAAGCTGTCTCAACATTCCCATAAATCTTTGCATCTTCTCACTACATAACTTAACTAATTTCAGTTTTAAATTTTTTTCCATGATCATTTCTACCAAATGCAACTTTGAATCCCTCTGCCTTCATACATCATCAATAAATTTAAGAATAAGATTAATATATATTTTTTTAATTTGTCATAAAGGAAATCAGTGATAAGATTAATCTAATTTTTTAGGAATTACTATACCCTGTAATCAAAGTAAAAATAAAAATAATTATTTTTATTTGATATTTTTTATTACAATAAAATAGTTCTTGTTCTTAAAATTACTAGACGTCAAAGTTGAATTATATATTTGCAGAGAGGATTCCGAATTATTTCATGTCATAATTTATTTATAATAAAAAAGTAAGAACTAACTCAATCTCTCTAAAATTGACACTTTATATGAGATTCTACATTGCCATGCTAATCAAATCCCTGTTTGCATTTATGACCCTTCTCATTAAACTCAATATTATCATCATATTCTGGGTTCACAGTCGTATTAGTCCAATGCAAATCTATTGAAGGCTAACTTTTCTCTTGATAAGTAATACTGCTTTTTGTCAAATGCTGAACTATTTTTGAAAATTATGTGTCTTTCAATCATATTTGAAATTTCTTTTTAATTTTCTAATTATAGTTATGATTCCATTAATGAGTAGCTTATACTAATATTTAATTTCAATTTTGTTGATATTTATAACTCTGTAATTATAACAATAAATTTTATCTTCTCAAATGTCATTTTTTAAAAATGAAATAAAATATTTTGTGTTTAGTTTGTGATTGTTTGTAATAGAAATGGGGAGTGGGAGATAAGGTAAATTTTTGGTTATGAATATATTTTGTAATTTTTAATTTAATATTTTTATTTTTTTGGAATATGTGATATTTATTAATATATAAATATATTATTTTAGTGTACCTTGAAAAAGACTATATGAAATAGTTGAAATGTTGGATTTCTTTTTCATCATTATAGTTATATAAAAAGCAAGTTTTAAAAAGGAGTTTGTTTGTTTTATTTCTATCTTTTATGATCCAATGCTTTAATCACTAAAGAAATGTTTATAGAATCAAATGCCTTTTTATAATCCACAAATTCAAAACATAATTGCAACTCATATTTACTGATCTTTTCTATAACTTTTTTCAATAGTTGGATGTAATCCACTGTACTAAAGACATTTTAAAATCCTGCTTATTTTAATTGGTTAAAAATCAAAATTATCTTGAGAAACATTTTATGTAGAACTGATAAAACATAGGTAGGTTTGTAATTTTTAGTATCTTTTTTATAATCTTTTTTAAACATCAAAATTACTAATGCATAATTCCAATTATACATTTTTATCATTTAGATATTAGGTATAGTTATATAACAAACAATTTTTCTATTTTTTCACCTGATTTTTTATGATAACAATTATAATTTCATTGTCACTAAAAGCTTTTTCTTTTTTATATATATTTAATTACATGTTTCACTTCTTTATTTAAACTATTAAACAATCCAAAAGATGTAGCAACTGCAGAGTGTACATTGTTTTCTTGTTCTTTATTCCTATATAAGTATTCATTGAACTCTTCTACATGTTTTATGATGTCATCTCCTTTTTTTGTATTGCAGAAATAATTTTTCTACCAAAACCAAGCTGTTGTTTATACTTTTGAAATTTTATTCCTTCCAATAGCTAGCTCTTCTTGCTAATTCATAATTATTGCATGAACACTATTTCCTATGCTTATACAAGCTGTTAATAACAGTAGCTAACTCTTCATATGGTAAAGCCACTCAATACAAATCTTAGTAATCAATGAATAAAAGGTTTGTGCATAAAATTCCTATATAATACCTACTCATCCAATATCTCCAGAGTAGTTTTTAGCTTGTAGTTTCATCAATGAGGAACCTTGGAGCTGAAAGCACTACACTTTTAGAATTCTATGCAATATGTGGACTAAATATGATGTGATGTGATGCACTGTGACTTTTCCTTATACGGAGTCAGGAATCTCTCAGAAACTATGCCCAGAGAAACCTGTTAGGTACTTTAACTTCCCTTTCCACCTTATACAGAGTCAGGAATTTCTCAGAAACTATGCCCAGAGAAACCGATTAGCTATTTTAACTTCCCCTTCCATTCTCTGCCCTAAGTTTTCCCATATTCTTCTCTACTCTGCTCCATCCCATTTCCACCACATAAACTTTGTCAGCTGCATGGACTTTATATCTAAATCCCTCTTATCTGTTCCCAAACCCAACATAAGAACCAATAACCCACTTTCTGTATAATCACTTTGTTTATATTTATTTTTCCACAACTTCATTATTTGTACCCTTTCTGCTTTCGGGCAGTTACATTCAATTAATAGATGCCTAATATTTTCTATGCCTTCCTTAAACAACTTGCAGAATAAATTACCCATACTTTTACATTTAGGTGTACATTCCTTTGTTGCTAAAGATCCCAAGCCTTAAACAGTAAACTACTTTCCTTGCTATTATCAAACTCTTTTTACTCTCCATACTAATTCTCTTGTCTTTGGATTTTCAAAAACTACAGTCACGATCATCCTATGGGAAGGATAGGTATAAACCCATCAAAACATTAAAATCACCATCTCATATGCTTCCACATGCTGTTGGTAAGAGTAGGCACTAGATAGGGATTTTATGCACAAATATTCCTGCATCCATTGATTATGAAAGCTTGCACTTGGTGGCACTACTATATAGAGAGATTGGTACTCTTATTATTACAAAGCAACATATTTTACATTGAAACTAAAATTACTTTAACAATAAAAAGAAAAAAAATGGAGTTGTTATTAAAAAGAGATATGACATTATAATGTTTGAAGGCTGGCCATGTGTTTGAACCCAGCAACCCCAAGATAGTATGCTCTGAAGCCAATGACTGCAGAAGTAAAATCAAGGAGGCGTATTTTGTTATCAGTGATAACAATTCCATCAATAGACGCAACACATGTTTTTCTATCTCAAAAAAATGGACAAACTAATTTGCATTCACATTTGCATATTTTATTAGTTAGCAACATTACATAAATGATTTATAACTTATGTTGGCCATGAATATGAGGGAAAACCTTGAAAGCGCTCGGCCCATTTAATTGTTTTGGTTTTTGCAGCTTCTTTGTCAGCGGGTAAATCGCTTTTATATGCTAAAATGTTATATAATAATAAAGAAAAATAACATAAAATAATCACTACAATTATTTCAATCATAATTTTCAGAAACATTCTATTGAACATAAATTACAGTTTGCTAATCATTTTAAAATATTGACAGACTTCGAATATAGTTATAACATAATGATGATTAATATTTAAAAGATAACTGATGCTCTACTAAAAATTACAACAATGATAACTGACACAAAAAAGTAACAGATCACAAGTATATTTTCAACTGAAACAAAACATAATAATAAAAATAGAAATAATGAATCCTGTAAAATGTCATGAAAAAGAGTAAATAAATAATATAAGAAAATATAATTATGAATTAGCAATAAAAATGTTGAAGAAAATAAAAGTTTCAAAGATATAAAACAGTAACTTGACATAATAGAAAAGATGAAATTATTATTAAAAAGAGAGAGAACATCATGAAATGTGTGGGAAATTTTTCCAAATATGTAAAAACAGAGAACAAGAAAATAAAATAGTTACTTATTGCAAGCATTTTAAGTACAGGAGTCATGCAATTAAATCTATGAAGAAGGATCCACAACATTGATAGAATTGTTACTAATATTTTAAAAGTAGTTGAAGAAATAGAAAAGCAGCTGGCAAAAATGTAACTCAATTGACTAAATGATGAAACTGCATCAAATGATTGGACTAATGCATTAGCAATAATGATAGTTAAGAAAGATGATAATAAAGATAATTAGCTATTATAGATATATTAGCCTTTTTCTACTTGTTCTATAAAAGAAACTTTACTAAGATAATTATAACTCATTTCTAGAAAACTTTGGATTTAAACAAACAAGCTGGATATTAAAATAGTTTTAATATAATGGATTATTTCCAAGTCTTGAGAGAAATTATAGACAAATCTAATGAATATGAGTTCCCATTATGTTTTGAATTTATAGATTATAAAAACGTTTGATTCTATAAGAATTTTCACAAAGATTAAAGCTTTAGATAATCATGTAATCTCAAGATAGTATAATCTGAAAAATCTTATCAAAATATAACATTAATGATTAGATTACATAATTGGTACTAAAAAGATTAACATTGGTAAGGGTGTACCATAGAGTGATTTCAGATTTTTACAATTTTTTCAGCAATTTTAGAAAATAAATTATAGATTAAAATATGAAGCTAAAGGAATAATAATATGTGGAAATTATTTAAATCCTCAACATTTTGAAGATAATGTACTTTTTTTTGCAAATAATGTTGTTAGAACTTCAGGAATTTGTTACAAGTTGTAAAGTCACGATAAATGGATTTTTTCTGAAGAAAGTATAGATAGATAATTAGAATTAGAAAAAATAACTACAAATTCTTTAGTAAGACTTTTAATACAGTTTGGATAAAATTATTCATAAAATTAAGCTTGGGTGGAGTGCTTTTATAGAAATAACATTAAAAGAAAATACACCTACGTACTTGAAAACAAAGATTTTTTAGTGGATACATTTTATCAGTTGTGAAACTTGGGCAATTAACAAAAGAGCACTGCTGAGTCTTTAGAACACTCAATGAAGTATGGCACAATGTATGTTAGGAACAACAAAAAGAGACAAAGTAAAATACATAAGTGAGAATAAAAGACACATATGACTGATGTCATTGAAAAAAATTAAGAGACTGGAATGAAGATGGGCTGGAAATTTTGTTGGGAGAGATGATAATAGATGGACAGTTGAAGTTTTTGACTACCAATATGTAAAGATCTAGAAATAGGCCACATGTGAGATGGCTAGATGAAATGATAATGAAACTTGTTGGTGTGCTGTGAAGAAGAGAGATTAAGGAATAGAGAAACTGAATTAAATATAAAAAGATTTTGATCATACAATGAATCAGTATTGGTTGAAATTGATGTGTATGCATATGTTTCTATTAAGTTTTTTATGCAAAGGAATTTGAATAGTAAATACAAAATAGCATATTACAATGAAACTATAATACTTCATCACCATCAATGTCAGCCTTTAATTTCAATCCTTTTAATTCAAATTATTCTATCAAATTTAGAACATCACAAACTTTATGCGTATGTGCTTGTATTTATTCTGATACACTATGTTTTGAAAATTAATTATGTTATCTCCATTATATGATTAATCTTACATTAACTTTATATAGTATATACTGATATTTAATTTTTGTAAAAATTGATTGAAAAAATAAGTCATACTGTAATGTTGTTTACAAAAACTGTCTTCTAAACTCTATTGGTCATGAGAAAAAATATTGGCTAAAATCCATTAATAGTATTTTATCTTGCAAAGACATGACAATAAAAAAAAAAACCCACATTTTATAAATACTCAAAGCAAAGAGTTTAACTATTTTTATTGCTTTTAAAAAATAAAATTGTACAATTTAAAAATTTTTTTTAATTCAGTTGTTAACATGATGTAAAAAAATAAAAGAAAGTCATTAATAATATTTTAAAATGTAATTTTTTATACTGCGTATACGTATTAAAAAAATCTATACGATTTTTATAGAATCTTAACATGTGATAATCTCTAAATGATTACACATAAATCAATATTCGAGTTTTTTTTCTATGTAGCAATCAGATGAGTTCACTTAAAAACGGGGTTCTTTGTGTTGGAGACTGTTTGCAAGTTTTTCATCATTTATTGTTATTTTGTAGCTTGTTTTTTTACATACTGTATTTATAATATATAGGGTATATGAGCACAGACTTTCACACAACCCACCTCTCTCCACTCTATCTCATAACAAGGATACACTCGAACACATATATGTCGAAAAGATAAATAATCACCAATAGACGTATTTCATGCTAAACCAGCAATCATCAGATGGCCAGATTACCATCTCCACACATATATGCCATAAGTGCTCAGATATATATTAAGATTTCCAATCTTTTTTCTTTCTTTCCAACTCTTCAACCGTCCATCCAATTGAAAATCTGATGATGGAATGCTCAAAGGCCACTTAAATTTCTGGTAAAATAGTAGCATGAAAATAAAACTAAAGTTATTGATAACTTTTTATAATGCTTATACATATTTTCTAACCAGGAAAGTAAAAAATGATACAAAATTTAAAATTATTTGACATTATTTTAATATGCATTTTTTTTAGTTTAAAGTAAAAGTATCATTTTTATTCATATAATAATAATGCATCTTATAGACATCTGCCCCTCCAAAGTATGGTGCAATTGCAGAGGGATATTTTCTGGAGTTCAAGGCCCATTGATAGCGGCCCAGCTCTGTCACTTAGAGTGCTCTTAAAAATGATTCTTTAAATATTTGAAAGTCAAATTTACTTCCTTAATTAAATAAACCGTAACTGTCAAATATTTAGCAGTCATAAATAATCATAAGTAATTGAAGACTAAAATTTCACCGCCCTGACTAATACGTACTTACCAGTGTTCGAACTCCTTCTAAAGTCGGAGCAATAAACCACTAGATTATTTTATTAAGGTGACATAAAGAACTCTAATGTTAGTCTGAAATTGCATACTAAGAATAATAATAAGAGCTGGTAAATATCGCTTCTTCGGGGTGATTTTCACAAGCATTTATATAACTTAGAACTGATATCAATATCGAAAAAATATTTATATACAACTTTTCAATTATTGTATTATTTATAATCTAAAAGAACCTCTTATTTTGCGGTTTCGCAAATGACTTCAAGCATTCCTTTGTTGTGTACAATTGTTTTATAAATAGTTTATAAGAAAATTTTAATTAATTTCTATTTAATTAGAGATTTCATATCTGAAGAATACAATGATATTTTATATTAAAAGGCATCGGATAACATTAGTTATTATAAAGTAAATAATATTTCTAAATCAATAGCTTATCTTTTACAAAGTTGTTTTATATTTTAATAAAATATTGCATCTGCTTTTTTAATTTTTTTTCTTTTACAATGCTTTTATCATAGTTGTTGTTCTTTAAAGATTTGATTTTCTATCAGTCTTTTTCAGAATTCACAATAATCTTTTATTAGGGGAAAAAATATTATTTTGTTTCCTTAACTAAAAGAATGCTCGATTGTTGTAAAAGATTGTCAGAGAGTCAAAATTATAAAAAAAAAAAAAAACAATAATAAAAGCATTGTAAAAATATACATTAAAAAAAAAAGATATACATGAAAACAATATGAAACTGAATAGATTTTATGAATCAATATAATTTGTACATTTGTGAATGTATTAATTTCTTCTCTCTTTTTAAGACAGTTTTATTAAGGAAACACTAGAATTATTCAATGAAAGCAAGTTTCCCATTATTTGCCATGGAATTAACATTTTTTAAAATTTCCTTTTGTATTTTATAAATTCCCCTCTTTTCTTCCAATGCGTAAGCTTGTGGTTAAGACCTGTAGAGGTCCCTACTTTTGCATTTTCAAGTGCACATGCTTTAGATTTATTGCATTAGTAAATATTACTTACGTAATCAATGTGCGTTAAATACATTTATAATTACAACTTTAAATTCTCCAAGTAAATTGAAGATTTTGTATTCAGATGGTTTGACCATATCTTTTTTGATATTCATTACTGATAAGCATTAAGGATACATTACAGAAAGAAACTCTTTAATGAATAAGATTTCTATAATGTAATTTTCATTACACCACTTTCATGCAAGGCAGGGACTTTTAGCACCATGTAGAGAAATGCAATCATAAACATATGGACAAAGTCATATGAAAACAATCTATGATCTCCAAGATGTACATTTCATGCTGAACCAGCACTTATCAGCTGACCCAGACCATAATGACTGCTAGCTCAGCATGAAATGTACATCTTGAGGATAATACATCTTTTTCACATGTCTTTCTTTGGTCATATGATTTTGATTACACCTCTCTACAAGGTGGATAGAAACCAGTCCTTACATTGCATGGGAGTGGTGTAATGAAAATTACATTGCAGAAATATAATTCATTATTGGATAATCTCTAAATTTGTTTCATTAACAGAAATTTTTTAAGCATTTTTAATCACTTATAGATAAGTATTGGATAGTTTTTTTTTCCCATTTTTTTTCTGTAAGCCCTTTCATAGCCAATTTAACTAGGCATGCATAGCATAGTTGTTAAATAGAAATATAGTATGGTTTGATGCAGAGGTAGTTTGTGATAGTTCTGTCTCTTCCAGTTTTCAATCTTTATGAACTTCTAAGCAATACAGCCATTGTATTATTTATTTATAATTATTATCTATAGCTTGCAAAAGAGGGGCTTGCAATAATACTAATAGTAATTGGAATTAAAACATCTGTTATATATATATATGTGCCGGTCGGATTTGTATGTTCACGTAACAAGATCTAGCATCTAGGCAAAAGTACCTTGAATCCAATCGTGTGCAAGATACACAGGTCAGGAACACTCATGAATTCTGCCCTATTTCCCAGATCTATAACATTATGAGCAACAATCCCGATGACATCGATTAATTTACTTCTCACCCGCTGGCATTGATCATCGGAGACACAAAAAGCCTCTAGGTAAACTTAATAACTAGCTATATTTTATGAGCAATGAAGGCTCGTGACCTAGCATATTAATTATGTATTGAGCGGAGACCATCTAGTCATATTTGAGCTTAAGTAATAACTTAATTTTTTAACTTGACTAAAAGAAAGCAGTGTTTCGAGTTTGATATATATATATATTTAAGATTTATTAATAACAAAATTAGTCGGGTTATTTAGCCGATGTGAGCCTCGGAAGTATTATAAATATGTGTTTGATTCATATTTAACAATAACATTATAATTGCGGCTATGCCAATAATATATATGTGTGATTTAATGAATTAGCGCTATTGGAATACATTACTAGAATACTATTACATCCCCAGAGATGAAAAGAGCATTTAATTAATTTAAACAATAATTTTATAAGCAGATATTACATTTGGTTACATTAAATATGATTATTAATTTGGAGTTATAGATAATTAATGTGCGGGATAGGTAATGAATAATTATATAAACGATACTAAATCTATCGCATTAATACTTATATTAAACTAATGGAAATATGTCTGTTTAAAGAAATCATTTCATTACGGCTTATGAATACTTCTGGGTGACTAATAAGACACTGAAAGGTGGTGCGTGCATGGTGGCTGATTGGGTTGGTCCAATTATGGATCCTGGAGTGTGCTTCATGAGATTTAAGAACGAAGTGGACCGATTTCCTTTGCAAACGTAGGCAGTGTTGGTTTGACGAACGAAAGAGTCCAAGATTCCCTGAATGAAGTACAGGCGAATCATGGATGACGAAGCGTGGTCAGCAATGACTTTATTGGGCTGGTTTCCCAGATTGCTCCCCATATAAAGTATGCACATAAGACAAAGGATGTCCCCAGGGTGGTTTTACAGCCTGGTTTAAGGACATTGAGAACGACGATGGGGCCCGACTTCGTGGATGCCTCCATGTGAGAACGAAGCACAAATATATATATATACGAAATGGCCTTTATGCACGTAATGCTTAATAATATATAAATATAATTCTAAAGATTAAAGATTATCAAAACGTATTTATTACCCATAAATTATGAAATATTCAGCATAATGATATGGCTTCACTAAGCAAACATGGGTAATAATTATACTTAAATATAAAACTAAGATCTCAAGATCTCCCTCCCCCTTACATTATGTTACTTAATATTATTCATTACTTTTTACACATTTAATAAATCTCAATTTTGGTTAATCAATGCCCTTGTGAAAATATATAAATAATTACAAAACAGGTGGGTGGTGGTAATAGCTAAGATGGGTTTTACATATACAATATAATTTAAGAATAAAAGATAGTGCATTATTTAGGAAGGAGAATGTGAAAAACAGATGTCAAATCTGTTTTTCTACAGTAAACATGAAAAATGTAATTAGTTTATTTATCTAAAATCGCGAGCACCTGGGCAAGTCGAATAAGACTTGTTTTGATCAAATTATAAATTATTTACCCAGTAAATGATGGGTGGGGAAATGAAAATGAATTATATGCTTGCGATTTTAGAATACTATTGACATTTATTTTAAAATATAAATACATAAATGTAAATGAAAATTGTTTGCCGCTTGGAAATAAAAGAAAAGAAAAACATTATATAGGAGGCTTAATATAGATTAGTTATAAAGTTATAGAATACATATTTGAAAACATGTAATATAGATGATTTAAAATACAAATATTACAGAGAAGGCAGGATTTAGGAATTATAAGCGGTCAAAGTTCTTTTACCTTGATTATTTGGAAGAGCGATTTCACTAGGAGTCAGTCCATCGGTATTGTTTCACTATATCTAGGGTAGCATTATTATTTGAGAGATAGCATTTCACTTTCACTGGAAAAATATACATAAAGTTCAGTAGTATGGGATGCAGAGCTTCGTTCATTGGAACAGCATATTAGAACGGAGGGACAAGGCGAAATTTCCTACTCACAACACATTGAGTGAGAATTAAAACTGGCATGGAATATGTATAGCAACTTAGTTATTTAATGGTCTCCTCCCTTGTGGATTCAAATCCAGCAGTATATATATTTTTATTTTGAAGCTATAACTTAGCAACTACTGCTGGACCTCAGGTGGTTTAAGCGCTTAAGTTTCATCTGGAATAGTTTGACCGGATACTCTTATCTAGTAAGATGTTTGAAACAATGCAAGTTTGCTATCAGTTTCCCGAACGATTGTTTTAAAATGAATCTTATGATTTTAAAACAAGCTAGCATGGACAATTTCCATTAATGGGTTTATTTTATTATTACCAATTCGTAATCTTTTACTTTAATCTAAGGGGTCTTCCGGGTAATTGTTTTTCGAGAGACTTTTTAACAAGATTGCATAATTTCTGGCTACAAAATTATATATGAAAAAATAATAAGTTTTATATATAATACCTTATATATATAATATAACTATTAATACATTCACAATCTCCTACACTGAAATATATAGATATTTATTATTTACGCCCGCATACATGAGATTATTATTAAATAAAATATTATTAATTAAAATACATACGTGTTAATGTGATTTATGTTATAATACTAACCAAAAGAAATATATATATTATTAGCTATGTATATACGTGCATAAAGGCGGGTTTGAATACAGTTAGGTGGTAGGAGATTGGATATGGGCTGTGAAGCAGGATCTGAGCATCAGATCATCTGCTTCAATATAAAAAAAAACAAGTTATAAATTTCATAACTTGCTTTTAGCTTGCATTTTATGACACTAGATGGAGCTTTATCAATAACTCCTAATAAGCTTTTGTTTACATAAATGCCGAGAGAGAGAATTCAATATCTCTTTCATTGTCTCCACCTCCAGACCAGCTGGTTTTGAACTAGTTAGCTCACGTCAGTGAAGGGTAGCCAACTTGCTCAAAACCAGCTGGTCTGGAGGTGAAGACAATGAAAGAGATATTGAATGCTATCTCAGATCTAGTTTCTAGTCTCCCTACCCTTTACTGATATGAGCCAACTAGCTCAAAAACAGCTGGTCTGGAGGTGGATACAACGAAAAAGATATTGAATTCTATCACAGATCTAATTTCCAATCTCCTACCCTTCACTGATGTGAGCCAACTAGCTCAAAAACAGTTGGTCTGGAGGTAGAGACAACGAAAGAAATATTGAATTCTATCTCTCTTGGTATTATGTAAACAAAACTTGTTAGAAGCTATTGGTAAAGCTCCATCTAGTGATCGTATATATATATATTAAATGTAAAAATTATATATATATATATAAATTAAATGCTGCCTAGTGCTATGCTAGTAAATAAAAATTCATGTAACATTACAATACTACCCAAAAAAACTAAACTTTACTAAAATTCTTCCACAAACATGGTTTCATCTATACTAGCAAAACAACTAAATAAAATTCTTCCACAACCATGGCATCTATTAGTTAACAGATGAATTTGTGAAAGAATATTAGTTTTTTTTGGCTAGTATTGTAATGTTATATAAATTTTTATTATATATATATGGAGATTTAAACTCAGACTTTCAAGGCCCCTTCAGCCATCCACTTTATCTCATATAACCAGTACAGATGATCACAGATATATGAAAAAAATAAATGTCAATATATGTATTTTGTGCTTAACTAGCACTCATCATTTGGTCCAGATCATTATCCCCCCCATATATATATATAATGAGTGCTCACTTTATATTAAGACAGCAAATTTTCACATGTTAATGGACAGGCTCCAATCACCTTCAACCTCCAACTTTATAGCCATCCATACCATTGAAAATCTGTTGATAGAAAATCCAAATCCTTTGTTAATGCCAATATTATTGTCATACCCATGTTGATCTTGAGTCATTTTGACCCCTCATGTATAAGACATTGCCCATTTAAATACACATAAGGGGCCAATTCTAGGTTTAGTGCTTTCTAATTGAGTAATTATAAATGGATAATGCCACACATTAAATGTTTCTTTCTAAAACATCCACTAAAAATATTATATCACAATATATAACCTACTAGTAGAGGAGTTTATAGTATAAGAAAATTGAAAAGTTTGCTATACTTTGAATACTTCCACCTATACATATAAAATGCTTTGATTATATTAGATCTAGAAAAGGATAGATCCTTCTTTTGAGTGCAATCAGATTGTCAGTTTCACTTTAATTCTTGGCCTGGATTAGTTGGCTTTCATTAGCTTCTATTCTAGGTTGAGTGTTTCCTAATTGAGATTATATATTCAATTTAAAACATCCATAAAAATATTATATAATACATAATATACCAGTAGAGGTGTTTAATATAAAAAATTAAAAAGTTTGATATACTTTGGTCTCTTCCACATATAAATGTAAACTGCCATGCTTTGATCTCTATATTAAATCTAAACTGGCATTCAAAAGATGTATTTTTCTTTTGTGTGCAATCATCCTGTCAATTTTACTTTAACTCTTAGCCTGGGGCAGTTGACTTTCATTAGCTTTTATTCTATGCTGAGTTCTTTCTAATTGAGTAATTATAAATGGATAACTCTACACATTAAATGTTTTCATATATATATATTGTAGCCATGTGACTACATTACTGAATTAAAAATAATAATTGGCAACATGCTTCTTAAATTTAAAGTTAATTAGTTTAGGGAAATAATATTTAGTTTCTTCATATGTTTTTTAATTAATAATAGGTAGTTCATTTAAGTAAATAAATTTCTTCCCAAATGATAATATGAACATTTTAAATAATTTTCAAACATTAATATTTTTAAATAATATTATGAATACTTTAATATATAGTATACATATTTGTAAAGAGAGAAAAAAGTATAAAATCAGATATTTTTTGTTCTCTCTCTTTAGTAATTATAATTAATTACTCATTTTAATTTTGAAAATTGATTAACCCTTAAACCGCTAATTATATTATTGGTTGTATGAGGTAAAAATCAAATCTTTTAATTGGCCAACTCACAAACTGAAGACAAAGCCTATTGTTAAAACATATTCGCCTATAATATTAAATTCAACTCAGATACGTTTATAAAAAGTATATTACTAATTTTTCAGGTTATGAAGAGAACGAAAGTTCTTTCAAAAATAAATTGCTATTTATTTATTCTAAAATATTCAATTTCGGCAACATAAAAGCTATAATATAAACAAAAAGGTCGACTTTTACGTTATAGAAAAGTAAATATTTCTTTTTATTAAATCTTTAATATTTTTACTAAAATCTTCAATATTTTTCGAAAATAATTTTGTTTTTTTAGTATATTTTTTAAAAAACTAGTTTAATTTCTGAAATTATATTTTTTTAATCTTAAAATTGCATTCGAAATGAAAATCTCAGCGTTTTTCTTTATTTTCTTTGATCAGGCGGTTTACTTTCCAGCCAATCAGAATGTCTTTTTCGGCTGAGAGCTCACTAACAACCAATTACAACCGATGTTCTTTCTTTGTTTAACTTTAAATGCGTTTTTTTTTATTTTTTACTTGTAAAATAATTCGGAAGAGGGCACCATCTTACAGAACTTTTAAAAACCTATTCAAAACCTATCAAACGAATTTTTTAGCATAAGAACTGGCAGAGTTAGAGTGACGTCAGATGTCTACGAGGAGCCTCGTAGGAGGCGGGAAAAGGGTTAAGAGTAGAAATATTTTCTTTAGTAAATTGCTTTATAAATTTTGCTTCTAACTTTTAAGAGAGATAAATAATTTAAGAAGAAATAAAAAAATAAAAAATTAACATTTGGTTAAATTTTGTTTTAAATAATTATGGTGGTTTTTCTTTATAGGCCCAAATAATTTTAAATGTTTATTTCTCTTTTCATCCAATAAAATAATTCTTACTGTTATAATTGAGTTATTATGAAAAGGTAATAATTATTGTTCAAAAGTTTTAAGTGCATTGAGCATGCTTTTGGCAGATTACTGCCAGAATCATACAGCTGTTTAAAGTTTAGCAGTTAGAAGTATGTTTATTTATGTGGATAATATGTAAATGTGGCATTTAATGTTCCATTTTCTTAACAATGGACTGTATAAATTCTTTCCGTTGATACAATGTGGATCCTTCGCAATTGCTCAAAGCTTCTTTATATTTTTTTCTGTCATCTCTTTTAGAAAAGACTGTTCTCACATTGGTGGGAGTGAGACTGTGGCCCTTAGTGAGATTGATTTGTGTTCATTATTTTGTTTGGCTCTGTTGTACAAGTATGTATGGTGGGCAATTCTCATGGATCTATTTGCTTGAGGATGGGGCACTGCATGTGATTTTATAGATGACCCTAGAAAGGTGATAACTGGTATGGAAGTGATCTGACGCTTACTTCACATTCTCTCAACAAAAAGGATTCTTGTGCTCTATTGTTGAGAAAATGGAACATTTAAATGCGGCATTTACATAGTAAGCCTTCTTTACATATTATTAATATATAAAGACATACTTCCAACTGCTAAACTTTAAACAGCACTATATGATTCTGGCAATAATCTGCTAAGAGCTTGCTCAGTGCATTTAAAACTTTTGAACATTATTTATTGCCTTTTTATAATAACTTGATTATTAAAAGTTTATAGGTTCAAATAAATAAAATAAATGAAGAAACTTATAGTTTGGGAACATATTTAAGTTAGTTAAAAAGATATAGGTTCACTAAATATTAAATTCCATATTGCACATTGGTAGTAAACATGATATAAAGTACAAAATAAGAGTCACAGATCACATGACCTTATCTCTTAAGCTTGTAAGTTATAAACAGTGAGGATTGCCAATTAAAACAAGCTTTATGATGAATGCTTAGCCAGAGCCAGCACTTAAAATATCCCTGTCAGGAACCCCCCCCAACCCCTGACCATGGTTTTGTGCTTTGGAACTCCTCACTGTTTATGATATAATGTAGTTTTAATTTTAATGGTGATATTATTGAGGTTAGACGAATTGTTGCATTTCATTTCTCAAACATAATATTGGCAGAAGCTACCTTAAGGATTGAATACCATTTTGTAGGCAATTAATTTTATGTATATGTCATGTTTATACCTATAATATATTACTATGTTTATAATGGTATAGATGATTATATTGAGTTATCTAGAGATGATTTACCACGTTTGTAACTGTATCATCAATATTGGCTTCCATTGCTTTTTACCTCTTGTCATGTAAATAAGTTAGGAAGATGATTAAAATGTTGCTAATGATTATTCTGTTCTTATATATATATATATATTAAGATTTATCACTTGATTCCCAAATATTGCCATAATAATAATAAATGAACTTCAGTACCAACTTTTGTAAGCTTGAGTTATCAATGGTTACCAGATGGCAGCACAATATTAGTTGATATTAACAATCCTAGCCATGGATGATGATTATCTATAATTAGAGTAATTTGAGTCTACTAAAATATATAGCTACTAATCTGGTATAATTTTAAAACTTGACATAAAAATGAATTAAAAGATGCTGCCAGATGTTCAACTGTATTGGTTCCAATTTTAAATCCCACATCCTTATTAAAAAAATATATATCCAGAAACCATGTGAGAAATGGGGCTAAATTGTAGTATCTTCAGGTAATCATTGATAACTCAAAATCCAATAGATGGCGCCAGAGTAAATTGTCAACAAGTTCTTGCTCTAATAAGATCATGTATACATTCTCAGTATATATATTGAAGTATGAAGATGAAGATGAAGTAGATAGTATTTCTAAATAGTTTAATTATTTGGAAGTATATATAACACGTATAGAAATTGATAATTGAATTAAAATGTTTTGCCTATTTTTATATTACATCAAAACAGTATGTGCTTATTATAATCAATATATTATATAAAATTTATAAATTCTGATTATTCCAAAATTTATCACATGATAAGATATCGTTTTGTTACAAAGTGTTAATTAAAAACACTATTCTAATATAAGTTTAGAACTTTTGTTTACTCTATGCAGTTTAGTGCGGAGATAAAATGATGAACCCAAGAACTGAAGGTTTCTGGATCAACGCTTAACTTATTGCTTCTGATGCACAACATCACATGACCCCCTGAGCTACTAATCATTTAAATATTATTATTTTGATTTAAAAGCATTTTGATTTTAAATAATTATTTTTTATTATTTCATAAAACTGTTGGTTTGTCTTGAAAATAGCATAGTTAATTAAAAGTTGATCAATTATTACTATTGTGATTTTATATATGTATGTGTGCCATAGAAACTATTTTATAATTTTCCAATAAACTGTGAATAACAAAAATATTGTAAAGAAAATAACTATAATAATAAATTAATGATTGCAGAATACTATAATTAATGGTTTGTTTTGGTAACTAGGCAATAAATATTGTTTTTTTAAGAAAAAATACTTTCAAATGTTATCATCGTCTAAAAGTCAAAGGTACATAATGTTAGATCTTAAACAACTTCGACAGCAGTTTATTTACATTTCTTTTACAAAATAAGTAAAGATATTTTAAATATGTATATTTAATTCCATATGAGGAAAATGCAAAAATATCTAATTACCTCTGTATTTTTTAACTTTTTTGAGAAAAATCATAACATTTTTTTTGGACATTTAGATATAAGGGCTTCATTATTTTATTATGTAGCTCTAAATTAGAAATGTTGAACTGTTATGATGTTAGCAAATAATGGCACACGATCTATTGTTTTCATTGGTCATAACATAGTTAACTCAGCCTGTTTTGAACAGAGAAGTTAACATATATATATATATTAACGTTATAAATATTTTTAATGTTTTTGCATTGTTTTCTTTTTCCTATCTTTATATATATAAACAATGATGCTCATGTTGTAGTTATAATGCACCTCTCTACTATAGCTAAAACCTGAGTTCAAATTTAGGCCAAACAAAATTTGGATTATTTTCCAAAGTTCTAATTAAATTTATTGTTTTACTACCTTACATTTGGAAATCAAACTAAGAATATTTGCTCAGCATAAAGCTAATTTTGTTTGGTTAAAAAGTAGATAATAACTCTGGACTTCAATGTGCCTGGACCATGGCTCAACTCTCTCATTCCCAGTTCTTGATTTTTTAGGAATTTCAAGAATAATCATTTAAATATTTTTTTTTTATGAGTGAATCATTAATTGTTTAAGCATTACATTTAAATTGTTTGCTGATTAAAATTATTTTTAGCAACATTCCATGCTCAACATATTAGTTAATATGTCTTTCTCTCGTTTACAGCTTGCTTTTATTTATCAATTGTAGTGAAAACATATTTTATATTTAAAAAAAAAAGCTTAATTCCATCTCTCTTTCTTCTTTTATTTTTTTATAAATTTATTTTCATTCTTTTTAATATTTTATTATTTTTTTAAAATCTTATTTTAATAACTGTTATGAAAAGCAATTTTTTTTAACTATTTAAAAGATTAATAATTGTTAATAATAAAAATGTTGATAAATAAAACAAATATTTTATTTGAAATATATTAGAATAAATTTTGCCATTTTCATGCCTGTATTCATAAATATTTAACGTTACTTGTTATAATATATAGTTTAAATCAATGATGGATATTTCACATTTATTAGATAGAACACCTTTTGTTGTTGTTGTTTTCTTACATTTTTATATTTTACACTTATGATTTCTGGCTTATTGTTTTCTTTGTGAAATGAGAGGAGGAGAGTAAATTTAGTGCCTCAGTAAATAAATATTGTGAATATAACTACTGTAAGTATATATCTACAATGAATAATCTTAGAATCATTTATACCTACAGAAGATGAATTATTCAAAATTTGGTCTTTCTTATTTTTAGCTCTAAATTTCTCCTTAATACTGATTTCCACAAATATTTTTTTTGTTAATTACATTTCCTTATCTAGAAGCTTATTTGTTTTAAATTGAATTTCAGCCTCTAGATATCTCTATTGGTATTTTTTTAAAAAGACTAGTTTTAATTATTATTGTCTTGTCTACTGCGTAAGAATACATAAACATCAAAATAACATATATTTTTATAATCAACTTTTTACTTTTTAATAGTTCATTTACATTCTCCAATAATAACTAACTTTTTTAAAGTTCTAATATCTCAATTAATAATTCTCAAAATTTATCAAAATCTAATCTCTACTTGGAATAATAACATTTGAAAAAATTTATAAGATTTTAAAAATCAATTCATCACTTGAAGATAGTTTGATTTTTTACTTATTTAGAATTACATTTTGAAATAACATTTAATTGTTTAGCGTATGGATTTTTTAAAACAGTAATTACTTACAAAAAAACCTAGGAGATAGATTCAGATTGTGGTTTATTAAATACTTGTTTTCTACGCATATATTGAACAGTCTTAATTTAGCGACAACAGTATAAGTGGTAAACTATTAAATTCTTCTTTCGAAGCAAATAAACATATTAATCATTCACTACTCCTAAATCTGTCGATGATGAGACTTTAAAAACATCTTGAAAATCAAATTCAGCTAGCACTATTTCTGAATCAGGTAAGAAATTATTATGCCAATATAAGAACTTTATTTGAAACCTTTTTTACACAGGTCTTGAATTAGTGATAAATCTGATCTGCTTAACAGAATATATATTGAAGCAATTCATTTTTTTAATATTCACACTCCTCATGGCAGATAGATATTCTCAAAACTACAAAATTTCATTTTTTTTTCTTTTTATAGTTCAGTATTAGATATCACCATCATCTGACTGTGAAAGCATTTTTTACTCGAAATTATTATCTCTTAATGTTTAAAAGATAATCTTCCTGAATTAATTTTAGATTTAGAGAATTGGATTAACAATCTTAGAATGTTGGTATTTTGTCATAATTAGTTTAACTATTATTAATTTTCTTCTTTTCTTAGCCAACTTAATATTCATGATAAATATAGAAGATTTGAACTCAGACTTTCAAGTACCCTTCAAACATCCACACTATCTCATACAAGTGATACACATGATCACATACATGTAGAAAGGTAAATAATCATCAATATACGTATTTCATGCTAAACCGGCACTCATCAGTTGGTCCAGATTATCATCTCCCACACACATATATATAATCAGTGCTCAGTTTATATTAAGATAGCAAATCTTCATACTTTAATGGACAGGCTTCAATCTACTCCAACCTCCAACTTTTCAGCCATCCATGTCATTGAAAATATGATGATGAAAACTCAAATCCCATGTTGATGCTAATATTATTGCCATGTCCATGTTGACCTGAAGTCACTCTGACCCCTCATGTATAGGACCTTATCCATTTAAATACATATAAGAGGGATGGGCAGGATACAAGCTATATATGTAAATATATTCACAGAAAAGATATTGTTTTAATATTCAGCTTTACTGCTGTCTAGCATGCTTTCAATATATAGTATATCCTATTCATGATGTCTATAGGTATAATTACAAGTTCTTTATATCAGTGCTGTATTCAAATTTAAATTTAATTTAGATTTATTCAAATAGACCATTTCTTTGATATACGCATGCTTGCTTCTTTTTTGATAATAGAAAAATGGTCATCAGCTATTGCACATGACTCTTTCAGTTTCTTCTTTCCACCCCCCTCTCTCTTTGTGTACACTATTTCTGCTTTTGTTAACTTGAATCTGTAGCTGATTTTTGCTCATCGTCTGTAAATATTGATGCGCTCTTTGTATCTGAGATCTCTACTATATAAATATCTATGTTGAGTTTATTGAAAGCATGCTAAGAAGTAATAAAGCCGAATATTAAAAAAAAATTATCTTTTCTGTGAGTATATTCATTAATTACCAGATATCATCCTTAGTTTGTATAAAAATGCCATTTTATGGGTAAATTCTTATATTATTATTTTTTTCTATTTGACTGAAGGCATGATAGCCAACTAGTTGTTTGAACACTGGATGGGCCATAATATTAGCACACTCAAAATATTTATTTTGATATCGATTTTACAGGAATTAAAGAACTATTATGATTTTTAACACTGCTATCATACAGGTATATAATAAGCCTGTATTTCAGTTATTACATAGTAGAGATGTCTGCTCATCCCTTGTATATATATTAAATAGATTATGTCCTGTACATGAGGGGTCAGATTCACTTTAGGTCAACATGGGTGTGACAAGAATCTCGGTCTCAGGGTGGCCTTTGATCGTTCCATCATCACATTTTCAATTGAATGAACGTTTGAAGAGTTGGAGTGTGGAATGGATAATTGAAGCCTGTCCATTAAAGTATGAAGATTGGCTATCTTAATATATATCTGAGCAGTTATTGCATATATGTGTGAAGATGATAATCTGTACCAACTGATAATTGCTGGCTTAGCATGAAATACGTATATAGGCGATTATTTATCTTTTCGACATATATGTGTTCAAGTATATCAGTGATATGAGATAGAGTGGTGGGTGATGTGAAAGTCTGTGCTCATATACCCTATATATTAAAACCTTTTTAAAATTATTATTATAATATATATTACATTGGAAGTCATTACTGATGTAAAATATTTATTATCTTCCAAAAAATTAATTACCATAATGAGAATCTCACTGAAGCAATAAGAATGTCAATAAATTTTATCAAATGTATGTCATAAATTAATGATTCAGCATTACGAATTTCTTTTTTTTTCCTTTTTAACTATTGTTTTATAAAGATGAAGCAATTTTGACTTCAATTCACATTCTTTTTTCTTTTTTTTAAGCTTGCCTATAATTTTCTTTTCGAACTTGAAAAATAATTATGAACTTATAGTATTCAGATAAAAATCACTCAACTTTGTAGCATTTTTCAATAATTGCAACACTTGTGAAAATTATCTAGTTGAATTAAGAAGAAAAAAAACATCTTTGAAATATATATATATTAAGAGTATGTTTTATCTATTGTTAAAAGTAATAGTTTATCTTTTAATATATATATACACATAAAAAAAATCTACAAATCATTATGGAAGTAAAAGTTAACAATACACATTTGATAAAATCTATTGACGTTCAAATGCTTCTCCGTAAAATAAAGGCTCAATAATTAATAATGCTAACTTGATTCGCACACCCTCCATCACGTTATAATAATACTCTTAAATATTTTGAACAATTTTCAATTATTTCCTTTTGACTAAATGAAACAAAATTGTCTTCGGAAAAACTATAATTGTCGTGATCTTCCGTTTACGCAAAAATTATTGAAGCAACTTATCTCAACAACTGTCATTCACATGAGATAAATATAAATATTTTTATATAAATTAAGTGTTTTGTAATAACACATTTGCGCACAATAACTGCAAACTTAAAGCTTTTCGAATTATCTGATATTATTGATTATTAATTGCTATGTGGAATAGTTTGTATAACATTTATCAAAACAAATTATAATAGTAAAGAAGCACATTTTAAATATTTGAATTATTTAATTGTTTACAATATGACGATTATCCATAATTACAAAATTAAAGTTTTATATCAATAATGCCCAATGATAAGTTAACGCAAGAAATATAGGAAGCATGTATAAGAATGTATCTGTAGACAGACAAAGCTGTTCTACCATTAGTAGTATACATTTAAAGATGTATTCATATATAAAGTTGTGATTATCTATTAAGCACATAGGAAATGTGTAACTACTTTTAGAGAAAGGCTTTAACTTTTACCATATGGCCTTAAACGTTTATAATAATCAAACGATGTCTTTTTTTGACTATAGAGGAACCTCTCAAACCTCGATATAAGATAGCAACATTATAAAGATAAAAACAGTCATCTTACCTTTAACCTACATTTCCACTTCTATAGGCTAATCTGAAACATCTTGATTTGGAAGCATGAAGTTGTTAGTCTCTTCACTCTCCCAAATCAAGATGTTTCAAATTGGCCTATATCAGTGAGAATTTAGATTAAAGATAAGGTAGCTATTCTTATCTTTATAGAGTCACTATCTTGTGTTAAGGGTTGAGAGGTCCTTCTATAGTCAAAAAAAGACATTGTTTGACTATTGAAAACTTTCAAGGAGTATGCTTATATAGAAAATAATAAATGCTTTTGTTACCTATCAAAATATAAATTAGCTATGTACTAATATATATATATGGCTTATGCTATGTTCAACCTTCTAAATTGTTGGACACCTTGTCTGCGAATTTAACCATTCCAGACTTATTTAACAATAAAAATTTCCCAGTAAAAGTCTATTAGGCTTAGATTAAATGGAATTTAATAGTAATCTTCTTAACAATATCTAATTATGTTACAAGTTCTACATACATCTTGTAGATGAATATAAATTATATTATAGATCAATATGAGCTGTATCCTAGCTGTCTGTTAACATGTTCGGAGGCCAGCTCTCTACACTTGAAGTCACTGTGCAATGTGGACAGTGTTCTGCACCTGCTTATAAATCTATATGTACAGGTGAAGCTCTAAGAATGAAGTGTCCTTTTCTTGATCTGATTTGCACTGAGTTTATTCATTGTTTCAATCCCTGAAATTTATTGGCTCATTCTCCCATCCATCCACTTGGGTGATTCTTCTTTTTACTACTCCATGCTGGATACAAGAATTTAAATCATTATCTCTCTATTTTTAATTAATAAGTTATTTTTAAGCTTATAGTTTATCTCATGCAGAAAATCTAAACTCTTTAATTCCTTTAATTGTTTTATATCTCATTATCATACTGAATTCATCTCTCATTAATTAAACTGTTTTTACATTTAGAAAATTATCTTAAAAGTGATAAATAACTTTTATTTGTATTTTAAAAGAATCGGTCTTTTTAATTTTAATTAGCAATATATACCTATATATGTATATGCATTTAAGCATACATATACATATCATTACTTCCCCTAAGTTTAGAGATAGAGTTTTAATCTCTGAACTTAGTATGAGTTATTAAGTTAGGTGGGTTTTTGTATCTTCCTTTTAACATGCTGTTGTGAATTATGTTTCAACTCACCAGGTGCATTGTCTGGAAATGTAATTGTTTGTAAATCACAATCATTTTTATTTTTCCTCATGTCTAAATTAATATCTGGCCACCAGACATGACTAAGGACTAAAGCTTTTGCTCTGCCAATATCCTGCTGACTATTATGCAGTCACCTTACTATTATGTTGCCTACCCTTGACTAGCATCAGCATACAATCACCTTTCATAATGTAGCCTTTGCATACCGGCAGTTGTTTTGAGCATTTTATAGTTCTTTGTGAAGAAAACTAGACATTGCTTCAGCCAATCTTCTCGAATCTGCTTCATAATCCATTGGTAGCCATTGTCTTTAGTTGTCCAATGAGCTACAATTTTATGTTTTACTCTTAATTTCAGTGCATCTTTGTACTTTGTTTCTTTATGTTTCTGGTCATCATAGACCTTCTCTGATCTAATTTTATTAATTACTAACTTCTGGAAAGATTTTTTCTTTCTGAGTATATCTATTTTATCCAAATTCACCTTAACCCCCTCAGAAAATTTTTTTCTGTTGGGACTATTTTTTTTTTTTTAGTAATTATTATTTTTACTCCCATTTCACTGAACCAGTTTCTTCCTAATATGGGGTTGGTTGGGGGCTTGTACTACATATAGTGATAGTATATTAATTTTGCCTTGACTACCATGTATTGGCACTTCAACCATACCCTTTATTCTAATCATGTTATCATTCACATCTAACATATTTAGGTCAGTTTTTAGATAATGGGTTTTGTCCTACTTTTATAAATAACCCAATCATGAATGCATATCAATGGTACTTTGCTACCAATGTTGACCTCCATGGCAATAGACTAATCACATATTTTTAGCTTTAACATTATTTTGTCATCATCAGTGGACATTTTATAAATATTGGTATGGTAAATTGTCTGGTGCTGATATGAATGTTTATAGTTATTACTATTCTTGGTAGGATTGTTAAGTTTTTGTTTACACATTATTTTCATGTGCCCTCTTTTTTCACACTTTTTGCAACATTTTCTTTTGTGAAAACAGATGCTGGTTTTGTGGTCCTTTTCCCACAGCAAAAACATATAAAAGAGTTTTTACTGTTAGCACTATTCTCATTACTCTTGTCTATTTGTGATTTGCCATCAGTCTTAAACTCACCAAGAAGTTCATAAACTATTCCATGTTTTATAGCCTCAATATAATTTAAGTTGCTAACAGCCAATAAATGTTGCTGTAAATTATTATTACACATATCAATATGAAATTGTTCCAAAAGGGCTTCATCTTGGATTAATCCATAGATGCAATTCTTTGCTAAATTACAAAGAGCACTATTGTAATCTTTTACATTTTCATCCCTACCTTGATACCAACCATGGAATTGAAGTCTAGAAACTTGCATAGAGGGTTGGGAATTAAAGTGATGTGACAAATGATCTTTAACCTAATTGTATGAACAATCTTCAGGAGTTAGAGGTTCTGTGAGCCTGTTGGCTACCTCAGTAACTCCTTTCCCAGAAAAATCTAATATTGAAGCAAACTTATACTTATCATCTTTAACTTTATTAATGAATAAGTATTTTTCCACATGTTGAATGTACAGGGGCCAACTACTTGCATCACTCATGTCAATTTCACTGATAATCAATTGCATTTTTAATGAATCTTTATACATCAATCTAACCTTTTACTTTTGATTCCTAATTTAAATCAACTAACTGAGTGCACTTTAATCTGAGTGCAACTCCAAGGGGTGTCAAACTACTGTAAATTCACTTAGTTTCAAACTTTGAACTACCTCTGTACTGTGTATCCACTGGAATATGTTTGACTTTTGCTGTTCGAACTGCGAGCTGTTACTGTTACGGGTGCAGACCATTGAGATTAGTATCAAGACTGTGCAACTGCAGTTATGTCCAGCTTTCTATACTGTTGGACACCTTGTCTGCAAACTGGTTATTTCAGACTTATTTAACATTAATAATTCCCCAATAATTGCACAATTCTATTAGATTTAGATTAAATGTGATTTAATAATAAATATTCTTAGCAATATCTAATTACATTACAAATTATATATACATCTATATACATCATATATTTACTTAAGCCTGTAGGTATATATAAATAATATTATAGACCAATATGACCTGTAAAAGTCCTAGCTGGCTGTTAATATGTTTGGAGGCCAGCTCTCTGCACTTGAAATCCCTGTGCAATGTGGGTGATGTTCTGCACCCACTTATAAGTCCATGTGCACAGGTGAAGATCCAAGAATGAAGTGCCCTTTTCTTGATTCAATTTGCACTGAGTTCATTCATTTTTTCAATCCCTGAAGTTAATTTTGTCATACTCCCATCTACCCATTTCCATCTGTTCAGGTGATTCTTTCTTTTACTGCTCCATGCTGGATACAAGAAATTAAATCATTATCTCCCTATTTTTAATTAATGAGTTATTTTTAAGCTTATAGTTTATCTCATGCAGGAAATCTAAACTTGAATTTCTTTAATTCTTTTATATCTCATTATCATACTGAATTCCTCTCTAATTAATTAAACTGTTTTTACACTGTTATTTATATGATTTCATTAAAGGTTAGTTATAATTATATTCATGATTATTTATCTATTTCATAATTCACCATATTACAACATTCTGTACAAAGATATAATTGGTATACAAACAGAATATAATCATAACCCTGAACTAGAACTCATGTATATTCTTCCTGTGCTCGAATTCCATAGAATAACAGGAGCAGATTAGAGAGTACATGAAATAGGCAAATAAAATGAATTTCCTACTATTTTAACATAATAATTTCCTATTTATATTGATAAAATAATTTATATTATCCCATTGCATCTAGTATTTGATGATTAAAATTAAAGTCTTTCTCTATTTAATAGATATTATCTCCTCATTTTTATATAATAAAATCCATATAAACATTTAATTCAATATATATATCAAAATAGCTAATTAAAGCCAATTTTTAAAGACTTTTTGGCAATCATTAGTATAAAGTATTGGTAGTAGTTTCCAAATGCTTAAATATATTTTAATGATATATATCTTTTGATTGACCATAATGAATGGGACACACAATTACTATCACATATTTTTTGTTTGGTCTTATCATAACTTGAAGAGGAAAGAATTGAATCCTGTTATCAACTGTTTACTAGCTTTTCGAATGTAGAAATATGTTTTGTTTTCAATTAGGTAATTTAAGCATTAGAAGATTTAGAATATTAATGTTCTAAATTCTGGAAAATTCATTATTTTCTTTAGGGCACACTTTAAATCTCTACTCTTTCAACAATGAATCGACTCACAAAAAGCTCATTATTTTTAGAGACAAAAAAATGAAAGTTAATAATAATTTGTTTCAAATTATTTTACTGAATAAATATATCTTCCATCTTACTTTTAACTAATATGTCTATTCTCATATCATATAATGAATATGAAATTGGGTACATTTATTTAAAATTTCATTCATCCAAGAATATGATTTTTCCAAGTGTCAACAAATTGTGTGATTACTACTTATTTAACATGATACTAACATGAAAAGAAAGTAAACAATATGTGTAAATGGTCTTCAAATAATCCACTGCAAGACAAATACTTCACCAAAGTCCTTCACAGAGGAATGGGCAAAAAGAAGGCATTATTCACAAACATTCTCAGTTTAAATTATAAACTGACTTGAATATATGTCATTCTTCAAAGTTAAAACTATAGTTATCATTTTGAACATAGTCTTTTAATTAATATCTTAGGGATTATTGTCAAAATAGCTAATTAAAGCCAATTTAAAAAGACTTTTTGACAATCATTAGCATAAAGTATTGGTAATGGTTTCCGAATGCTTAGATAAATATATTTTAATGATATATATATATATGTTTTGATTGACCATAATGATTAGGCTTGCCTAATTGATTCTTGTTTTATTATTTATCTAACAGTAGTTAGATACCCATTTACTGACCAGAATGAATAGTTAAATGAACTGAATATAGTTTAATGCCCTACTCTAATCTTTAGTGAAATCTAAAAAAATAAGCGTTACATAACTGAATTTAAATTTATGTCGTCACAGATATATTGTTACTACACCACAAAATTCATGGTAAACAAAATGTATATATAAATAAAAATTATATTTATAGAGTATCGAAATGATTACAGTTTACGATTTGAACTTGGCTGATCACACATATATATATATATTAGTATTAATACTGTATCTATATATAGTATTGATTACTTATCATCAAAATAAAAAACAGGAGAAGAATTATTAAGAATATATTAGCAAAATCATTGAAAAATGTAAAGGAAAGATATAGAAAGAAAAAATCAAAAGAAAAAAAAAGTAGGTACGAATATTTGAAGAGGAGAGTAGTAATTCCAATGATTGGGATATTCTGACTTATAGCTTATGATTAAAGATATATCTTAACACAACAAAAAAATTAATTATACATTTAAAAAATATTTACATAGTTTAAAATAAAAACACTATGCAAAAAAGAGTAAAGTTCCGTATTTAGATTTAATTAATTTTAATTAATAAAATAATATATATTTTGAAAGTGTGTGAAAGAAACGATATACAGAAAGAAATGACTTTGTTTGAAGAAGATAATTAAATAAAATGTGGGCGAGGAGGAAGAGGTTACAATTTCATTTTTTCCTTTTCTGTCTGCTCTTTCTTTCCATTAAGATTAATAAGAAGGAAAAAAGTTTAAAAAAGCCATCAAGATACTGAGCTTGTCTGAGTAAAACTATACAAATTTATTAATTTGTTGAGTTTATATTAAAGAAATGTTCAGGAAATGAATCCATCAGTTCTTATGAGATTTAGTTTTCATTTTCAAATTTTGACTGGAGAATGGCTCACACAATCATTTTTCAATACAAAACATGGAATTTAATCAATCACTAACTGTATTTTGTTGAAAAGAAGTGCCTTAATAATATATAAAGGAATATTTATAAACTATAAATTGTGATATAAAAAAAACAAAAATAAAATAAATTAATCGCTGTGTGTGCATGAATTTATACTTTTTCTTATTTGTAGTTTTATTTTTATTTGTTGTAGTTGTGTGATTAGTTGCTGATGTGATATGATGCATTGTGACTTCTCCTTAAATGAAGTCAGGAATCTCTTAGCAAATATGCCCACAGAAACCTGTTAGGCACTTTACCTTCCCTTTTCATTCTCCACCCTAAGTTTTCCCATAATCTGCTCAATCCCATTTTCACAACATAATCTTTGGCAACATAATCTAGTGTTAGATTTAAAACAACAGTTGCATTCAATTGACCAAACATACATTCCTCTCTATTTTACTCAGTAAGGACTATCACTTCACCGTGGGATCAAATCACATTGAACATTTAACCAGTTAATTTCTCATTGGTTGTAGTTTAACAATGGTAAATGACGTTTGCTAAAATGCATTCCAATACCTAATTAATCAGCATGATAGAACTTTGCCTTTTACTTGCAGGCTTTAATTCCACAAGCTTTTGATAGATGCTGAATATCAGTGGGCACCAATTAATAGCAACATCTGTCATATTAGCCTTATATTTTGATATCATCTAGAATAGTCATGAAAATATGTTTGTTTGAAAACAGAACTCTAATAGGATAGTAAACACTATCAAACAAAAAATTGATGATAATTCCATAAGCCATAAAAAGATAAATCAGACCTTCATGGACTTAAAAAGATCAGATTAAATGATTTCTTATTTCCTGAGATTACAGAACTATTTAATGTTTTAAGATTGAGTCTCTGAGAGTTATAGATGCTTTCATTAAAAATAAAACCACTTCTGATAAAACAAATGATTGGAAATCAGAGCTTTCTAAAAAGTATCAGTAGATATTAAAAAAGATATAACAAATGCCAGAAGAAAATTTAAAATCTCTGTCTACAATTATCCCTATCCCCAAACTGGTTTCAAGCTGATGGCCCTCCTCAGTGAAGCACAAGAATATTCAGATACTAAATCTAAAATACCAATTCAACTGCAGCATTTATCTAATACTTCACTATTAAATAAAAAATCTGAAATTTTCAGACATATATATGTCCTCAAATCCAACAGTCTAACTTAAATAGCCATATGGGATTGAACTAAATTCAGATAAACCATATATTAATAGTGTTAGAAATATTGTAAAAGCTTCTCTCAGACAAACTTGTTCAGAGCTATTAGCTTGCTCATTATATTACATTTGTAGTACAAGCTTAATAAGTTAAGTCACATGATGTATGACTTGATTTTCTTACTATTATAATTTTGCTTTTGAGGCTTTGATGATGTTATATTGCTAAAGCTATTAATATATAGTGCATCTGAATTTAGTTCAGTCCCATATGGCTATTTAAGTTACATAAATGGATATACATATGTCTGAAAATTGCATGTTTTCTATTTAATAGTTAAATATTAGATAAATGTTGCATTTGAGTTGGTATTTTAGATCTAGTGTCTTAATATGTTAGCACATCACTGAGGAAAGCCATGAGTTTGAAAACAGTTTGGGAATAGTGATAATTCTAGATACAGATTTTAAATGCTTTTTCTTCTGGCATTTATTGAAAAATCTTGTTTAAATCTTGCTCATTATATTACATATATAGAACTGTATGCCAGTATTAATTATATAGATTACATTTTAAAGCTCTTAGATTAAGCAATTTTGTTCCACTGATTCACATCGTCATATGAAGACCAATGTTATCTACATCACATCTTTGATAGCATCAATAAGAATATTCTTTGTTTCTCATATCAAATTTAGATGAGATTGCTTCTGTATTTTTTTTCTGATGACTACTGCTATTTTGAAATATTATTATTTACTAAATTCAACCACATACTTTATTATTAGATACCTATATAATTATTATTCGTATTCCATTGCACACATCTAGCATCTTCTCATTGGTTAAGCATCTTTCTTGAATGTAATTGAAACAATAACATTATACTTTTTTTCACGTTTATTTGATTACTTCATGCAATCAGATTCTAAATTTAGCACAACAATTCACACACGCACACATATGTATGTGGATTATTAATTTATATCTGCATAATTTGGCTTTAATATATTTCACTGTTATAATTTCTTCCGAGAATTTATCGATTATTCATAATAATACTTAAACTAATGTTAGCTTTATATCTGAAATGAGAATCCTAAATAATTAAGTTTTCATTCGTTAATTAACAAGTGTATTATTGTAATGAGTTTTATTTCAAATTAAATAATTTTTCGTATGAAGGATTATTTCTGTTTAAACCTTTCTAGAAGTCTGTAAATTGCAAACATTCTTTTATTAGTGTTCGAATGCTAATACATATTGCTATATGGATTAAAGTATCTTGTGTTTTTCCCTAAATTGTCTGAACAGACACAACATATTAGCAATATAAATTTCAAAACATTCGATATATAAAATAATAAAATACTGCACATTATATATTTGTATAGTTAGTTCTCAATATTTCTATATGGTCTTTTTATTACTATTATCAAAATAATTCTAATGCTATCTAATTCTAATTTCCTTCATCTCTTTGCTTCTTTTCACTTTTCTCTGAGATCATTTGCTTTATAATTCATATATTTATCTACTCTGGTTGAAGTTTCACAATGGGTTCCCATATGCAAATTAACAAAGCTACTAGAGAGTAATCCTCAACGCAGTAATTTTTACTATTAATAGCTTTCATTTTCATTTCATAAAAGTATTTATGGTATCTAAGTATGTCCAAAGAAAACTACATTCTTAAAAAGACATTTTATTTCTTCTTGCCTGTTAAATTATTTATTATATTTTCTTTTTGAATTTTACTAGCTTTGAATATTACTTAACGTTAGTATTACTATATTTGAAGTTAATAATAACATCTTATTGGGTTAAACCTTATACATTAATATAGCACAAATTTTCAGAACTTTTTAAATAACTTTAAAGTATTTTTATATAACTATCTATCTGCTCTGATGTTTTAATTTTTTTTTATATGACAAGCAGAAATACATATACTGGAGACCATTTATCGTTTTCACATTTAAATGGTCATATGTATCGATTATATAAGATGGAGTGGATAGCTGAACGGAGCTTGAAAGTCTGTGTTCAAATCCCCTTTAATTACATCTAAGGTTTAGTATATTTCAAAATACTTGTATTTAAATAATAATATTTAATTAATTTTATCAATTTAAATGTTTTTACTTTTGAATTTTTCTTTCAATTTAATGGAAATAATTTCTCTTTCGTGAAAATTAGCATAGGATTTATTTTTCTTTTTATTAATTTTCTAGTTTATATTTCTTGACTAAAACTGATTAATAAATTGTGATTTAATCCATGACAATATGTACACTTACATTTTTCTGCATATATTCCTATTTAGTAAATATTTGTGTTGTATAGCAGGGGTGGCCAAGTTTTGTGTACGTAAGATCTACTTTTTATTTTTAAAGTGTGTTGCGATCGACTTGTTGTCATATGCGTAGTCTAAGTGGAGGGAGGTGTGAAATACATACTATTTTTATATATCCACTTAGTAAAAAATAATTATTTAACGGGCCAAAAAACTGTTGTCCGGGGAATTAAAGCAACATGAGTACTTATTAATGATATTTATTAATTCAAATTAGCTACATTAAATCAAGATTAAAAATATTATTTTCAATAATGATACGGCTTAGTGGACTTCACCTATCTAGAATTAAAAAAAAATTAGAACAAAAAAAACTTGAAAATCTTGACTTAATTTGTTTCACTCGTTACCCGACAGCTCTTGCCAGATTGGCCTCGCGATCGACCAAAAATGGCTTTGCGATCTACCGGTAGATCACGATCGACTTGTTGGACACTCCTGTTGTATAGCATGTAATTAAGTGAAATATTTAATAATAACATTTCTTTCTAGAGAATAGTGAATCTCCACTTTGAAAATTCATAGAATAGATAGAATTTATCATTTTGTCAAACTGATCTTTATCTTTAATCTGATTTCTCAACTATCTGCACTGTTTTTTTGATCAAGATCATTATATGTATGTCTGCATAATTAAACATAAGGCCATAGTAAAACTACTATTTTAATATTTATTACTCTCTAGATATTTTAGCTAAAAGATAAGATAAAGAAAACAATACCTCTAACCATCCAGCAGGAAACTATCCTAGTGTGTAAATGTTTTCATCTTCGTTCTTCTTTCACAGAATATAGTTGAGCAGATTTCATTCTGAAGTGAGTGGAACTTCTAAAACTGTGTTTAAGTTATATCTACAATCCTCAACCAGAGAGAGAGAGAGAGAGAGAGAGAGAGAGAGAGAGAGATGGATGTAGAGAGAGAGAGAGAGAGAGAGAGAGATGGATGTAGGAACACAACATTTACACCTCTGATAATTCCATTAAGAAATAAAGTGTTTCCATATGTGTTTATTCATGGATTTGAGTCTAAAATGAGTTTCTTTTTCTCTAAAGTGTTAATCAAATATTTAATCATGATTTAAATTGTCCAGATATATTTTTATATTACAAAACATTTAAAAAATGTGCGTGAAGTGAGTGAATTTGTATATGGGCATACAAATGATAGAAAAGATAAACTGTAAAAATTTGAAAGAAAAAATATATTATGAATTCTTTGCTTTGAAAAAATTCAAAGAAGAAACATTCTAATGTAAAAACATCAGAATTAGATTCCATTTTAAGTAGCAGAAAAGATTTCGTGTGGGAATTCTCACTGATTAGTGTGTTGAAAAATAAGTGTAAATACAAATTTAGATAGATAAAAGTTATTAAGAATAATACAACTAACAGATGATATTCTCAACCTTCAGAACTGCTCCAATAAATTTAAATTACTTTAAATCACCTTAAACTTTGAAGATGCTTTGGAATTGAACCCAATCAATAAAAAGATAAAATTATTTAAACAGAAGTCAATCTCCGATAATGCGCTATTTCTTAAATATTACAAATCTCCATGTGCACTCTCCTGGGGTAAGAATTTTAAAAACTTAAGTGAATCATTTAAGTTTAGAGCTTATATCCCATATATACCAACTCTTTCAGACCATGCTTAAATCAAGGCTCAAGTCTATTGTGTGCCTGATGTTATAATCAAATATTCATTTGTACAAATCTATTTAACCCATCACAGGAGAAAGACAGTGTCTCATTTTTAACCACCTATGGTTCGTTAAATATGTCTTATAAATGTAAACCTATTATTACAAAGTGCTGAAAATGTAGAAGTGCATTATCGGAGATTAACTTCCATTTGAATAATTTCAAAGTTTTCAGTGCTTTATAATAATAGGTTTACATTTAAAAAGATAAAATAACTTTTACTAAAAATGGCTATATAGAGAATAGAAATTACACACCGGCAATGCATCAGTAAATTTCTGCTGAGACTAAAGCAAAGAATGCAGGCAAAAATGAGTATGAAAGATTAAAATGGCCAATTTCAAAGAATTATATATATAATGTAGATATGAGTAATCATTACATCAATACTAGAAGAGGTGACCATGTTAATGTCATTAAGCAGCACTCATCATCAGCACTACCTCCTCATGCTATGGATGCAGGTCATAGTACTAATTACTCTGGTTGGCACTGAGTAACACTTCTGTATGGAGAGTTTTGCCTGTTTTAATAAGTTATGTGCTAGCATAAGAAATAGTGATCATGTGATTTTTCTAACACCAGAATACTATTCAGATGTGACACTTTCCAAGAACATCAGATCAGAGAAACTAGATGGTATTATCAAACATTATGATACATGAGAATTATTTTTTATTTGGAAGAATTTTAAAAAAAAAATCATTTTTCTAAATAATTTCTATTTATTATTTCTACATATTTTCTATTGGGAGATCATTCAGTATTATTATATGTCAATGTTTATAAGGCCTTGATAATTATTTTCATAATTCAATATCCTTTTTGACTTTTCTTATGCAACTGTAATTCATGTGAAAGGCTTTGGAAGTGAGAAATAAGAAAAGTTTTAAATGGACTTTTTATAAGAATTTTATTTTAAGTTTTTCTTATTTCTCATTTCTAAAGCAATTAGCTTGAATTATTTTCATAGTATTTATTACCCAATCTACGGCCAGTGTGACTCAGCTGAAATGTTGATATAATTTTTCATTTATATATATAATTCCATTTAACAAAATTATATATATATATAATTTTTCTAAATGAAAGAATCAATGATAACATAAGAAAATATAACTATGAAATGGCAAGGAAAGCTAAAAGTCCAAAATACAAATGCAATATTTTGTTAATAAAACAAGTTGTTTTAGCAATACAAAGAAAATGGCTACCGAAATTGAAAAAACATAAAATGAGTGAAAAAATTCTACAAAAAACTATATACTTATAATATGCATTAAATGTATACAGGTGAAGTTAATAATTTTTTTTTACCAATAACAATGTTTAGCTTAGTGCTAAGCTAAACATTGTTATTGTTAAAAAAAATTATTATCTTCATATATGTACGTTTAAAGAGTATTATAAGTATTAAGATCAATTGGCACAGTAAATTACTCTTGACAAAAAACTGTATAGTAATAAAAACTGAAAAAATAAGTAGTTCATATAATAATTCCATCATTTGAATAGTTTATGATTTAATTGAAGAGAGATATGCAATTAAATCTGCAAAGAATGAAGTACTTTCAGAAAACCATTAAACATCACATAATCACCACTCTTTATGCTTACACAAGCTGTTACAACAGATGCAAAACTCTCCATAAAGAAGGACCAGTTGCATTAAATCCTAAGATCTAGGTGCAGTGTTCTCAGATTCAAGGCTTCTCAAGCCAAAAGCTAAACACTAGTCTGGGGATATTGGATGAGTAGGCACTAGATGGGAATTTTATGAACAAACCTTCTTGCATCCATTGATTATTCTGGCTTGCACTGAGTGGTGCTACTATATGGAAAGTTTTGCCTCTGTTGCACTTTCAGAAAACAATGAAAATAATATAGATATTTTAAAAGAAGCAGATGAGAAATTATTGGAAAGGTTATGCACTAAATGACTTAATTAATAACAATTGTACTATATGTCTGATTGAATGCAGTAATGGTAATGATATCGAAGAAAAGTCAAAATAAAATTATAATAAATTTTAGAACAATACAATACTTGGGCTAAGATCATTATAAATTATCTACAAAACATTTAAGGCTTATCTGAGTTTGAACATTATTTCATGCATTAGGCCACATTTAAATTTAAAGATAAATGATAAAAATAATTAATTTTGCATTTCATTTGCAGATTACAAAATTAATTTGACTCTATAAGTATTTCTGATGTGTTTAAAAATGTTATAAATCACGATGTATTGAGATATCAAACAATATGGCAGAAATAATTAGATTATGAAGTTAAACGGAGATAAATAACATTAAAAAATATATTTTAGTATGATTTCATTTCTTCAGAACATTTTTATAGTAGAAATGTGGAAAAATATTTTTAGACTAAAATGAAAATCAAAAAGAATTAAATAAACTGAAAGTAGGTGAAGGATTTCATATTTACTGTGAAGTGTTTATCTTTGTGAATAATACTTCAGGTTTAACAGCAACTGTCACAAGAATTATTATAAGCCAATAAACATCACATGACCACCACCTCTTATACTGGTGTATAACTGTTGTTAAAACAGGCAAAACTCACTATACGTATTGCCACACACAGCAAGCTAGAGTAATCAATGGATGCCAGAAGGCTTGTGCATAAAATCCCCATCTAGTGCCTACTCATCCAATATCCCCAGACTAGTTTCTGGCTTGTGGCCTTCATCAGTGAGGAGCCTTGGATCTGGATATTGGATGAGTAGGCACTAGATGGGAATTTTATGCACAAGCCTTCTGGCATCCATTGATTACTCTAGCTTGCTGTGCGTGGCAATATATATAGTGAGTTCTGCCTGTTTTTAAGAATTATTATACTGAGGGCAAAAGGTAAGATTAAAGAGACATACTAAAAGAGTTTAAAGTAAAGTTATTTATCTTTTCCAAAAAGTAAAATATAATATAAAGATTAAAGTATGTATTATATGATAATTAAAATGTAATCACAATAAATACTTTGGTCAAAAGTATTAATATAGATTGGAATGTAATGCATAAAATGGATCATAAAATTTAACTCAGATAAAACATTTTTAATAAAAATGCTTTGATATTAAGACAAAAATATATCCATGCTTCTGAAAGGTGAATTTTTAATAAATGAATTGTATTAGTGATTTACTTAACTGTCTGAGATTTTGACACTTGACAGAAAATAATACAGATTTCAGAATACGTAGAGAAATATGCAGATAAGTATACTATATTTTTCACTCGTACATATTGATCGGGTGGTTATCTTTTTCTATTATTAAATGTTTTCACTCTTTCTGCTGCCATGCATTGTTTGATATAATGCTAAAATGACAGATACTAGAACTGAAGATTCATAGATTGTGAATCAATACTGTAATTTTGTTGCTTTAAGTTTTTATAAATTTCCAGTTAATAAAATATAGTTATTTTTGCTGATTACTACACTGTCCTGTATAGTTTAAAGCATTGGTAGAGGTGCAAATTCTGAAGATCATGGTCCAGGATTCATGGTCAACTCTGTAACTTTTGGCATTTCAATTTCCTATGAACTCCCAAACAATAAACCATTCAATCGTCTTTCTTTACTCTTTGTAGTCACAATTAAGAATTTCAATTAACACTTTAACATTTATAAATATTCGATTGTAAGCATCACAAAAAAAAATATAAAAGTGATTTCTAATATGCAAAATACATAAAACAATTCTGTATTTAATTTTCTTTTAAATTTGTTCTTTTACCTTTTAACAATTTCGTAATATATTCTGTAAATATCTTTTTGCTTTTATAATAAATCTTACAGATTAAGTACAACATATATATTAATTTTGATAAGGATAAAGTATTTTATTTTCGTTTTATTATAAGACGTTTATTTATTGCAGATTTTTTTAATCGCCAAATTAAGGTTTCTGTATATATATATGTTCACTAGAGGGAGCTTACCACTAGCTTTAATCAAGCTTTAATTTATAAGTGCTGAAAGAGAAAGAATTTTAAAAAACTCTATTAGAAGGTCCATATCCCCAGACCAACTGGTTTCAAGCTTATGGCTCATCTCAGTGAGGAGCTAGGCAGTGTCTGAAGTCCTAGCTCCTCACTGAGATGAGCCATAAGCTTGAAACAAATTGGTCTGGGGATTAGGATCTTCTGATAGAGTATTTGAATTATTTCTCTTTCAGCACTTATAAATTAAAGCTTTATTGGAGCTAGTGGTAAGCTCCCTCTAGTGAACATTTTAATACAAGCTTTAAAGGAAGTTACACAATTTTGTGTCTTGTTTTATTATATATATGTAGTATTTCTGGGAGCTCCCATGTAATAAAAATATAATAGCTAAATAGTTGATGCTTCTTTACAATAACTAGTACTTTCCTCAAAGCTTTTTTATTCTCAAATCATAAGAATGTGTGTGGTGATTTGAGAAAGAAGCTCTGAAGAAAGTACTTGTTATTATACTGAAATATCAGCTATTTAACTATTATATTTTTATTACATGGGAACTTCCAGAAATAATACTATGAATTCATAATTTACCTATAAGATTATATATATGACTTTATCATGTAATTGTTAATATACAGAACAAATATATCCACAACATAAGAATTGAATTTAGATTCTATTAGTCAATTTGTCCAATTAAGATCAGGATTTTTATTTCAAGTAGTCAGCCTATAGGTAATCTGTCTAGCTATCCAATTTTTAGTCAGAAAGTCAATATTTAATTATTCATAATTAGTGTGTACTTTCAAAAACTCTGCCTCCATGATATTTGAATAGTCAAATAAGTGCCATCATCTCCTTCTCCATAGTAACAGTTTTACTTAATATAGTTTTAAATTTATTCATAAAAAAGATTTTTATGGTTCTATTGTTTTAGTATTAAAAAAAATCAGCTATTGGTATAATTTAAAGTTGTTATAATATTAACATATCTCTATCGCTATATAATTAATACAGCAAATGATAAAATTCAACACTATCGCTATATAATTAATACAGCAAATGATAAAATTCAACACAATGTTATTGTGCACTCAATCTAAAATAGAAAAAAATTAAGCAAAATCACAATAGTAGCTAATTATTACTAATCTTATTGAAATATTAAAAATTTAAAAAATTAAAATTTCATTTACGATTTTAAATAAATACTGCTTATTAATGTTTTCCTAAAGGTTTGTGATAATGGTATTTTAGTTGTATTTATATATTGGACTATTTCCATCATCTAATATTAAGTATTAAATCTTTTTAGAAAAAATTAACTTTATTTAAATATTCCAATTACATTCAGTTGTTCGTAATAGCACACAGGTTAGTATATGCGCAATGTTTTGAGAGTTATTATTCTCTTTTCTTCAGCTGATGCTAGCTAGCCTGACAAATGTCAATACTATATGGGAAACAAACCTGAACCTTTACATTATTGAATATTGAAATTTTAAAGAAATGCTTTAACCATATGAGCATTCATAACAAAGGCAAGAGTCAGTAGAAATTTAGTATATTTATCTCTAATCCTGATTTGTCTACTTTTTCCTAAGAGCAAAGTTTATTAGTGGTTTCCATAACTCATGGAGTTCTTCACATATTGTCATGTGAGTAGCTTCTTTAAAATTTTCTTCGCATCTTTTCCTCTCTATCCAATATTATTGTATTTTCCCAATTGAACATACATTCATTGATACATACATGGGCCCCTATCTTCCGTTTTCTCTCTTCTAATCACCACCTAATTACCTTGGGGTAATTGGTCTCATCAATGTACATTCTTTCACATTTACATGGTATTTTATAGATGCAGTTTTTTCTTTTCAGCATTTCAAGTTTAGGCTTTGTAGATGTTAGAAATCTTCATAGGGACATATGGCTCTGGAAAGCTGTTTTTATGTTATACTAATTGCATATTTTCCTTAATTTGGCTGCTATTTTTGGTATGTATGGATATCCTACTGTACCAATAATTGTTTTTATGGATTTTTTGTTGTTGTCTATTTAAGGTTTTCTTAATAACAACTGATGGATAATCATTCTTCTTAAGCGATCTTTTATTTTTTTTTTCCAAATCACTGGTTTCTGAACAAACTTCTTTTGCTCTCTTCTGTAATGATAGAATAACTTCATGCTTTGTAAATTTTCCTATATGTATGAATTTTCTGTAAACTGTGGTTTTGATTGTGCCATGAAGAGTCTTGTCACATCTAAGAATGCCAACTTTTGTTCTTGTTCTGATTCTATTGTGAATTTAATTGAAAGGAATGTGTTGTTGATGCATTACCAGATAGTTTGTAATAATGCTTCACCATTGTAATCATACAACAAATGCATCATCAATATAGCAAAACCAAACTTCAGGTGGATATGAAGTAGTCGTTATGGCTGTTTTGAATTCTTCCATGTGAATATTGCTAATTAGGGGTGACAATGATGAGCCCACAACCATTCCTTAAATTTGTTGGAAGAATATTGGGTTGTATTGAAAGGGTGTTATTGTACAAAATATTAATAGTTCCATTATACTATCAATAGGAAAAGTTGTTATGGTTTGTAATCTGTCATCACCATCTTTTCTGGTGATAATAGCTTACAAACAAGAAAAACTCTTCCTATTGATTGTATAATGGAACTATTAATGTTCTGCATAACAATTTACTTTTAATGCCACCTAGAATTCTTCTAACAAAACCAAGAAGTGTTAAGATCATCAGTGTCATTCCTAATTAGCAATATTTACATTGAAAAATTTAAAATCACAGACATACAGACTTCTCCATATTCACCTAAAGTTAGGCTTCACTTTGATGATGATACATTTGTTGTATGGCCACATGGTGGAACACTGCTACATACTTTCTGGAATCCTATCAACAACATATTCCCTTCAATTAAATTCACAATAGAATCAGAACAAAAACAAAAATTGGCATTCTTGAATGTTCTTGTGATAAGTCTCTTTCATGGCAAAATCAAAACTATAGTTTACAGAATATCCACACATATCAAAAATGCTTAGCATACACATCCAATCATACCAGGAACACAAAACATGGTGTTATACTATCACTATAAAACAGAGTAAAAGAATTGTTCAGAAACTAGTGATTTGAAAAATGGAAAGATCTATATAGAACAAACTCTTATGAAAATTGGTTATCCATCGGATGTTATTAAAAAAACCTTAAATAGACAGCAAAAAGAACCATCAACAGAAAAAACATTTATTGGTACTGTAGTATACCCATACATTCCAAGAATAGAAGACAAATTAAGAGAAAGCTGCAATCAGTATAACATCTGAACAGCTTTCCAGAGCCATCCCAAGCTCTGAAGAATTCTAACAATTACTAAGCCTAAACTTGAAATGCGGAAAAGAAAAACTGCATCTATAAAATACCATGTGAAAATGGAAGAATGTATATTGTTGACATCAGTTACCCCATTATAATGACTGCAAGAGCACAAACTGGTGATTAGAAGAGAGAAAATGGAAGTGTCTAAAATCATGTATGTATCAATGAACATACATTCAAATGGGAATATACAAAAATATTAAATAGAGATACAAAGAAGAAAATTCAAAGAAGCTTCTCAAATGGCAATGACAAATAACCCCATAAGTCAACTTATTGTGACTATACATAATGTAGAAACCACTAATCAACTTTGCCCTTAAGAAAAAGGGGGAAAAATCAGGCAGAAACTCATAGATAAGTATATAAAATTTCTGATTGTTGCCTTTGGCAGGATGGTTCAGTGGGTTAGAGTATTACCTTAAAATTCAAGAATCTAAGGGTCCAGGTTTCATTCCCATGCTAGTACTGTTACTGGTTAGGCCAGTAACATCTGAAGAAGAGGGAAGAATAATACATCTTGAAATATTGTGATATACTAACTTGTTTGCCATTGTTATTAATAGTTGAATGTAATTGAAAAATTTAAATTTTTCTAAAGACATTCAATATTTAATATTAGATAATGGGAGTAGTCCAATATATAAATAGAACTGTTTACTAACATTTTCGCAAAACTAATTAAATATTTCTATAAATTTAATCAAAAAAATATATATATATTTTTATTTCCAGTAGGAATATTAAATTATCACTTTAAACATATTTTTCCATTTAATGTGATGCGATCAGATAAGTGCGTTAACCCTTAGATATTTAATTACATTGTGTTTATTTACATTAATTCTCAGTAGTAGGCAAAATATTCCCAATTTTAAGTAATAAAGTAAAATTAAATTTTTGTGAAAGTAAGCATATTAAACTTTTTGAAGAATTGTTATTATTCAAAACTCCACAGGGGTTAAATGATAATAATGAAAAAGCTGGATGATATAAGAAACATTTATTAATAAATGCACGACTAGATCTTGCGAAATATTTTAAAGATTTAGTGACAATTTTTATTTTACAGAAGCTATTCATAATAGGTTAAATGAATATGATAATTAGAATGGAGTTAAGATCATAATATAAATAGTAAATATATTTAATTATGCAAACATCTCTTAGAGAATTGATTACTGAAACATATAATAAACTTGCTCTGTAATAGATTAAACAGAGTGCATTACTACTCGGAACAAGATGAACTGACACATATACTAAAGAAAACAATCCTGATATTTTTTATTTTCAATTAGTGTTTGAGTTTATTTTTTTATACAAATAATTAACATAATCAGTGAACTTAATATTTATTCCATTAAAGTGCCTATATATGATGAAACTTATTTGAAGATAGTTATTTCATTTACAGAACAACTCTTCCTGGTTTGTATATATTATTTTGACAGAAATTTATAGATACATTACTTATTGCAACATACATGCAAAGCTCTGAAATAAAGACTTTCTTGTAATAAATAAATATTAGATCTTTCATAGGGCAAAAATCATCTTTGGACACTAGATGGTTATCCTGTGTGCACATCCCTAAACTAGAGTCTGGCTATTGGATGTCTTGTACTGGCATATTTTTATACTATCCAAGCTAATTACATGAGATTCAAACACATTCAATGTTTTTGAATCCAAGACAACTTCTGAACACTTGGATAGTATTCAAAAAGTAAAGTTAGGTTCCAAATGTGTGATGACAAGACAATCAATAAATCTGGATATGAATATCACTCAGGGTTCATTGAAAACTCAAACTTACATAGATGGTTCTGGAATACATACACATATATATTAATAGGAGAGAAATGGGCAATATAATCTATTTTCCAAATAATATGAAATTCTAAGACAATATGTAATTTGCTTATACTAAATGTTTCTTATATATGTAATTAGAGGGGTTTGAACTCAGAATTTTTCAGTCTATTCATCATTGCACATTGGGGATCATGTATCTTTTTTGCATGGGTGTGGTCATGTGCATCGGTTCTATGAGATGGAGTCAAGGATAAATAAGCTGAAAAATCCTGAGTTCAAACCCCTCTAATTACATATACAAGAAACATTCAGTATACATACTGCTTTAACATTATAAAGTATTATTATTTGAAATGCAATTTGTTATTCAACCTTCAAACAAGCATTAACTTATTGTTTATAATCTAAATACTCATTGCAGTTACATATATACGTAATCATAAATAATATTTTAATATTGAATAAATATAATGCCATGTGACTTAACCTGCCCTCTAGCCGCCATGTTCAAAAACATTTAAACAATTTCTTACAGTATTTTAAATCTTTTTATTTAGAGTTATCAAGAATAATAACAGGCAGAAAAGCAAACTTAAATCAGTCTATATATTTTAATGTAAATTGATTTTCAAAGAATTGATATTAAGTCTATGGAGTTGAGAGATTTCACTCATTTCTAAACTCTACAACAGGGGTCGCCAAACTTTTTTGATCATAGACCCCTATATAATTTTTCGAAATCTTCATCGACCCCCCAAAAAGTAATTTTCAGTTAATTAAAATAAAACTATCTATTAGGTACTGTGTTTGTACATTTATTTTATGATTTTAAACATTTATTAAAGTAATTTTACATTGTGTAACAATAGTTTTATGAAAAATATGTGTGATTTGCATATTAAGAATTGTTTTTCCTTCGACCCCCAATCGACCCCCTGGCTCAGATCGACCCCTACTTTTGTTAAATAGACCCCTGGGGGTTTATATAGACCACTTTGGCGACCTCTGCTCTAAAATAAATAATCATGTTATATATATATATAATGACAATATTGGAATAAATATAATGTCAAGTGAAATTTACCAAGTCTATATATATATATAAGTGTAATAATGCTCAAGACGAAATGGGTTTGTAAGTAATCATTAAAAACTAAATCAACACTTAGACAATCCCAATATCAATAACAATAAACAATTTTAAACCATTGTCTAGGCAAGCTCCTTTCAACAATAAAGATGGTTGTTAAAAGAAGGTTGCCTTGACAACAGTTTGAAATTGTTGATTGTTATTGATATTGGGATTATCTAAGTGTTGACTTGGTTTTTAATAATATATATATGTATGTGTGTAAAAAGAATATATATATTTGATTATCAATGCATACATTTACTTATTATTGATATTAGAAATATTTCAATATTTTGATTGAATCCCACAAGCCATCTTCAGATCATAGAAACCATTCAGCAAAATTGCTGCTATGCCCCGAGTGATCTCTACTGTCCAAATAATGGCTGTTGGGAATCAACTGAATCATCAATATAATGTTAATATTAACAATGAGCAAATGTATACACTGACTAATTGAAATATATATTAACAAAATCTCCAATTTCAGAAATATATTGTAGCATATGTGTTTTATATGTTTTGGGATAATTCAAAAGAAAGCATTAAATTTTACATCTTCAATATGTTATTTTAAAATATTTTAAAACATTTTTAAAAATATTTAATTTATTAAAATAGGTATAAAATATTACGGTATATAAATATAGATACTTTTTATTTAAGATATGATTTAAAATATATTTTAAGTTTTAATTTGTAAAACTATATATTTTTTATTGTTTTAATAACATATTGTAATAATTTTATAAAGTTTAAAAAAAAAATTTAACATCATGACCAATGGTGTTTTTGCAAAAGAATTTTTATAGAGTGAAAAAATGGATAAGTTTGACTCATAATAAAAAAGACCATGGAAACAAACTAAAATAGAGTTGCTAAAATTAAATGCCATTTAAACAATATCTAAGATAATGAAGTATGACATTATCAGGAGAAAACTATTGAAGACCATGATCTTAGATTAGACTCTCTCTCAATTTTGTCTTAATAGCTAAGCTGCATAAAAGTTTGTGTGTATATATATATATTAATAATTTTATTTAAGTTTAAAAAATGGATATTATGTGATAAAAACTGAGAATCTAAATATAATAACATCTCATTATTATAAATATCAGGGTTAAGTGCTGTAGTATATTTCTTCGCCATATTTTGAAGAAATTGACAACTGCTATTGTTCATATATAAATAAAGCTGTATTATACGCCATAAAATTTTAATTATGGAATACTTCATTAAAAATAAAACAAATCATTAAAATGAATCATTTTATGGAATTCTAATAAATTGGAATAAATTTAGATTAAATATAACATCTATCTACATAATAGAAAATATTATGGGATTTTTAGCAGAAAAGCTAAAAGATTTTGAACTATAAATTATTTTAAATGTGTTTATATATAAAATTTATAAGTGAATCATAAAATTTTTGGTATACATAAAAAATATTGTTTTTTGATGGAGTTACAATTGGATAAGCATTCCTTGTGAGTAGAAAAAAAAAAGTTTGCTTTGAGAATTTATGTGTTTGTTTAGTATACAAGAAAAATATATTATTATCAAAAGGAAGAGGTTAAAGTAAATAGTAAACAAAAATAAAAACAATATATTTCTTAATGATAACTTTAGTTTGCTTAAATAAAATTATGTTTATTTATTTTCTTTATTTATATTTAAAAAAAAAAAAGGTTCATGTATAAATATTTATGGATGATATTAATGGAAGTTTATATTCAATAAACATTTATAATATAATATTTTTATTAATGTAAATTAATAAGCTTACATTTATTATGGTAAGAAAAATAGTAAACAAATTAAATGTACTAATTAAATATTGCAAAACATATATCTGAGTATTTATTTAATAATATCTTTTTTTTTTAATCTTTTTTTTTTTTTGGGGGGGGGGGTTCTTAGTGTATTGTTCACGATACATAATAGATACATTTATAAAATAATATAATAAGTATAATAAATATATAAATAGTAATCAACTCAGTTGTAAATCCTTCAATAAGGAAGTTTGCTTTTTAATTTTACACACACACACATACACATATATAAATTTTCATTTTGGTAATTAAACTTTTTTTTTGTGATCATTAGTAATTAAATTGTTACATTCATTTATTTATTATTTACTCACATCTTTATATGCATTATAACTGGTAATGAATTTTGTAAGGAAACTCCAAAAAGATTAAATAATATTATAAATTAATAAGATATTTGTGGAGTATATAGGTTTAATACTATAGAGAAGTTTAAATATTTATTATCTATTTAAAAAGCATATTTAAATTTAATTAAAATCCAATCATAATTTAAATTATATTTTAATAATCTAAAAAATTTAGTTGCTTATATTTTATTCCACATTAATCTAAACATTGAGTCTCTATTTGTTTTTATATATTCATATATTATTACATTAGCTAGTCATAATATTGGATAAGCATTCTATATATGACTGCTACGTGTAGGCATGCAGGTTGTGTCAGGTACAAAGGTCCTTCATCATGGGGCACCAAGATGCCAAGATAATAAATAAAATTTATATATAAATAAAAAGTTTACATTTTCAAATCTTTTCTTTATTAAAAATATGTTGAGAATAAATATTTTTTATTTAAATATTAAGAGCAATACTTTTTTACTTAAACTTATTTGTGATAATTACCTGTACCTTGAATTTCTAGGCATGAGCTTGAAATATATTACATATATACTCTTATTATGCTAAACTGAATAGACAGACACCATTTTGTCATGATAATTAATTAAGCTTATATATAAATGTTTAGATTTCTGAATCACTTTATTCTTAGATACACATTTTGATTGTAAATATTTATTATTTAAATATAAAAGGAATATTTTTTTACTTAAATTTATTGTGACAATTGCTCATGTCGAAATATATTTCATATGTACTCTACTATTGCACAAAATAAAGCAGGCCAATGCCCTTTTGTCACTCTAATTAATGAAATTTATAGGTAAATGAAAATGTTTAGATTTCTTAATCATTTTTATTTAAATAACTTAATTTATATAAAAAGTAATATATCATTAGTAATTTATTTAAAAATAAAACTTATTTTAAAAATAGTGTTGCATAATTATAGTAATTTTGTGTATGATCAATTTCTCTTTATCAATAATATTTTACAGAGTTTAGGGTGTTGTACAGTTTGGAGTAGTGGTATGTGAGGTGTAGAATTGATGCTCTGTTGTGCCAAAGTTTTTTACTAATGTTATCCTTTTATTATTATTATATCACATTATCTTTTTGCATGTTTTACTAAATAGCTTTTCCTATTTTTAATAAGGTTATCTTTTTTTAGATGGTGTATTATCTGGTGTATTATCTTTTTACACATTTTACTAAACAGCTTTTTTTAAAATGTGTTCTTTAGCTAAAAGCTTGCAATTTTTCCATAATCCACACTACGGTCTAAATCTAAGAAAAACAGAATGAGTAAAAAACATAATTTTTAAAAATATATTATTGCATACTAAATTACTTAATTCTTAACAAATTTCATGAAAAATTAGTTTTTTTGAATGAAAACAATTAAAAGTATATTTACTATAATAAATAGTCTATTTATATATTTATAAACTGGAGGTTTACTCCCTTCTCTATATTAAAAGTATTTTTATTAATAGAAAACAGAAACAAGTTTTGTGTCAGGGAGATTCTGATTTAAAAATGAATGTATATGAATGGATTTTGAAAACAAAAAATGTTCTTTTTAATAAGGTGTTAATGGGATGTTTTATATCAGCTGTTACTTAAAACTGACCTAGTTTGGTGATCCTAATAAAATACAAACAATGTAAATAAGAAAATTTAAAATATTGGACTATATATATAATAAATTATAGCTTTTGATAGTGGAATAATACCAGATAAAAAATTAAATAGTAGTATTACTGCAAATATATTATTATTGAAGGAATATAATTTTGTTAATAGAAAATAGAAAACATGAATAAGTTTATGTATGAGAAATTTTCAATGGGGTTTAACAAACAACAGTTTTTAATGAATGACTGACCAGTTGGTTAAAGTTGATCTAAATATTGATTAAAAAAGAATAATAGAGATGAGCCAGGTGCAAAGTTCTTTTTTTTCTTAGCTATGAACGATGAAGCTATATTTTTAATAACCAGATAACTAACTTATATATTATATAATCACTTATATAATATCAGGGTCAGCCCAAGAAGAGGAAGGAAGCAATGCAATGTTTCTATTACTATTATTTTAATTTTACTTGTAAAACTGATTTATTTAAAAAGATTTTAATGGAAAGATTTTTAATCAAGATAACATGACAAGTCTAATTAATATATTTCATTTTAGCATGAGTTTATTCTCCATATTTATTTTATAAAAATAAATGAATAAAACTTGTTAAACGACTACATTTATATTTTCAAGTTTTTCCTGCAAAAGTGCTAGAAAACAAGATCTTTACAAATTTTATTTCATAGTGAGGGTGTGTGTGTACTAAAACTTACTTGCACAAAAGTGCTTCCTAGTCACATGGTGGGTCATTCACACGTTTCATTTCATTACATTTGGTAATCCAAACACCTGAATAAAACCTTTTACCCAAGGGAAATACTATTACATTTGGCAACCTTAAATGTGAGGTTTGATTTTTTATTTTATGTGACTACAATATATTATGGGCTGCTCTCTTCTAATGCAGACTTTTGATGGTTCTTATATTGAGTCCACACTCCATTTTATATAAAATTTTGATGGTGAATTAATTAAATTGTATTAGTAATTAAAACATTTGAAATTCATTTTTAAGATAATTTGGAAGACGATTAATTACGCCAGTAATGTAATAATGTATATTGTTTAACTATCACAATTTTGTCTTCTCTCTAGTTTAGATAGCAGTTTAGGACCATTTATCTATAACTAAATCATAGATTTTAATTTGAGTAATCATAGATCTACAAGTTATTTACATATAAATAGACAATATCTCATTCGCACACACATATAATAGACATAATATAAATCTGTTTCTCTTGTAGTCAGTGCATTGGGTGTGTGAAATGTTTAGAGAAGTAAATTCTAGATAGATTCCGAATGAAACATTAGGAAACTTTTTTTAAATGCTATATATAAATACTTTCATTCTTCATATATATAAGTTTATTTTTGAATATAAATATTAAATTATAACAAAATTTTATCAAAAATAAAACTAACAATAATAAATCAACTTTAAATCACAATCGTGTACTGCATTTAAAAAATGTATTTACTTATTTGATGAAAATGAAACAATATTTATATTTCATCACATATATATTTTTGCATTAATCATCTATTTACATTTATAAAATTTAAAATCTGAATCAAATATTTTTAAAATCATATTAAGAGATTTAAAATCGCATGCTAATGATATTATAACATTGTCAGCGAACCAACTTTTTTTAATATTGTGCAGTTATTTTTTTTTTTTTAAAAAGCACCGTACCTTATATATATTATCAACTCCTGCCATCTTTTGAGTAAAAATTAAACTAATTCTTTCGTCATCTATATTTAATTTAATGAAACTAAATGACGTTAACAAATAATAGATAACATATAATAAATTATATCCAGTAAAATATAAATTATGCATATAAATCAAAACTATTTAATAATTTCATATATATATTTCCATATTTAAATTAAAAAAATAGTAAGTATTAAAGATTCAATGAGATTCACTGATCTCAAAAGATTTTAAACATTCGCTTTTAAAAAATTTTTGTTGTTAAAACAAGCAGAATATACACGACCTTGTGATTATTTTTTATCGTCAAATTTTCCATCATTATATCTCCATTTAAATACATTGTTTTGCAAGCGATCTTTTATGATATTTCATATTATATCCTTAAATTTCACCAACTATATATATATATTAAAACAAACTAAAGGCAGTGCTTGCTATACAATTGCACACACATAAAAGATAACTTTGATGGTAACTCTAATAAACTTTTAATAATAATAAACATAATAATAAACTATCATAATTTTGTCAATAAACAATTATTTTAAGCAACAATTACAGACACAATTTTGATAATAATCTCAATATATATTTTTTCTGCTAAAGTTCTGAAATTTTACATATTTCTGGAAATTCCATTACTTTTGGAAATATTATGATGATTTTTTTTTTTAATTTAATATTCCTGAATTCTTTTGATCACAGATTATATAAATGTCATTTCTAAGTAACTCTACTATTTATTTAAAAGATATATATTAACCTACCAATATGTGCACAAACACACACCTGTACCTAGGATGTAAGGGATTGAAATGTAAGCATAAAGAATGGTGATCATATGACATTTAATGGTTTAATAGCAATCCTGACCAATAGGATTATAGTGACTGTAGTTATTAAAGAAGTAAAGACATCAAAATGTATGGATGCTGCCCTGAGTTCAAATCTATACAACTATACAAACTAATGAGCTTGAATTGAAAACATTATTGTGTTTTCATTTTGGACTCAAAGCTTTATAGTTAGCTAAAAAAGTAAAAGGTGACTGCTAGAGGGTTGCATTAGATCCTAACATCTATGTACAGTGCTCTCAGATCCAAGGTTCCTCACTGAGGAAATCCACAAGCTAGAAACTAGTTTGGGAATATTGGATGAGTAGGCTCAAACCTTCCTACATCCATTGATTACTCTGGCTTGCACTGAATGGTGCTACTGTGTGGAGAGTTTTGCCTATGTGTAAAACAGCTTGTGCAATCAAAAAGAATGGTAATCATGTTATATTTAGTGGCATATGGTGACTGTGGTTATTAAAGAACCAAGGATACCAAAAAATATGGATACCTGAACTGAGTTCAGATCTATATAACTATACAAGCTAATGGGCTTGAATTGAAAACATTATTGTGTTTTCATTTTGGATTCAAAATTTTATAATTAGCTAATAATATAAAAGGTGGCTGCTGAAGAATTGCATTAGATCTTAAATTCTAGGTGCAGTACTCTCGAGTCCAAGACTCCTCACTGATGAAAGCCACAAGCTTGAAACTAGTTTGAGAATATTGGATGAGTATGCACTGGATATGGATTTTATGCACAAACCTAACTGCATCCATTCATTACTCTGGCTTGCACTGACTGGCGCTACTGTATGGAGAGTTTTGCCTCTGTCATTTCTACTTTAATCAAAGCAGCTTATATTAAAACACATAAATACACAATGGTGTCAAATTCATAAATAAAAATCCTTAAGTGATTTCTTAAAGAGGTATAAGTATCAATCTTTAGATAAAGAAATTATTTTTTTAATTGATTCACTCTTTTTCTACAAATAATTGTGTCAAAAAAAAACTTGTGTATATAAAAATTAGAAAATCCAAATACAGAGAGAGTGGACAAGAATTTTAAGTTTTGAAAACTTTTCAATGCTCAGGCCTATTTTGTTGGAATTCAGACTCACCAGTCACTTTTGAAGAATCCTCAAATCTATGACACAAAATTTCAAAATTGGAACTGCACATAGAAAACAATTCTAAAGAAAAAAGAACAGACCAACTTATCATTTTTGCCTATATTTATTTATATATGCCAATCTTAAGCATTTTGAAATAAAAGAATAAAGATCTTAAATTGATCACATTTCTTTTTTTAAGGATATATTTTAATTATTGACATTTGTGATTCCAAGGTGCTTAAGATTAGTCTATATAAATGATGTAGATAAAAAGAATAAGATGGACCATTTTTATCTTTTCTTAGATTCTATCTTGTGCTTTGGATTGAAAGTTATTTCACATGCTCAATGAATCATAATTGAGTTGTTAATTTAATTAATATATAAGATATACTGCTAGGAAAATCTATCTATCTATCTATCTATCTATCTATCTATCTATCTATCTATCTATCTATCTATCTATCTATCTATCTATCTATCTATCTATCTATCTATCTATCTATCTATCTATCTATCTATCTATCTATCTATTTCTATCTATCTATCTGTCTATCTATCTTTTTATCTATCTATCTATCTATCTATCTATCTATCTATCTATCTATCTATCTATCTATCTATCTATCTATCTATCTATCTATCTATCTATCTATCTATCTATCTATCTATCTATCTATCTATCTATCTACCTACCTACCTACCTACCTACCTACCTACCTACCTACCTACCTCTATCTATCTATCTATCTATCTATCTATCTATCTATCTATCTATCTATCTATCTATCTATCTATCTATCTATCTATCTATCTATTTATCTATCTATCTACCTACCTACCTACCTACACAAATCTGCTTATGACAATAAGATTTATATATTTGTAAGTATGCATTAAAAAGGCAGACAATCTTAAATCATAATGAAGTTACAGTATTTGTGTTTACTTTCAGGCTGCAGTTTTTCAAATCTGAAGTGTTCTTTCTTTCACCCAAAGCTACTTATTTGACATATTGTACCGGATTAAAAAATAAACTCAATATAAATAATTATGAAAGAAATTTTTTCATATATAAATATTAGATTTAAAAATACTTTTTAAAATGGTTTACATTTTGAATCTGTAAAATTTTCCACTTCAAGGAATGATCAAATATATTTATATTTGAGAACACCAATTTTAGCAATCTAAATAAATTTCAAGATGAATATATAGTCAGATATAAATAAATAAAAATCCCTGACATATATTTATAAAACTGTAAAAAAAAAAATGAATTTTTTTGCTCAGTTAACAAACTAATTTTACTATACTTTTCCATTTTTTTGATGTAACATAAACATTTTTCAGCTTTCTATTATATTTCTCATTATAATAAATTATTTATAATTTAGAGTTAGATTATATTCTGTGACTGTATTTATAGTAATCAGCTAACCTTGTAAGGACTGATTCCTCCTTCTATTGCTGTGATGAAAGGGATGGAATGACCTACCTCTTAACCCTCCTATCTGAAATGTAGACCCATCGCAGACAATGCTTGTAACAGAAGCTCTAACTATTGCCTGTATACACAATTATGTACATTGCTCTTTAAATAAGTAAACAATACTCACTATGAAGTGTGTATGTGCTTGCCTGTCTAAATATTTAAAATTATAACACAGTAATCATGCACATACCTGATTAAATTATGCTAAATAATATCAAGTACATTCCCACTAACTGCTAGAAGTTTATGAAGCACATCAAAAATCTCTATTTACAATTGGCAAGGAAACACAAAATTGTCAGTAAAGAAGGTATTCATATATTAATCAATTAAAAATTATTCACATAACAAAATTTCTAATAATTGATATATATATATATTTATTTTGAATTAATTCATAGATTTGTAATTTGATAAAGAATAGAAATAAAAAGATTATGTCCATGTAAACAGATATAATTTTGCCTTTTGACTTTGTTCAGGAAACCATCAATTAGTAATAGATAATCTTGAGTTAAATAAGTTTTTTCTATTAACTTATATAATAGTCCTTTTGTTTTGGATTTTAGTGAAGTAAAAGATTTATTTTACTTCAAGGCAAGTTGTTTAAGAATTTAACTCCAGAACTACTTTTATAAGTATAAGAATGCAGAAGGATAACATCTTCCTTAACATCTGTAAATAATAAATAATCTTCTCCAGAGAATTTTATATGTTGAATTAAATATTTTCATGAATTTTTGATTTGATAAAGAATAAAAATAAAGAGATTATATCCATACAAAGAAAGATAACTTTTTGTTTTGATATTGCCAGGAAATCATCTGTTAACCTATATAATAAGTTTTTGTTTTTTTTGTTTTGGGTTTTAATGAAATGAAAGGGATACTCTTTTACTTCAACCCCAAATTGTTATAAGGATTGTAATCCAGAAACTATTTTTATAGGAATGATATATATATTGAAGCAGATGATCTGATGCTCAGATCCTGCTTCACAGTGCACATCCAATCTCCTACCACCTAACCATGTTTAAACCCATCCTTATGCACGTGTACATATTTATTAATATATATATTTTTGCTTTATTATTTTAACATAAATAATGTAGATATTTATATATCTTAACCTAAAACCATTTAATAAATAAATAATTAAGATTATTTTCATGTGTATGCATGTGTAATGGATAAATATATATATTTTCAGTGTAGGAGATTGCTTAGAAATCATAAAAAATTATATTATATATATTATGTATTTAAAGGTCATATATGAAACTTATTGTTTTTTTATATTTAATTTAGCAGTCAGAAATGATGCAATTCTTTTAAAAAGTTTCTCGAAAACAATTACCCGGAAAAACCCATTAGTTAAAAGTAAAAGATTACAATTTTGTAATAGTAAAATAAATCCATTAGTGGAAATTTTGTCCACACCAACTTGTTTTAAAATCATAAGACTTATTTTAAAACAATTGTTCAAAAAACTGATAACAGAATTGCATTGTTTCAAAAGTCTTACAAGACAAAAGAGATCCAGTCAGTCAATTTTAGCTTGGCTAAAGTGCACAAATTGCCTCAGGTCCAGCAGTAGTTGCTATGCTATGTCACCAAAAAAAGTATAAATACTGCTGGATTTGAATCCAAGAGGGAGGAAACAACCATAATTTCATGATGCTAAACCAAATCCACGTCAGTCTGAAATTTTATCCAATGTGCCATGAGTAGGGGAAATTTCACCTAACCATCCATTCCAATATGCTTTTTCCCATAACAAAGCTCCGGATCCCGTACTTACGAACTCTAAAATATCTGCCGATTAAGTAAATAAATGCTACCTGTCATGTCGTAATCAAACCCTAGATCTAGTGCACTAATGCTGATGAACATTACTCATATCAAGGACTGCTACTCTGTATATCAAGGTAAAAGAACTCTAGCCACTCTTGATTATCAAATTCAGCCTTCTTTATAATAACTATAATCCTGACGCTCTATTCTGATATTATGTTTAAATGTTTTTATATTATGTAACTCTCTGTAATATAACTCTATACAACGTATTCTATCATTAAGCCTCTACTTAACATGTTTTCCTTTTATTTCCATGCGGCAAATAACTCTAGTTCATTATGTTTTATGTATTATAATGTTTTTAAAATGCCAATAATATTTTCAAAATCACTAACATATATTTTATTTCTATTTTTTCTACCCATTATTTATGGGGTAATTAAGAATATAGATTAATTAAAAATAAGTTTTATTCAACTTATGCAGGTGTTCGTGATTTTGGAAAAACAAAGTCATTAAGTTATAAAAATTGCTATAGAAAACAGTTCAACATCTGTTTTCATAAAAATTTTCTTTTCCTTTCTAAATAATAATAATGCGCTGTTCTTAACTTAATGTACTTTATATATATAAAATCTATATTTTATCCCAACTATTAGCACCACCCCATTTATTTATGTATCAACTTAAATACTTTCATAATAGCATTTATTTACCAAGATGGGTATTCATTAAACATGTGGGGAGTTATGAATAACTTAAAGTAAAAGGGAGGGGAAAGCTTTACGTCTTAAAATTCTATATTTAGTTAAATTTATCATCCATGCCTGTTTAGTGATTAGATCATACCATTACGCAGGGTATTCTATAATTTATGGGTATTAAATATTTAAGATAGTCTTTAAAGCTATACATTTTGTTATCCCCAAGCATTGTGTGCATATAGGTCACTTAATACTATATATATATTCGTGCTTCTCTTTTATATGGAGGTATCGCAAAGTCGAGCCCCATCATCATTCTCAATGTCTAAGAACCAGGCTTAAACCCACCTGGGGACACCTTTGGTCGCTAATGCGTGCTTTATATGGGGATTGCTCTGGAAAAACCAGCCCAATAAATGCATCGCCAGCTGCTCTTCATTTATAAACCGATCCTGCCAATGTTTGCAGAGTAAATCGGTAGTTCTCGTCCAATCAATTTTATGAAGCACACACCAGGATCCATAATTAGACCACATAAACCTGCCGCCATGCACATACCTCCTTTCATTATATTTTTAATAAACCCATGAACATTAAGCCATAATGTTGTGATCTTGCTAAACAGACATCTATGTCCATTATTTAAGATGCGCGTCATTGCAACGAACTTATTATTATTAATATAAGTATTCATTAGCCATCCCACAGGTCTGCCACTTTTTTAACCAAATTAATAATTATATTCTGTACAAATGTAATATTTCTTTATTAAACAATTATTCTCTTTCAAATCGGTTAAATGCTATTTTCGTTTTCTTTGGGGGTGGAATGTGCGTTAAATAAATTTATAATTACAACTTTAAATTATCGTAATAGATTTCTAACTATAAGATCTTTCCATTGACTCATAAATCGAAAGATTTCACAAGTACTAATGGGTAATAGGAATCGTGGACTTAATCAGTGAAGTATTGAGTAGCTTCACGCTCTCAGTTCTAATCACTTCAGCTTTACCTATTTATATAGAAAGTAGGTTGAAGTAAAGAAGGGTTCTCCCTAGGTTCTCCTCTTTTCTTCCAAGGGGTAAGCTTGTGGCTAAGACCTGTAAAGGTCCCTACCTACATATTTTCAAGCGTACATGCTTAAAGGTTTATTGCCTTAGTAAATATTACTTATGTAATCAATATGCATTAAATAAATTTATAAATGAAAAATCCATATTTAGAAACAAAGCAGAGCTTTGCATAAATTTCTGAAAATTAATTGCTTACCTTTAAGTTTATGATCATTTTTCTTCAATTTATAAATCAGACATATTGAGAAATTAGATTAACATCATGGCTTTTAGCATATCATTAAAAGTATTGTTAAAAGAAGTAGTAGTTGTACTTACGTATTAGACCTGCTGCCTGTGTTTGTACTGGCAGAGGGTAATACCTATTTCCAATATGGCAGGTGGTAGGGTATTTTCAGGAGTAGATGCCATATCTTTCTACAATGTAGGGGGCAGAGTGTTAGGAACAGCAGAATGCTGTATCAAAAAGTCATAACTACAACATTCTGCCATCGCAAGCATCCTTTCCTCCCACACTGGAGAGAGGTACTGCATTATTTTATTATAAACATAGACATCAGGTTCAATATGAAAGAACCATATTGGCAGAATATGCTACTGATCAGGATGATAAACTCCTAATCTGGTCCGGATATTTATAGAACAAAGATGGACATACTTTTGAAATGTAAATATATTAATTGAATGCCAATTATCCTTTTAATGCAACCTTCAAAATTTACACAATTGAATGTATAGCAAAGAATGCCATATATTGAGTTTACTTATATTATTCTCCATATTGAAAGTATTTTGAAGAAAACCAAGAGAAATTACATATATTTACAGTACCATATTTGAAATGCAGACATTCTTCATATACCTGGTGCTTAATTATAAATATAGGGGATTTGAACACAGACTTTGAAGAACCCTTAAACTATCCCCATTGTCTCATACCACCGATACACATGACCACACATATGTAGAAAAGATAAATAATTACCAATATACATATTTTGTGCTAAACCAGCACTCATCAGTTGGTCTAGATCATCATCTCCATGGGTTTGGCAATAATATTGGCATCAGCATGGGATTTGGGCTTTCCATCATCACATTTTCAATAGTATGGATAGCTGAAGAGTTGAAGGTTGGAGTAGATTGAAGCATGTCCATTAAAGTATGAAGATTTGTTATCTTAATATAAACTGAGCACTGATGATATATATGTGTGGGAGATGATGATCCGGATCAACTGATGAGTTCTGGTTCAGCACGAAATACATATATTGGTGATTATTTATCTTTTCTACATGGGTGTGGCATGTGTATCGGTGGTACGAGATAGTGTGAATAGTTGAAGGGTGCTTGAAAGTCTGTGTTCAAATCCTCTATATTTATATTTACTGTACATATCTCCTCATTTTTGACTTTTTTAATCTTAATGAACTGATTTTTAAATAAACAAATAATATATATAACATTTATACAATTTCCTAAATATATATTAATTAACTAATAAAAATCAGTAGTACTATCTAAAATTAGATATAGAAAATTATTTACTTCGGAAAATTTAATGTTAGTTACTTAATGTGTCACTAGATGGCGGGAAAAGTTAGTATTATATCGTAGTTGAATTAATCAATTAATGGTCCAAAGTTTTAGACACAGAGGCTCCAAACTTTATTAAATATAATGAGAAATCTAATCTTACATAATTCTAGTTTAACATTATTCATTTGATATTAAGCCAAGCTTAAACTTTACTATATTAATTACAAATCCCATTAAAATAGAAATCATATTAAAGTAATAAGTCTGCAGATGTGTGTCTCTTTGCAAAGTTCTGTAATAAAACGCAGTATAAAAATAAATAAATAATTCTTCGTATACCATATATATGCGCACAAATATATTATTGCTTTACATTACTTTTATTAATCAAGTAGGTATATAGCTTAATTATACATTTTTTGCAAAAAGACATCAGAAAACCTCTAATGATTCCCTAGATGCATTTCGGTTGAACTACTTTTCTTAGCTGGCTCAGATGGTCAAATCCTTTCAACATCTCCATTATTTTTTTATTATTTATTCACTACACATTTTTCGACAATTTAATCTGCAAGTATTCAATTTTGTACAAATTAAAAACCTAAATAATAATATCAAAGTTATTGATAACGTTTTATCATGCTAGAGATTATTATTGTATTATTAGTACAGATGTTGACTTTAAACAAAGTTAAAAATCAATATATCTATTATATTATAAATCTCACATCATACCTGCTATTTCGTCAGAACCAATTTATGATGTCGTTACTTACTTATTTGACTGAGTAGTATTTAGATGAATATTTGGGGTATATATATATAAACAAAAAACTCTGGAATAAACTCTACAGTATTGAATATATCAATATATAAAAATAAATATATATATATTTAATAACATAGATGAGAGAAAAAGTTAAAACAATATCATGTGTAAATAAATTATATTACTCTTTAATTGAGGATAAAGTCTATGGCTGGACTAATAATAATGTAATAAATTCTAGCTTAGTAAATAGTCATTAATAATTTTGACATACTTATTTAAAAAATTGTACAAAAGTTATACATCTATAGACTGAATTAAACGAAATAGCTTAATTATTTATGTGTAGGTAATTTTTTAATTATTAAATATATATATATACTATAAGTGCCTTGAAATTCATAGTTTATTTAACTATGCAATAAATTGTTGATATTTATACTGAAATATTTATTATATATATTATCAAATCTTATCTCTTTATTTATTGGTTTAGGAAACTAATATGTTCATTTTGGATAGTATTTTGTTGTTGTTGTTGTTTTACAATAATTGATTCATAAACTTAAAATTCATATGACATAACAGAAATTTAATTTACATAAAATACAATTTTAAATTCCAATAAAAAAAACTCCCATAACTATTATAAAGCACCACGATAAGTCCCCCCCTTTCCTTTCTAGGATTTTAATCTTGCAATTACTATCTAATATAATAGTTAATTCCAAGTATAATATTCATATTTAAATTAGATTATTTAATAAGATTATTTGACTATTAAACATAGCTAGCAGAAATTGGATAATAATTATCAAATGTTAATTTTAAAATATCCTCCTTGTTAATTGGATAGAAATTGAATTTATCAAATGAATTAGTATTACCTACTTAGATTCAAGCTAGTTTCTATTATCTTTAATTATGTTTAAGAGCATATACTTTTTATACAAAAATATTAAAGATCTTTAACTTGAAACAATAAAACACTTTCTAACAAAAAAAATAAAGCAATTCATCTGATTTTAAAGTTCTTAGACAATAAGTCTCACTTTATCCATTTGTATGACAAGTATAGATAATATATAATAAAAATATTAGTCTAATTGTAATTGTCCACACACATATAAATAATATAAAACTGTCAGATAATGAAAATTATTCTACATGAATAAAGCGTGATAAACAGAGCAACCAAAATGCAAAAAAACGTTAATTATAAACAACAATTTGCCAAGCACTTTTGGTACTGTATACCAGAATCATGGCGACATATTGGAACTGAATGGTTAATATTCCAGTGCATGCTCAGTGGAACACTAGTGTTTGGTTTATTGCAAAGTCTAAAAACATTATCAATCAGTTTCCACTGAGCATGCACTGGAATATTTTCAGTTCCAATATGTTGCCATGATTCTGGTATACAGTACCGAAAGCACTTGGAAAATTGTTGTTTATAATTAATATTTTTTGAATTTTGGCTGCTCTGTTTATCACGCTTTATTGATGTAGAATAATATATATATAATTTTAATACAACATGTTTATTAATCAATTATTAACAACATCTCAAATAATTTTGTCTTAAATATAATGCTTTACTATGATATTTATAAAAGCTAATATAGAAAAAATGCAAGTTCTATATAGACAGAGAAGACAATTCTGATGATTTATTTACAATAGTATTAATATAGAGATTTGTAATTTATCAGTTATGATACAGATTTTAAAATTAATATTATAAAGCTTTACTGTGAAAGAAAAATGACAAATTAATGCAAAGACCTAAATTCCAACATATCAGTTCTACAAGAACTAATACAAACAATATTATAATAATTGCAAAAAAAGGCCCATGGCTTATTGCTTAGGAATTGATAAGAAATTCAAGAACCAGATCAGCAAGCATCAGATATGATCCCGGGAACCCCAAGTTGGACACCTACCTACTATGCCAAACTGCAATTGGCATAATAATTACAGTAAATTTAAAACATTCTATGGATGCCACTTTTAAAACGTATAAATTTAACACATCTGCTGCACACTGTAACTTAGATTTACATTTATCTCATAATACCTGCTAATATTAATAAATATTTTAAGCAAAGGTAATGTAAATCAAGAATTATGATTAGCTGCTTCAAGCATTGTTTCTAACATACAAGAGTTATTTTTAAGAAAACAATCACAATAATCTTATTAAAATCTACATTTTAATACTTTTTTTTAGAAAACAACAACTTATATTTGAACAAAATAAACCTTGAAAAAAAATCAATATTTTATTGGATCATATTTCATTTTAATTTTAATCTAATTTTATAATATTTATGACTTCATCTGGCTGAAAAAATATGCTTCTCCTAAACTACAAGAAGGCTACAAAGCAGTAATGCTTTCCCAGGAGCAACATAAGTCCCTGCTTATGTGTATTAGCTTTTAAAATCTACTTTTTGAAGTGATTATATATTAAAGGCTGATAATAAGACTTAACATTGTAAAAATTCTATCAAATTTAATTATTTTGAAAAAAAAAATCACTTCTGAATTGCCATAAATTCCTTTGTCCTGTAGCAATGAGGTCATTTCCCAAAATCCCATGGTATAGAATCATTTGCCCTTTTTATAACCTTTTTCAACTCATGTCCTAAGACATTACAAGATATCTGGAATGCTTTGGTAAAATCTGGGAATTCTCTTCTCATAAACTATATTAATTACTTCTATTTGATCAAATTTTTTCTCATCGTAAGAGAATAAGCTTAAGTTTGCCCTCTTTTTCATTAAAATATGCGTATTTATTTCATCCAGTTTTGAACCTTTTGTAGTTAAGCAAGAATAGAACATGTAATTTGAAGAGGAATTTTGGCCATGCTGAAATTTTTATAATTTTTATATTTCCAAGGAGACTTGTCCAATGGTCATTGCTAATTAAAGGATTTGATTTCTTGGATAGTACTTAATATTTTTATGTATTTGGACAATGAATTATTTACTATACATATTAAATTAACCTATTCATTCAGTATACTGAATGTTTTTTATAGTGAATAGAGGGATTTGAACTTAGGATTTTGAATCTATATTCATCCTCCACTTCATCTCAAAGAGCCAAAACAAATGACCACACACATGCAAAAAAGATAAATGATCTTCAATATTCATATTTTCATGTAGAAACAGCACCCTTCAGTTAAGCCAGATCATAATCTCTCACACATATATACAATCATTACTCAGCTTATATTAAGTGTAAAGGTATATAAATATGCCATTACATTAATTTAAAATAAAAACTTTAAGTTTTGCAAATAAAAATAAATTTATTAATAACTAAACGCTAAAAAAATTAAAGAGTTGTTCAATATATATATATTCGCACAGATACAAAACTTTAAAAATTATTTCTTTTTTTAAATTAAAAGGTATTTGAATGTACTTTTTTAGAAAAAAGTATAAGAAAAAGATAAAATATTTTTGTAAATGGAAATGATTGTTTTATAAATTAATTGAAAAGCAAATTAGTCCTTGGGGCTCTTATAGAAAAAAGATCAGTTGAAAGATATAGATAAGAGAACAAAAGAATTAGCTTGACCAATGGAAGCACCAAGTCTCAGCACGGACCAAAAAAGAGACTAGGATTAGTGATGTCTTGTTCATTGAATCCAGAGGATCATTATAAAAGGAAACAATTCAAATTAAAACAGTTCCTGAGTTCCAACTTGATTTTGTGAGAGGCATGATAAGACACAATTGTCACCCTCTCTCATTTATTTAAAAATGAAATGACTGAAATACCAGGAATGAACCAGCTAAGGCCTCCTCCAGAACAACAGATCGGACTTCAAATAGAGACATCGCAGGAATTGGCACCAGGAACCCAGACTCTTCTACTGTAAGATATAAATGGAAAAATTTTTACTACAAATGATTAAGAACTTTAAAGATTTGATCAGCTAATTTAAATTTTAAAAAGGAACTTTTATCTGACTTATGTTTCAAATTAATTATAAATGTTTAATTTTTACATATCTGTTTGCTAAAAAAAATCATTTCCATTTTTTTATTATATTTTTATTTGTATTAATATTTACTGTTTAAGTTTTAAACGCATTAAATTTAAGTTGGATATAGATGCTTGCATGGATTCATTATCAGTTAATTATGTTTTTGTTTTCATATTTGATTAAAATATATAGACATTCGATAAATAATGATACCTTACGGTAAGTATCTAAAATGTATTTATTCGGATGTCTTTTAAGTTATTGGTGTCAATGCAGCATCTTATGATGAATGCCATTGGGTTTCTTGTGAATTTCCCTCTGCAATTCCATCAATGACTTTATATTTTGATCATTTATGTTTATTTTGAAATGTTTTTGACCATGTAATCTATGTAGCCAATCTATACTCAACATTATAAAACAAACTTTTATAAATCCATCTGTGCGAAATTATATAAATGTTAAATTTAAGTTGGGCATGAATGGCTATATAGATTTGTAAAGTTATATTAATTAATTAGGGGAGGGTAATCTTAGATATTTGTTTCATAGTTAAATTGGGTCAATGGATTGGATATATTGGTGTAATTAGTAGATGTAGTATGAGGTTCGCTACATGCAGAATCACTGTATATGCTGCACATCCCCATTTGCCTATGGAAGGAATAGTAAGACAAAAATGCAGTCCCTTCCTATGGAGCTTTCTTTTTTATTGTTCTTCTTGCCCGACAGATGTCACATTCCTGTTCTGGGCGAGAAACAATTTCTTCTCTTAACCATACTGTTCAGATGTACATTCCTGACAGTATGATATTTGTGCTGTTGTATTTATACTGCATTGAATACAACGATATATCAGATGGATCGATGTTGGTTTGGCTGCGAACTTTTGGCCTAAGGTTAAATAAGGAATAGAACATTTTCTTTACCAAATGCAATCTAAGTAGTTTATTCAAACTCGACAATCTTAAAATAAATATAAAATTCATCTGTGTGGATGATTTAAAATCTTAAAATAATAATTTAAATTAAAAGAAGACTAAAATCTAAAATAATAAATGTTATTCCTCAAATTTTAAAATGATTATATATGTGCGTAAATAAATGTTGTTTGTGTGTTAATTATTGGCAGTGGCTTTTATTTTTTTATATTTAAAATACAAATTAAATAAGTTATGTGTTATTATCTCTGCATCTCCACTGAGCTAGTGACTTGGGCTAATGGTCTAAATAATAAATAAAAGTCGGATCTTTGTCAGCGCGTATCTACCTACTCTATAATTTTTCTAGGTTCAATTGACCTAGATGGCGCCCTTGTAGTGAAGATATGGTAAGACTGCTAAAATCCACTAACTTTCTCCTTCTTTTGGACCATTATATAAGATAGCAATACTTTAAACTTTAATGGACAGGTTTCAATCTTTTCACCCTTCCAACAATTCAACCATCCATTTCATGGAAAAACCAATGATGGAACATTCAAACCCCTGGAGAATTTGATATTGTAGTCATACCCATGTAGACATTATGTCAATCTAACCCATATATTATCAGACCATTATACATTCATTTATATTAATAGAAGAGGGATGGTCTGGACTTTATACTATGATGTAACCTATTTCCAAGTCAGTATTTAATTAAGTTATTCATAAGCCAAGCACTGACTCTATATATGTGTTGGAGATTAAGATATGACCAAACTGATGAGTTCTGGTTCTGCATGGAATACATATATTGGGATCATTTATCATTTTTTGTTTGAAATTGAGTGAAGGATGAACATAGACCGAATATCGTAAATTTAAATTTCTCTATTTGTATATATTTAAATATTTTCTTTGTGTATGACCTTAATTTCTATTAAAATCGCACTATGAAATTAAAATAAATTATTATTTATTTCTTTGAAAAACACATCAATTCCAACTTTCATTATTGGCAGTTAGAATACAATATACTTTAGAATTTTGGTTTTAAAAATACACAACCAAGATTAGTGCATAATCAATAGAGTGAATAATCTCATTTACTGTACTTATACCTAAAAGCATTTTTTTAAGAATGTATAAGAATTGTATTTAATATTTTTAATGATTTTTTTTTTCTAAATATGAAGTAGTATTAGATTTGAGTGATTAAACATCGATTAGAAAACAAACACAAACCCACTGTGATGCATGTTAAGTGACTAATCATTTCTGATTAAGTTTCCATATTTTCCTCACAAGATGTCATTATTACAATGATACATAAATACTTGGCTACCTTTCCCGTGAATTTTGTATTATAACAATTTTAATTTATAAGATGAATATTATATATACATTTATATATCATCATCATCATCATCAACCATTATCAATCCACTGCAGGATGAAGGTCTCTCCAAGTTTAATCCATCTTCTCTAATCTTTAGCTTCTCTTCTCCACAACACCCCTGCACATTTTCTTATTTCATCCATCCATCTCACATGTGGTCTCTTTCTGGGTCTTTTACAATCTCTTGGAATCCAGTTTAAAATTTCAATTGTCCATCTATTATCATCTCTTCTAGCAATATGTCCAGCCCAACTCCATTTCAATCTTTTAATTTTTTCAATAAGGTCAGTAACACCTATTTGTTGTCTTACCCATACATTGCGTTTTCGATCTCTTCTTGTTACTCCCAACATACATCTCTCCATACTCCTTTGAGTGGTCTGAAATCTCTGTATTGCTCTTCTATTAAGTGTCCAAGTCTCAGATCCATAAGTAAGAACTGGTAAAACCCATTTGTTAAAAACCATCCTTTTCAAACACATAGGCATATTTCCTTTTAGTATCAAGTTATTTCTACCAAAAGCACTCCAACCAAGTTTAATTCTAAGATTAATTTCCTCCATTATGTTTCCATCTGTATTAATAATCTGACCAAGGTATTTGTAACTGTTAACTTCTTCTAATTCTTCATAATCAACCTTTATTTTTATATTTTGAGCAAATCAATCGATTAAACATTACTTTAGTCTTTTTAACATTTATCTTTAGTCCTACTTTTCTACTTTCATCTGCTAACTCCTGCAACATTTCCTGCAGCTCTGAAGCATTATTTGCAAAAACAACTACATCATCTGCAAAATCTAAATGACTTAAATACTCTCCATTTACTTTCACTCCTTTAGTTTCCCATTTTAATCCACAAAATACTTCTTGCAGCACTGCTGTAAAGAGTTTTGGAGATATGGAGTCACCTTGTCTTACACCTTTCTCAATGTTGATTTTTCCAGTATCATTATGTAATCTAATTGTTGCTGTTGCACTTTTATAAATATTCTTTAAAATATGACAATATCCTGGATCTATACCTTGATGATCCAATGCTTTAATCACTGAAGAAATGTGTATAGAATCGAATGCCTTTTCATAATCTACAAATCCAAAACATAATGACAACTCATATTCGTTTGTCCTTTCTATGACTTCTCTCAATACCTGGATATGATCTATTGTACTAAAACCACTTTTAAATCCAGCTTGTTCTCTTGGTTGGTGGAAATCCAAAGTTCTCTGTAGACGAGTTGTAATTATCTTGGTAAAAATTTTATATAAAACTGATAAAAGGCTGATAGGTTTGTAATTTCTAATATCTTCTTTATCACCTTTTTTAAACATTAATATTATTACTGCATTCTTCCAATCTTCCGGTACATCTTTATCATTTAGACATTTGGTATATAACTTTGCTAAAATTGTTTCTATTTCTTCACCTGCTTCTTTTAATATATCAATTATAATTCCATCATTTCCTGGAGCCTTTCCTTTCTTCATACACTTAATTGCATGTCTCACTTCTTCATTTAAAATTCTGGGCAATTCGGAAGATGTAATAGATATAGGAGGTACTTGTTCTTTATTACTATATAATTCTTGATAAAAATCTTCTACCAATTTTATGATGTCATCTCTCTTTTTAGTAATAATTCCATCTTTTTTTCTTATTGCAGATATAAATTTCCTACCAATACCAAAATGTTGTTTAACATTTTTGAGACTTTTATTTTCTTCTACAGCTTTCCTTGCTATTTCACAGTTATACTTTCTTATATCATTTTCAACTCTTTTCCGTACCATTTTACAAAATTCAAGATATTCAATTCTTTTTAATACATCATTTTTGTATATCTTCATATTCCTTCTTTTTTTCATAAATTCTCTAGTCTCAGTAGAAATTTTATTAGTCAATTGCTGCTTTTTTCTACTAGCTATGTTTGTTGCAGTTTTTAAAAGTGTATCAGTTATTTTCGTATTAATTTCATTCAAATCTGTATCATGTTCAAAATCTCCTAACACTCGAAACCTATTTGTAAGTTCTAATTTAAATTCATTAGAATGTTTCTGAAGATTAGGAATATCAACTGTAAATATTGTTTTTCTTAATAATTTTTGTCTTTCTAGTTTTACATTAACACGTAACTTACACCTTACTAATCGATGATCACTTCCTGTGTTAAATTTATTAAGAACATTACAATCTTGAAATATGTATTTTCTGTTAGTCAAAATATAATCCAATTCTGCTGTACCTTCATTTGGATGCTTCCATGTCCATTTCCTTTTAACATTTTTCTCAAAAAATGAATTCATAATATAAAGTTTTTCTTTTTCTGCAAACTCCACAAGTCTATGTCCTCTCTCATTTCTATTACCATAACCAAAATTACCTACGGCAATTTCATCTTTCATTTGTCTACCAATTCTAGCATTAAAGTCTCCCATAACAATTTTAAAATGTTGTTTACTCTGATCAAAAGCCTTTTGTACATCCATATAAAAATTTTCTACTACTTCATCACTATGAGAACTTGTTGGGGCATAAACCTGAATTATATGCATTTGGTATCTGCTATTAAGTTGTATAACTAATCTTGCCACTCTGTCCGATACACCATCAATCTCCACAATATTGTTCTTCCACTTTTTATTTATAATGAATCCTACTCCACTTGTATTTCTAATATGTGTGCCTTTATAATAGAGTATATGTCCACTTTTTAAATCAATTGTTTCTTCTCCTTTTCTTCTAACTTCACAAAGTCCAATAATGTCCCATTTAATATAAGACAGTTCTTCTTCTAATTCTTGCAATATTCCTTCACTTGAAAGTGATCTGCAGTTGTAAGTACCTAAATAAAAAGTCATCATCAAATGGCAGCCTGGGTCCACAATCAGGGGATTCTTAGCACCCCCCGCCTTCGGCCACCAACCGCTGCCTTGGTTGGTGACTTTACGGCCTCCTGGGAATAAGGGCCATGCTTAATTTTTGTCTGTCATAATTGTATATATGTATTGGAAAAATATTTATCATTTACACAAACATTCATTCTGCCTTATCAGGCACTGAGAAGAAAGACCATGGTGTTTCTTGATCTTAAACTCAGAGGTAAAAAGCCAATAAACTCACCACACTGGCTAATGCGTGTGGGTGAGCAGCCCATCCATGTTTGTATACTATATGAATAATCACATAGTAATAACAGCTGCAACGACAAGAACGTATGGAGTGGACATTAGGAATTTGCCCTGCTCGGTTCCTTTAAGGCCTCCAAGAGGAATCAAAGGTTCTCCTTTCAGTTAATAGCAAACTCCTTTCTGCAGCCACATTTATATATATGTGAGAAAAATTGGCATCACTCCCCCTAATTTCTCCCCCTAATTTTTTTTTTTTAACAATGTTACTTTGTGAATAAAAAATGGAATCTGAATCTTAATGGCGTGAAGAAGGGGCAACTTTTTCTCCATATGCCACAAAGTTGTTATATAAATTGAAATTCACACTTCTTCAAACAAGGAGAATGGAATTTAAATTAATAATAATCTTAAATTATTCATAAACAAACATGTTTAATTTACTTATAAAAGAAAAGACTAATATATTTGCAATCTCTTAAACATGAATAGGTAAGAAATAGACCCAGTGCATATCACCAACTGAAAATTCAAATATAAAACATCCATCACTTCCCATATTTACTCATAAGTTAGCATTGTTGAAAAAAACAATGTTGGAGGAGTGATGGACATTTTATATTTGGATTTTAAAGCTAGTGATAAGCACCTAGATCTTAGGATCTAATGCAACCCTCCAGCACCCACCTTTTATCTCTATTCACTGATGAAGGCCACAAGCCAGAAACTAGTCTGGGGATATTGGATGAGTAGGCATTAGATAGGGATTTTATGCACAAGCCTTCTGGCATTCATTGATTACTCTGGTTGGCACATGGTGGCAATACTGTATGGAGAGTTTTGCTTTGTTTATAAACAATTGTGTGCTAGTATAAGATAGTGATCATGTGATGCTTAATGGTTTAACACCAATCCTGCCTAATAGGATAGTGGTGGCTATGGTTGTTAAAGAGCCAAAGACACCAAAATGTATGGGTGCTGAACTGAGTTCAGACCCATATGACTATATAAGCTATTGAGCTTAGATGAAAATATTTTTGTGTTTTCAATTTCATTCTCATAGTTTTGTAGTTAAGTAGAGATAAAAGGTGGGTGCTGGAGGGTTGCATTAGATCCTAAGATCTAGGTGCAGTGCTCTCAGATCCAAAGCTCCTCACTGATGATGGCCACAAGCCAGAAACTAGTCTGGGGATATTGGATGAGTAGGCATTAGATAGGGATTTTATGCACAAGCCTTCTGGAATTCATTGATTACTCTGGTTGGCACAGGGTGGCAATACTGTATGGAGAGTTTTGCTTTGTTTAATAACAATTATGTGCTAGTATAAGATAGTAATCATGTGATGCTTAATGGTTTAAGATGAACATACACGCTACCCCTCACCATTAGTTTTAGGTTTCTATTTTTTCTTTCTGTATAACAATTTTTCATGTTTTACTGACTTTTATTATCATTTATATTGATTAATATCGTCATCATCATCATCATTATTATTATTATTAGAAAACATTGACTCCGTCATGTGAAATTATATTTTCCCTTAGACAAAATATATAAAAATGCATTAAAACAGGATTCAGTAATAATATATACTTTTTCTATTTTGACTATAATGTTTGCCTTTGAAAAGAATATTCTGCACCAGAAATTCGTATTTTCTTTTTATTTTCTCCATGTAAAAAGCAGTTATAAAGTTCCATATACCTGAAAACACAATTAAGTATTTATGGTACTTTATAATGGCAAACTGGCCCTTGAAGTGACCAACCTAACAACAATTCAAAAACATTATATCAAATGCCAAAATAATGAAAAATAAAGGAGGATTTACGATATATACAACTTGACAAACCACATAACTAATGAAGGTACTCACATGGCATGTTCATTATGATTTTTCAGGTAAAATTTAAATCATATATATATGCTTGTATCTGCACTACACCAATCTTGATTATTTTTCAATAAAATACATTTAATCTTAATACCTGTACTTATTCACAGGTGATTCTTTAGCTAAATGATGATAAAGATCATGGGAAGAGTGCATTACAATTGCTTGGGAAACAGCATTTTTATTTGTAAACTACAAGATTAATAATTTGTAAAAAAACCACATGCAAAAAGTTTTCAAGTTTTATTGGTTTTTATTAATGCATCCTTCATTTCAACTTCAACGTCATTTATCAGTTCAGAAAATGAGATCACCCTTTTTCTCACTATTCATGTATTTCATAAAAAAATCTTCATGTCCATGTTGACAATTCAATACTTCTCTATTATATCGCTTTCCCACAAGGTAGGAACTGGTTTTTATCCATTTTAACAATGTGTGGAAATATAAAAAACCGTTGCCCTACAGATATATTTATTTCAGATGATAAAACCTAGGAGGAAAATAGAATGTGTTCTGTAATTTTAAATGTTAGTTTCGAATTTCTAAACATATGTATATAGAAACTATTCATTTGACATTATAATGCGTATAGTTTGTTTATATAAATGTTTCTTTCGTGTAGGGAGCAAATTTTACAAAAAAAATTCCATTATTAGTAAAAATGCCAAAACAAAGTAATGACTTACAAATAGAATATCCTTTTTAATAAAGTTATAATCAAGCTGATAAAATCGTGAACAATGTTTATTTAAATTCTCAGTTTATGATATTAAAAAACAACAACAACAAAATAAACAATGGAAATGTAACATATAGCTAATCTAATTCTTTCAAATCAATAGAATCAATTAAAAAAAGATTTCTCTAATAGATTCATCTTTCACATTCAATGGTGGTAATAACAATCAGATTTAATATAAACAACTGATTTCTCATCAAAGATATTTTCAAAATTCTTTGATTAATGTTAGATCTTTTTAGAATGTAGATTGATGTTACTATTCTAAATGATATTACACCGATGGCAATGGACAAAATTATAAAATAAGTCCCAGCAAAAAAAAAAAATCAGAATCATATCTTTTATTTCTTACTAGCTCAATGATGAAAGAAAAGCATTTAGAATTTCAATGAATTATCAAAAATATTAGCAGATTGATTGTTACTTTAGTAGGATTTTTTTTTAAAAAAAAAAAGTTCTATAGGTTTTCATACTTAGAACTGCAAATCAAATATTAGAGGATGTAAATGAAAATGTAAGAAACAAAAATAGTGAACAATACAAAGATTGTTCATTGTATTGGCAATTATTCACAACTGTTTTCAAAATGGAGATGATATTCATTTGTTTAAACCTAAACTTTTAAATATTTTTATGTATATACCAAATGATTTTTCTTTAAGTAAAACAATTTTGAGAGTTTACCAATGTTGAATGCAAAAATACACCATACACATGGAAACATATGATTTCTTTCTTTCCTACAGCTGTTGGAAAAAAATCATCTAGTTTGTAAGAATCATTATTTTATTTTTTTTTTAAAAAAAAGAAATATAGAAAATTCATGAATTGTATCTTCTAATCATACAAAAAAAATTAAAGCAACTCATAGTATATAATAATGAGTACAACAAAAAATTAGCATTCAGAATGTAAAAGATAGTGAAAATATTAATTGAAGCTGATTTGACTTTTCATAAATATAAAAAAATGATAGCCACTATTATTAGTCTTGCAATGATCTGTGAGAAAGCAATTTTGGTGCAGAATAATTTATTTGAACAGACTGCAGTGATATTGAAATCTTAAAGTAGAAGTGTCAACGGTAACAATTAATGAAATTGATAAAAGTTATATGATAAACATGTTTGATAAGTTTGATGAAATTGTGGTTGCAAAGATATTGGAACTTCCAATATATGAGAATGAAAAATATGTCCAACAGAAAAACAGCAAATTCAATTGTTTAATTACTTTAAGGAACAGAGGAGTGCCAAGCCTAATTCCAGTCATGTTATAGAGTATGATTGTGTTATAACTTGGATAATTATTCTTAATGATAAATAAGATGGTGAGAAAAGAAATTAAATTATCTAACAGGTTATAAAAAAGCTTACATATAAACATTTTACATAAAATAAATAATTAGAGGGGATTTAAACCCAGACTTATAAATGTTGGTACTGCATGAAATATGTATATTGAAGATCATGTATTTTTTTACATGTATGTGGTCATGTGTATTGAATGTATAAGATGGAGTGGATGACTGAAGGGAGATTGAAAGTCTGGGTTCAAATCCCCCTAATTACATCTAGCTTAAGTATATATACTACACTTGTATTTATATAATATAAAATAAATAAAAAGACATGGTATTGAAAATGTGAATTTCTTAATTAATTAACTATGAATATTCTGACTTGTATTTATTTATTAAATAGTTTGAAAAAGAGATCTCATTAGTTCTTATAATATGAAGAGATGAAATGCATCTAACTTTTTAAGATTTTGTTTACAAGTCCATCACTAATTTTTCTGATACCATGATAAAGTACCTATTTTAATTTGCACTACAATAACATTATTTCAACAAAGTTTGAAAATTAAAAATTCATTATTGTTGAACAATGAAGTAAATTTAAATTATTTTGAATATAAAAAGGATGATTTTATTTTAACATTAATCTTAAATTTCTTATTCTTTGTCTTTCAGTAGAATACAAAAAATAGAAAGAAATCTGTGTTTGTACAATATTTCTCAAAGATGGCGCTCTGTTAAAACCTTTAATGCATTTGAAAGATTTGCAAATACAGTATATATATATAATATTTGAAATACACTGGCATTCATCAAAGACCTGGAGTTTAATTATAAATGTAAGGGATTTGAACACACACGAAATATGTATATTGGTGAATATTTATCTTTTCTACATGTGTGTGTCCATGTGTGTCAGTGGTATGAGATAGCATGGATAGTTGAGGGTTGTGTAAAGGACTGAGTTCAAACCCCTATATTTAAATGTATATATATTTATCTGAAAGACACTACAAAATACAGAAATTTAGCATTAGCAATGAGAAATAATTCTTGAGGTGAATAGCTTCAATGTAGCCAAACATTGCAAACATAGTTAATAGCAACAACAACAAAAACATAGAAAATGATCAGTTCATGCAATGAATAAAGATGATAAAATTTTATGTTAAACCATGATTTTTTAGGGTAAGAATTTATTGCATATAACATACATATATGTTGAATGTGTTAAATCATTTTTATTTTTTAAAAAACAAACTTTTTTTTAAATTATCAAATAAAAAAGCTCTATATCTTGTCCACATTGTTCTGATAGTATTCACAACAATGCTGGCATTGTATGGCTTAAATTTTTTAACAATTATATAGCTGCACATGGGATGTCAATTGAAAATTATATAGGGTATCTATCTAGATAAAATGTAGAGATGAGATTTTATTTACTATGAATAAGTCTAGAAGACAATTGATTAAGAATTTTAATGAGGATTGTGGCCTGCAAAGATTTTGGAATCAGAATAAAGTTTTAAAATAAGAGATTCCGTTGAGGTTAGATGGATTTCTTTATACTTATATAAAAAACATTTGCCAGAAAAACCAATCAATTATATTGGAATATTCAAGAGAAAAATCTATAAAGAAAATTTATTTTAGCATAATATATTTAACAAACTAACTGGAACTGTTAATATTTTAATGTGGTTTGATATACATTCTAGCTTTGACTTGATAAAAATTTTTGGAGAAATATTAAGTTCAAAGTACTTTTACAAATGAGATTGTGCTAATTAATAACTATTGAAAGAAACTCCATATATATAATATAACCAAAAAGTTAACATATCAATTGTGATGTTTATTAGATTATCCAAGAATTTTAATAAACATGTAATTATAACCAAGACAGCGATGATTCAAACTTCAGCGATGATTCAAACTTACATATTAAAGTATATATTTGTTAACACATGTATATGTATGCACGCTAAGTTTCATATTAGCAGTATGATTGATATATATATATGTGTGTGTGTGTGTGTAAGTAGGGGTATTTGAACATAGAACTTTTCAGTCTACATTTGTCTCCACTCCATCTCAAGCAACCTATATACATGACCACATACATGCAAAAATATACATGATCCCCAGTATATGTATTTCATGCAGAACAAGTACTCATCAGTTGGGCCAGATCATAATCTCCCACACATATATGCAATCAGGGCTCAGTTTATATTAAGATAGCAATTTCTCAAACTTTAATGACAGACTTCAATCTTCTCACCCTTCCAACTATTCTACCATTCATTTTATTGAAAAACCAACTATGGAATGGTGAAAGCCCTTACTGGATTTGATATTGTAGTCATACTCTTGTAGATATCACATTAATCTAATTTCTCATATTATCAGAGCATTATGTATCCATATATATTAATAGTAGAGGGATGAGCTGAACTTATACTGATATAATGTAATCATATGTATGTGATCATGTGCATTGGTTGTTTGAAATGGAGTGGAGGTTGAACAGACTGAAAAATACCTTAGTTCAAATCCCTCTAATTATATATATATATTATATGAAATATTCAGTATAAAAAATTATATATATATATATTGTAACAGTAGAAATGGGACAGATTATAGATATGATGCCCAAAAGACAAGGACACTAATAAGTATAAATTTAATCCAAATCTAAAAGGTTAAAATGATGTGAACAAAAGATCTTAATCATCTGGTTTCTTCAGTTTCTAATCTATAACATTACAATCTTAAAATAAACATTAACTAATAAAAGTGCTAGCTCAGATGGATGTGATAAGATTTTTTTTAAGATTGTAACCGGCTGTTAATCAGATAAAATGGATCTAGAACTAATACTGTTTGAACTTTATATCAATGAATTCCTATTTACTTATGTTCCTTAATTACCTAAAATAAGAAAGATTTATAACTTTTAATTTTGATTTACTAAGGCAATAAACCTTTAAGCATGTGTGCTTGAAAATGCAAAGGTAGGGACCTCTACAGGTCTTAACCACAAGCTTACTCTTCGCATTTTCAAGCACACATGTTTAAAAGTTTATTGCCTTAGTAAATATTACTTACATAATCAATGTGCAGTAAAATAAAGTTATAATTACAACTTTTAATTTTGTAATAATAATTTATTTACATCAAATAATAATAACTCATAACTGAACTTGATAAAATATCAGTGAATAAATTCAAAATGCTATAATTATCTGAAGGTTAAAACTCGTTTGTGGTGTTAAATGGTAGACAAAAATTGATAACCAGACAAAAATCTATATTTACATTCATTTATGAAGTATGCAAAATTTACTAAGTTTATTCAGAGTTGACATTATAACAATATAAAATCTAAGTAAGTTATTTAAGATATTAAGTTATTGATTAATTACAATTTTGAATAATTGGTCTGATTTTCCTTTGGTTATATATATATATATGTTAAAACGAAGATTTGCACAGGTTAAATATATAAAATACATATTTTGCGGGTTCATCCGTGTTAAAAACTTTTAATACCAATACACTGACGTTTCGACTTGGTCACACAAGCCATCCACAGAGTTATAAAAAGGTAGAAAGACGGTTGTAGAGGCGCTACAATCACTGGTTTGAATAAAACATTAAAAATCCCACCAATAGCAAAAAATGTTAAATTTAAGAATGTTTTTTAAAGAAATCTTTCCAAATAGGAGGAAGTTTGCACGTATCATCTCGCTTATTGATACAATCTGGCCTTTATAGTTTATAAAACTTATAAACTATCAAAAAGAGATCATACTACATATTTGGAAAAAACAACAAAAGCTATTATTAATAAATCACCTATTGAAACAGAGATAAAAAATAAAATAATCCCTCGTGAAAAATCTTGTGTCTGTCCAAAATTTTATGGACTTCCAAAAATTCACAAACCAGATACCCCTCTTCGTCCAATAGTAAGTGCAATAGGTTCTCCAACTCATATTTTAGCTAGATACTTATCGATTTCATAAACCTACAATCCCATCTATTAAATCATATATTAAAAACTCTCTTCATTTTATTTCTGTTTTAAAAAGTTTAAAAATTAATGCTAGTGACATTCTGGTCAGTTTTGATGTCGTGTCTTTGTTTCAAACATTCCAATTGATGAAGCTTTAAATATAATCTCAACGTTGCAATTTACCAACCATATTATTTTTGATTAAACATTGTCTCTTAAATACATATTTTGTATACAAGGACACATACAGCAAGTTTTTGGTCTCAGGAGTAATAGCTGATTTATTCATGAATAAAACTCGAATCATCATCTTTAAAACCTCTCATTTGGTCAATACATAGGACTTTTGTCATATGCATGGAAAAATACATTAGATTATTTTTTCTTACATTTAAATAATATCATCCTCATATTAAATTTACAATGGAGACAGAAGAAAACCTTTTTCTTGATGTTCTAGTCACCAAACACCAAATAGTTTATCTTTTTCTATTTACAAAAGAATACACACACAACAATATTTACATTTACATTCTCATCACCCCCAAAAAAATTTTAAAAATACCCTTTTGTCAATTTTCATTCCTCAGACCCAAAGCTTTTAATCCAAAAGTATCATTTTCAAAAGTTTATCACTTTTTTTTAAAATAATTAAAAAAAAAAAAAAGTTTTTAAAAATAAATTTTATTTTTAATTTTAAAAATATTTGTTGTTGAGAAAACATAACTATATTTTTTTACTTGAAAAAAATAATTAAAACTTTTTGTAAAATAATATTTTTTTTACATATTTGAAAATAATTTGTATTTTATTTTATTTCATCAAAAAATATTTTTAAAATGCTCTAAAACATTTTTTATCATTTTCAAAATAAAACAAAACGCGAAATTTTAATTTTTGCAGCCATATAAAAATTTTAACACCAATAAGATTCAAGAAAAAAGGGCTTTTCCATTTTTTTTACAAAATTTCAACACCAATAAGATTCAATAAAAGATGGAAAAGGAGTGCTTAGTTTTTTTGACATAAATCACAATTAATTGATTTTTTACTTGTAAAATAATTCAATAATGGCAGTATATTATAAAACTTTTTCTAAAAAAGTAAAACCAAGAGTCCAAAATAAGCAATTTACAGCGACAAATTCGATAAAACGAATATTATCAAAATCCCATAAGAACGAAAGTAGGAACACACTGAAAGAAGAAATAAATCATATTAATAGTGTTTTATTAGCAAATAGTTATAATTACAAATTTATAAAAAAAGCCTTATTTCAACCCAAAATAGACAAAATAGGAAACAAAAAGATGATAAGTCAGCTATTAGGATTTGTGTTCCATATGTAAAAGGAACTACAGACAGTATCGGACGTATATTAAAACGCTATAATATAGATACACATTTTCTCTCATCAAAAGATCAGCAATATAATAACCAAGCCTAAGGATTCAATCCCTCTTAATCTCATGTGTCTATCAAATCTCATAAGTTACAAGGTTGAGTAAGTGCAAGTGTTAGGAGAGAGAGCAGCTAATGCAGTTAAACAACACTCATCATCATCAGCACTCTCACTCCAACTATAGATTCAGGTCATAAAATAGATTTTTCTAATACCAGGATCATATCCAGATGGAAACTCTACCAATGCAAAATCAGAGAAGCATTGAGATACTAAACCAGATTGTATCAATAAGGAAGGAACTTCCTCCTATTTGGAAAGATTTCTTTAAAAACATTCTTAAATTTACATTTTTGCTATTGGTGGGATTTTAATGTTTTATTCAAACCATGATTGTCCCAACCCTTTACCTAAACTCTTGGGTTGTGTGACCAAGAAACATCGGTATTGGTATTAAAGTTTAACACAAACCCAAAATATTTTATATATATATATTTAAAACACTTATTCATAACTAAACATATACATATATGCATTTAATATCCCATTAAATAAACAACTAATGAAACGTGAAATGGAATTGAAAAGTTGGTGATACAATGATACATAATATCTATAATATGTATGAGTATTTTAAAATCCACTGTCTGCTGGGTTATCACACATCTGTGGAGAATTAATGACCGCAACACTGCCTAAAATTCCTTTGTAATAAATCACTAAAATAATTTTGGTCACCATATTTATTATTTTAATCCTATTTAGCTGGTTCTCATGACACAGTGTTCTATTACTTAGATCTCTTAGCAATACATATGTGTAATATCCGGAGCTATTAAAATTTTTTTTCAAAATATTCATCCAATTTTGTCTATTTCTAAAATAATAATAATACGGTCCACTACAATGCAATATGGTCTTCAAATATTGGAACATGTATGACTATTACACCAGGTTTTTAGAGATTTTGATAATATGGGTAAGAAAATGGTATTAATATATATATATATTGAAACTGTAAGATTTGTATTCAAATCTTAGTTTCACCTTAGTTCTGTCATCATTCTACCTCGTGCCCCTTTTTGTATGGGTTTACATGGATTCTGACCTTGAATATTGGATTAATGCATAATAATATACAATATCTGTAAAGTGTTTAAATAAATAATTAAATGTTATATATGCACACATACTCCGATAAGCTTATTTTAAAATAACTCATTGCAAGGTATTATTAAATTGCCATGTGTAAGTTGTATAAATTTAAATAATCCTATTAATTATTCTGATAGGTTTAAATAATATTTTAAATTATATATAAAAAAAATCAATAATTATATTTTAAAATGTAAACATATTATTATTTAGGTCAGGTCCAGGTAATACTTAAATTATAAAAAAATAAATAATTCTCAATTTAAAATAAAGATTCTTTTAAAATTCCCCTGCTAATTAAAGGCAAGTCATAGCGGGAGGGGGAAAAGATGACAGAGCTAAAAAGGTATTTTAAAACGTACAGAAACAAAGAAAAAGGTTTGTTAAAAATAACTTTTATAAATGTAAAAGGTAAAATCTAAAAGTGATCAGATTGAAATTCCAACCTGTATGACTATTGCATCCGTGACCTAAAGGGATGTATGGCACAGACCCGAGAGACAGCTGCATGGATGACGTATTTTCTCGATGGATCCCAGAGATAAGGAAAAATAGAATAAGAAGACAGCTGATTGTTAAAATAAATGTGTTTTCATTAGAGGAGAGTAAAATGAAAAAGTAAAATGAAAGGTTAGAACCAGAAACATTAATTCTAATTATGCTGTTGATTATATTTCTTGCGATCCAAATTTTATATCTAGCAATGTGCCAAGAGTAGGCACCATGCTATGCACTTCTGGACTGAAGGCTATACAATCTTAAAATTCCCATGAAAATGTGATAAACCTAGAATTCTGCTACATCTGTCGAATAAATCTTCTCCTAAATGTAACTGCCATTGAACCAGGAAACTCGGACTCTCCAAACAGTGTGCACACTTAAACGAACTAAGGGTAACATGATACCCAATATTAAAATTCATTTTGGAACTCTAATTGAACTCTATATTTCTAAATATTAATTTCATTTTAATTTCTACTATTGTAATCCTAAAATTAAATCTATTTTCTGTAATAATACTATTTATAATGAACCTCGTAAATTACTCTATCTATTATTATTCTACTTGGGTATCCAATTTTATTGTATTAATTAAGATTATATTTCATGCCCATGTGGTTTCTGAGCTGATGTTTTTTATTTTTATATAATTCGCGGATGACCTACCCTCTTCTGCGAATTTAATATCATAACAGTAAATCACATCGGTTAATAGATTTCAGCTCGGGAATCATATAACATTTTTAATATGTTTTATAAATACGAGACCTATATTATTAATTAATGTATTTGTTAATGAGCTATCATTCATGCTAGGTTAGTTAAAACTTAAATATAGTCATAATGTTAAGAAGAAAGGGGGGGGGTTAATGATAGTAAATTAAATGCTAGTCATGTGGAGATTGGGAATAGATTTGTATAAATAAATGTGTTTGCATTAGAGTTATGAACTGCACTAGTTATTGATACATGAAGTTTTATATCACAGAAATGTAATAGAGGTACTGTCAACATTTTGCTCTCGCACTTAAGGAGCATACAAAATATATAATAGCACAGAACCTTGTCATGCGGTTGGGGATGGAAAGGCTATGACCTCATACCGACACCACGCTCATGACCACTCCTAAGGGCTCCGACCCGATGTTTGGCCGACCCTCTTCATATTCCACCAGTAATTACCTTGTCATGCAGTCAGGGATGGAAAGGCTATGCCCCCATACCGATACGATGCTCATGACAGACCTCAGGGCTCCGATCCGACATTTGATCATCCCACCAGCCTCCAACATTTCTTCTGCGATTATTCTTTTAAAAAGCCGATTCTCTTATAGCTCGGCAGTATCCAGGCTACCGCAGGTCACTTTAATAATAATTATAAAGTTTATGCTGGGTCTAGCTCCACTCCTCCACATATGTTAATCTTTAGTAAATTATTAGAATAAATATTAATATTATAAAGTAAATAGGATGATAGCTTTGTGAACGAATGCACTCCTCATTAAGATCACATAATGTGTCTCGTAACCTTTGCCACTTAAATATGAGGCATGGGATGTAATATATTGATATCCGGGTAGCGTAATATATTTGCCAATGTAAATTAACCACAATTAAATAGTTAAATTATCTATATCCATGTCTGTGTCTGCTTAATTATAAATAATAATGAGTATCACTCATATCAATGAAGAGTAGAATATAGTAGTAGTCCGTAAGGTGAAATCATTAATTAGAGACTCTTGTTTACCTGACCACCAGACCTGGAAAATAGTACTATTGTTATGGTAGATGCGTTGTCATGTGGGTTTTGTTGTGAATAAATTTACTATGTTCGAATACGGTATCACAGGCCCTGAACCCACCTGTTATGCCGCCATTCGAACGTGGTGGTGGAATTTTGCAACATGTTAACAAGGTATATGTAATCATACTGTTACAATATATATATATTCTAGATATAGTAATAAAAGTATGAGAAATCAAAAAATTAATTTTCTACAATACAATATACATCCAATTTTAATCACTAGTATTAGTTTGGTTTCCTTGACGATATTATCATCATTATGCATGGACTTTTGTATTCTATTTCCAATGAAAGCATATATATATATTTTTTAAATCTAAATGCTTATAGTCATAATTTTCATTAAAAATAAATAAATCTTTTATGGAGTGGTATTAATTGCATTTTGGTTGTTATTGAGCCCTAATTGGAATGTAGACTTGCTCTTTAAAGTAGTCATTAAGTTTCTCTTTAGTTATTTATGTTAAGTTTCTCTTCAACATCTTTGTAACCAGAAAATTTTTTATCATTGTAAAAACTTTTTCTTTTGGAAATAAGCAATATCTACATATGAAAAGAACACACTTTTTAAAAAAATAAATAAAATAAAAGCATTATTGTCTCCTTTGTTTTCCTGTGATGTAAAAGGATTCACTGCTGTTATGTATATGATTCGTTCAAAGCATTGCCTTATAAAATTTACTAAGCAATTATTGTCACAATTCCTATAATTTATTGTTTATTTTTTAATGTCCTGTGGAAATATATATGGGTAAAAGAAAGATAATTTTATGAAATAGATTTGAACTATGGCTTTACCTTTGAAAGTGAAAATGTCATTTTAATCTTTATTGAAGTGAAATCTATTCTCTCTATAATCCAGTGATATTCTGAAATATCATCATGTAAATATACATTAACAATATATGTCATTCAGAGAGTTATGTTTGGTTTTATCTAACTAAAAAGATCTGGGATAAAATGAATTTATTTTAATAAGAAATCATCTTACATTATTATCTTCTACATATGTAGTGAAATGAAGATTAAAAAAGACATCGCTCAGGTATCTTAATAATTAAAAGTTCTACATATAATTTTTTTTATAGTGTATATCTATGATGGGTGGTGGAATACATACCCCTATGGCACAATATATATAAACACTTGAACCCACAATGTATTTTAATACTGAAAATTATATTTTATGATGTGTTTTTTTAATAAAAAATAATTTTCCATAAAAGTATATTATATTAAAAGAAAATATTTTTAAAAAAGATATCTATATCTGATATTTTTTCTGTAATCAATCATTTTAAACAAAATTTATTTTTTGCCATGTGCTAATACAATTTTAAAAACTTTGAAAGTTTAAACCATAATATCACAGTTACTTTTTTAATTAAAGAAAACTTTAATACAATTTTTTATATGACTTATAAAGTGTGAAGTATTTGATATATAATTTGTAAATGATTTTCACCTTCAACAATGAATTTCTCAACTCAGTTTTATTAAAACGAATAATTTTTGTGATAGCAAAAATGAAATAAAAAAAAAAGATTTATCTTTATTATTTTAGATTTTTTTTTTATTTCCACTTTTTTATATTACTATTATAATAATTTAGTGCAAAAAAAAGCATACAAAAATTATAATTATAAATTTAATTGTAATCGAATTTTGGAAATAAAAATAGATTTTTTTTTTTAGTAAAAAAAAAATTTCCTTCTTGAAAAAAACATTAATAATTAGAATATTGAAATTTAAAATGCTACCAATAACAATTAAAAAGGTAAAATAATTTTAATTAATTTCTTTGTGGAACAAAAGCTTCTCCAATAGAAACAGTAGATACTGAAGGATAAAACTGGATAGTCTGATGCAGATTTTGAAGGTTTTCATGCTTTTTCTATATATTGATCAGTAATTTAATCGTCAACTATATGAACAAATTTCAAATTTGTTTGAAAATCTTCAGCTCCACAAAAAAAAATCTAAGTTTTATCCAGATTCAAATCCAAAGTCAAAGGAAATGGAAAATATATGTGTTGTCCATTGCAGTATATAATTTAGGCAATAAGGTTAGTGAAATAAGTGTAGGAAGGTTAAGACTTCCTTCACTAATATATCATTAAAAATCATGGTCTCTCTTTTTAGATTTTTAGATTCAATTGAGATCCTTACAAATTTTTCATATAATTTTGTTATATAATTTACAAATGATTTTTGAAAATCATACAAAAATATTTATCAATTAAATATTAAGAATATAAAAAAAAAAGAATTTAACAATATATTATTAAAATAAATCTAGACTTTCTGCCAGTTATGATTAGTTATTTTTGTGTTTTTATTAACACCCTTGATATATATTTTAAATATACATAATGCAAGAATTTGGCATTTATATATATATATATTTAAAATTATAAAAAAAATAAATTTTTTTAATAAAAAAACCGATTCAAAAAAAACCAAAAACCAACAAAATACCCAAACCCAACAAACACATTAAAAAACAAAAAATAAAAAAAAAAAAATAAAAAAAACACAACCATCATAATATTGTAAAGAAAATTCATCTAAAAAAAAAAGTTGAAAAAAAGGGGTTATATTTTTTTTTATCCCCCCCCTAAGGACAACCCCACTAAAAACCAATTGGGGGGGGAGAAGAAGAGGTTTTTTTTTTTTTTTAAAATGGTTGGCCCTTACAAAAAAAAAAGAAGATTTTTTTTTTTTCATTTATATCAACTTTGCATATGTTTTTTCATCTATGTAATGAAGTGATTTACTACTTCTTTGTAACCTAAAGCTAAGTGCAGTGACGTTTACCATAATCCTACCTCCAGAGATGGCCTTAAATATTTTCATCACCATTATAAAAAATTGTCAGTTGTCCATGTTTTCTAAGTAATATTGATTTTTTTCCTTCTTTGTATTTGTAATTCAAATTTGCATACATTTGTTCATCTGCATAATAAATTGTTTTCTTTGCGATTACGGTGAACTTTATCGAAAGTACACTCATCTTTATATTATAAAAAAGAAAGTACTACGTTACACAGACAAACAAATGTAAGCAAATTTAAATCACAAATACTCAAAGGAAAAAAAATCAATAAATATATATCAAAAATGAATCTTGAGATGAAATAAACAATAATAATGATACAAGAAAAACATTAATAAAATAATATCTTTTTCACAACCTTTACTAGTCTGACTAGTCAATAGATTCATTATTGGGGATATTGGATGGGTAGGCATTAAATAGGGATTTTATGCACAAGCCTTCTGGCATTAATTGAATACTCTGGTTGCCACAGGGTGGCACTACTGTATGGAGAGTTTTGCCTTGTTTTAGATTCATTATAGTGAGACAATTGGAGCTCTGACAATTCCTTCTGGTGAATTAATCTTTATTATGATTATCATTTTTTATTACCTTTTTCTCTGGTATGGCATTAATTATGGTTCCTCCTTATATCTATTAACTTCTCAAAGCGTACACTCACATGTAAAGGAATATAAAACTCACTACTGTATAAAACAAAAAGAAAAGAAAGAGGGGAAGGTAACATTTATAGGTATCTGGCTTTGGTCTAAAGAAAAGACATTTCCTATTATAAAAGCTAGAACAGAAATATCATATAACAATGTTTTGATATATGAATAAAATAAAAATGTTTTTTTATAATTTTTATAAAGAAAAAAAAGAGAGTGGAGGCAATGAAAAGTTTTAAAAAAGCAAATTAAGATAGATAATGAATTCAAAGAAAAAAGTTAAGAATATTATAAATAGAGTAGGATATGGAAGTCTTAATTTGAGAAATAATTGATTTGGCAAATCATATAGAGAATAGATGTAAATAATTTTATCATTTCAATCATTTTATTTGATTTCAGCTAACTGCTAATTTTAATCAAATAATTCCCGCCATTGCAGCTATAAATTCATATTTTCATATAGTTTATTTTAAAAACCAACTATTTCAATACATTCAAATAATATTGTTAAATTCTTTGTTGGGAGGCAGGTTGAATAAACTAGATAAGAGTATTCATTAAGATGCATAAGGGTTATCAAATGAAAATAATATTTCATCATATAGAAACCTTTTTAGAATTATTATTTAGTCGATTACTAACTGTTTATAATGCTAATAAAAATAATAAATATGCTTTTATATATATTTAAAAGATTAGATCCCCCCCCTCTCCCAAAATGATCTTAAAATTTATAGTATATAAAAATAATATTTCTATGGTCATATTAATAACAGATATTCCTCACATTGAATTTTGCTTCAAATAAATCAATTTATAACATTCATATTAAAGACAAGATTTTAAATCTTGGTTTCAGTTTTAAAATTGAATTTTTTCTTTCGTCTCCATGCTGACTCAATATAATCAATTGGTATTGCTAGGAATAGTTTTGATAATTATTTTGTGGACAGTATATATATAATCCATATAAAGTAATAGATGCAGTAGCATGTGACAATGTAATGACAGATAATGTAAAATCTTATCTTATATATAAAATTTCTATTTTGTCTGTTGATTGGTGAATGTATTAATATTTGTTCGATGTCACAAGTCAAATTCATAACAAAGCATATTTTTCAACAAAAAAAATTATTATTTGTGTCACCATACCATTTAACTGTAATTTTTTAATAAACCAATTTATGCAAATGAATAAAATGATTTGAAGGAAAAAACACTTCGGGGGAGGGGGGGATCACTTCATGTGATTTTAACTAAAACTGAATAAGTATAGTATCTAAATAGCAAGGGAAATGTGCTTTTCTTTTAAGACAAAGAACTTTATTGAGGCTGGTGGTTACAACAGTGAAACATAATAGGTTTGATCGTATGGGAAAGATGTAATAACAGTTAGGAGAGCATTCTTTGTCCATGATTAGCAGCTAGTGGGTAATATGAAAAGGTTCCATGTTGCCATGTGAATGTTAGAAGGAGCCAGGGCATTGTCTCTGTTTCATTTTCCTGATGGATATTTAGAAAAAAAATAGTAGGGTTATCTATTGATTGATCAAATGTCAGTTTACATCTTGTCAACCAAATACTGTACCAAAGGAATGTTGTAATCCTTATTGAGGGAAAGAAGCCTCTTCCTATCCTTTTAGCATAGGTATATATCCAGTGACCATTGGCTTTAGAAATGGATGTGATAATGTTTCTGAGGTCTCTTTGCTTTTAAGGCAAAGCTGACAATTGGGATTGGCTCTAGAAATGCATGTGATATTGTTTCTGAGGTGTCTTTGCGAGAAAAGCTGACAGCTGGGATCTATATTAGAGTATCTTCTTCTATAAGCAAGAAAGTGATTAGTAGGGAGGGCTTCTATGTTTAATTTGATAATAAAATCAAGGAACTTGGGTTCAAGATTCCAGTGTCAGAATTTGGTAATGATTTTTTTATTTGTGATTTGTAGAATATTGGGTGAGGTTGCTATGTTTTGATTTAATTGTTTGGAGGCCTCCCAGTAGGAGATCTTTTGCTTAAAAGTGTGATGTGAAAGTTGTGTGTGATAGCAAATTTGTGATAGTAAGAACATTTACTAGGTGGAGGATGGTTGGTGGGAACAATGGAAATGATGTTTTCTAGATTAGGGTAGCAGATGCTAAGTCTGTATAATGTGTTGAAGGCTTTTTGGAATGAAAATGTGGCAATGGAGTGCAAAGACAGACCATTGTGGGAGGTTGGTTTTTGCATGTTTTTTATGGTGACCGTCTTTCTCCCCCAAAGTAGATAAGAACATAAGGCACTAATTTTCCTTTGAAATCTTTTGATAAATTGAATTCCAGGAAGAAAATAAGTGATCCTGGGATATATTATCATGTTCAACAATGCAGCTTTCCCATGGATAGATAAATATACCCTGGAGAGTGAACTGGTTATTTTCTGGGTGGTAGTTAAGAAAATGTGACTATGGTACATAGATTCATGTTTAAAATTAGATATTTCATGGGGAAAAAGGATATGCTATAATACCATATTTACATTTAATTTTGATTATTACATTTATGTGAAGGAAGTAAATCAAAGTAATTCCTTCATTAATAAAAACCACTTGGAAAAAAAATCAGTAGATGTGCTTTTAACTATAGAAGTATAGTATTTAAATTGTGAAGAAAATGTGATTACAATATATATATTATTTAGTGATGGGAAAAATTGGTGCTATAGTTCTGTATTTGCATCCACTAAATATTATTATTATAAAAATGACAGCTTTTTAGGACAAATAATCTTATTATCTATAATTATACTTAACTGCCAAATTCACATACAAGTAATGACTGCCGAGTGAGTACATTTTTCACATTTATATAATATTAAAATCTTTTGTTTAATTTATATTAAATACTAAAAAAAAATTATTAAAACAACCAATTAAGAAAAACGATGTTCTTTCCTTATTCAACCAATTAAAAAAAGTGATACAAAAATGCTGTCAAATTTAGCAATTGCAAAATCAAAAAAAAAAAAAAATTACAAAAATGCTGGACTTTCAGACTGGGTATATTTTTCACATTTATTTACATAACATTTAAATCTTTTGTTTGCTGTCAATTCATCTATTAAGATGACAGCCTTTCAAAAGTCCAGTTACATCTGATTTAGTAATAAAGATAATAAATTTTGAATGATTTTGAAAGTAAGAAGAAAGCCATTTCTAAAATATCTAGTTCCAAAATGAATCACTAGATGGTGAACCAAACAAAGCATCACATGACATTATTATATAAGTATGTTGACCTATGACTACAATATATGGTGCTACAATAAATGATAACTGAATGGTTTATTCCTCAGGAGTTTAAAAAAGTTTTACCATACTGAAAGTGAAGACTGAGCTATGATTAATTTGACCTTGAGTTCCAAAGTTTCCCGTTCTACCATTACACGAAATTAAGCTGAGCAGTTCAGTAAACAGGTAAAATGGATTACCATTTTCAATACACACATTGAACCTGACAATTAAAGTTCACAGGATAAAAGTCAAAAACAAAATCAGCAAAAAAATTTATTAAATGAAAAGCCCAATGATAAAAATCATCTAAAAGATCACTTAATGGATAATTTTAAAATCTGATGATGAACATCCATTTTATATGAATTGTTAATTACAAGGGTGGAAGAAAAATAATCAACTATTTAATCCAATTTTCAGAATAATTATGAAAATTATTATACATTATTAACAATCAGGCACATTTAATCCTTAAAAACACTAGACCTATTATGTAATTAAAAAATTGCCTCAGTGCAATACAATGGATATCATTCACATTTTAAAAATTATCTAGAGGGCTTAATGCATTAGGATGAAGACTTAATGGCTAGTATACAACCTGCCATACCCTTTACTTAGATATAAATCCATGTCAAGTAAATTTAAAGTTTTTTTCCAGATTTTAAGCAATTTAGAATTTTTATTTTGGGTAACCTGTTTATAGCTAACCAATTTGCTCTTGAAGGTTAGTTAATAAATGGTTATCTATCAATATATTATCTTGAAAGAAATATTTCAGCTTAATATAATAAGACAAATGAAATGTACTCATTTTAAAAACAAACAAATATGCAATTATAATATGATGCAGCTTTCTTTACTGGTGGGAGACTTCTATGAACACTGAATCTATAATTTCTCTTTATTTTATAATCCTTACTTAACATAGTAAAAAGTAATCAAATGATTTGAATTGGGAGTTTCAGCTTATATTCATCCTTCATTCTACCACAATCAACTGATAGACATGACCACACATGTGAAAAAGATAACCGACCTCCAATATAAGTATTTCATGTAGAACCAGCACTCATTAGTTGGGTCAGATCATAATCTCCCAAACATGTATACAATCAGTGATCAACTTAAATTAAGATAGTAATCCATTAAACATTAAAGGACAGGCTTCAACCTTCTCACCTTTCAACAATTCAACCACCCATTTCATTAAAAAAAAACAATGTATGACCATTAAATGTTAAGGAATTGCTATCTTAATATAAGCTGAGAACTGATTGTATCTATATGTGTGAAATTATAATCTGGTCCAACTGATGAGTGCTGATTCAGCATGAAATACATATATTGGGGGATCATTTATTTTTTTCACATGTATGTAATCATGTGTATTGTTTGTTTGAGATCGAGTTGAGAATGAATATAAATTGAAAATACTAAATTTAAATCCCTCTATTTACACTAGTAAACATTCAATAAATTGAATGACTAGGTTAATCAAATGATTTATTTATTCCCTCTATTTACACTAGTAAACATTCAATAAATTGAATGACTAGGTTAATCAAATGATTTATTTATTGCTTGGGAGCTTATATAATGTTTGTGTAACTAATATCATGGACTGAAAACCATGTTATATGACCTTGAGTTCCAGAATCCATTATTTTTCCACTGCACTAAACCATGTAGGGTAAAATTATATGGACAATTTAATGCTTAAGATCACAAAAAAACCCTCAAAACTGATAGTTATAATTGAAGTTATGATTCATAGATATTTGAGATATTTTGCTCCAGAGTTTGATATAATAACTAATAAAAGTATTACCAATTCTTTAAAACATGCAATGAAAAGACTTTTATTTATTACATTGCAAGGTTGCTCAACCTTGAAGAAATTCTGCACTATTAACAAGAAGTATTTCTTTAAGAATATCCTTTTCAGGGAATGTTTTTGTGTAGAAAAATAATATGCTATTATATAAGAGTACAGCATTCAGGTAATAGCATTGTATTAACTATTGAAACCAGCCTCTAAATATGTGGTTCTGATGATATACAGTGATGTGATCATACAGCGCTTTTCTTTTATAAAATCAGAAATTTCTAAGCCAGTGAACTAGTCAAAGTACTGCCATTTACAAAAATATGTATAGAAAGTCTATTCAAATGTATTTTGTTTTCATAAAATTGTCTATCTTAATATTTAGCTGAGCATTGATTTGTAATATATGTGTGAAGATGTAGACCAACTGATGAATGCTGGTTTAGCCTGAAATATGTATATTTTTTTCAACATGTGTGTGATCAGGTGGGTCAGCAATATGAGATGGCATGGAGAGTTGAGGGTCATGTGAAAGTCTAAGTTTGAATTCCTTATATATATATACACTTTTTAGTAAATTTTTCTCATAAATAAATAAAAATAATAAATAAATGCTAGTGAAATAAAAGCTAGCGTGACATGTTCATGACAAGTAAAAACTTATACTCAAAATTAGTTTACTAAAAAATTGTATGAATTATTTTAAAATATTATATTCAATCTTGAGGTGACATTATAAATATATACCATGTATGTATTTTTTTTGACATTATAGTATGTATACATTATGAATTTATGTTAATACATTTATTATATCAGTTATTTAAAAGATTTTATAGTAGTGGGCAGTCAGATAATACAGATGTAGCTACCTCAATCAAAATGCTCTTACAATAATTAGTGTACTTGACCATTCTTGAATTGATTTGAAAGAAATGTGTATGCTAACTCATAATATGGTCTTCTCTTATCCTACTTGTTATGTATTGTATTACAATAATATTTTGCCTCACATTTGTTTTAAATGTATACATTAATTTAAAACAATAGGCAAAATATTATATAATATAAATCATATCTAAGGTAGAGCAAGATTGAGGTGGATTATACAGAATAAAACAAGGACAGAACTGAGCTTAAAAATGCAATTCTACATCCAAATTCCCTAGTATATAAAAAATGACAACATAGAGCTTATTTTGTTAATAATGGTGGATCTCACCAATAATATTGAGAAATTTAAATTACACCTGGCTCTCGCTTTATGCGGTAGATAGGTTCCTTAAAAAATGCACACAAAACAAATTGCACAAAAATAAACGTAACTTATCTTGAAAAATGGGTGAATAGGTTCTGTAATTTTTGAAATCGGCATAAAAGCAAAGCAACAAGGAGAAATTACTTTAAAATTGACATTAAAAACTAAGGAAATAAAGTATGACTAATAAAAAATTTCAAATATTTGAAAAAAATTAATACAAGACAAACTTTTTTTATTTTTTTTATTAACTACAGTATTAATTTTACATTTTTTCATACATATTTTAATCATTACCACTATTAGACAATATGCATTTGTGAACTAGTAAGAAATCAAATTTATGATGTAATGTACAACTAGCGCCACTTTCAGTCTTGTGCTATGTTAATGGTTTTCTGTTTCTATATTAAAAAAATGAGATCACAATCAAAACAAAAAGATTATACATTATCATTAGAAAGATTATTTTCAGTTTATAAAATCAATAAAATCTTTGTTATTATTTATTTTAAAAATCTAAAAAAATATTTATTTCTGTTAATATCTAACAAAATACGTTTTAAAAGTTTAAAATTTTTGGATATTTATTGCGATATTTTATATGTACATATAAATCTATTATTATTACTTACTCATTAGTATAAGTAGGTTATTTACATAGAAGCTAAGATTCTAAACACAGCTTCAGGCCATATTCACATTAGCTGCTAATATAACATTATATTTTTGAAAAAAAAAAGTATTTCAAGTCAAAATAAGCTATTAATAATTTAAATTTCTTGATATCTAATAAATATAGTGAAATATGAAAGATATTAAGAAGAAACATGAATCACATAACTTCAAAATCGTATTAAAATAATCCACATACAGGTGTATATCATTTATTAATATTTAAATATACACATCCTTTTATAACATTTTCATCATTTCATTTGTTTTAATTACTCACTTGTCATAAATCTTTCATTTTTTTAGCTTTAAGTTTGTATACTTATATTTGCCTATGAAATACCATGCGAATATGGAAGAAAATACATTGGTGAGACCTGTCACTCTGTTGAACAGCAATTGAAAGAGCACAAACAATGGCTAAAAGAGAAAAATTAGATGTGTCCACCATTGCAGATTATGTATGTACTAATGACCATATGTTTAAATGGGAAAATACAAAGATATTGGATAAAGAGAAAAAATGCATAGAAGAAAATTCAAGGAAGTTGCTCATATGACAATGGTAAATAATCCTAGAAGTCAACCCAGTGTAGCAATACACAATGTATGGAAGCCTCTAATTAATCTTGCTCTTAGGAAAAATATTCAACAACAATAACAATAATAATAATAATAATAATAATAATAATAATAATAACAACAACAACAACAACAACAACAACAACAACAACAACAACAACAACAACAACAACAACAATAATAATAATAATAATAATAATAATAATAATAATAATAATAATAATAATAATAATAATAATAATAATAATAATAATAATAATAATAATAATAATAATAATAATAATAATAATAATAATAATAATAATAATAATAATAATAATAATAATAATAATAATAATAATAATAATAATAATAATAATAATAATAATAATAATAATAAAGTAATTAGCCTTACTCATATAAAATTGAAGGACTCAGGAGGATTTGAAGCAACCCTCATATATAAATATATCAAATTTCTACTATGTGTTGTTTTTAAAGAATAGCTCAGTTAATTAGAGTGTTTTCCTTAAATTCAATATTCATGAATCTAAAGGTGTGATTTCAACTTCTAAGCAAATATTGTCACTGTGCATATAGGCCAGCAACACCTGAAGAAGAGTGGAGAATAATGCTACTCGAAATGTTGTGTAATTACTAATCTGTGTTGTCTGTGTGTTATTACTAGCAAGTTGCTTATATTTGGAAAGTTTAAATAAAGTTTAAAATTTTCTATACATTCAACATTCACTCATAGATGATGGAAATAGCCCAACGTATCACATTTATATACTTATATGTATGTGTGATGTCAATATTATCTAGATTCCCATTTACCAATCAAAACTAATTATCTATAATCTGCTTACATGGAAAAATCCTGAAATTTGTTTCTTTGTCTATGCTATGGATTATAAATCCAGATTATTAATCATTAATAATTAAACTATTATTAAGAAGATCATTATCACCTTTAATGCCAACAACTGGTTGCACAAAATCTAAACACCTGTGCATCTGCAACAACAAATTATAATAGCTTAGATTAAAAATATTAAAAAGATTTACCTGACAAAAGCAATTATCCCCCCTCCCTCCTTCATTTTTTAAGGACAAACTTCTATATTGCTACTAAAATATTTAAACTATTTTCAATGTTCTTCCTCTCTCTCATTAAAATGGAACTAATTCAAAATGTGTCAAACAATAAAACATATTAACAATAGAGCAAACTCTGGTACCATATAGCCTATATTCTAATTGTGTATTTTTATATATTTTAAATAGTTTTATTGTTTTTTTAGTCCTGTGATGTAAATAGCAAGAACATGATAAAAAACTACTTTAGCAAGTAAAAGCAGAATTTTTCTATTCAAAAAGCAGGCTCACAAAAAAAAAGAAGAAAAAGAAATACTGCTTAAAATGGTCTTTGTTCAGAGAAGCTGAAAAATACTGCTTAAACAAACAATCTCTAGTTGCAAGAGAAGATTCCAATATTCATGAAAATTAAAAAAAAGTTTTCAATAGAAGTTTATTAATTTTGTCAAAATTTATCACTTCGGGAATAAACACATAGGCTTTGAGAAAGATTTTAACATCTAAAAAATCCTAAGTCATCTTAAAAGCTTTCAAGCATTTGATTTTAAATCATCAATATTTGAACAGAAGTCACAAAAAGACATTTAATCTTGATGAAGACTGAGATATTGATTAATGTTTTCAAAACAATCAATATGAAAAAGTTTTTGAGGCTAATACAGTGATTTTACTAACTATATATGCTTTTCTATTTCTTAAGCTGTCTTATACTATTGTTTATTGATGTCACACTGTCAATTCATTGGCCAAGTTTCAAGACTTCTTATCAATAAAATCACATCTGGAACAGTCAAGATAAGTTTAATATAACTTTGTTATGAAGAGTCATTTTATTATGTCAGCCGTCTGTGATTTATTTTATTCTGTTGCAGCGATCGTGTATTTTATTATTATCAAATGTTTGTCATCAAAACTCAAAATATATATATATGCTACAATACTACAATATTATTTATTAATCGAGATAAACACAAAGTCTTGCGTTGTTAGCCGAGAGGTATCGCAGCCGCCATGCAAGCAAGAAGTTGGTTGCAGACGGTTGTGTGTTCGCGTCCCGGCCGATGCTATGACATATGAAAAAAAAAAAAAACAACACAAAGAATCCATAACTATATTAACTATGCATTAGTAGTTAGTTAATAAGTAATAGAATTATTTTTAAATTAAAATTAAAATGATACAATCTCATTTGCAAAATAATATGAATAAGATTAAATACTTACAATTACAAATTAAATACAACAATTATAAATTAAAATTAAATTAATCATGACAATAAAAAAAGAACATAAAATATAAAAATATATAGTAAACATTTTTAGAAAATAACTCAGTGGAAAGACATTCCTGTGTCACGTGTTTCGGCTTTATACATGTTATTTAAAAATAGTAGTGGTAAAAAAAACATTAAATGCTCTCAATTACTGTGACATACCTTACTTGTTAAATCCAATTTTTCATTTAGTTTTAGATTCTTACACAAATTGCATAAATATTTTCAATACTTTAATAAATATCTTAAATTAACTTTTACTACAAAAGAGTTTTTATGACATAACATGTTTCCTTAAAAAATGCTACAATCACTATATATCATGCATATATATTTCAAATATACATATACGTGTGTGTATACATAACGTATAATTAATGTAAATATAAACGTATATCAGTCAAGCGTTGGTGACCTAATGGTTAGCGTAGCTGCCTTCCAAGCAGCTGGACCGGGTTTGGGCCGGGTTCGCTTCCCAGTCAACGCTCTTGACATATGAAAAAAAAAGAGTATATCAATCTAACAATAGTCTTGTGCAAGCAAAAGAATCTAAATTTTATCTAAGAAAAATCAGAAACGTATCTTTAGATTCTTATCTATTGACTAGCATTTAAGAAAAGGAAGACTATAGAAAGAATCAGTGAACAAATTTTAATATATCACATTAAGATATCTGGATCAATCAATTTTATATACAACACAAGTTTAGAAGAACTACAACCTTGGCAGCAGCATTAGGTGAGGATTTTTTTATTCTTCAGGATGAGATTTTGGAGTTACGCAAATTAGATGTTCTGTAATTATAGAAATAACCATAACTTTTTCTTTAAACGTAATTTTCAAATATTTAATTTGAAAAAAACCAATCCATGACTAAAATATAATTTTACAAAATGAATTATTAAAATGCTAAAAAAATCAAATCAGATGTCACATGACTTAATTTTAATAAAGCTCGTATTTACAAATGTTATATATAAAGTTCGCACTCTTAACAAGCTTTGAGAATATCCTCAACCCCAGACCGGTTTCTGCTTCTGGCATTGTCAGTGAGGTGCCAGAATATTCATTAGATTAAAAATACTAGGAAAAGCCCAGCACTTTATCTAATGTATAATTACCATCTGGTGTTTTGTGGCTGCTAGTCACTGTTAGTGAAGACACAGGAATTGGATGTATCAGCACTATATTTTGACACATTAGCGTATCATTTTTTTGTCTAAGTTTAACTTTTTTTTTTCATATGTCAAATGCGTTGATCGGGAAGCGAACCCAGGCTTGCTGCTAGGAAGGCAGCTATGCTAACCACTAAGCCACCAACGCTTGACTAAGTTTAACTTATATTAGGAAAATGAGAAAATAATGAATATTTTACTATGAATTGTGGCACAGATTGCTAGAAAAAACCCTGAGCAATTTGCCAATTTTTTACTTAGATAACTCAATGTACAGAAAAAGAATGTAAAAATATTTAATAGTAACCCATTAAAAAAACTAAATATCTGGAAATCTGTAAAATGATATGACAAAGAATTATTTGTGCTATGATAAAATGGAACTGAGAAATTGTAAAAAAAAAATTGCAGTAAAAAACAAAAATATAAAACATTTTGGTAAATGAACCCCCCCTCCCCAACAATAATAAAAAAGGCTCTATTATAAAAATGAAAGATGATACACTATAAACTATATAGAAGAATTCTACAAAAACATTTTATAGAAGAATTCTACAAAAACATTTTATAGTCATAAAGAACAACAACAAAAAAAAAAGAACAAGAGAACAAAGAAGTACCTACAAATATAATAACAACTTTTAAAATTTCAAATATTTTCAAGGAGGAGATTAAATATGCAATTATATCTATAAAAAAATGATTCAATTATTATAAATATTTTGAAAAAAAAAAGAAAGAAAATGGGAAATTTCCGTAAAAAACATTTATACTAAATGTATGAGATTTATTTAAACTTCTTTTGGAATTAATAATTTCATTGTTTGTAGTCAAGTTGCAAATTTTAGTGTCCATGTAAATGTATTACATCATATATAAAGATGGATTTTCACTGTTATTGTTTAAAGAAGACATCAGATTGAGACAGCCAATTGGATTGTTGGTATTGTTCAAGTGTTGACTGCTCTCATATATTTACCTATCTTGCCTTGGACATTATTAACATTATTATGTTAGTAATACATAGAGTGCAGTTTGAATGTTATAATTGGCTGTTAGTCAGCATTCAGAATACATTATATTTACCTGTTCAATGATATTTATTTAACCTTATTTAAATTAATAATTTTACTCTTTATAGTCAAGTTGCAATCTTTCGCGTCTATATAAGGAGGAAATTTTTATATCTTTTCTTCTAATCGTGGCAAGGAAATGCTAATTCTGCAAACATGATATACTTTATAATATTTAGATTCTCTGAAATCTGAAGACCTAATGCATTTTACTCCTTTTTATTTTAATGTTAGCTCAGAATGGTATTCATAAGCACTTTTATTAGTTGTGTAAATCAATGTCGTATTTGCAAAATATTTTGCAATTATTTATAATTTCTTATATAGGTTCATATTTTACATTTATAACAGCATCACCAGGAACAACAATCACTCATAAATGAGCAGGCCATCCCAACTCCAATAATAATAATTCTATACTATAGGTGAATTTTGCAATAACTATATAAACTAAGCTTTGAGTCATATTTACGTCATATTTATAATGTTCTGGTGAGTTAATCTGCTTATGATACTACAATGCTGTTTTTTAATTTCTGAGCAAAAAAAAATCTATTTGTGAAAGATTTCATCACCTTGCTTAATTGTAGTTCTCCATCCTCAGCTATTTTTTCCCAATGGAAGCAATCAATATTAATTTTCTTAAAATAACCTTGAGACAATATTTATAACATAAAATGGGGTCTACCTCTCCTTGGAAACTATGCTCACATTCATTGAAAAATATTTTTTAAAAGAAGTCTTATCATTCATTCATTTTAAATGTTATACCCATCAAAAAATGTTAGATTCTAAAATGCATCCAGAAAAATGATGAAGATATTAATTGGTCTTAAGATTTTTTATGAAATATTCTTAAATAAAAAAGTTTAATATTATGATTGTAAGGATTAAAATTTTTAACTGAGCACTCCACTGTATATATGTATGGGAGATGGTAATCTGGACCAACTGATGAATGCTGGTTTAGCAAGAAATACATATATTGGTAATTATTTATATTTTCTGTATGTGTGTGGTCATGTGTATCAGTAGCACGAGATAGTGTGGATAGTGAAGGGGCTTGAAAGTCTGAGTTCAAATCCCCTATATTTAACATCATTCTTTGTACAAAATAATAGTTTTTTTATTTATTCAAATGTGGATTCCAAGCACAAACGAAAATTATTCGTTTTTTTATCTGCCATATTGCACACGCATATATGCCAAATATGCAAATGGTCTTTTTTGCAGTCGAACACAAAGGCACAGCGTGCAGCTCACATTGTTCTTTAAGATTAAAAATCAACGGAGACATAATAGTATTAAAATTTTAAGCATCATATTTTTTATACGACATTGAAAGTTTTTATTTGTCTAGTAATATATTTCTGGAAAGAATGAAAAACAATTCCTTTTTTGCTGCCATATTACACGCACATACACATACCTACACATGTAAAAATTGATAGAACTATATTTTATTTGCTTAGTTTTTATGTAACATTTTAAATCCTACCGGAATAATAGTGAAACTCTAATTTCTGTTTTTTAAGTATTTTTTTTCTCTTAATTAAAGACTAATGATGTTAAAGACTTCTGCTTAAAAATCAAACTTCTCGTAAAAAATTAAAACTATAAAGCAAATTAATTGATTAAGCTTTAAACATTTATAGCAATTTCCTATTTCTAAGAAAAAGTGTGTGTTTTTTTTTTTTAAACAACAAAGAAAAATATATATACAAAACACAAAACGAGCATTATTTAATAAAGTCACTGTCTTACAGATTTTAGAATAGTGGCTCCATCTATTTTTTTAAAAATAATAATGTCAATTAGTGTCCTACTAAAGCAGATTTTTTTTAACACTAATAAAAATGAATGCGTATTCAAAATAATATAATTATTTATAAATATAAATGAAAAGTACTTATTGTAAAATAATGAATTTACCATTACCATATAAATGAAAACCAAAGGATGTGATAATAACAATAAAATAATATTAATTGATTAATTAATATGATAGAAAATTGACAGGTGATATAAACGCAATTCTGTCACAGTATTAATGTACGAAGTATTCCAGGGAGAATCATTTAAATGGAAAAACAATTATTATGTTTTGAAAAATAAGATAATACACATTTTAAAGTGAATTATTTTATTAAAATTAATATACATAAACCAAAAAAATTGTGAAAATAAATACACATTTCCAAATAATGCACACACACATATATTAACAATCAATAATTTTCTGGATAAAACATTTTCTTAATAAATATTAAGTATTTTTACTTTTAATAATATATATTTATTTATAATAAAAACTTTTACATATAATCACTCATTAGACAAAGTCTAGCGCATCTCATTCTATTGAGAGTTGTAATTATGAATAAGACAATCAATGAAGGCCAGAGTATATTAGTCCAAGAGTGCAGTGTTTAAGTATGACCATGTGTCTTCGATCATTTTTTTGATGAATAGCCGTCATCCCTTTTCTTGATTTTCTCCAAGTTGTTACAAAACAATTGAACTACTCTGATTCTGATTTTCCAATAACTATTTTACATCTGGTTTTCCATAATGAGAATACGGTGAAGATTGCCATTCTGATCAGTCCAAAAATTTTGTAATTCATACAATCTTGTATTGAGGTAATACAATTACTTCCATTTGGGAGTGGTCATGGATGAATTTCCTGACTTTGTCAAATCGCGTACAAGCTCCAACTAGGTGTTCAATTGTCTCATCTTCTCGCCCACATAATTGGCATATAAAGTCAAGTTTTTTGAAACCTCTTTTACATATAAGAAACCAATTGGTGGGCAAAGTGTTATGATTTAATTTGATTACAAAATCAATGAATTTCAGCTCCAATGCCCAGAATTTAGTTCTTGATAAGAGCTTATTGTTAGTTAGATTTAGTTTACTTGGCAAACATTGTAACTCTGGATTCATCAGATGATATGCTTCCCATAGTCTGATCTTATTTGTGAATGGTAGTTGTTCTGGTGTAGCAAATTCCTTAGGTATTCATTTAGCTTCATTATCCAATCCTCCTTTGGTAGTGGCCGGTTGGTGGGCAAGATGATTTGCATGATCTCATGATACCTGTATAGTAGTGTCCAATTAACAATTAGATTATAGGCTTTTTGGGTGTAGATGGCTGGGATTGAATGTAAAGAGAGGCCATTAAGTTTCTTAGGCTGTTGTATTTTACTTGAACTTATGGCCACCACTCCTCTACCCCAAAGTAGCCCGGAACATATAGAGTTAATTTTGTTTATAAAGTTTTTATTCAGCTTTATGATGGGGAAAAAGTAGGTGATCTTTGTAAATATTTTAATGTTCAGCAGTGTCACCTTTCCCTGGAGGAAAAGGTAAACTTTGAACAATGAGTTGATTAACTTTTCTGTTGATTCCAATATTGTATTTTGTATTTCTTTTGTCATTGCTGTTGTCGACCTGGATATGGGAAAGCTGAGAAATTTTTGGGGTTCTGCTATAAATTTGGCTGTAACTTTCCTTCCAGTAGTAATTTTCCAGGCCACTGATTTATAAATATTAAAGATGAGTATTTTTAATGCAGGTTGGAGAAGGTTTTATAGAAACAAAAGTTTAGATTTTTTTTATTAAATTTCTACAAAAATTAAATAATATTCTTAACAAAGATTATCTAGTTCTAATTATTTAGCTATTATTAGCTAGAGGATAAATCTTATGAGTGGGATTAGTCAGATGAGAATTAAGACATTGACTGTAAAGATGCAGTTGAGGGCCACTGCATGTGAGTGAGCCGATTGTGTGGGCACATATGAATGGAAATACTTAGATTTCTGAATCACTTCATTGCTAAAACATATTTTGATTGTAATTTTTTAAAATTTAAATAAGAGGTTTACTTTTTTATTTTGTTTTCTGAAAATTGCTCTAAATAAACTATAATATATATATATGACAAACAAAACAAGTTATAAATTTCGTAACTTGCTATAGCTTGAATTTTATGATCACTAGATGGAGCTTTACCAATAACCCACTATCAAGCTTTGTTTACATAAATGCTGAGAGAGATAGAATTCAATATCTCTTTCAAATTGTCTCCAACCTTTAAACCATGGTTTCGAGCTAGTTGGCTCACGTCAGTAAAGGGTACCCTTTACTGACATGAGCCAAGTAGCTTAAAACCATGGTTTAAAGGTTGGAAACAATTTGAAAGAGATATTAAAAACTTTAAACCATGGTTTCAAGCTAGTTGCCTCACGTCAGTAAAGGGTATCCTTTACTGATGTGAGCCAACTAGCTCGAAACCATGGTTTAAAGGTTGGAGACGATTTGAAAGAGATATTGAATTCTATCTCTCTCAAGTTTCTAGTCTTCCTACCCTTTACTGACATGAGCCAACTAGCTTGAAACCATGGTTTAAAGGTTGGAGACAATTTGAAAGAGATATTGAATTCTATCTCTCTCAGCATTTATGTAAACAGAGCTTGATAGTGGGCTATTGGTAAAGCTCCATCTAGTAATCATATATATATATTTATAACAATCCGGATTTAGGGAGACAACGTAATCTGCACTTCAGGGCGCCACTAGGCATTTGAACCTAGAAAATTTATACAGTAGGCAGATACATAAGTCAAAAAAATTTTTTTTTAATTTTATATATTTTGATATCCGGTCATTAGCCCATTGTCACTAGCTCATTGGAATAGCAGAAATTTATATTTTATAATAAATTCTTATCTAAGAATATATAAAAAAGAATAAAATAAGTCACTGCCAGTAATTATACACACAAACATTTATTTATGCACATATGTATATATAAAATTTAATATTATTATTTTAGTATGTTTACTTTAACATTAACCACTATTTTTAACTTTTATTTTAGATTTTAATTTACACTTTAATTTTTATACTATTATAAGTTTGCACAGATGGATTTATAAAACTTTGTTTTAAAATGTTGAGTCTAGATCGGTTGCATAGATTATACGGTCAAAAACATTTCAATATAAACATAAATGATCAAAACATAAAATCATTGGTGGAATTGCAGAAGGAAATTTATAAAAAACCCAATAGCATTCATCATAAGATGCCACATTGACACCAATAACTTAAAAGATATCCGAATAAATACATTTTAGATACTCACTATAAGGTATCATTATTTACCGAATGTCTATATATTTTGATCAAATATGCAAACCAAAAACATAATAAACCAATAACGAATCCATGCAACGTCCATACCCAACTTAAATTTAATGCATTTTTATTTAGAGTGTCAAGTATGAATAGACTATATAGATTTGCATTTGAAAGAAAATATTCTATCCTTATTTAACCTTAGGCCAAAAGTTTGCAATCAAACCAACGTCAATTCATCTGATATATCGATGCATTCAATGTAATACGAATACGGCAGCACAAAAGGTTAAGAGAAGAAATTGCCTCTCATCAGATAGGAATACTACATCTATCTGACAAGAAGAGCAATAAAAAAACTCCATAGGAAAGGACTGCGGTCATTTTGCTGACTTATGAATCGCATTTCATAGGCCAAAAAGGAAGTGTGCGGCGTATAAAGTGATTCTGCCCATAGCGAATCTCGTACTACATCTACTAATTACACCAATATATCCAATCCATTGACCCAATTAAACTACGAAACAAAATAACATAAGATTACCCTCCCCTAATATAACTTTACAAATCTATATAGCCATTCACGCCCGACTTAAGTTTAACATTTATATAATTTAATTTAACGAAAAACAGAAATCATAATAAAAACTTAAAAGAACAAAAAGAAAAATGGAAATGATTTTACAAAAGAAATACATCAAATTAAAAGAATTAATAAAGAATTTAGTTTGGTCAGATAGGATTCTATTTCTATTTTTTTTTAAATACTGGGAAAGTTTATATTTTAAAGTTCTTAGTGTTTTCAAATTAATATTATTCATTAGATTTTATAAAGTTCTTATGGGTTTAACAAATCCGTAGTTTTTAATTTCTTGCAGTTGCTTGCCATTTGGAGCCAGCGTTAATTCCCTCGATGTCCTATGGTCCTCAATCTAGGAAAACAATGTAATTTCTCTTTCATTTTTTAACGAGATTGAAGGGATTGAAGAGTGCATCTTTTCAATCCCTTCTCCTTCACTCCGCACTAAAACATATAGTCACATCTCTTCAATTTTCTTTACTCAACTAAAACTTTTATTATCAAACTTTTTCTTTTATATGTAACTTTAGGATCCAATGGACATTACGTCATCGATGATCCTTCCATTGAGGTCCAATTTCTCGATGGATTTTTCTCATTTGCTATTAGTTTCTATTGTTTTCCTATCTGACCATTGCTTATACATTTAAATGCCCAAAGGCTAGTTCACTTTGACTAATTAAAATAATCATTTCCATTTTTCAATAACATTAATTAATTTGTTTTCAAACTTAAAGATATATTTTTATCTCTAAATCTTTTTAAGTTTTTGCTTTTAAAATACTTTTCTATTTTTAATAAAGTTTTATTTTAATAATTTTTTTTATCTGTGCGATTATATATATATATATGTGAGTTTAAGATGATTTTTTAATTTTCAATTTTTAATTCTTAAAAAAAAGAAGTTTTATTTGCAAACTTTTATTTTTTTCATGTTTAATAATAAAAAAACAATGTAACGTACGTATGTGCCCATTACAATATATATATATATTCTACCATTGTGTTAAATCTAACAAAGCAGCACCCTATCATTGTGGTAGATGAATATATTTTTTAATTTTTAGAATATTTGCAAACCAAACAAAAGTGCTTAAACGTTAGTATCATCATTTCTTTCCACACAAGTTTTGTGATTAACGCAAAGTCAAAAAAAGTGCACTGGAAATACATAAATGCAATCATATTAACAAAATTTATATATAAATGAAAGTGTTCAGAGTTCGGAATTAATTTTATTTAAATATCCTAATTTATATAAAAATGGCACATTACTTACTATTAATATATTTTTTTAAAAAAATAAACTTATTTAAGATATATTGCCTCATAATAATTACAGTAATTCTGTAGTACATAAGACAATAGTCATATAATTATTAATTCTGTTTATAAATTATATTTTAGAAGCATCAGTATAATTTGTTCAGTATTATATAATAGTTAAAATGTCAGATTTTTAAATATGGGATCCTTGGTTTGATTCTGATGCATCTTAAAAAATTTTTTTAAATACTGATATTATCTTCTTTTTTTTTGTTTGTAATGATATTATGTCTACATGTTTTACTAATCTATTTTTCCATGGATTTGGGACTCTCATGGAGTTTGTTTCTTAGCTAAAACTCAAAATTGATACCTAATAGTATCCAAATATATTTAAATATTATTGTTTTTAATTGTATATGATAGTTCAAATTCAATAAACAGCAGAATTAATAAAAAAAAACACATGCCAAAATATTTAATTCTTAACAAATTTCATTATATCAAATACTGACATTATTTAATGCCTGTTGAATGTAACAGTTATATGACATCATTTGGAAGATCTTCTAAATGGTTATACTATTGGGAAAGTGCCTAAAGTATTTGTAATCTAGTGGAACAAACTATGAGTTTGACTTTTTTTAGAGTTACCCAGCACAACCTAACATTAAAATAAAGTCCAAATGCATGCTAATGGCTTCCAAACATCTATCAAATAGTCAAGCATTGTTAGCCGAGAGGTCATCACAGCTGCCTTGCAAGCAAGTAGTTGGTTGCAGACAGTTGTGGGTTTGCATCCCGGCCGATGCTATGACATATAAAAAAAAAATCTATCAAATAAACATGGTGAGTATGATTTTATAAAATATGGTTAAATTATTAATAATAGAATAACAATCACATAAATAATTAAATATTGCTGTAAATATTTTTTATTGAACATTATTAATAGAAAGTATAAACAAGTTATCCATGAAAAATTATGAAGTAAACTTTTTAGTAATTAATGTGTTTTGAAACACACAACTGTTCTTATGAAATTAATTGACATGTCAGTTGAATATCTGTTATTCCAATCTAAGAGTTATATTAGCCTTGTTATAACTATTATATTCCCAAAAAGATAATGGAGATAAGGAAATATGTAACCCTAAAAAAATGGATTTTTTTTTGTGATGGGGAATGGTGCTGCAAGCTCTTCAAGACTTTGGTCGCAAAGCAGTAGAAGTGCCATTGGATGTGGTGTGCTGGAGATAATGATTCAAATAGAATCAAATAGGTCATAGTGATACTAATGGGTTTGTGTAGATTGTAAAGATAAGTAAATTAGAAGTAGAATTGCTTATATAAGATTATATATGTACTTTTATATTGGATTATTTTCATCATCTAATATTAAGTAATGAATGTGCTCATAAAATTTTTTAATTTAAATATTTCAATTATATTTAATTGTTAGTAATAGCACACAGATTAGTATATGCACAGCATTCAGGTCAGACCAACAACACCTGAAGAAAAGAGGAGAATAATACCCCTCTTGAAACATGTTGCGCATATATTAACATGTGTGCTATTACTAACAGTTAAATGTAATTGGAAAATTTAAATAGGGATAAATTTTTCTAAAGACATTCAATACTTAATATTAGACGATGGCACTAGTCCAATATAAAAATACAACTAAAATAGCATCATCGCAAATCTTCAGTAAGATTATATATGTATATCAGATTTCCTAGATTTGTAACTTAGGCTGTATGTGTATATTCAAGCAGTGATGGCTGTTCCATAAATGTTGAGACACTGTAGCACCCCTAACTGCCTTCTAAGCAGCTAGCCTGGGTACGCTTCCCGGTCAACGCATTTGACATATGAAAAAAATATGTATGAAAATTATTTATTAAATTTATGCCTGAAAATATCAATAATATAACTATCACTCAATATTTTGCATCATTGTTATGTAAATAGAACTAATTAAATCATTTTTAAAAAGAAATATTGGAAACCATGTTTTAGATTCTAATTAAAGTTGCTGCTAATTATAGCAGTGTAGGAAACATGTAGGAAACTTCATATTTTTTTTTTCAAGTGTCATAGCATCGGCCGGGACGCGAACCCACAACCCGGGCAACTGCTTGTAAGGCGGTCGCGCTGACCTCTCGACCACCAATGCAAGACTAGGAAACTTCATATTCAGTGAGTTTCTGCAGGTTTTGCTGATATTTATTTGTTCTTATCAAAAGTAGTATCATTGTAGCTGCTCACTGCAGTAGCATCCATAGTTATTTGAACACTTTTATCTATTCTGCTTTCTCTTTGGAGTGAATGAATTTTTATTGTTTTCATTTAGGATAAACAATAAAATATTCTGTTTTTTTTTCCTTGTAATTAACATGTATAAATTATCATATAAATATTTATTACTGAAAAATATAACAAAATAATAAAAGAAATATTATTTTAAATATTTATCATGATGAGTATTGGTGTTGAATATATAAAAAAAATTATATTTTCCTAATTGACATTTTTTTTCTATGCAAATTGGAAGGCCTACAGCACTCAGGGTTCCCAGGTGGTCACCCATCCAAGTACTAACTGAGTCTAACATTGCTTAACTGCGGTGATCGGATGAGAACCGGTGTCTTCAATGTAGTATGACCGTAAGCAATTGACATTATATAAAAAAATTGAAATAAAAAGTAAAGGTCGTCAAGCATTGGTGGTCAAGAGGTCAGCGACAACTGCTTGTGACAACTGCTTTACAAACAGTTGTCCCAGGTTAGTGGGTTTGCTTCCCGGCTGATGCTATGACACATGGGGGAAAAAAGTAATGGTCGATTTATTCCAGATATTGTTATTTGTCAAACAGCAGTTAGTAAAAACAAAAAAAATACATTAGATCTTGCTATATCTCGAGGGTATTATTATCACGGCAAGTTTAAATAAACTCAATATAATTTGAAGTATCAAAACAAATTTATTTAATGCCAAATAATAAAATAGTGAAAGGAATAAAGAGTAAATAATCAGAAATTTTATTTGAAAATTAAAGTCTATAAATAGGCTTCTCTTGTATGTATCAATTTCTTCACATGTCAATAGATAAGTATAATTCATTGCATAGCAACTTAAATAAAAAAAGTTCTTCAGGCACCAATTTGGGTATAACAAAATTATACCTGTCAAGCGTTGGTGGCCTAGTGGTTAGCATAGCTGCCTTTCAAGCAGATGGCCCAGGTTCGCTTCCCGGTCACCACAATTGATATATGAAAAAAAAATTATATATACATATATTATGCAAAATGATTATAATCTTCAGCAGTTATCATATCCGTAGCACCCGAACAATACTCATAATTATTGTGCTTCCACACACACAAAAAATGAATAATCCCTAAAGAGTTTTTTTTATAATAGTCCATTTTGAATAATTATTTCTCATTAGCATAACTGATGTTTAATATACATTTAAAAATAGTCAAGCGTTGGTGGCCGAGTGGTTAGCACAGCTGCTTTACAAGCAGTTGTCCCAGGTTCGCTTCCCGGCTGATGCTTTGACACATGAAATATATATATATATGTTTGGAATATGTAGTAGAGTAGCATAATAAGAAGAAAATATTTTATGGAAATACTGTCTGCATGTATATATAATTAAATAATATCCTTTATTTACATTTACTTGCACAGACAATCCAAATATTTTAACAATGGTTGGTATAGAACAATAAAATGTTTTTGTAGTTGTGAAACTAAAAATGTTCTACTTTTTTTTCCTTGCTTATATTTTGGCAATATTACTGCAATCAAACATCCCTCATGGGTCACCATTGCATTCAACTCCAAATATGTTTATTAATTCTGTTGTTAAGCTGCTCATCTTCTTATTGAATCATTGTTTCCTGAGTGTATTTCTTATTCTACTTGTGAAAGATTTATTTTCATTTGTTCCTATCTTTCCAGATGAGGACATAACATGGACAAAATGTCAAATAAGTTGTCTGGAACTCAAAACAGAGAAAGAAATTGAATAAAGTTATAAATTAAAAAGTAAAACACCTGAAACATCTGATTGTACAATACATTTTAATATTAACGATGCAGGCAATTGACAAAAATATGTGAACATAAAAATTAGTTGAAAATTATATTAGTCAGATAGTTAATATGGATTTTTCTGAAGACAAGTCTGGTGGCATCATATTATCATTATTTAGCACTTGGAAAAAAATTGCTAGAAGTTATTTTATGACTGCCAAAGTCAGAAGAATTAATACATAAATTAAAAGGTAAAAGTTTATATGCTGTAAATAATTATAATTTTTTAATATATCATTGCTTCTGCATCTTTTGTTGAATAAAATTTTAAAGAATTCATTTTGTTTTAATTTGCAAACTTTATTTCATGATATACAAATATGTCTTTTCTTTATGTGATGGCTTGTCACTTCATCTCAGATTGTGAAAACAACACATCTATCTGAAAGGGAACTAAACCTTTGGTTATCTTTTTATTTTTAAGTAATATTTTATTTTCTCTTGTTTTTCTTTTTTATTTATGATGAGTTTCTTATTAATCTTTTCTTTATTACATTTCTCTTTTATATTATTTTGTCAATTGTTTTCTCTTTCTCTCTTTGTTATATGAGTACACTTGAACAACAAATTTCTTTTTTTATATTTAAAATATTCTTCCCAGAATTTGCAATTAAAAATATTTTACTATAACAAAATTATTTAAAGGCATTTTATTTTAAAACCAATTAAAAAACTGTCAAAGCCACTTCAAAAAATTCTTTTTCATGATCAGTAAAAATATTTGTCTCTTCCTTAGTAGTAACAAAGCAAAATGTTGATTATTACAAAAAATAAAAAATAAAGTATATCAAACAGAAGAATTGCAAAACAATTTAGAAAAATAAAATCTGATCAAAGACAACCAAAAATCATTTTTTTATTTAAAAATTTCCCAATAAAATAAAAAATTCAAAAAATATATTAGTCTAAAACCAAGATGCTTGTTCAATTGTTAAATTTGTTGCTTTTGTTTGACTGGTGCTTATTTTTTATGATGTGAGTTTGATTACACAGGATTTTATTAGAGTGCAATATAAAATAATTATATATATATATATATACACACACAGATAAAGATATAGTCTTTAAATACGTCACTGCAATGCAACATAAAACAGTACCTACAGAAGTGCAATGAAAAAAGGCATTACTCATTAAGTTTATTAATATGCCAAAGAGTGACAGTTTTACATGATATATTAATAAACTTTTAAATAGTCTTTAATAATAATATTAAAATTAATACTAATTATAAACAAAAATCTCTTTTCAAATATTACTCATTAAGTTTTTTTCTACAGTACAGGCTTTTTCATACTTGCACTCCAGTATATAATATATAGGGGGTTTGAACTCAGACTTTTATATGACCCTCAACTATCCACACTATCTCATACTGCTAACACTCTTGATCACACACATGTTGAAAAGATAAATAATCACCAATATTCATATTGCGTGCTAAATCAGCACTCACTAGTTGGTCCAGATTATCATCTCCGCACATATATGGATGGCTGAAGAGTTGTGGGATGGAGTGGATTGAAGCCTGTTCATAAAAGTATGAAGATTGGATATCTTAATATAAGCTGAGCATTGATTGTATATATGTGTGGATATGATAATCTGGACCAACTGATGAGTGCTGGTTTAGTATGAAATACATATATTGGTGATTATTTATCTTGTCAACATGTATGTGATCAAGTGTGTCAGCAGTATGAAATAGTGTGGATAATTGAGGTTCATGGGAAAGTCTGAGTTCAAACCCCTATAGATTATTTATTAAGGGAAAGTTTATATTTCATAAAGGAACAGTTAAAAAAAGCTGTATTCTATAATCTGTTCACTTGTAGGATGATGACTATTTTTAGTGTTTTTGTTGGATTTTTTTTTTACATTTTTGTTTTAACCTGTTTTTAAGAATTTTTAGATATTCATTTAAAAATATTGAATGACAGTTTAGATTTATTATAGGTCACATTACCTAAATAAAATTTTTTAAACCTTTGATACTTAAAAAGAAGTTGTCCAAATTTTACATTACCTGAATTCAAATCCTATGTTATGATCATGAATAAATAGTTGTACTAACCATTACATCATAGGTTCATACAGACATAATAATATTAGAAAAATTATATAAGTATACTGAAGATCTTTCTGATTGCCATACAAAGTTGGTGAACTAGCTTTAGATCAATTATCAATTGGATACCCTATTTGTATTTAAAATTAAAACCATTTAAGCATCAAAGCAGAGTAACAAAATAGCAAATCACTCCACCTGATGGCACAATGCAACAGTAATTTTTACTCAACCTCTCCTTCCAAAATTCAATTATTCAGATATTAATTATGGAATCTGTTTGAATGTGAATGATAGAAATACATTCCAGGGCAAAGTCTAAGATTATATATAATACGGGATGACAGTAACAAACAAAGTAGTAAAAAAAATAACCAATATTAAAAGAAAATTCCATTTACATTGATGTGTAAGATAGACTGCAATGCAAAAACACTTGGAAAATTTTTAAGTTTAATTATAAGTATTAGCATAACCGATTACCTAGATCAAGATTCATTAGAATTATGAGTTTCATTGATATAATAGATCATTAATTCATCTTTATAACATATGTGATTATTATTTAATTGAACTATATATGGTTAACAGTGAAGTTAAAGATTATCTATGTTTGTACTAAGACTTAATAAACTTTTGATTATTATTTAATTAATAGAAATTGCAGTTAGAAAGTTTATAAAAATGGTAAGTTTTATATTTCCTTGATATCCTGTATATGATAGACTTTCATAATCAGTTACACTTATTATCACATGATCACCATTTCTTATGCTTGCTCATGACTGTTGTTAAAACAGGCAAACCTCTCCATACAGTAGTACCGCTCAATGCAAGCCAGAGTAATCAATAGATGCCAGAAGGCTTGTGCATAAAATCCCTGAGTAGGTACTAGATAGGGATTTTATGCACAAGCCTTCTGGCATCCATTGATTAGTCTGGCTTGCATTGGGTGGCAATATGTATAGAGAGTTTTGCCTGTTTTAATAACATTTAAGAGCAAGCATAAGAAATAGTGATCATGTGATGTTTATTGGCTTAAAACCAATCCTTCCTAATAGGATAGTGGTGATTATGGTTATTAAAGAACCAAAGACACCAAAATATATAGGTACTGAACTGAGTTCAGACCTATATGACTATATAAGCTAATGAGCTTGGATTAAAAATATTATAGTATTTTCAATTTAAGACTCATTGTTTTGTAGTTAGGTATAGATAAAAGGTGGCTGCTAGAGGGTTGCATTATATCATAAGATCTAGGTGTAGTGTTCTCAGATCCAGGGCTCTTCAATAACTTCTCTTCCTCTTTCCTTCTTTATTATTGCTTTTCTAATATATAACATATAATAACCACATTCCACTCTTTTTACACTTTATTTATTAATATTACAATCGAAACTGTAATATTAATAAATAAATATATTTTGCTTCAAAGTGTAAAAAGAGTGGAATGTAGTTATTATATGTTATAGATCCAAGGCTCCTCACTGATGAAGGCCACAAGCCAGAAACTAGTCTGGGGATATTGGATGAGTAGGCACTAGATGGGGATTTTATGCACAAGCCTTCTGACATTCATTAATTACTCTGGCTTGCACTGAGTGGCAATATGTATAGAGAGTTTTGCCTGTTTTAATAATTAAGAGCAAGCATAAGAAATAGTGACCATGTGATGTTTATTCCCTTTTAAATTAAAAAAAAAGAAGCAAAATTCAAGCTTTTCTTTAATTAAAGGGGATTGAGGCTGAAAGAATCTAGCTATGTGTCATTTAAAATATCATGTATATAATGAAAACAGAGATAAGTTAACATTTTTTTCATGCTTTTTGTCTGTTCATATGACTTGTGATCAATTATTACCGTATTGTTGCTACTCAAATAAAATGCAATAAAAAGATATAGATATGTTGTTACAAAGGATTAATTTAGAGAAATTAAGATAAAAACTCAGTATAAATTTTAATATAAAACAAAATTAAACTATTTTATTATTTACGATTCCATGGGGAAATTTTTATATAAGATATAAGTAATTAAATTATTTAGGACTAAATATTTAATTGTCAAAACTATATATCTAGTTGTTTTTTTTTAAGTGTCATAGCATCGGCCGGGACGCGAGCCCGCAACCCGGGCATCTCGCGCTGACCTTTCGACCACTAATGCAAGACTAACTTATGTCTAGTTTGAAGTCAAATATAAACACATAATGAAAATAGTATTTTGTACATAATGAAAAATACTATTTTATTTTGTTATTAGTTGTCTCTCTGTTATAATAAAAAAAATAAAAATGAATATTCTGCATAACAACAAATTTGCCATTAAAAAACTTAATGTTTTAAACAAAGAACATGAAATTCTGATCTGTATAGTGACCAAGATTCAACGTGAGCTGATTGACAATAAATTTATATAATCTAACAATATAAAATTTAATTCTATTATTAATAATCCAATTTTCAGTCAGAAACTTTATGCTCTCAAATCTATTACTGCACCGAGGAAAAAAAATTGAATGGTTTATTGTTTAGAAGGTCATGTGACGTTCGAGTACCGGAAATGACAAGTTGATGTTTAATCCAGTAACTTTTTACCTTTCATATCTGTGACTCTAACCGTTACACTAATCCTAAATGGTTATTCTGCTAACAAAGATAAATTTTAAATTTCCTTTTTTAAATATATTTAAAATAATTAAAATGCTGTATTTAAATAAAATTCGTTGTTTTCTTTTTTTTTTTAATTAATATTTTCAAGTTTTTTTTTAAGTGTGTGAGGGAGCGGGGATATTAAAATTTTTTACAAATTAAAGTGATAATTGAATGTTGCAATTAAAAATATTACAAAGGCAAAAAGGGGTTAATTAGTCGTTGTATTTTAGTTAGAACAACAAATATAGATCCGAAAATTAGACAAACTACTTTTTTAAAAAAAAAAAAGACGATAAAAAGTGAAAAACAAACTCTTCTACAAAATGAAGCCAGGGAGATTTTCTATTTTTAATCCTATTTTAACACAATTTATATAGCCTGTTGAAAGTCGTATGAAAATTCTAGGCAAGATGATAGCGCAACAAAAGGCAGATGACTTTCCACAGGTAAATAAATTATGATTACTATTAACGTTTTTTTTAAAAAAAAACATTGATGTAAATTTATAAAGTCGCAAATTTGTTAAACACACAAATAAAATAATTTGACCTAAAAAAAAAAAAAATACCTCTAATGTATAGTTTATAATTTTAACTGTTTTTCTAAGGAAAAAAAATAGAATGTTATATATATTACTATTGTTTAAAAAACACCCAAAAACATTTAAATTAAATGCTTGTTTTGTGTGTACTATTTATTATTAAACTTTTTTTTTTTTATATTATCATAATACATATGTAATTATCCAGTTTGCCCTAATTAATTAGAACAATAGAAGATTTGAATAATTTATCTTAGAAAGTGATGTCGGAGTTGGATTAAGATCTTTAGAGGCCCAAGCACTTTAATGATTACAGTTAACGTAAAATAAAATTTTATTTTTCGAAAAGAAACAAAACTTATAGTAAGATTTATTTTTTTAAAAAAGTGACATTAGACTAAGAATCGAAAGATGGCTCAAAATCCAATAAAGGAACAATCATTCGATGTTTTTACATGAAAAGTGTCAAATGTAAATTAAGCCAATAAACATCACATGATCACTATTTCTTATGCTTGCTCCTAACTGTTATTAAAACCGGCAATACGTATAGAGAGTTTTGCCTGTTTTAATAAATGTATATTAACTTATTAAAAAAGATCGACATTCATTTTTTTAAATGTTTTTTTTTTCTCAGTGATCAAAGTTTATTCATAAAAAAAAACCAGATATAAATACAGTTAGAAAAAGGTTTACAAGGGAGTGATTATATGGTAAATTGAAATTTCAGGAGCAACATGGTAAGAGGGGAAGGATACATGTGAAAAGGGAATGGGAAGTGGAAAGGGTGAGTAGTCCAGGCCAGTTCGAGATGCATGTCTACATTGAGCAAGCACTGCATGGGTCACAAACATTTAAATGATTGAGTCCTATGACAGAGGCTGAGAGGATGAGAGTTGGAGGATTGCCCAAGTATCTGGGAGGAATGGAGATGGGGCTAGTTTGGTGTCTCTGGTTTTGAAAGATTGAATTAGGTCCAATAGCTTTTGATTCACTCAATGTTATCATGAAGGAAAAATACAAAGACAAAAAAGTATTGAAAACATTTCCAATTTGATATTGGTCCATTTAAAATAAATATATTTTAATGATGAAATATCATTATTTGTATAAAATATGACTTTTTATACCAATGCTTTCTCTTTGAAGATAGGTAGATGTAAAATAGTATTTATGGTTGATTACTTATAATTTTATTTATATTTCAAAAAGTTTTTCCTATTTCTTTTTAATTAATTGCAAAGACTTTGAGCAAAACCATAAATAAAAATATGCTTTTATTCTTCCACAGACAAGGCACCTAATCTATCTTGTGACGTAGTTGTTCTTTTGGGATTTTTAATCTACTGCAATCAAGAAAATAAACTCAGCCATGTAATTTGTTATTATTAATGCTAAAAGATATACAAATCCATAATCTATATTTGAAAATGCAAACTCAATATTGTTTTTAATATTCAGCAATGACCAAACCTTTTTTTTACAATTTTTGCTGTATTGAATTTATAACACAGAAAAGAATAAAACTGTTGAAATTATTGAGAAATCAATATGCAAGTCTTTTGAGTAGCATCAATCAACTTTTAACAACACTCAGAAGATCTTTCAAGTTCTCTAAGTTTGAAGGAATTGTTTCTATTAGTTAATTACTAATGAGATTTATTTTATTGAAAATAAATTAAAACCTGCTCTTTAATGAAAAGTAATTCATTGTAAAATAAATTATTAACTCCAATAAGTTTTATATATTGTGGTGATAATAAGCTATCATAAATTAGCAAAGGTATAAATAACATAAAGTAACTTGGGGAAAGTAATTAATAAAATCAAATAAAAACATAAGAATCAATAATATATTCCAGAACAAAAAAAAAAATATTAAAAATAAAATTTAGCCTGTTTAAATTATATATATATATTGTACCGGATCGAACCGCTGAAACCACTTACTTATATGTATATATAAGTTTTGGCCAGTTTCAAACTCCTTCCTAATACATTTATAATCTTATAAATGTTACATGGATGAACTGGCACGTTCGAGAAAAATGGGAGATCTTATTGATAGCTTTAACTATCAACAATGGCCCATCTCAGCTGCTAGATTCAAACCCCTACTATCCAAATACTTTATTTGTTTCGGGGTAAACCCCGGGGCGCCAGCTAGTCTGAGGACTAAGGTATTCGGGCAGTAGGCTCATAATCCAGTGCTCGAAACATTCCCTAAAACTAGCTCAGTCTAATTTTAATTCAATAATAAAATTATACAAAATTTGTGGTGGAAAGAATTGACCGACAAATAAAGTTTAAGTTTGAAGACATTTTATTTTAATTAACATTAATTAAGTTTAAAGATAATTTATTACCCAACATTTATTGACTAAATTTAAACATCTTTATAAATCTAATATAATACACACACATTCTAAATTAACATTTCTAAACTAGTTTAAATATTCTTGTAGATTTTAATAGTAGAACACTGGTATTTATCTAATTTAACTAATAACACTGATATAATGATCACGCACATATTAACTCATATATCATTCACAAATATAATAATAAAGCATTAATAGCATTTGAAACTTAAACACACATATCAATAGTTCATTTTATGTATGATAGAGTTCATATAATTTGAATCTTGAATATTTACGAATTACAGCGGTGGCTACTACGTATAAATGATAATAAATAAATGTTTACCTAGGATTTTTTGAATGGGGATATTGCTTGTTGTTGGCTGCTTCTGCTGCTTCTGATGGTTTATATCTAACCAGTTAGATTTGGATGTTTCTTGAAGAGATTTTATGCGAATCCATTGGCTTTATTCTTGAAGACAGTTGAACATTTGACGGAGGATTTCTGAGTTGTTATGCAGACATTATTTCACAGGCAGGTTTTGATGATCTTGTTGGACCAAAAAGGCTGAAGCATGAGCGTATATTTCCAAAAGCTGCTCAACAATGCATTTTTGTTTCTGAATACATAATAGAAATGCACTGTTATCTCAACTGAAACAAGACTGTCACTGCAAACTAGACTGAAAAACACTCAATTAATTGTCCGATAAAAAACTGGCTATTTATACCTCCGAAGTGTTGTCTGTGTAATATCCTCCGGCAAATAGCTGTTGTCGAAATTCCATTGGTAATTAATCCTATGACAACGTGTTTTTGACGATTGTTTAATTAGTAGTAGCTTTCATAAATGTATTGTTTTTTTATATCTTTAATTAGTAGCCCACTGCTGGTGTGGTTTCTTTAAATCTTTATTTAACTCAATAGCCATCGCTGTGTTTTCCAAATATAATTTCTTTTTTAACTTTCATTTACATATTTTTTTTTCAATATTATTCTAACATGCATACATTTATTTACACTCGCACGCACGTATATAATTTATTATAATAAGCTTGAATGAAAAGAGATTTATATTGTTTTTAAATTTTGAATTACTTATTTTTACGAATACTAATTTAGAAAAACTTTACTTTCTTTTCTAACACTCTTAGTTTGACTTTAAGAAAAACCCCTTCCCACTTTTAATCTTTTAATTTCTATTTTTTTTTCAAACTCTTTTACCAAAGATTTTAATAATAAATAATTTTTTTTTAGACAAAATTATTTTATATACATGTGCCAATTTGGCCTTGGCACATTGCACCCCCCTCTGTTTTAGAGTAAAATGCGTCATTTTTGACCATTTTATCTCTTGCAATTTTAATTCTTGATTCTAAATATTCATTTATTTTTTAAGTTTGCTTTTCATAATGCTTTCAGTTTACATACCAAGGGCAATCTGTTTTGACTATCCTTTCCTTCTATCTATGCCGAATACATTGCTCACAATGATCTAAATCATGGATAATGACCACCGGGACAAACTAATTTTGTGGCACAGGGATCATTTGGAAATGATGCGGAAGCAGATTCACCGACTTAAACCGACTTACACGTATATAAAATCGAAGCTTCATTTGCCGATTCTCTTGATTGGACTTGGAAAAAAAAAGGGTCATTGCGAAATGGCAGGAATTTTCAACTGTCCATTTTCGACTTACGCTTTGGAAAGAGGAATGATCCCTGACAAGTCCGTTACGGGTACTAAAACTTATCCAGTCGGCAGCTTTAAATGTATCTTTAACTAAATTTATTTCTATACTACCCTCATTCCCTTTTGCTCTAGATAATTCCTACACATGTGTATATGTGCAGCATAATTCTACACCTACTAATATTCTAGATATCGAGTTATTACTGGACTTGCTTACAGGGAATCTATAATAAATAAATCCCTTTTTGCACGCATCATAAGATGCAGCAGTGCCAAGAAAATAACCTAAAAGGATATCTGGGTAAATACATTTAAGATACGCATCATGAGGTATCGTATTTACTGAATATTACCAGTGTATGTGTGCATATATACACATGTATACTTACACACTCTTAATACACCTTAGATTGACTTTATATTTTTATTACTAATCTTCCAACATTATTTTTAAATTCATATGAGCATTATTCTAACATTTGTATTAAATCTCACAATATTATTCTAAACTACCACGGACATCAGTTTTCATATTTATTTATATTAATCTAATCTCGAATATTATTTTCAACTCTTACTCAACTTTTTTATCTATGTGCGTGTATTCAGAAAAACTATTTTACTTTATTACGATTCATTATTTACTCAACTTTTATTAACTTGCGTATATTCAAAAACAACTTACTTTACTACGATTCATTATTACACTGATATATATATATTTTACTTGACTTTAAATCATTTATTTACTTCCTTTTATTACCGTGCGTGTATTCCAAAAAAAAAAAAAAATCTATTAGTTTATCACAAGTCACTTTTTATTATTATTTACTACAGATATATTTACGCTTATTTATTTAACTTGATTTTATCGATTTTATTTTAACTATTTGACCTACTTATTTATTTACGAACATTTTTCTTAATTAATATGTGCATTGATCACCTTTCCTAAGTATTGACCACTTCAAATTCTTATTTTTCTAGAGTGCATTTTTAGTTTTTATTTTCATCATTAGGTAATAAATGTAATGTTAAGAGAAGTAGGCAGCAAAGTATAAGGCAATTCAAACACACAGATAGATTTTGTGCTGATTTAAACCAACTTTTAATTTCTTTGCCCAAATACTCGCACACACCTCAATCCTAATTTAATACACTTTTTTTTTTTATTTGATAATGTTTTATTTTCATTAATACTTTCATTATACACTTATTTATTTCATTTTTATTTTTAAAGCATTATTTTTACTCTCCCTTTTTTTTTTTTAAAAAAAAAAACATTTTCATTTTGCTTGTCTATTTTGATTTACACATTTATTTTGTTTGCGTCATGCTCCGCTATGTTCTAGACTTATGAGCTGGGATTTAACATAATCGATAAGACATAATCGAGGGTTTTTGACATAAATTGTTTTATCGTTGCTTTGACATTTTAAAAACCTCTAAGATTGTTATTTTATTTTACTAAGACTAACTTTAATCATTTTTAATTATTCAAATTAACTTGAAACTCGTTTTTACATTTATTTCATTAAACTTTGTTAACATTTTCTATTATTCCGAGTCCATGGTCATTATATACTAGGTCAAGTCGGCGAATCCGTCAGATTACATATTTTTAATTTTTGTCTGCTGATTCTTTATTATATTTTTTTTTCTGCATATAGCCACTCATGCTGGGGGATTGAGAATCACCCCTGGGCCTTTCCTTAAATCTAGTACGAGAGATGTTAGGATCACTGTCGGTTCTTCGAAAGATTTTTGTTCTCTCGGGACTATTAGAATAACATCTCCTCCGGGGACTCCCTGAATTCGACCTATGTCTATATCTTACAGCGTTTACAGCTGGCTCTCTAAGTTGGGGTTTGAATCCCCTATCTCTCATGTCAAAAGTTGGTCTAGCTCTGTCGAAAGCGCTCAACAATTCCACCATTTGTTCCACTGTTTTCCTTTCAGTTCCTATGAGCATTTGCTCGACATTATGAGGAAAACTATGGTGGACTATCCTGACAATTTGTTGTTCAGATAGTGGGTCTGCTGTTAAAGAGTGTAATTTCGCCACTTGCCTTCTAAAAAAAGAAACGAACGGTTCACCAGGTCGCCATTTATCTTGCGAGATCTGGTGACGAAGATTTTCCTGATAATCTTCACTCCAATAACTAGCTAAAATAGCAATTTTATATTTGGCAAAAGTGACAGGTTTTTTATATAAAGAGTCCCACCAAGATTGAGACCCCCCTTGTAAATGGCTACAAGCTATTGCGATCATAGCCTCCTCACTTAATTGATTCAGAGTGAAATAGCACTCCAAACTATTTAAATGCTCCATAGGAGCTTCACCTTGATGGCCAGAAAATATCCGTATTTTCAAAAACTGGTTCACGATTGCCGGATTGTTTATAATGTGCGTGTTTGCACTCAAGTGGTCACACTGTTTTATTTCCATTTGCGAACTATTTTTACTAATCTTTTGATTTACTTTCCAAGCTAAATCCGTCATTCCGACTTTTATCTCTTCAATTACTTTTCTATCTTCTATCTTATTTTTTTCAATTACTTGGTACATGGTCTCTATTTGATTTTCTACTTGTGTTTTAATCTCTTCTATTTCTTCCCTAATTACTCCTTTCATTTTATTTTGGCCCATTGCAATCTGGTCCTTTAACTTTTCAAGCATTTCAGCTTGCCCTTCCAATTTACTCTTCATTTCATTATTTTGGTTTTTAAGCTCTTCAGCTATTTTTTTATATTCTTCGGCTGTTTCTTTTTGTTTTTCAAACATGCAAGTTAATAAAGCTATGATTTCCCTCTTCTCTTCTTTTTGCTCAACCTCCTTTTCATTTTTATCTTTTTGTTCCTCACTAGAAGCATTCTCTACTTCTTTTGCTTGAGTTTCCATTTTTTCTTCACTGGGGACCTTTTCTATTTCACTAGTTTCGGTTTTATTTTGTTCCTCGCTGGGAACATTGTCTATTTTTTTACCTTGAGTCTCCATTCTAGGTTTATTTCTTGTCATATTTATACTTTTAAACTTTACTTTTTTTATATTATTTTTCTTTAATATTATGTTTTATTCACGCTCATAAGTTTACTAATTTCTATTTTATTTATTTCTTACTAAACTGGAAATACACGCTGACTCCGCCCCTCCTTTGTCCATTTTTCTCCACCCGATCTTAATGCTTTAACTCCACCCAAACATCCAACTGTCTCTGATTTAACATAATGATTTATTTTAGATAACGTAAATAGCATAAATCTCTTTTTATTTAAAGAAAACAAAGTTTTCGGTCAATTCTTTTTTTTTTTTTTTTTAAAAAAAATTAAAACGCTTTAACCTACGTAATTTAGCTTTTGTATAGAATTTTTTTTTAAAACAAGAAACAAAGTATTTATGTGCTATTGTTTCTTAGGTCCAGCCCCAAATGTTGAAAAAACCATTTATGTACCGGATCGAACCGCCGAAACCACTTACTTATACGTATATATAAGTTTTGGCCGGTTTCAAACTCCTTCCTAATACATTTATAATCTTATAAATGTTACGTGGATGAACTGGCATGTTCGAGCAAAATGGGAGATCTTATTGATAGCTTTAACTATCAACAATGGCCCATCTCGGCTGCTAGATTCAAACCCCTACTATCCAAATACTTTATTTGTTTCGGGGTAAACCCCAGGGCGCCAGCTAGTCTGAGGACTAATGTATTCAGGCAGTAGGCTCATAATCCAGCGCTCGAAACATTCCCTAAAACTAGCTCAGTCTAATTTTAATTCAATAATAAAATTATACAAAATTTGTGGTGGAAAGAATTAATAAAAAGGTTGGTAAAAAGAATTGACTGACAAATAAAGTTTAAGTTTGAAGACATTTTATTTTAATTAACATTAATTAAGTTTAAAGATAATTTATTACCCAACATTTATTGACTAAATTTAAACATCTTTATAAATCTAATATAATACACACACATTCTAAATTAACATTTCTAAACTAGTTTAAATATTCTTGTAGATTTTAATAGTAGAACACTGGTATTTATCTAATTTAACTAATAACACTGATATAATGATCATGCACATATTAACTCATATATCATTCACAAATATAATAATAAAGCATTAATAGCATTTGAAACTTAAACACACATATCAATAGTTCATTTTATGTATGATAGAGTTCATATAATTTGAATCTTGAATATTTATGAATTACAGCGGTGGCTACTACGTATAAATGATAATAAATAAATGTTTACCTAGGATTTTTGGAATGGGGATATTGCTTGTTGTTGGCTGCTTCTGCTGCTTCTGATGGATTATATCTAACCAGTTAGATTTGGATGTTTCTTGAAGAGATTTTATGCGAATCCATTGGCTTTATTCTTGAAGACAGTTGAATGTTTGATGGAGGATTTCTGAGTTGTTATGCAGACATTATTTCACAGGCAGGTTTTGATGATCTTGTTGGACTAAAAAGGCTGAAGCACAAGCATATATTTCCAAAAGCTGCTCAACAATGCATTTTTGTTTCTGAATACATAATAGAAATGCACTGTTATCTCAACTGAAACAAGACTGTCACTGCAAACTAGACTGAAAAAACTGAACTCCGATAAAAAAATCTGGCTATTTATGTATCCGAAATTGTTTTCATTTTAATATCCTCTGGCAATAGGTCAATAGGTGTTGTCGAAATTCCATTGGTAATTAATCCTATGACAACGTGTTTTTGACGATTGTTTAATTAGTAGTAGCTTTCATAAACGTATTGTTTTTATATCTTTAATTAGTAGCCCACTGCTGGTGTGGTTTCTTTAAATCTTTATTTAACTCAATAGCCATCACTGTGTTTTCCAAATATAATTTCTTTTTTAACTTTCATTTACATATTTTTTTTTTCAATATTATTCTAACATGCATACATTTATTTACACTCGCATGCACGTATATAATTTATTATAATAAGCTTGAATGAAAAGAGATTTATATTTTTTTTAAATTTTGAATTACTTATTTTTACGAATACTAATTTAGAAAAACTTTACTTTCTTTTCTAACACTCTTAGTTTGACTTTAAGAAAAACCCCTTCCCACTTTTAATCTTTTAATTTCTATTTTTTTTTCAAACTCTTTTACCAAAGATTGTAATAATAAATAAGTTTTTTTAGACAAAATTATTTTGTATACATGTGCCAATTTGGCCTTGGCACAATATATATATATATATATTGTAACAATGAAAATATAGGCCAATCATTGGTGCCATTTGTAACAGAATGAAAATGTAGCCCAATCATTGGTTGCCATTTGTAACAGAATGCAAATGTAGCCCAATCATTGGTTGCCATTTGTAACAGAATGCAAATGTAGCCCAATCATTGGTTACCATTTGTAACAGAATGAAAATATAGCCCAATCATATGATTGCCATTTGTAACAATGAAAATGTAGCCCAATCATTGGTTGCCATTTGTAACAGAATAAAATATATGTTCTAAAATTGAATACTATTTATAATAGAATGAAATATTAACCAAGGGAGCACAATCCTAATTTAATAATGCACTGAAATTGTAGCTTCATTTATAACAGAATGAAAATAATAAACTAAACTGAAATAAATATCCACCAATGAACAACTATCTAACACTTAATTCAACAATGCTATTAATTCTTGTTATAATCCTTCAGATTTAAACATTTATAACAGAGTGAAATACGTAAGTAATACTACTATTTCAAGTTAGCCTAAAATATGAGCATTATTTGCAACAGATTAAAGATAAAACAAAACTAAATATTATTTTATAAATAACAATATGTGCTTATTAGATAAACCACTTATAATTGAATGAAAATAATGAAAAAATAATGAGACAGATAAACCTTAATATTCCTTGTGAGTCAAAATACTGTTTATAATAATACAAACTTATACTAAAAATGAAATGTTATTTTATGCATAAAAGAATAAAATGATAACATTAATATGCTCTATAAATTTAAAAACTATTTATAACATAATGAGAATTATAAAGATAAAAACAAAGACTTTAACATAATCTATGAACTTAAATATCAATGATATCTAAATAAAATATAGTTCAATAATTGATCTCTTATTATGTCTAAATAAAATAATGCCAACTCAACCATACCACCTCATTTATGTCAATATTCCCTTATTAAATAAATCAATTACAATAAGAGCAAATATTTAATAATAATATCAAGGTTTTATTACTTATAAATTTGGGCAAATTAATCTATCCTTAATAGATATATAAAACGTTCTCTTCAAAAATCCTATAAATTCATAATATTAAATCATAAATGAAGTAAAGTACCCCATATTAAACTATAAAATAGTACAAAATCAATTAATCTATCATATTTCTTTTACTTTCACCAATTTATAATAACAAGATGAAAATTAACCTTTTAGATAACACTTAAAATTTACACTACCCAATCATAATAATGTGAAATTAATGATGGACTCCATTTGATGTTTATTCAAGTACGATTAGCAAATCATAACTATCATTCGTCAATCTAATAAAACTAAATTAAGCCAATAAACATCACATGCTCACCATTTGTTATGCTTGCTTAAGAAATGGTGATCATATGATGTTTATTGGCTTAAAACCAGTCCTGCCTAATAGGTTAGTGGTAGCTATGGTTATTAAAGAACTAAAGACACCAAAATGTATAGGTACTGAACTGAATTCAGACCTATATGACTATATAAACTAATGAGATTGGATTGAAAATATTATTGTGTTTTTAATTTAAGACTCATAGTTTTGTAGTTAAGTAGTGATAAAAGGTGGCTGCTGGAGGGTTGCATTAGATCCTATGATCTAGGTGCAGTGCTCTCAGATCCAAGGCTACCCACTGACAAAGGCCACAAGCCAGAAACTACTCTGGGATTTGGATGAGTAGGCACTAGATGGGGATTTTATGCACAAGCCTTCTGGCATCCATTGGTTACTCTGGTTTGCACTGAGTGGCAACACTGTGTGGAGAGTATTTTCTGGTTTAAAACTAAATTATTACATTATAATTATAATGTGCAAAATATTATTAATGCTTTATTATGATCAAATAACAATATTAAAACCTAATATTTCAATTAAATTTACAATCTATATAAGCAAACTTTTAATATAATTAAAGTAAATCATTTAAATTTGTAACAGAAAATATATTATTACCCAATTCTGTAACTGAACAAGAATGCAATCTTTATGATTAGATATTAATATAATATTCACCCAATCAGTAATAAACAGGCAAAACTCTCCATACAGTAGTGCCACTCAATGCAAACCAGAGTAATTAATAACAGTTATTATAATTTATACCTTTAAAAATTATTGAATAAATTCAAATACAATTTTTTAGCTCAACATAACTGTTACCTATAATAATAAAATAATTATAACAAGCTTCTGATTATTTATTAGATATTTAAGAATGCTAAATTAATTCATTTATTATTATATATAAAATCTATACCTGGTCAGATAATCAAAATATTAAATTTACTCCAAAGAAAATTATATGCAATTGTACTCGCCAATCCTTCCAAACTGTTTTGCAATTATTTATAATGAATTATGTGATATAAGTCAATATATAAATAGAATCTTATCAAAATATTATTAACTAATAAATTTTCATTCTAAAATTGAATGACAACCAAACAAGTTTACTTATTTAAATTAATTCAATATTTATTAACAATGAATATAAAAGATATATATATATGGCAAATAAACCATAAACATTTAAAATATATATATGATCTAAGTATGTATCATACAATATGTTCTCAATTAAAATTAGTTTTAATTAAATAGGTGATTATGCATTAACCTGTCTGCCATCTGTTCCAATTATAATCAAATCACCTAAAAAATGGTAATTTTATATTATCATAGGGAATTTTCACATTTAAAGCTTAAAAAGTACCTTAAGATGCTGCCTCTCTAGAATTATTTTACAAGTAAAAAATCAATAATATTTAAATTTGAAGCTAGAACAATGAGAGAAGGCAGACTTTCCAAGGCACTGATTGATTGTGTCCCATTTTGAACAAAAGGGAGCACTTGTCAACAATTTTTGACAGCTCCAAGTTCTTTGTTTTGATTTTCAAAACAAAAATGAATGTTTTAGAGAGATATTTAAGTATTTTTTTACATATTATAATTTTGATAAAATATGCTGAAAATATAATTATTTTAGAAGAATAGTTAAGATTTTAGTAAAATTCTTTACTTTTACATGAACATAAATTGTGAAAGAAATCAATGACACACAGCATTTTCTAATAGATAATGAACATTCTTTTTAGGTTCTCTGCTATAAAATGTTTTTATAATTATAAATAGAAATGTATTTTTGAAAAAACTTTCATTCACTTTCATTAATCTGAAAAATTATTAATTTGCTTTTTAGAAAGTAAATTAAAATGAATATAATATTAAAAGACAAATATATTTTTACTGCTGATTTTGTAATTGACCAATTAAAAGTTTAGAGCTTTAACTCACTCAACCAACCAGTATTTTTGACAGCACAAAGGTTAAACTTCACTTATAAGATGCCTAATCTAAAATATGTATGTTTATGTAACACAAAACATGCTGTAATATGTATATACTTTTCAAAATATTAGAAAGTTAAAGATATTCCTAATCTTTATAAAAAATATTTATAAGATACATAATGATTAATTTATAATCACCGAATAAAGAAATAATATTTTTAAATTAAAATTATAATTATTAAGCTATGAAATATAAACTTGATATAGAAAACATAACTCTTCTATATTTTATGCATGTAAAATAGATTTCTACTTAACTTAAAATACAATACTCTTTCTATTGGTAAAACTATATTGTTGTATATCTAAAAAAGAAATAATACATGTTAATAAATGACCTGATTAATCATTCTTGAATATGACACTTCCAAACTAATATCACAGTTCCACTGTCTATTTTGGAATAAGAATTTAACAATAATTTATTATTCCAAAGAAGAAATAAGCAAATAGTTTATACTTTGTGGCTAATTATGAATCAAAATATATAAAATGCGCTAACATGCACAAGCACACAAAGCTAAAAACAAATAAAGCAAATATATATTATTTTAATATCTATTCATTAAATGGCTAAGCACTTTCAGGGTTCAAGCCCTCATAATCATAGCCAGTATTACAAAATATAATAAATTGGCTTGGAGTGATGCAAATTTATGCAAATGAAATAATTATGCATTCCATTCATGATAAATTATCAGATAAAAAATACATTTTATTATTTATAATATTTTCCAAATATCCAAGATATCCTTTCATTTAACAAGAATTTGATTTACATGACATTATAAGTATACAAATACTAGTTTGTTTGTTTTTTGTTTTTTTATATCTATGATGACACAATATAAATATCTTTTTATTTGACAGGTACTTAATTCATAAAACACTATAAGTGAAAAAGACATTATTTTCATCCATGATGATACAATATAAAATAAATAAATCTATATCCTGTATGGAAATAATTCATCAATCTCATAAAATTATATCAACAGGTGAAACTAATCCTTGTATACATTTTTATGGTATTAGCATTTATAGCTTATCATTGGAAAAGAGATAATATTCATTTTTAGCAAAGAAATATTCAGATGGTTTTTCAATGCAGTAAATCACTTTTCATTCTTTAAATAAATTATCATTCTTCACAAATCATTGATAATCTATCCAACACTCTCTGAATGAATATTACTTTTCTTACCCCATCATTTTATTGTTAATGATAAAATATTTTTAAAATAAAATAAAAATTATATGTATGAACTTACGTTCGCTTCTATTGAAGCCAATACTCAAGAGAGAGAGAGAGTTTAAACTGTTCAGTACTATTTATAATCTTTTCCATTGATGTAATAAAAACCAAGATAACCCTCTGTATTAACTTTTTGATCAAATCTTCCTAGAATTTCACAAATATAACCTTATTATATAACAATAATAAAAATAAATATTTCACATTTATTACATATACAAAAAAAATACATATTAAAAATACTAATAATATTCTTTCATTCCAACATAAACTAAATAATTTAGACTACATTCTTATCACATTACAGTAAAAATATATTTTTGCATATATTTTATGACATAATATTATATAAATAAAACAACAAACATACTTAAAACATTAAATATTCATGTTTATTATTTTGTAATCTAGTATTGTGAACATAATAATCAAAATATATATAATAATGAAAGAATAATAATTTTATCAAGATTATAAATTTTTATTATTTACACATGTATTTTTTAAAAATGAATAAAGTCAATGCACAATTTTTTATGCTACAATTAATAATAAAAATGTTTTGCTTCAATATTATTGTTGTCATAGCAACATATTCCAATGCTTCCCAGGTTAATATATTAATTAATGAAATCAAACCAAAAAAAAAATTACAATTGAATATACTACATATTGAAATTTATTTCAAATTTCAGTAGGTACAATATATATATACCTGGTAATTAATGAATGTACTCATAGTAAAGGTAGTTTTTTAATATTCTGCTTTATTACTGCCTAGCATGCTTTCAATATATTTACTATATCATACTCATGGCATATAGTGTGTAAAGATAAATATTAAAAAAACTATCTTTTCTGTTAGTATATTCATTTTACCAGATATTATGTTGGCTTAGAAAAAAAGAAAATTAGTAACGATTGAATTACATAAGAGTATTAGTAATATATTTTAAACAGCTAAGATAATACATTAATTAAAGGGAATTATAAGTAATAATTGCTAGAAAGTAAACAGAATAATTATATTGATAAAAGAAGAAAAGAAAAACTGTTGTGAAAATTCTTTTCTCGTTTCTTCAAATTTGTAGGGCTGAGCTAACTAAGATTCTGTAAATAAAATTGACATATAAAACAGAATATAGATTTTATAAACTTGTTTTAGGAATATCTTATGTGCTGTATTGGTATTTATGATTCAGGTTGTTTGACTCTTTAAGTTCTGTTAAAGACGAGGAATGTAAACAACTAGTGAAATTATTCATGCAGGTGGATATATCATCATCATCATCAACAACAACCATTATCAATCCATTGCAGGATGAAGGTCTCTCCAAGTTTAATCCATCTTCTCCGATCTTTAGCTTCTCTTTTTCACAACACCCCTGCACATTTTCTTATTTCATCCATCCATCTCACATGTGGTCTCTTTCTGGGTCTTTTACAATCTCTTGGAATCCAGTTTAAAATTTCAATTGTCCATCTATTATCATCTCTTCTAGCAATATGTCCAGCCCAACTCCATTTCAATCTTTTAATTTTTTCAATAAGGTCAGTAACACCTGTTTGTTGTCTTACCCATACATTGCATTTTCGATCTCTTCTTGTTACTCCCAACATACATCTCTCCATACTCCTTTGAGTGGTCTGAAGTCTCTGTATTGCTCTTCTATTAAGTGTCCAAGTCTCAGATCCATAAGTAAGAACTGGTAAAACACATTTGTTAAAAACCATCCTTTTCAAACACATAGGCATATTTCCTTTTAGTATCAAGTTATTTCTACCAAAAGCACTCCAACCAAGTTTAATTCTATGATTAATTTCCTCCATTATGAGGTGGATATATAATACATTTTAATTTATTCAATCCTTAGAAATTTATTATTGCATAATTTTGTGGTGTGTAAGCAGAAAGCATTGAATCAACTAGTTGAATATGAAAGAAGGGAGGATTATGGTTTGGTTCATTAATGGTGTAGTTCAGGCATAAGAAAACTACAGCCCATGGGCTAGATGTGGCCCATGAAATATTTTATCTGGTCTGTGACATATTGTGTTGTCAGAATAAAAAATATTATAAATCAACAAATGAAGTAAACCATTATTTTTTGATCTTGTCATAATTAATAAAGCAAAAAGTTATTTTTTGATTAGTATAATATTGGCAAATAGAAAATGAAACTAAAAAAAAAAAACTTTACATAACAAAAATGTATAGAAAAATAGAAAAAAAAAACAATTTATATTTCTCAAAAAATGAATAATTTATATTCTTTTAAATTAAAAATTGATTAAAGAGATAATGGAAAGAAAATTATTTTTTACTAAAAATTTTAAAAATTGCATTTACAGACAACAAAAAATATCAAAATTATATTGTAATTATCTCGATTACCTTGTAATTTTATAAACATATTCAAAGAGGTTTCATACAATTTGATCAACTTTATCCTGTATAAGTAATTTGATTTCAGTGCCTCTAGTGATTAAATTAACCTACAAAAACCTTTCAGATTTGTTATCCAGCCCCTGGTGTAGTTGCCAAAAATATAATTTAAAATATATAAGAGAAATTTTGGAAATGGTAAATCAGGGCTGGAATTAATTTGTATAACTTTGGAATGCATAATTTATTAATTCAAATTCGTAAATCATAATTTTACAAAATTGTAAAAAAAAGTATAAAAAAATAAAAAAATAATATTATACAATCAATTTTTTGTAAATTTGAGAACAAGAGTAAGTGAGTCCTATAAAATTTTAATTAAAAGAGCGGTCAAGAGTTGTTAGCCGAGAGGTCAGCACAGCTGCCTTGCAAGAAGCAGTTGATTGCAGACAATTGTTGTGGGTTCATTTCCCGGCCGATGTTATGATATATGGAAGAAAAAAAACGGAACTTCTTGTCAAACAAACTTATTGAATTAAACTGAGAATTTAAAAATACTCTATGAAGTTAGGTCATTAAGAAAAGAAAATCCCCTTAGCAGTTTGGGAAGCAAGTTATTAGTTTATGAACACAGGTGAATTGATTGTGACGTAAGAAGAAGAGAAAGTGTGTAAAAGCACTCAGAGATTAGCTTTATTAGGCATTATATATAAAGATTTATTAGAGTCAATCCTCTCCACCACTATACTAAAAGTATATAATCAGCCACAGACAAAAATATCCACAAAAGTATTATCATCAAGAAGAATTGCGGACCAAATCCATTTATACAGCCAAAATAATTTCTGTCATGTTTTCTATGCCATAAAAATTGGAGGAGACATACTACTATGGAAATTTGATCAAACTTTATGCACTGGATCTATAGTAGATTATAATGTGCAAACTATAAGTATTCATCATCTAGGAAGACTAGCCTTTTAACTGTAAAGTAAATAAATGACTGATGATGCCAAACGAATGAATGTAGAATAAATTAATAAAAATATGCTAATTCCAATCTTTTTAAACTTTTTTCAAAAAAATATAATTAAAAAAATAAATACTTACATGTGTCTAAGAAAAGCTTGTTTAATATTTTAAAATAACAATATTAAATATATCAGTATCAAAATTATTATATAATGTATAATTCAATAGAATTATATAAATGGTTTATATGTATGCATGGAACAATAATTTATCTGTGCATAATCTAAACATTTATATATATATTGTACCAATCGGAATGAAAGTGAAGATCGAATCTAACCGCAAAAACAATATCTGCACTACAAGGGCGCCATCTAGGCATTTGAGCCTAGAAAAATTTATAAAGTAGGCAGATACACGCTGTTAAGATTCCACTTTATTTAAATATTCTGATTGTTAGCCCAAGTCACTAGCTCAGTGGAGACGCAGAGATAAAAATCTATATCTTAATTTATATCTTAAATATCAAAGAGTAAAAGCCACTGCCAGAAATTAACATATAAAAATATTTATTTACGCACATATAAAATAATATTTAAATTTTGAGGAATAAGTTTAACATTTTAGATTTTTATATTAACTTTTAATTTTACATTTAACTAAGTTTCAATGAGTTTAATTATTATTTAGATAGTCAAGTATGAATAGACTACATAGATCTGCATTTGAAAAGAAAATATTCTTCCCTGATTTAACCTTAGGCAACAAATTTCGCAACCAAATTGGCGCCAATCCATCTGATACATTCATGTATTCAATGTAGCATGATACGACAACACAAAATACTATATTGTCAGGAATGTACATCTGAACAATAATTAGAAATAGAGAAGACATTGACTCTCCACCAACAGGAATGTGACATCTGTTGGCAAGTAGAACAATAAACAAAAAACTCCATAGGAATGGACTGCGGTCTTCTGCCAACTTACAAACCCATCCATAGGCAAACAGACGGTGTGTGGCGTATATCTATAATCCTGCCCATAGCGGACCTCATACTACATCTACTAATTACACAAATATATCCAATCCATTGAACCAATTCAACTACGAAATGAATAACCTAAGATTACCCTCCCTTAATACAACTTTACAAAACTATATAGCCATTCACGCCCGACTTAATTTTAACATTTAAATACGTTCGCACAGATTTGTTTAAAAATGTTGGGTATAGATCGATTACATAGATTCCACGGTCAAAAACGTTTCAAAATAAACATAAATGATCAAAATACAAAATTATTGATACCGACAATCGCAGAGGGAAACTTATAAGTAACCCAATAGTATTCACCATAAGATACTTGCGTTGTCACCAATAACTTAAAAGACATCCGAATAAATACATTTTAGATACTCACCGTAAGGTATCATTATTTATCGAATGTCTATATATTTTGATCAAATATGAAAACCAAAATATAATTAACCGCAAACGAATCCATGCAAGCATCTATAAACAACTTAAATTTCATACATTTAAATAATCTTTACAATAAGAAAAAAAAAATGGAAATGATGTTTATCAATCGGAAAACATATAAGATTAAACATTATTAATTTGATTTAAAAACTTACAGAAGTCAGATAAGAGTCCGTTTTAACATTTCAGTTGGCTTGTTTATCAATTTGTAAAACTTGACGAAAGTTCTTAATTGATTTTAACAATTGTTCATTTCATATAGCTTATGGTAGAAGAGTCCAGGCCTCTGCTTTCAATTCCCGCGACGCCTCCATTGGAAGGTAATGTTCTGGAGATGGCAATAGCTGGTTCAAGGTATCACAGTCTTTTCATTTTTTTTTTTTATAGAGAGTGTGGTATGTGCGTCATACCACATCTCTCAAACACACAACGCTGGAACTGTCCGAAAAAACTGTCTTTCCCTTTTTATATTATCCACATGGATTCAATCAACAAAACGTCACTAATCCATCACTTTCGTTAGGGTCCGAGCCAAGGCCTAGTGCTTCCATTGGTCAAGCTAATTTCTCTTTCTTCTCTTATCTAACTTTTCATCTGACTTTTTAATTAAACAGCTTTTAGATAATTAATAAACAATCATTTCCATTTACAGATTACAGGAATTAATTAATACCTGTTTTTATTTTAACTTACGTTATTTTTTTATTAAAATATTTTTATATTTCAATCTTGTATTTTTTTATTTAAAAAAATACGTTCAAATACTTTTTTTTCTTGTTTATGAAAAAAATATTTTTAAAGTTTAGCATCCGTGCGAATATATATATGTTTAACAAACATTTTAATTTTAGCGTTTAGTTTTTTTCTTTTATTTGCGAACTTTTAAGTTTTTATTTTAAATAAATGTAACGACATATTTATATATCGTTACAATATATATATATCTAAATATATAAAATGTATGTGTAATACTGAATCATTTTGCAATTTTCAATTAATAAATATAATTATTTTTTCTGAATAATCTACTATAAATCTGAGTAATCAACAGACACCAGATGGTATAATACCATAATATTTATATTCCTAGACCAGTTTTTGGCTAATCACTAAGGAGTTAGAATTTAAAATTGGAACTAATGTACTTATGTATCTAGCAACTATCTTTTACACTTTTGTAGTATTCAAAATCTTAGCCTGAAATTAAAAAAAAAATTCTAATCCCAAGTCAATTTACATATAATTGAGATGAGGCCAGTTTCTATATATTTTAATGACTCAGTTTTATACTAAATATAGTACTTTACAACCTTTAGTTATGAACATAATACTAACAACACTATCACATAATGACCAATGATTATCCAAGATGATTCTAGAACTAAGACGACTTTCTGGGAAGCATATAAATATATGTTGTTAGCTATTTTTCACTAACATTCTTTTATAAAAGGGTCTATATCTTTTTACTTATTTTTCTATCTTTCTGCTTTTCTTCTTAGTTTTATTTATAATATCTATATTGTGCACAAATAATATAGAATGATTATGGTGACAAATAATCACATCATGCAATAGGAAAGCATATCTCAAACTGAGTGAGAGAAACTAATCATCAACTAGATTTATATAACATGTTGAAAATGTTTCATTCTTATTCCTATGATTATCAGGTTAATAACATTAACATAAAAATATTTGATAATAAGAATTTTAATAATTCATTTATTTTTAAAGTGAAAAAATTAGGTCAAAGTTCAATGCTAGTCATGAAACAAAAGTGGGTAATCATATTAGACGAAACCCAATATTGCTTAATTCACTTCTACTATTTGACTTACATAAAATATAAAAGCCATTGTATAAACAATCATTTGATGTCATAAAGAAATAAAAATAAACAAATAAGAAAGTATGAGCGTTTGTGTGAGCTGCAGTGGGGGAGTGATGAACTCTGGAAGTCGTAGTTTACAGAACGTATGCCAGCTTTGTCACTTCTGGTATTTCAAATTTTTTATGAACTCCCAACCAATAAAAAATTCTATTATTTTGCCCTACATGATTTTTATCCATGGTAAAGAGACAGAATTTGGAGTTCACCATCCATGAATCACAACCCAACTCAATTATTTCAAATACTCAAACTTTTTATGCACTCCTAAATAATAAACTATGTAACTTTTTTTTCACAGTATTTATTCAAGAGATTCGAAAAATGGGGAAGAATGCTGTAAAAAATATTTTATTTTAATTCTCGTCTAAAATATTTAATTAAAAATATAGTTTTAAATAAAGAGTAGCATCCAATCAGCATAGGAGGGAAAGTTATCTGTTTTTTGCTAGATGTTTCAGAATATTTTTGATTTGGGATATTCCAATTCTTACAAGAAAGTGAGAGCATTTAAAAAATTTGAAATATTGCCACTTAAAGTGTTTGAATGCTTTACTTAAGTATGTGGCAATAATATTGGCATCAACATGGGATTTGAACTTTCCGTCATCAGATTTCAATGGTATGGATGGCTGAACAGTTGGAGATTGGAGTATATTGAAACCTGTTCATTAAAGTATATGAGTTTGTTATCTTAATATAAACTGAGCACTTATTATATATATGGGTGGGAGATGATAATCTGGACCAACTGATGTGCTGGTTCAGCATTAATACATATATTGGTGATTATTTTCTTTTCTACATGTGTATATTCAGTTGTATAAGTGGTATGAGATAATGTGAATAGTAGAAGGATGCTTGAAAGTCTGAGTTCAAACTCCCTATATTTACAATTAGGCTCCAGGTATATGAAGAGTGCCTGTATTTCAAATATTTAAACATTACACCTTCTATATATTTAAATGGATAAGGTCCTATATGTGAGGGGTCACAGTGACTTGAGATGGACATGGGCATGACAATAATATTGGTGTCAATATGGGATTTGAGCTTTCCACAGTCAGATTTCAATGGGATGGGTGACTGAAGAGTTGAAGATTGGAGTAGATTGAAGCCTGTCCATTAAAGTATGAGGATTGGCTATCTTAATATAAAGCTGAGCACTGATTGTATATATGTGTGGAGATAATAGTCTAGACCAACTGATGAGTGTTGGTTCAGCATGAAATACATGTATTGGTGAGTATTTATCTTTTCTACATGTGTGTGGGCATGTGTATCAGTGGTGTGAGATAGCGTGGATAGTTGAAAGGTACTTGAAAGTCTGAATTCAAATCTCCTATATTTAAATACACTTAGCAATTTAGACTAAAAATGTTTTTAATTTTTTAATTTTTCTATAATATTAATATAGTTTAAAACTATGATATTTTTATAATATCGTTTTTCTAAATTTTGAAAAATGGATAACTTAATTCACAGGTTGTAAACAATTGTTATATAACATACGTATATGTATTCTAAGGCGGGTTTGATTTCTGCTCTTTATTAATAATAGTCAAAGATTTCACATTACTAATATTTTATTTTTTTATATTTAAATTAATGATTAATTAATATTTACAAAGCATTAAAGCTTTAAGCATGTGCGCTTGAAAATACGAAGGTAGGGACCTCTACAGGTCTTAACCACAAGCTTACTCTCTTTAAAGTTTTAATCCCAATCCACTCGTTCTTTCTTAAATTTAATTTCTTACTATTTAGTCATTAGTTCCCGGATGAAATAGTTCTAGATAAAGATTGTACATTCATACATTTATATCATTTTACACATAATATTAAGCTAATAATTTAGATTTTGAATATCCTAAGACTTTATTCTAAGCCATTAGTATGTCTAAGTATAAATATATTAACTACAGTAATTCAACATTTTACATATCAATTACCTGCAATTATCTAATAATTGAATTTTTAAAAACATAAAGTTTCAAATTCATAAATTTAAAATTGGATTAAATTGTTTAAAATTTCTAGTTATTAGCTTGGATAAAACAAAATAGGGCAACTAGATGTGAGCCTTATTCAGGAGTTTAGATATTAAAACAGGCAAAACTCTCCATACAGTAGTGACACTCAGTGCAAGCCAGATTAATCAATGGATTCCAGAAGGCTTGTGCATAAAATCCTTATCTAGTGTCTACTCATCCAATATTCCCATACTAGTTTTTAGCTTGTGACTTACATCAGTGAGGAGCCTTGGATCTGAGAGCACTGCACCTAGATCTTAGGATGAAAGCTACAAGCTAGAAACTATTATGGGGATATTGAATGAGTAGGCACTAGATAGAGATTTTATGCACAAGCCTTCTGGCATCCATTGATTACTCTGGCTTGCACTGAGTGGCACTACTGTATCGAGAGTTTTGCCTGTTTTAATAATGTAGTTTTAGTAATGTAGTTTCTCTTCCTCTTTCCTTCTTTATTTTTGATTTTTTATTATATAACATATAATAACAACATTCCTCTCTTCTTACACTTTAAATAAGGTTAAATATATAAATATAGTAATATAAGAAAGATTTCATAAATATTACATTGAATTTATAAAATTATGGTAAAGGAAAAAGGTGAATAAATATAAATATGATAATAAATAAGAATAAAGGGTAAAGTAGATTTTAAAGTTATACAATAGTAAGTTTTATGAATAAAGTGAATTAATAATTAAGTTGGTAAAATTGTAACATTATAATGGATATATGTATGAAATATGGTTGTATTGATATAATGTTTACATTTTTGTAGATCTGATGAAGACTGCTAGGAACAGTCAAAACTGTAAAATTAATAAATATATTTTGCTTTAAAGTGTAAGAAGAATAAAATGTTGTTATTATATGTTTTAATAATGTAGATAATGATCATAATTTTATGTTAGTTTAATGTACAGAACTAAAAATACTGTTATAAAATAAAGAAAGAGGAGTAGATAAAAGCTAGATGGAATAGTTATTTATAAAAAGTAGTTAGAATAGCATTAAGAAGGAAATGGAAGAAATTTAATAAGAATATAATGAAAGAAATTAATAATACTGGAAGAAAAAATTGTAAATTTTTTAAAGATATATGAAGATGAGACATAAGAAAAAAATATTACATCATTAAATGAAAAAGATGTGATGGTAGAAAAAATACTTAATGAGATTGTAATAAAAATCTTGGCTGATGGGGAGTTGATAAGAGAATCTGATTCATTAGGAAGCTTAATTCAAGAAAAGATAGATAAAACGATGGATTTGAAATTGAATAGAACAATAAGAATAAATTAAAAAAGAAAAAGAAAGAAGATTGGTTGGACAGTGAGATATTAACAGTTAAAGGGAAGAAATGCAAAAATTGATTTAAAATAAAGTATTGGTGGTCAAGAGGTCAGCGCGACTGCCTTGCACTAGCAGGCAGTTGCCCGGGTTGCGGGTTCACGTCCCGGCAATGACACTTAAAAAAATAATAATAAAGCCTTAATAAAAATATAGATAATAATAAGATTTCAGATGAATAAAAAGGTGTGAGAATTAGATTGTTAATATGTTAATGTAGTAAAGGATTTTTAGATTAAGTAGCTATAGATTTGTAGCAATAACTTTCATAGTTATTAAATATTTACACATATAAAAAAGGTTACCTTGACAACAGATTGTTGATTGTTATAGATATCGGTATTGTTTAAGTGCTGACTGTTTTCATGTATTTACATATATATATTTATTTAAACGCACATTGATTACATAAGTAATATTTACTAAAGCTGTAACCTCAAGAATGTGCACATAAAAATGCGATAGTAGGAACCTCTACAGGTCTTAACCACAAGCTTACATTCTTCCAAAACATAAGATTGTGGTTAAGACCTGTAGAGGTCCCTACTATCGCATTTTTACACACACATTCTTGATGTTACAGCCTTAGTAAATACTACATATATATATATATAGATTTAGGACTTGAATAAAAGATCATAAAGTAATGGAAATTTAGGATTGATTTTGTTCAGAGAGATGAATATAAAATTATTTATTTATTCTATGTCAACTGATTACAAGCAAAAAAACTATTATTATTTATTGCAATTTTATATATAGAAAAGGCTTGTGATAGATCGAATAAGAATGGATTATAAAAAAATTGAAAATATGGGGATAAATTATTGTTAAAAATAATATAAATATAGAAACAATGGAAGTTAAAGGTAATTGGATCAAAATGAGGATATTCATTGTACCATTTACAACTTTTTTAAACACTTTATCAATACTCTTTATTTATACCAAACTAACAGTTTCAACTGTCCTGCAGTCATCATCAGAGCTACAATATTCAAATATATAATTATATAATTAATATTCAAATATATAATTATATAATTAATACACTTATACACATATTAATTATATAATTATATATTTGAATATTGTAGCTCTAATGATGACTGCAGGACAGTCAAACTATTAGTTTGGTGCAAATAAAGAGTATTGATAAAGTGTTTAAGAAAGTTGTAAATGGTATGATATGTTAAAGTAGAAATCAATACATAGGAAAAGGAAGAAGAAAATGATATTCATTGTAAACATTATTATTATTCTTATTTTTATAAAACATTTAAAGATTAAAATAGAAAGATTGAGAATAGGGATAGAATTTTCCATTGTGAAAACAAGAACAATATATAATATACTTTTTCAGAAAAACGTGCAGATATAAGAAATATGAAAATTAAATTCGGAAGAAAAAATGATAATACTAGCAAAAACTGAAAGATGAAAAATGGAGGTTATTTATCTTGAAGTGAAAGAATATAGATATTTAGGCACTCTATTAACTGGGAAAAACAATTACATGGATTATTAAAAATTAGAGTTGAGATTAAAAGCAATGAAATGGATAGGATTGATTGAAAATATGTTTTTCATATAACAACACCACCACCAATCTTCAAACAAGCAAATATTGTGTAGAAAGAGCTTAAAGTTAATAAATACTGTAGCAAAGAAATATAATTCACATGCTAATGTTGTGAGTTTACTAAAAATAAAGTTAGTGGTCCAAAATTTGTTAATGTTGTTAGATTCTCACCGTCTAATCATCATGAGAATTTTATGAGTTTACAAATTTTAGAAATTTTGTATGTCTGAAGATAATTAAGATTCTTATGCTGGTAATGCAATAGCCTCTCATGGCAACAATATGGAATTTGAATGTAAGTCAAGTAAATATTTCAGATCACAAACAGACAAAACTTTTTGCATAGTCAGCTATAACCAACAAGATAGCTCAGTATCTAGTTATAACTAGCTAAATGCTAAGGGTGCCAGATGAACAAAAACATATGTGTATAATATAATGCAGCCTTCAATGTTAGCCATGTTTATAAAATAAACTTTATTGAGATCACATAGAATACAATGAATATACTTACAATTATTTCATGTTTGCATAATTAAATATAGGAAATTATTGAGGAATATAAGCATGTCAATCTATCCACAAGAATTGCACTGCACAGATACCACTCCAATTGAGCTAAGACTAATATCAAGGTCAAATCATTTTACGCAAATATGAGTCTAAACATGGTCATATATTTGAACTTATATCTGCCAGAATTGTTGTCTTCCCCAAAAGAAATGATACCAAATGTAAAGTTAAAAAGATCTGGCATATTGCTAACAATATACAAATAATCAACAAAAAAGAATATTGCATCCCCCCTATCAAAAAAGTTGCTCATTTAAATTAATTTATTTACATTCTATATTCTAATTTTATGCAAATTGCCACTCATGTTTTTTCTTCTATAAAAGTCACAAGCTTCTTGAATAACAATTGATATAAATATGACTACCAGATAGCCGAAAGCATGCTTTGCACACCATGCTGTTAAAGTAGTAAAACAAGCTCTTTTTTACATCTATTTTGTATGTATTTATTTTGAAAACACATATTTAATAAAAAAAAAAATATTAGTATATATAGCTCACATATTTGAAATTTAAATAATTTTTTCAGAAGTTATACATGTGAAAAAAAAATCCTGGTTATTAAAGTGGCATTGGTGATGAATCTAATCCGAGAGCTATATATCTGTTCAGAGGTGCCAAGCCTTGGTCTCTAATTTTTATTTTATTACATTTATTTAAAAACAGCATTGAAATTTTTGAGATATAGGATTAAAAATGAAATGATGTCTCAGAAATTTAGAGGGTGAACAGAATAAAAATGGTTATTTTAATATTTGGGAGTAGTCTCATATTTATAGAAAGAAAGTTTGGAAATTTGAATGATAGATATTAAGTTATAATAGGATTATAAAGAAGGACATTATATAAAGTGTTCCATAGTTTTCTTTCCTCTTCTAGACAAAGAACAGAAATACCCTTGTTTACACAGTGATTGTTTTATAAAAGAAGTCATTAGTAAATAGGGATCTTATTTATATTACAAAATCAATGTATATTGCTCTAAATACCAATGTATAAATTCCCTTACATTATAATGATAAATAAAAGTGAGGATGTATTCAGTTATATTATTCAAAATTGTTATCTAATACATCCAATATTTGATTTTTTTTGAAAATACTTAAAAAATAGAAATCACACATTTGAGAACAAAAACTAATAGGTCTTTTATAAATTTATTTTTAATTGATGATATAGTGTACATATGTGTAACAAGAATGAAAGTTTGTGTTATAAGGTAGAAGATTGTAATTTTGTTAACTCAACAAGAATGAAAGTTTGTGTTATAAGATAGAAGATAATTTTGTTAACTCAAAGGTGCTAAACTTCTTTTTAGGAGGCTTGGTGCACATTTGGTTTTTTTTTTTTATTGGACTGAAAAACAAATAAAATACTTTTGGGAATATTTGTATTTTTAAATTATAAATCATCATCTCATTTGTTAATATTATTATATATTTGAAGTAAATATTTTTTTTAATTTTTTTTATTAACCATTCAATTTATTATTTATCTGAACCAAAGTTTATGGTGCATATCTTGAATATAGATGACTATATATCTTTGATATTATGATATCCAGGTTTGAATCCATCCTTCATCTAATATATAAATTTTCATCTATTGTTATATACTGTTATACAAAAACCTATTTGGCAAAAGTTACCATTACAATATATATATATATAACAAAAGGATCCTAAGGAGCAGAAACATATACTTATGCCTTGGTTTGTTTTGTGATATATTTTAATGTTATACACATCTATATGTTTGTATTATGGAAATGATAATCAATTTCTTTTCATTTACATAGCATATATATATATATAAAACAAAGCAATGCATTATTTTTCCAGCTTACTTTCAATATCTTTATTAGAGGAAATTCAACATCTTTATTAGGGGCAATTCAGCATCTTTATTAGGGGAAAAATTTCACTTATATTTATTCTATTGATTTAGAGCGATCTAGTGCAATATAATTAATTGAAAATAGATTTTAAAAACAATGCTAGTGACTTTTTGTTTGGGAGTTTATAAGAAGTTTGAGGCCCAGAATCAATCCTGGACCCTCACAATCTCAAGTTGGGTGATCTGTGCCAAATCTCCCAGGGCGATTCTAGATAATAATGTTGTATATAGTCGCAGACTAGTTTCTGAATAGTGACTTTTGACAATAAGAAGCATGCCTAATATGGTTTGGTGCAGTGGTAGGGTATCAGGTCCTTGGATCAATTCCAGAGCTGACACTTGTGATGTTTAAACTTGTTCTGAACCCTCAAGATAATGAACTAAGATTTAAACTCCTTATAGTTTTGAATCCAAACTAACCTACCTTTTATAACTATATATATATATCTAACATTAAATCAGTAACTATATATTTGGCAAGCATATATGCTTATTTTCAACTTTTGCACAAAAACAATATTCAGTTTATTTATTCTCTTCTAGAACTCTATATTGTAGGCTTGAATAATCAATGGACACTAAATGATAATATAACACACATATATAATTATTAACATAAGTTCTCACGTAAATGCACTTTGATTTATTATTATGATTTTGTTTTGACATGTTTTCTGTTGTTGTTTTTTTTAAAAAAAAATCTTAGTCAAGCGTTGGTGCCTAGTGGTTAGCATAGCTGAGTTCCAAGCAGCTGGCCCGGGTCGCTTTCCGGTCAACGCATTTGACATATGAAAAAAAAAAATTCTCTAGTAATTATATTAATTTTTTTTTTTTTTTAAATTTGCATTTTTTTAAAAAATAAAAATATTTTTTTTGTCTGATTTCGTTTCAGGTGCTTTGTTAAACGTTGATGTTTTTATAGTTTCATTACTATTTTCTGTTTGCTGATTGATAAAAAAACAAACGTCTGGAAAACTTGGTAGAATTTGAAAGCTATAATTCATCCTAAAGTGATGAAATTCAAATTATTATTTTGCCCCAGTTCAGATTTTAAACAGATGGGATTATAATGAGAGATGAACATATTTAGATATCGAACAATTCAAGATAATAAATTGCTAAAAATTATTTATTTATTTTTAATACTTTCAGATTTCTCTCCATTGCTGCTACGATATAATCTGTTAAATAAATAATTACACAAATCAAAATACTTATTTAAAAAATGCCGTTTCGATCAAAATAGGAGGATTAGATATAAAGTACTAAATCAGAATAATCTCTACTTAACTACAAAACTATGAGAATAAAATTGAAAACACAATATTTTAAATTTAAGCTCATTAGCCTATGTGTCTTTGATTCTTTAACAAATCAAAACACTTATTTAAAAATTGCCATTTTGATCAAAATAGGAGGATTAGATATAAGGTACTAAATTAGAGCTTTTATAGTTAAAATTATGTTGGTTTACAAATAACAAATTTTACCCTGAACGATCAATTGTCAATCTATTTATTTTAAATAATGATTATTTAAGATCAAAACATCAGTTGATCAACTCGTCTGGCAATTTTGGATGATATGGATTTTATGCATAAACCTTCCTGCACCCATGATTACGAAAACTTGCACTTGGTGGCACTATTGTATGGACAGCAAGGGAGGCAATTCAAGGAGAAATGGGATGGTCAAGTTTTCATATGAGAGATGCAAAAAGTAAAATAAAAATGTTTGGTAGATTGCAGTTTATGGATAATAAAAGAATAGCTAAAATAGTATTTAATTGGGTTATGAGTAAAGTGCAGGTAACAAGATGGGTGAGAAAGGTAATATGGTATGCAAAAGATTTGGATAAAGAATTTATATCTGTATATTTGTAATTAGGTGTGACTTAATTTATGATAATAGTAAGGAAAGTAGTTTATTGTTTAAGGCTCGAACAGGATCTTTAGCAACAAGAGAATATACATGTAAATGGAAAAATATGGGTGATTTAATATGTAAATTATGTAAGGAAGGAATAGAAAACATTAAGCATTTGTTAATTGGATGTAAATGCTTGAAAACAGAAAGGGCACATATAATGAAGTTATGGGAAAATAAATATGAAAAAAAGTGATTATACAGAAAGTAAATTTTTGGTTTTTATGCTGGGTTTGGAAAAAGATAAGGGGGATTTAGATATAAAGGCTGTAGAGATGACAAAGATTATGTTGTGGAAATGGGATGGAGCAGAATATGACAAAAATTAGACTGGGGAATGTAAAATTAAGTAGCTAACAAGTTTTTCTTGGTATAATTGCTGAGAGATTCTTGACTTCGTTTAAGGAGTAGCTACAGTACATCACATCACATTACTCTTTTTTAAGAAAACATATTGGCTATATTTTGCTCTGTATCTATCCACGGATTACGGCACCAAGTATATGTTACTATTTCAGAACTTATATTAATTAAATGGTTTTTTTTTTTTAATGAATCCTATATTTATAAGTAAATAAATAATGATATAATATTTAAACAATTAATTTAATTTTTGTGCGTGTTTATGTTTGGCTAAGTTTTATTTTTTAAAAATTTCAAAGAGAAATTAATTTATTGTTACCTTCATTTTCTAACCTTTGTCTCGAAGAATAACTTCTTTTTTTTTTTAATATCACTTTGTGCAGGCAGTAAAAATGAATAATTGCGAGAGAGAGAAAAAAAAGATTAAAACGCTACTATGATTTATTTAAAAATATTTTTTTGGACAAAGATTTAAATCGGTTTCCATGTTGGCAAAAAAGTCAACCATTTTTAATTATGTAACATAGTTAGAATGTTATTTGTATGAATATTTTTTTTCTTTTTGTCTTATTGTTTTGACTCAAATAATTTCAAAAGCATCTAAGATTTTAATAAGATACTGCCTTCAGAAGAACCTAAGCTCTAATTGAGAGATGGGTCATTTTCATAAAGGGGTCAAGATTGGGGTTCGAAACTCACTAATTTTTTACCGGTAATTACCGATTTCTAAAAATAATAAAAATTACCGTTACCAAAATAATTATTACCGGTATTACCGGCTTTAAAAAGAAAATTTTAATTTATTTAAGACTTCCATAAAAACAATTTTCTTTCAAACATTTTATTTTTTAGAAAAAGGAAAATTTAAGTTTGCGAAAAGCAATTAAATTTTATTTCATCCCCGAAAACGTATCTATTTAGTATTTATAATATATAGTGTATATGAGCACAGACTTTCACACGACCTACCACTCTCCACTCTATCTCATAACACTGATACACTAGAAGACATATATGATGTATTTCATGCTAAACCAGCAATCATCAATTAGTATTTATGTAGATTATAATAGTCTAGGACTATATTCAAAATTAAACATGGTTAAAATATTCTCAAGATATAAATCTCTCAATCTTTATCTCTCCAATATTTTCCAATATGTATTTGCTTTGCTGAATCACCAAATTAACCTCCATTTAAAATTTGATTTTCGAGTCTGGGTAGTGGATAGTTACGTCAGTACTGCATCACTGCTATCAAGTTCCAAACGTGTTTTGATTTCAACGTTTCTATAGAGCATCTTCTTCATTTTATCGATCATTGCTTAACATTTCCTTTCATAATGTTTCAAAAATGATCATAAAAGCATTAAGAAATTGGCCGAAGAAACACAACAGACTTTTTCGGCCAGATACAGAGGAGGAAATCCAAAAAAGAAATTGCTCAAGATAAAATTTCAGATGTAGAATCTGCTGATAAAGAAGGTGATCCAATGCTTCAAAGATACATCAAAGAAGTTTCATAAAAAGCTAAATCTAAATGCGTTATCTCTCTCAGCTTTTCTTTAATCAACGAAATGAAGCTTTTTGAGACTACTGGAGAGCAATCTGAGCATCTAGAACAACTGTGTCGAAGTTTAAATGCCATCAGAGTGACCAGTGTTGAATCAGAAAAAGTATTCTCAAGTGCATACTTAGTTTCAAAAATAAGGTCATGCTTATTACCCTAACGTTAGATTATTTATGCTTTTTAAAAAAAATCATGGGAATAGGGTATAGTGCTAGTTTTTTTGTCACAACATTAAAGAACTTTATTTTTTTTTACAAAATCATTTATATTTTCTTAATAAAAGTTCGTTTTTTTTTGTTCAGTAAAGGAAATTTTTCTATAATTTTTTATTCAAGGATTTTTTTCTGATAAATAAAACCTTTTTTTATTTTTTTCGTTTTTTTTTTTTTAATATCTTAATTAAAGATAAATTTATTATCGGTAATTACCGTTAATCACAAATTTTACTTCGGTATTTAACGGTAATTAAAATGTTGGTAACTTTTGAACTCTAGTCAAAATGCAAGTATTTTTAGCATTCTCAACAAAATTTCAAATAAAATGATTTAGATTTAAGTAGGAATACCAATATCAGATAAAACAATTTATCAAGCATAAAATTACATAGATATCTTATAAATATTAAATATTTTTATTTAATTATTAAATATAATTCATTCTAAAAATAATTCACATTTAAGTCATAAGATTCTATCATTTTGTACTCTTTCAGATACTTAGAATAGTTTGATAAATAAGCCATGTTTTAAAAAATTACTTTTATTGTCCTTTATTTTATTAATACTGTTAGAAAAATCAAAATTTTTTAGTTCTCTCTATTTGAAGAAACTACTGTATTTAACTAATTTTGACATGTTATATAGCAAGGATAATTTTCAATAAAATTGAATCTATTAAAAGAATGTTATTGAAATTGGAAACAAATAATCTAAAAAAACATCTTATTATAATTAATGTGACTAAATATCACATGAGCACCATTTCTTATTCTTATACAAGCTGTTTACACAGAGACTAAACTGTCCACACAATAGTATCACCAGTGCAAGCTAGAGTAATCCGTGAATGCAAAAAGGTTTGTACATAAAATCCATATCTAGTGCCTACTCATCCAATCTACCCAGATTAGTTTTTAGCTTGTGGATTTCATCAATGAGAAGCCTTGGATCTGAGAGCACTGCACCTAGATATTAGACAGCCCACTCAGATTTAAGGTTCTTCACTGATGAAGGCCACAAGCTGGAAACTAGTTTGGAAATATTGAATGAGTAAGCACTATATAGGGATTTTATACCCAAACCTTCTTGTATCCATTGATTACTCTGGCTTGCACTGGTAGCACTACTTATATGGAGAGTTTAGCCTCTGTATAATTAATGTGTTTGGGAATATTATAATTTTTTTCTAATATGTATTGTAATATACTCAGGACAGAGTTTATACATTATTCATTCCAAATCATTCTTTTTAATAAAATATTTCTTGAACAATATTTCTATTTGTATCATTTTCACAAAATGTTATGAAATCTCTCAATATTTTTTCAAATTTTTTGTTTTCTAATGTTTTTATAGGCATATTAAATTAAACAATTTTTAGGTATGTTTTTGTATCTATTTTTCTATTCATACATTAACTGTATCAAAATATTTTAAAAATTGCAACTAAATTCTTTCACAGCATTTTCTGGTACTTCATCTTCTGCCAAGTCAGAAAATATTTTATTTTTTCTAATTCATCTTTAAGGAAAATTATCAGAAGAATTCATATTCTGCACTTCATTTAAGAATTCTTCAAATGGCAATCTTAAATTTAATATTTCATTTTTAATATTACATATTAAATTCTGAACCGAATACAATTATTTTTGCTTACAATAGTTTGTTGATATTATTTATTTTAAACAATACAATAAAACAATATACTTAATGACATTTAGTTGTATTTACATGTTGGACTATTTCTATTATCTAATATAAGTATTGAATGTCTTTAGAAAAAATTAACTTTATTTAAATATTCCAAATACATTCAACTGTTGCCCAATGTTTTGAGAGGTATTATTATCTCCTCTTCTTCAAGTGTTGCTGGCCTGATTAGTGACAATACTAGCATGGGAATCAAACCTGGACCTTTAGATTTCTGAGTATTGAAATTTTTAGGTAACACTCTAACCAAAACTCAAGTGCCTAAGGGTCCAGGTTTGATTCCCAGTCACTACTCAGGCCAGCAACCCCTGACGAAGAGGGGAGAATAATACCTTTAGAAATGTTGTGCATATACTAACCTGTGTGCTATTACTAATAATCAAATGTATTTGGAATATTTAAATAAAGTTAAATTTTTCTAAAGTCATTTTTAAACAGCATTAAACTGTTGCACATGCACTTTGGATTTTAAATATAAAATGAATGAATACTAACACTTCAATCACATGATAAAGTCTTTGGAAAAGATGGATTCGAAAAGATGGATGGCCGGCCATTCTATCTTTTCCAAATACTTTATCATGTGATTGAAGTGTTAGTATTCATTCATTTTATATTTAAAATCCAAAGCGCATGTGCAACAGTTTAATGCTGTTTAAATATTATTGTTTATAAAAAACATTGCGCTATTTAAAATAATTGACTTAAAGTCATTTTTCTAAAGTCATTCAATATTAGATGATGGAAATAGTGTAACATATAAATACAACTAAAACATAATCACAAACCTTCAGGAAAACAATAATGACAATATTTGTAATAAATTTAATAAACTTTGAGTTTTAGATACAAGTTTTTGTGTATAATGCATTAACGAAACCAGATGATTAACTAATAAATATTTATTATATATTTAAGTAAAATTAAATTATATTTATTATATATATATATTAAAATAAAAAATATATATTCACTTTAATGCATTGCAGTAGTTGTGAGTTAAATCTAAACTAAGTAAGTATAGTGGTCAGGAATGCATAGTAGACACAATGAGTTTTATGTTATGAAGCATTTCTATTTTTATTTAGTTTCTACATGATTATGACTGAGAAAAGCATGATCTATGCTATCAATTTATGTGAATGAATTGCAATTGGCCATAGTATATAGTTTATATTTTTTAGATACAAATATTAGTGAGATAATACTTTTTCATTCTGCCTTGCAATTCTATCATTTGCTTGTGGTGAGAACTCCATATTTTAACTTGATTGGTTGAAATTAGAGCCCACTGAATCAACTTCCAGTCAATTTAACTGAAGTTTGACACACTTGTAAAATCACAGACCAATTTCATTCTGTATTGCTGATGTAAACTAAATATATGTATATTTATCTGAGCAGTTCACTATGATATATATCAATAAATTTTTATAGAGTGTTACAGCTTTGTTTAAATGGTTGATAGTCTATTTTAACTTAATCAATTTTGGTTTGCCAATGAATATTACATAATGGGGTAAGCATTATGTTTACATACTTTTTCATAATTTCGCCTTTTTTTTAATTAAAAAAATAAAAATAAAAATTGCAAATATTGCCTTACTCAAAAATTCTTTTTTACAATATATTCTCTTGCAATAAGCATAAAAAATAGCAATTTAAGAAAATGTAATAAATAAAACACATAACGATTTAAATTAAATATTTTGGATTGCATACTTTTATATTTATCCCTCATTTTACTTCTGTTGTTATATTCATGCTCTTTATAAACAATTCAAAACATCGAATTTAATTCCACTATTTTCTTCAGTCATTAAAAAGTTAACCATTATACATTGCATAATTAATAAATAAACTAAAGATCAGCTTTTCAAGCTAATTCACATGCACTTTATGAATCTTAATAATAAATGAATACTTTCACTTCCAACACAAGATAAAGTCTTTGCGAAAGAATAAAATGAATCCACCTATTCTTTCAACACAAACGCTTAAGTATGGGTAAATCTTAAGCACTGTAAATGAAAGCATGAAGATAAACCAATCACTTTAAATTACTTTTACTATGTCTAAATGAATGATGCTTGTAAAATTTTCTAGAATTTATGATACATCATTCTTAAATGAAACTAAACATATGTAAATGAGACATTTATTTTATATAACGCGATGATTATGAATTGTAATAAACTAAAGATCAGCTTTTCAAGCTAATTCACATGCACTTTATGAATCTTAAAAATAAATGTCTCATTTACATATGTTTCGTTTCATTTAAGAATGATGTATCGTAAATTCTAGAAAATTTCACAGGCATCATTCATTTAGACATAGTAAAAAGTAATTTAAAGTGATTGGTTTATCTTCATGCTTTCATTTCCAGTACTTAAGATTTGCCCATACTTAAGCATTTGGGTTGAAAGAATAGGTGGATTCATTCTATTCTTTCGCAAAGACTTTATCTTGTATTGGAAGTGAAAGTATTCATTTATTATTAAGATTTATAAAGTGCATGTGAATTAGGTTGAAAAGTTAATCTTTAGTTTATTACAATTCATAAACATCGCACTATATAAAATAATTAATATAAGTAATATTAAAAAAGCAACAGCATACAATAATATTAAATATGGTTATGTGTTTAAAAGTAGAAATATAAAAATATTACTATAGACAAATGTGTAAAATACAGTATAGGAAAGTTTTTTTTAGGAGAAGGGAGATCCTTGAAAATGACTATAAATTAAAAATTGTTGAAACGGTGGAACAAGTGGATATATATATACAAGAAATAAAGTTTTTGTAAAGAAAAGAGAAAAATGAGACTTTTAATTGTTTGAAGTGTTTTAATTATAGAATTATATGTTCATTTTAAGTGTAACATAATTTTGTTGCAACCTTATATAGTAAAGATTTTTATTCATTTTAACAAATTTAAAATTTTTTTTCTTTATATTGTTTTTGAGGAAGTTTCTAGAAAATTTGTAGAACTTTGAACTCTTGTTATGTTACTGCCGTCTCTGGATTCCCATGTACAGCATGATATATTAGTACTATGCACCCTAGCCATACCTCTCATAATTAGCTCTACTTAATTGTGATAAGGTTTTATTATATGTCTTAAATATTTTCATTTCTTTAATTATTTGAAATGTATTGAAAGGTGAAAAGTATAAATCTAATTGTAAAACAAAAAAATATATAAATGTGTGTATATGTATATATAAATACGGTATATATGTATTGCTATATATTGAAGCAGAAATATTAAAAATATAATAATGTAATATTGTAAAAATCGCCATATATAAAAAGCAGTGTTTAATAGTGTTATTTATAAAAGTATTAAATTATAATCTAGAAATATGATTTAAAACGCTTGTAAAAATGAGATTATAAAGGAATTAATTTGTTAACAAATAACTGAAAGAATCAAATATTATAGCAATTTATAAACAGTTCCAGATTAATTTAATCAGGATTTAATTATCTTTGTAGTTGAAAATTAAAAAAGGAATCGTTAAAAAGAGATAAAAGAATAAAATAGTGGGAGCATCGTAATGCTAGAGTATACCAGAAACTTCTACAGAACTGAAGATTAATTACAATAGCTCTTTGTATTATCCAATAATTTTTTTATCAAAGGGTTCAATATGCTAGGTATTTATACAGATTATTTGATATTATTTTACTTTATGTCCATTTTTAAGTCATAGGGCTGGATATTAATATGTAATTGATGTTTTAACTTACATTATATAGTGCTTATTTGATTATATTATTATATAACTAATCATTTAAAAAAATACTATTAGAAATAATAATTATAGTTTCTTTTCTTGTTTAAGAAAACTGCCTAACCAATGTAAGAGTTTTTAAATCACAACGATGTATAGAAATGGTTGGTGACTGGAGATAATAAATTATTGTTGTCACACACTAAAAATGTAACTTTGACTTTGGCGATCCAAAAAAGGGTATGGATAAGAAACTCCATTGGTGGTTTAATTTTTATAGAAAATTCTGTAAAGCTTCATTGGGAAAAATACTTTTGCAAAATTAGTATGGAAACTAGAGCAGATTAATTTAGAGAAAAATAAACAATTATAAATCAGTATAATAACAGATATAAATGAAATAAAAACAGATTGTTATGTTAAGCATATGTTCAAACTTTTTATCTCATGAATTTTTTTTAAAAAAATATGGTGACAGAAGCAAAGTTGCAAATGTATTTTACTTTGTTAGTTCTAAGTGCTTGAGATGCTTTGCAAACGGAATGTTCTTGAAAGCTACCATATGTAGATACTATTATAAAATTGAATAAATATTTCAATTCAAGCCTTTCACAGCGTATTACTTACCTATATTTCACAACAAATACTAGGAAAAATAGGAGGAATTACAACATATAATGTAACTCTATGTGATTTAGTTAAGGCATGTCTTATATAGAAAATATTTGGAAGAGATTCTTTTTGAACAACTATTGATAAGTATAAGAAATGACAAATTTTATTAATTGTTTGTGACAAACTGGAACTATGGGAAGCAAACCAGAACTATTAGGAAAGATGTAGTTTATGAAATAGTACTGCAGTAAGTCGGAATTCACAAATACACTAACGAAAACATTGTTGGACATTCAAAACATTTTTTTCTCATACTCATAAATTTAAAAAAAGAAAAAAAATCACAAATAAGTTGTTCAGAATTATTATATTAGAAGCTAATGTTTTTTTTTCATTTCATGTGCTAAAGCATCAGCCGGGAAGTGAAACCGGGACAACTGCTTGTAAGGCAGCTCTGCTGACCACCCAACACCAATGCTTGACAGAAGCTAATGTTTTTGTTGTTATATTTAGCTATAAATCTTAAACGAATCCAATGGATTTGTAGAATATGCAGACTTTTCCAAGAAAAGTAAATGAGGAAACAGATAAGACAGATATAAACTTATAGATGTAAAAAGAGCAAAAGACAACTGATAAAATTGTGGCTGAGTAATAGATATATATAAATTTCACATGACATTATATTTATTCATTATTAAAATATTATTTATCATTATATATATATAAAATTAAATATTTTCATGGATTTTTAATTTGATAAAGAATTGAAATTAAGATATATTCATGTGAACTGAGATAACTTTTTCTTTTTGATGTTGCAAGAAAATTATCAATTACTAATGTTTTCATGGTTATATGATCTAAACAAAGTGTTTTTGAAATTAAACTGTGTATTATTTTGAATTACTCCCAATGTTTCAATAAAATAATATCCACCATTGTATATAAATATAACTATTTTAGAAAGCAGAATTGGGAAGCAGTTTCAGAGCAACAGTGACAGTTATGAGAAATCTGGAAATAACTATCAAACAAAATTAAACTGAGGCCTTCGCTGGAAAATAGATCTAAGAGCTTTAGGTGTAAATAGAAAAAAAACATCTGTATAAAAGGAATTAGATAGTATGTCATTTAATATTTGACAATAACATTTATTGCTATATGTTGCACCATTAAAAATAAGCCAAATACTAGATGGATGATGGTTTAAAGATAAAATGTTTGGAATTAAAAATTACATCAAATTATTTATAGACATGTGTTTAAGATTGTAATAGATCTAAGTATGTATTATGTATAATTTAAAACTAACCCTATTCCAAAAAATACTCATTCAAAAATGCTCAGATGGCATACAATTTTATCAGAATATGATTACAAATCAAAATATAAAGAGGGAAATAATATACTACATGCAGATTTTCCTAAATACCAGATAGTTTAAAACCATATCCTGTAGAAATGGAACTAAACCATATAGATTCATGGAAATTACTGGTTATCAACAATAAGATATTAACCAGATGGACAAAATAGTAATCAGAATATCAACAATTACAGAATAGATCAGAAATAATCAATTTCATAAATGTTCAAAGAATCTATATATTTCATTTTGGCAACAGAAGAGATACTTCTTTATAGTTAGAAACAGTAATGCTAATAAAGGAAAGAAATAGAAATATAGATACGACTCATTAAACTAATCCTGCTAAAGTAAGAGCTAAATCATGTCTTGTAGTTATATATGGTGGCTAGTTCTTAATATATGATTTTAAAAAGTACAGTAAAAAGTGTAAGAATTATTAAAGAAAAACAAATTTACCTAAAAACAGTACTAGTCATGGCCAAAAACAGTAAATCCAAGGCAAAAAATACATTTACACTACTTTATGGAGATTCTATCAATAGGATTTTTTTTGGTAGTATATTCATATATGAAGTATTTCAAAAGTGAAAAAAAAATTAAATATTATGAATTTATAAAAATGATTGTAATAGATAATAAGTTGCTTTAATTTTTTGAAGAATATGATATTGTCTAACTATTATATATTAGTCAGTTATCAAATGGAGTGACATAAAAAAAATACAACACTTAAAACAAGAACGTTAACTAAATGGACAACAATAAAATGGTGTACTCAGGAATTTTGCTGCACCATTAATTTCACCAGTTACAACTTTGAAATCCCAGCAGATTTGTCATCTGATAGACTTTGAGAATTTATCTTTGTTTATTAATAATAATAAATCTGCAGTTTGAACTGAAGAGTGATTGTGGAAGACAAGAAAATAATTATAGGATAAAAGACTGATTAATGCCATTCTGTCAAAGTAAATGCTTATAATAGAAACAAAAATTTTGTCATAAATAATAGAAACACAGAAACCGTATTTTAAACTGTTTAAAATGTGATTATGTAATCTGAAAAAATAGTTACAGGCAGACCATCAGAAAATAATATATTAGATTAAACTGAAAACATTAAGAAAAAAAAAATCAAATCATCTGTAAGATGGGAATTATCTTATTGTACCCATTAGAAAAAAAAATATTCTAGGATAAAAATATCAGTAAAAGTTAAAAAAGCATAGATAAAAAAATGTGTCTGTAAAAATGGTGCCACCAAAATATTGATTAAATGTTTAACAAAATCAAAAAGAAAAAAAATCAAAAACGAAGTAGGAAGTAACAGTCCTTAAAAAAAATCTTTGTTTAATTGAAGAGAAAAATTTTTAGACCTCTAAAATAGAGGTTTTTTTAAATATCTACAATAGTTTTTTTAAACAACTATACATCACATGATCACCATTTCTTATGCTTGCTCATAACTCTTATTAAAACAGGCAAAACTCTCCATACAGTAGTGCCACTCAGTGTAAGCCAGAATAATCAATGGATGCCAGAAGGCTTGTGCATAAAATTTTTATCTAGTGCCTACTCATCCAATATCCCCAGACTAGTTTCTGGCTTGTGGCCTTCATGAATGAGGAGCCTTGGATCTGGAGCACTGCATCTAGATCTTAGGATCTAATGCAACCTCTAGGACCTAATACAACCTCTAGGAACCACCTTTTGTCTCTATTTAACTACAAAACTATGAGAATAAAATTGGAAACAGTAATATTTTCAATCCAAGCTCATTAGGTTATATAGTCATATAGGTCTGAACTCAGTTCAGTACCCATATATTTTGATGTCTTTGGTTCTTTAATAACCATAGCCACCACTATCCTATTAGGCAGGATTGGTATTAAACCACTAAACATCACATGATCACCATTTCTTATGCTTGCTCATAATCGTTATTAAAACAGGCAAAACTCTCAATATAGTAGTGCCACCTTGTGCTAACCAGAGTAATCAATGGATGCCAGAAGGCTTGTGCATAAAATGCTTATCTAGTGCCTACTCATCCAAAAACTGAAATGTATGGATACTGAACTGAGTTCAAACCTATATGACTATATAAGCTAATGGGCTTAGATTGAAAATATTATTGTGTTTTCAGGTAGAGACAAAAAGTGGCTGCTGGAGAGTTGCATTAGATCCTAAGATCTAGGTGCAGTGTTCTCAAATCCAAGGCTCCTCACTGACAAAGGCCACAAGCCAGAAACTAGTCTGGTGATATTGAATGAGTAGGCACTAGATAAGCATTTTATGCACAAGTCTTCTGGCATCCATGGATTACTCTGGCTTGCACTGAGTGGCACTACTGTATAGAGAGTTTTGCCTGTTTTAATAGTTTTTTTTTATAAATAACAATTTCATTAAATATGTAAATAACCAAACACAATATTGGCATTAAACCACTAAACATCACATAATCATCATTTTTTATGCTTACACAAGATGTTTACACACAGGTTAAACCCTCCATTCAGGAGTGCCACTCAGTGCAAGTCAGAGTAATTAATGGAAGGTTTGTGCATAAAATTCCTATCTAATGTCTAATTATCCACTCCAGACTAGTTTGTAGCTTGTGGTTTTCTTCAGTGAGAAACCTTGGAGGGTTGCATTAGAACCTAAGATCTAGATGCAGTGCTCTCAGATCCAAGGCTCCTCACTGATGAAAGCCATAAGTTAGAAACTAGTCTGGGAATATTGGATGAGTAGGCACTAGATAGGGATTTTAATGCACAAACCTTCTTGCAGACATTGATTACTTTGGCTTGCACTGAGTGGTGCTACTGTATGTGTGTACAATATTGGCAATAAGTGAGATTTAATTTCAAAGTCAGATTTTCGGCACTTTCTTGCCACACTCATGATTAGTATTTAAATATTTATTATTATAGATCAAACTATTTATTAAATCAGACTGATTGGCTTAATTAGATGTACTTATAACAATGATTAAAGGTATGTTTTAAAACATAATGAAAAATATAATAAATATTCTGAAATAAAAAAAAGAAAAAGTATTTAATAATGTTATCTATAGAGTATTAAATTATAATCTAGGAAAAAAAATTGTTAACTTAAATGATTGTAACAAAAAATCCAGGAGATTATAACGATATTAATTTGATTTCAAAAAACAGAGAATAAACAAAGATAAAGATTAGTGTGCTTAAGATTTAATAAATTAGAAGATAAAGATTAGTGTGCTTAAGATTTAATAAATTAGAAGAGCACAGTTTTAAAAGGAAGAAAAAAAAACATAAGTGATAAGGAATTAGAAAACACTAGGAGCTAATGTTCTCCTGAAAGTTTGTAATGATGGTGTTTTAGTTGTATTTATATGTTGGACTATTTCCATAATCTCATATGAGTATTGAATGTTTTTAAAAAAATTTAACTTATTTAAATATTCCAAATACATCCAACTGTTAGTAATAGCGCACAGGTTATTATATGCACAACGTTTTGAGAGGTAAAATTTTCCCCTCTTCAGGTGTTGCTGGCCTGACCAGTGACAGTACTAGCATGGAAATCGAACGGGACCCTTAGATTCTGAATTTTAAGGTAACACTCTACCAACTGAGCAATCCTGCCAAAGGCAACAGTCAACAGAAATTGTATATACCTATATATGAGGTTCCTCCTGATTTCTCCAATTGTTTCTAAGAAAACAGTTGATCAGTGGTTTCCATACATTATATATACTCAGATGATGGAAATAGTTCAACATATAAATATAATTGAGAGCTAATGTATTGCCGAAGTACCAAAAGTTAACCATGCAGGTCTCTATATTATCCAGTGAGCCTGCTCATCTAAAAGTTCAAAACATCATACTATGCATTTATACAAATTGCCCCGTTGTATTTTATTTTGTGCCCACTTTCAAGCTAATTGGCTTTTATGCTAAATTTACTCTATATTTCTTTGAAAATATTGACATTAAATTATTCTAAAAAACAATTTTCTTTCCCTTTCTTGTTTAAATAAGTTACTTAATTAACATGGAAGTCCCTAACTAAGCAAGATTGTTTGTGCAAAACTTGGTAACAGGACACACATTATTAATGAGATCTTTCAGCCTAAGCGTATATGATGAGAGTATTTTTTTATTTCTCACTTTCAATAGATTTTATATAGCTTAAGAAATAGATGGATTTAATTGATGATTATATATATAATACAACTTTTTAAAATATCTTGAGATATTTTCTGATAAATAATAATCAATTTTTGTAAGAAAGAATTTAAATAAATAATCTAATTCATAATAATAATTTGATTGTTTTTTTTTTTTTTAAAGTGTCATAGCATCGGCCGGGACGCGAACCCGCAACCCGGGCAACTGCTGCAAGTGCAAGGCAGTCGCGCTGACCTCTCGACCACCAATGCAAGACAATAATTTGATTGTTTCTTTATCAATTGAACAATTAAGGCATTTCTCAGTCAGTTATAAATAATAGCAATTGGAACTTAGGAAAATTACTGAATATAGCATTTACTACGTAATTGAATTAATTCTTTATAAAAAGTATCATGTCTTTCTATAAATATTTTTAAAGGTAAATCGTGCAATTTCTACAAATTTGATCTAAAAATTAAATATATTATTGGATCATAATACATTATTATATGAAATTTTTTTATGTTAAAATTGTTTCATTATTTAAAAAAGATAAGAAAACCAATTTTTAAAATAATAATAATAATATATTATTATTATAATTTCCTGCTAAAATTATTGTTTTATGATAAAATACTTATATTTACAATTTAAAAGTAGGCACAAAAAAACTTATGCGTGGGCATATTATAACAATAGATTAGCAATAACTACTAATTGACGTTTAATTCAATTGAAATGTTATTTTTTCCGTTAAGAACTAAAGTCAACAGACAAATTAATATATACAATTTAAACAAGCAAACACAAGCCCACCAATTATTTAGTTGGTAATAAAATGCCAAAATTGATTAATACATGTGATATCTTCAGTTTGAGCATAGTGAATCTATATTTGCTGAAGGTGAGCTAGAAGATTATCAAATGGGTTTTCTAATTGATTTTAAACATCTGGTGTCATGATATGGATAGTATTCTTTAGATTGTTAACTATTTTAATATTGTGTTCCTATTGACGATTTATTTAAGATAATATATTGTCTCTTATTATCTTGGCTGCAAATTGAAGTTTCTGTAGTATATTTTACACAACTTATGTTTGTATATATATATATTGGACTATTTCCATTATCTAATATTAAGTATTGAATGTTTTTACCAAAAATTTAACCTTATTTAAATTTTCCAATTACATTCAACTGTTAATAATACTATACAGATTAGTATATATACTTTTTGGGTCATATTATTTTTCTCTCTTCTTTAGGTGTTGCTGTCCTGACCAGTGGCAGTACTAGCATGGGAATCAAACTTGGTCCCTAAGATTCTTGAATATTGAAATTTAAGATAATGCTCTAACCAACAGCCATTTTAAGAGAGGAGAATAATACCCCTCAAAACATTGTACATATACTAATCTATGTGCTATTACTAACAGTCAAAAGTAAGTGGAAAATTTAAATAAAGTTAAATTATTTTAAAGATATTCAATAGTTAATATTATAAAAAAATAAAGTCATATGTCACATGACTTAATTTAACAAGCTTGTATTACAAATGTTGTATAAAGAGCTCACCAGTAGCAGAAACCAGTCTGGGGTTGAGGATATTCTGCAAAGCTTGTTAAGAGCTTATTTGTGAGCTCTTTATGTAACATTTGTTAAATTAGGTCATGTGACATATGACTTGATTTTTTTGTAATTTTATTTTTTGCTATTAAGGCTTTGGTGATTTTATATTGCTAAAGCTATTAATATATGGTGTATCTGAACTTGGTTCAATCCCATATGGCTATTTAAGTTAGGTAGCTGGATTGGAATATTAGATGGTGGGGATATTTTGCAAGCTCTTTATATAACAATAGTTAATATTAGATGATGGAAATAGTCCAATTTATAATCATAATTAAAATACCATCAACACAAACCTTTAGGAAAACACTAATTATAAATGTTTGATAATTTTATTTAATTCAGAAAATGAATTGTTGAGATTGTAGTCAAATAAAGCATAATAGAAATGAGCTTCCTTTATCTTCCTATTGGTGTGGTTAAAGAATAGTGTTTTAGAATCTGGTTAAAATTTTGCTTTAAATGAATTAGCATAGTTTTAAAGTTGCCAAAATAAGAAGCATACATTTATTATGTTTATTATTGTTTCATCATAATTTCTGCAGTTTTTGCATGCTATATAAATGGCCAGAAGCTCTGCTCATTTAGGAAGGTCACCTCAACAACATTTATAAATAGAATTAATTCTACTATTTGTAAATGATTGTTAAAATAAATATTTTATCCTGGTTATAAAGTTTTTATATCAACTACCACTCTTCATTTATGAGCCAACAAACAGAAAAGGAATTAATGTATGTTATATTAGTAATGTTCCTGATTGTTAACATATCAAAAATGTGTACATTTGCCATTAGGTGGAGAAAATAATAATATATATTGCTCTGATGAAGACTGCAGAACAGTCGAAACTGTCGGGAAATAAAGAAGTTATATAAAAATCTTTTGCATTAAAGTTATTATAAGAAATATATATGAATATATGAAGAAATGCAAAGAAAATAAAGGAAAATAATAAAAAAATAATAGTAGTGTTGATAATATCTGGATTAAATATGATTGAAAATTTGGATGTAATTTTATGAATAATCTAGTGCTAATCTACTATAAAAAAATTAAATTATGCTTACTAGCATTAAATTGTTTAATTTAAATAGTTGGTTAAAACTCTTTCTCATCATGAAATGCATTTTAATTCAAACAAGTCCCAATCAGATTGCCATGGAGATAAAAAAATCAGTGACAAATATTTATACATATGTAATAATTCTTGATTGAGACTTGTATAAATTGAAACATAATGTAGCAAAATAATTGACTGTTGATGTTGTTTTTGCAGTGAAGATACTTGATATTTATTTTTAAAATTTTATGAATCAATTATTTGATTGGAGAATTTAATATTAATAGATATATTATTTATTATAATATTTACTTTAGTTTTATGCATTTAATTAACTTGTGTGAAAGACATATAGTTTATTGCCTTGATTCTACTCAAGTGAGATAGCAATGCCAGGACTGTAATTGATAGCAACTAAGTAATACCAATCCAAAAAGAGGCTGATGTGGTTTTGTTTATTTCTATGATAGTATGATTGCAATTATATATAAAACTGGAAAAAAAAATCACTAAGTCTTTAACACTTATATTAATAAAGTTTATTTTTAAAATCAGGTGAAATTTTTGTGGATTAGGTGAGTTTAAAATACAAAGATAAAATTGCCTTTTAGGATTTCATTTTGCAAAGAGCTTATTTTTGTAAAAGAGGATGATATTAAGATGCAACAAACATTTTCTAAATCTGAAAGAAGATTGATGAAGAGATTTTCCAGTCATTAGTCAAAATGTAGATAACTTGACAAAAAAAGCTTAAAAGTCAATCATTATACATTTGCTTTATAAGTGATTCATTTATAATATTTCTTGTGATAATGATAACAACATTCATATAAAACAGGCAAAACTCTCCATACAGTAGTGCCACACAGTGCCAACCAGAGTAATCAATGAATGCCAGAAGGCTTGTGCATAAAATCCCTATCTAGTGCCTACTCATACAATATCCCCAGACTAGTTTTTGGCTTGTGGCCTTCATCAGTGAGGAGCTTTGGATCTGAGAGCACTGCATCTAGATCTTGGGATCTAATAGTAATGTGCTAACATAAGAAATAGTGATCATGTGATGTTTAGTGGTTTAACATTCATATAACTAATCTTTCTTATAGCATTGCCAGATGTATATAGTATAATATTAAATCATCTATCCACTTTATCACTGTTTCATAATGCTTTAATTATCATGTTCCTGGACATCCATATATACAAAGTCTGATATTATTCTCTTCATTTAGAGTCACGCTAATTTCTGGAGAAAGTTCTCCAATTTTTCTTAGCAGCAGATGAATGGAAATTGCAGATATTTCCAGACATATTAGTAAGCCTATTGAGGGTTCTTTTTTAATATAGAATATTAATAAGGTTTTTAAAAAAAATTTATGCAACTGTTTTGTATATTTAAGTCTCATTAGGCAAGTGCTTGAAGGTTTGCATTATTATACGCTCCCTGGAAATCTATTAGTACTTTTATCATATAGCTAACAATTTTTGCATTTGACAAACTTCCTCAATCAAATATTTGTGTATGCTGTAGAGATGTTTTTTGCTAAAAGTTGAATAAATCTTTTGAAGAATAATGCTAACAAACCATTTTGTGTGAATATATTCAATGAATATAAAACAGAACTCTGCCAAAATTGATAGCTAATTATCATTAAGATTGTGATTTTAAAGATATCTATTACATATATTCATTAGATAAGATGTAAGAATGTCAATGAAAACTTCATACGGAACAGAAGCGTTATTTATTGATGGCAAAATCCTGGGTGTATTTAGTTTCTTAATTTGTAAAATAAAAAGTTAAAGACTAGTAAGATTTCTAAAATTGATCAGCCAGTATGCCTAAGCTAAATTCAGGAATCAAGGTAAAAGATAAGATCTGTTATATATCTGAAACAAATGCATTACATATTCTAATGATTTACCTATACTCAATAACCTCACTACACCTGTTATCAGTATTTAAAACTTTCTAAGCATTTTTAATCACAAAAGTAAATGAAAAAAAAAATATTAATAAAAAGAGAATAACTTCCATCAAAACAAAAAAAAACAAAAAATGATTTTTTTAATTCAATAATTTCTAATCCATAAACTCTATATATTTTTTTTTTTTTACAAAAACTTACACATTGTCTTAATAATAGCAAAGATTTTATTCAATAGAAGTTTATGCCTTTGATTATGATAGTATTCCTACAATAAAACTTAGTTGATAATTAATAAATATTAGGCCTGTTTGTCATGCAGCTATTTTATTTATAATATATAAGTACAAGTATATTGTATTGGAGAAATGCATGTTGGGATTAACAAGAAGAGATTGAAAATGCAATATATGTGTAAGATAACAAATAGGTGTTACTGACCTCATTGAAGAAATTAAAAGACTGAAGTGGAGTTGGGCTAGACATATTTCTATAAGGGATGATAATAGATGGACAATGGAAGTCTTAAACTGGATTACAAGAGATTATAAAAGATCCAGAAGGAGACCACATGTGAGATGGGTGGATGAAATAAGAAAGGGTTCAGGGGTGATGTGGAGAAGAGAAGCTAAAGATTGGAGAAGATGGATTGAATTTGGAGAGACCTTCATTCTGTAGTGGACTTATAATGATGATGATGATGATGATATTGTCTATGTTAAAGTTAATATAATTAGATAAGTTTGAATTCAGACTTTCAAGCTCCCCTATAGCTATCCACTCTATTCTATTCAAGCAATATATTATGACCACATTTATATAAAACTTAAGAGAATAAAATTTTTGATTAAGTAACCAACTGGGAGTTATTGCTTAGTATTTATCAGAGTAATATAATTTATTTTATTAAAAAATATTTCTATTGTTTTTAGCCAAGTTAGAATTTGAAATAATACTATGTTGACTACCTCATTCAAGGTGTGCATAAGTTGCTATGGATTTTTTCTGTAAATGACACAAAAAATATAGCTCTAGCAATTATTTTCCATTTGTGATAGAAAATTATGAATGATGATTATTTATTATAAATAGTGATGTTAGTAGTGATTTAAAATCCACTAGGTGAGAAATATATAATGAATTATATATTAAGACAGGCAAAACACTCCATACTGTAGAGCCACTCAGTGCAAGCCAGAGTAATCAATGGATAGTAGAAGGCTTGTGCATAAAATCCCTATCTAGTGCATACTCACCCAATATCCCCAGACTAGTTTCTGGCTTGTGGCCTTCATCAGTGAGGACCTTTGGATCTGAGAGCACTGTACAAATCCCTTTCTAGTGCCTACTCATCCAATATCCCCAGACTAGTTTCTGGCTTATTGGCCTTCGTCAGTGAAGAGCTTCGGATCTGAGAGCACTGCACAAGCCTTCTGGCATCTATTGATTACTCTGGCTTGCACTGAGTGGCACTACTGTATGGAGAGCTTTGCCTGTTTTAATAACAGTTATGAGCAAGCATAAGAAATGGTGATCATGTAAAGAATTATATATGTTGGCTATGAAAAAAGAAAAGGAAGAAGTTTATTCAATCTTTTCTGTGCTCACTAATTATAACCATTAGAGACTGTAGTTCAGGTATATTCATGTTTCAGAAATTATAGAAGTTAAATTGTTGTATAAATATATCTTTTATAAACAAAACAATGTTTAAGTAAAGAATATCTATAAACATATTTATAATATAGATACTGGAATTTGAAGAATACGGCAATAAGATAGAATAAATCCGAGATGGCGAGAGTTTATCTGGTTATGGTAAATAGAGATTAAAAAGATATGGAAAGAATTTAAATGCAGGGGAAACACAAAAGATAGAGATTTCTGGATCAATGCTCAAATTGGCATTTTTGAACTTGATCATCAATGACCTCCTGAATGGCTATTTATTCCATGAGCCTTAAACAATTTAGTGTAGTGATAAATTAAAAATACCAAGAACTAAAGATTATTAGAGTAAATCTAAACTTAGCATATCATAGTTTTATTAATAATTTCATTAACACAGTGCTATTTCTTATAATGGCAGATGACAGACTTGAAATCTAAAATTCAACTTGTCATTAACTTGTTATCAATAATGTGTTGTTATAAGCATCTATGCATATATATATATTATAGTTGTTATTAATCTCTTACGATGTTATGTTCCTCATATAAGTAGATAGATAGACAAATAATCAGACAGACAGTTAGTTAGATAGACAAATAGTCAGACTTGTACTCTATGGATAGAGATATGAAAAACTCTCCTGATAAAAAAAATAAGAACAAAATACAGGTACATTTTATTTTTAAAAAAATGTGTGTGGTAACACTTGTGTTAATGGATTTGTTTTTTTTGTTTTTTTTTAAAAAAAATACTTCATGATTATTTACAACAGCGATGGTTGTCTAGAAGCACCTAATTGAAGAATTAATCGTAATTAAAATGGATATCGCTAAGCAACTAACCAGTCAGATAGTTTTTTTTTTTTTTTTGCAAATATATAAAACGACTATAAAATGGAATGACAAATAATAGACAATTAATAATCTAATTCCGACTATAGGTATAAATTTGAAGAAAGTAATAAAATATATATGCATCTAGTGTCCTGTAAATACTATAGCTTTGGAACGATATTTCCCTAGGGAACAGAATAGGTGGAATATTAATTGAAATGAGAGATTTCCATTGATCAGGGGGAAAAAATCAACCAAAAATTAAAATAAAACTAGAGATAACTGCGAACTGATACAGGCATTCATTTTTAAGGGAGACAAGAAATTCTAGAGAACCTGTAAGAAAATATCAAACGTAGCAGATAAGCATGGCTTTCTTGCATTAATTTTTAATAAGTACTTTTGTGGTTTAAAAGAGTAAATTATAATTTAGTTTTTGTTTGTTTTTTAATGTTAAATTTTAATGGGAGTAAAAAATTCTAAAACTAGTTATAATGTGTTAAAAGCACAATGTTAATAAAATAATAATGTAAAGTAAAAGGGTTAAAATGATTAATAAGAGAATCTGAAGTAGATTAAAAAAGATATGATTATTTATTTATTTATTTTTTGAAAATATCTGAGTTTTTAAAATGACAATTAATTTGAAGTTAAAACTGGATTTTTATTTTATATGAAAATTAATGTGTTTTGTCAGAAAAAAAATAAACTGTTGGATAAGGCTTAGGAGCCAGAATTATTTTTTGAGGAAACCTAGGCTAAATAATTTGTTTTTGGACCCTCTTAAAAAAGAAAAAGATTACATAAAATTTATTTTTTGAGATGTGTATATTCTAAAAAAAAAAAAATGATGTAGATTTTTTATTCTCTAGTGCAAGTATGCAAATATATTTGATTGATTCGATAGCTAGTATATAATGATCCAAGAATTCAGCATGAATAGGACACTTCATTAAAAATTACTATGTATTTGAGATTATTTGATTTCTTCTATTTATATTTCAAGGTGCATATATTGTGTGGATTATTATAAGGCTGGATATGCTTATTTCTATTTGAATGATTAGTTTAGATAATTAATATAAACTTCATTAACACTCCTTTAAAACTTTAAGCAAATATTTTTTAATAATTTATAACAGTTTCGACTGTCCTAGCAGTCTTCTTCAAATCTGAAATATTCTGAATATTTCAGATCTGAAGAATACTGCTAGGACAGTTGAAACTGTTATAAATAAATAAAAAATATTTGCTTAAAGTGTTAAAGAAGTGTTAATGAAGTTTGTATTGAAATATGAAAAAAAGCAAAATATTGAGGGAGGAAGAAGTAGATAAGAGCTATACATTTAAATAGTTGAGTTAGTCATAAATATTGCTTTTTTAATCGATAGTGGTATAGATTCCGTTGTCTCATAATAACTAATTTTGTAAATGTTTTTCTGAGTTTGTGTCAATATCTTTTTAAAAATATAAATTGATTCTACAGTTAATATTCATTTTTTGGTTTTATAATGTGTAGTTGGGTTTTGTAAAATAGTAATAAAAAAAGCTTCAGTATAGATATATCTCAAATTGAGCTAAGTGCTTTCAGTATCTTGGGTTATAATATCATATTGATAGCAATGAGTAATGGCCAGAAGAGTGGCTGGTTGTGTAAATGTATCTAAATAAATTAAATAGTCCACTTTTTAGAGAGGGGAAAGCAGGATTCCCTTTTATTTATGAAGTTTGAGTTATTGGCAATGAGCCATATCATCTTTATCTTGTTCTTGGAATCATTTTGTTTGATGCACATGAAGCTGGTGGATGTAGGTTTAAACATATGGTCAAGGGTGTTTTGATGTTCCAGAAATATGGCTTTTGACCCTTTTGTAAAGATATGGTTAGAACAATCTTATTGCAAAGCTGGCATGTGATTCTCCATAGTAGACTGCATTACAGATGGCTTGATTGCAGGAAATCTTGTAAATGATGTGGGGGAGGGGAGGTATGTTTAGTGGGGAGTTTATCTTTGAAGTTATTGATTAACCTGTTTATAGAGGGTGGAGTGTAGAAGCTGACTCTGTATGTCTCTGAGCATATATTGTTCATACTCCTGGAGACTTTAGGAATATGTGAACATCAAAACACTTGGCTATACATTTGGGCCTACATCAGCCAGGGCCATATGCATCAAATGAAATGACTTAAGTGCAAGACAAAAGAGGTGTGGTTCATTACCAATAACTCAAAACTCTATAAATAAAAAGGAATCCTTCCCCCTCTCTAAAAAGTGGGCTGTTTAATTCATTTGGATACATTTACATAAATTTATATCCTATTTATACCCACCATTCTCCTGTTCACTACTCTATGCTATAAATATGATATCATAATCTAGATATAGAAAGTGCTTAGCTCAATTCAAGATACATCTACACTAAAGCTTTTCTTATTTAGCATTTCTAGCACTTAGAATTTAATTACATTCATTTAGAAAAAGTTTATCAATTTATATAAAAGAGTAATTATATTTTTAGGGAAGATGGATAGCATTTAGAAAAAAATCTTCAATTTGTTGTGGTTGTATATTCAAAAAAAATGCAGGAGATTTATAATGAAACTAAATTTGTGGTAATTGTATCTTTAAACAAAAAAATCATGAGAGTTAAACAAAAAAAAAAATTGTAGGCAATTATTCAAGAAACCAGTTTTATATATGACCATGAATCAAACGTAATTTAGATTTTTGATAATGATTAAAAAAAAGCATTCGAAAGATTTACAATGTAATTAATATTTTTTAATGATGACGATAAATGTGAATTCTATATATTAGCATCTGTATAATAATGTCATGATTAATTACAAAGTAATATTAGATTTGAAATGTTCGATTTAAAATGTATTATATACTAATTTGCTTGTCTATTATAAAACATGTATATAATTATTTTGTACAAATTGAACAACATTCAGTGTTTATTATATTTTATGTAATATAGAGAGTGTATTAATAGCTCGAAAAAGCGCTTAATTCATAAGTGCAGTAAGAGAAAATATTTAAAATCTCTGTCCGGAATGTTCCTATCTCCAGACCAATTGGTTTTGATCTTATAGCTCACCTCAGTGAAGAGCTAGAACATTGATATGCTCTCTATATTACATATTTGTAAATACAAGCTTATAAAAGCAATGTCATGCATCAAGCGTCAGAGGTCAGTGCAGTCGCCTTGCAAGCAAGCAATTGCTTGCAGACGGTTGTCGCGGGTTCACTTCCTTGCCGATGCTTTGACATTTGGAAGAAAAAAAGCAATGCCATGCTATATATGACTTGCTTTATTGATTACTATATTTTGTTATATGTGTTTTAATAGTTTAATTTTCCTTGAAATTTCTCATTGGTGTTATTTAAATTGTTTTTAAGTTTATAAATTTAAGTACTGAGAATCCAGAGTGTTTGTGTTATTTTTTATAATGATACAATAATAAAGCTGGATTACAGTCAGGATTGATTGAGTTTAGTAAATAGTTTTTGCAACACCTGATTTGTATACAGTTTTTCCATCTAAATACAAATTAAGTAAGCAACATTTTTGATAAAGCAGTTAAGTAGAAATAATACTTGATGCTTTTGATGTGTCAGCAAAATAAGATGTTTGTTTTATTTATTAGAACTTTAAACAATTGTTGACTTAATTGTAGAATTATGAGTTGTCTGAAAATAGTTACATAACTTTGAAGGTAAACAACTCAAGAAATGCATGAATTATAAAAAATAGTTTCAACATGCACACATAATGTGTGGATAATATTAATAATAATAAAAGTAATATATATATAGTTTAAATCTGAACAATATCCAAATATGTTTTTATTTGACCACTGACTTGCAATGACTTTATATTAAAATCAAACAAAAGTAATTCATATTCTCCTAATGAAAGATAAATTGGTAAGTTTTCAAATTACTAAGGACTATTTTTTAAAATAAAATTGTTAAAAAAGTATTTCAATATTTTATTTTATTTTATTTTTTTCTCATGTGTCATAGCATCAGCCGGGAAGCGAACCCGCTAACCCAGGACAACTGCTTGTAAAGCAGCCGTCACTGACCTCTTGGCCACCAATGATAAGTAACAATATTATGATGTCAAATGACATAATTAAAAAACCCTTAGATGAAATAGATTTAAAAAAAAGAGTTGTTTCCAAGTTAGTGCCAGAAAAACATTTTTATTACCCAAAGAAAACACAGAAAAGAATAGAGAAATCATGTAAATTCTCAAAAACAAAAATATTTGGAGAAATCGGCTCAAAATTATTTTCCTGAAAATTTGAAAGAAATGAGAATATTCAAAAAATGGTAATGACCTTTTTTTTTTCTTTGGTAACTATAGCCTTCTATTATTATGTTAATCGTAGGAATAATTTCTAAAGTCTCAAATGGTCAAATAAATTTAAACGTTCTGTAAAAATAATAATGGAATAAAGTACCTCTGTTTTGATTAATAAAGTACCTCTGTTTTGATTTATAATTTCAAAAATAAAGCATAAAAAACTATGACTATCCACTTACACAAAAACTTTTAAAAAAAGCTAATGAATGAGTCTGACACAGAAATTGTTTTGAGTAACAAGCCTCAATATTAATATAATTTTCCACCAGAAACACATGCTTAGATAATATAGAATAACTTTTTCTAAACTTTAAAAAAGGTTTATTAATATGGTCTCCTGCTCTTATATTATAAATCAAACAGACATTCGCCATAATCTGGAAATTAGAAGGAACATACCACATACATGTGAAAAAAATAAATGATTTCTAATATATGTATTTCATGCTGAACAAGGGCTCATCAGTTGGTCCAGATCATCATCTCCCATGCACATATATAATCAGTTCTCATTTTGTATTAAGATATCAAATGTCCAAACTTTAATGGACAAGCTTCAATCTTCCCCACCCTCCATCTCTTCAGTTATTCATATCATTGATAATCTGATGATCTTTTTCATATGTATATACGTGGTCTCAAGAATTGGTTGTACAGAATAGAGTAGGTAGCTGTAGAGAGCTTGAAAGTCTGAGTTCAAATTCCTTCTAATTACATCAAGTTCAGTATAGACAATATATTTGTATTTAAATATTAAATAATGTGACAGTTTTTGCTATCTAAATCTGATATTGTTAATTGTTAACCTGTTGTGATCAAAATAGGATTAAACAAATATAAGATTTATCATAGTGATAGAATGAAGGACTTATATCTAGAGGTTCCTCGATCAAAGATCAAAATGTCACTTCTGTTTCCTGAATGTTATATGTCTGTTCAAGCCACTATCCTTTCAATTATTTTTAATATTAATAAACACAACTGAACAAGTAATACCTTGGACTCAAAATAATTTTTATTAATCAACTATCATTGCAAATAATTTTTAACAAATAGATATATTAATCATTCAATATTTGATTGCTTATTGGTGGTAATACCTATGTTTTATAAGAATTTTTGCAATGGCAGATAGTAAATTTATTTTATATGACTACCAACAGATAAAAATGGCATTCAAGATTCTTTTTAAAGTTCCTATCAACTTTTGAAAGTTTAGTTTGAAATTTAAAAAAAAAACTTAAACCAAGCGCTATATAAAATTATTTACAATTAAATGTTCGTAATATTTTTAAAATATTATAACACTATTTAGATATAACGGTATTTAGATATACTCTGTCAACTTTCAAATAATTGTGCACCTTTAATTGAAGTTGTTGCACAAATTATTCAAACTAATCTCTGGAATACTCATTCATAGATCAACATCAGAATTATCAAGTTATCTTCCTAATTCTTGAATTAAGTTGATATCTTTTTTAAAGCTTATTTACATTATCAACTGAACAGGTAATTTTTCAAACTAATGCACTTTCTCCAAATTAAATTTTAAAATGAAAAACTGAATTCATTCTATGGTGCAGTTTAGAACGTTTTAAATCTTTACAATTTTTTTTCCATTTCTACATTAATTCATTAAGATACATTTCTAATGAAAATCAATATCTTTTTATTATAACATGGCCTGCAAATATTATCAATATTTCTAATAAAAGATCAAAGATCTAGCTAATTTTTTTCGACTTTTTATGCTTTTTAAAAAACAAATACACTTAATATGTCAAACGTTGATGGTCTAATGGTTAGCATAGCTGCCTTCTGAGCAGCTGGCCCGGGTTTGCTTCCCGGTCAACGCATTTGACATATGAAAATATATATATTTACTTAATATTAAAGACATCAATGCAAAATATAAAGTAAGCAAATTATTTGAAACATTTTGGTCAGAGATTTGAGGGGGGGGAGGGGTTCCTGACAGAGATTTTTTTAATGCTTTCTCTGACTAAGCATTTATCACAAAGCTTGTTGAGCAATTAGCAATGCTGTGTTTATATGTCACAAGCTTAAAATAGGGTCATGTGATCTATGACTATTTTTTATTTTACTATCTTAGTAAAGGGATGTTCAAATCTTAGTGGAAGCAAAGCCAAAATATAAAATACTTTCTTAATTGTTAATGTGTTGCAAAATAATTCTCTTACAATATATAATATTAATAACACTCACTGAAAGAAACGGTCTATTTTCAACACTAATATTTAAATAAATAATAGAGATCAATTTCACGTTTTTTTTCTTTTTCTGTCTTTAAATCCATTGTATATTATTTGATTATAATTTATTTTATAGCCAAATTGAGATGCATTATTGCTAATACATTAGTAGTCAGCTCTTAAATGATCACGGCCATTGTAACTCCAAAAGAGATAAAGGCAAAGGATAAAAAATTTAGAAGAAAAATAATTGAAGCTACAGAAAGTGTAATTAGCCTATTCATTCAGTATTTCTCAATGTTTAGTATAGTACATAGAGGGATTTGAACTTAGGATTTTCAGTCTATATTTATTCTCCGCTTCATCTCAAACAACCACTACACATGACCACACATGTGAAAAATGATCATTTTTCATTGTGTGATTATGTGTATCAGTTGTTTGAGATGGAATGAAGGATGAATATAGACTGAAAATCCTAAGTTCGAATTCCTCTATTTACTATAGAAAATATAATTAAAAGGTGAAAATGTACAATCATATTACTATAATTGGTGCAGATGTGACATGCAGGCATAGTAAGTGCAGAGAGGATTAATGATGATAAGAGACTCGTTAATCACACCCTCTATTATTTTAAATGAATGAAGACAGAAAAGTAAAGCAGTTTCAGATAATGAGATATAAAAATAATTAATTTAGTTATAAATTTTAGTTGTAAATATAGTAAACTGAGTTAATAAAGTCTCAACTTCAATATGAATTAATTAAGCAGCACAGAAAAATAGGGGTTAGTCTTAAGTAGTGAAAAAAGTGAATTCGCTAATTTATTACGATAATTTTGAATATTTTAAATAAATAAGTTGCTCTGCATGATTTAGTGCAGCAGTAGAGTGTCAGATTCTGGAGCATAAAGTACTCAATCAATTCTATTTCTGGCATTAAATGCTCAAACTTCTTATGGGCTCTTAAGCAAAAAAGTCATTTAATTATTTAATTATTTTTTTAATAAACAAGTTGGTTTTATAAATAATATCAATTATAAGTTAACCTAAAATAAATAAGTTAACTATAAAGTCATTTAAATGTCAAATAATGACAAAGATTAATTTAAATAACTATGAACTTCTTCATTGATTTCGCTTACAAATTATTTTCAACTGCTAAATTAATACAACACTATGATTCTGAAAGTGATCTGCTGAAAGCATACTTGGTGTATTATAAAAGTCCTAAATTTCAACATTTATCTTTCTGTAATACTCAATTACAATGTGTTTATAAGAATTAAATTAAAGGGAATTTGAACTCAGACTTTCAAGCTTTCTTCAGCTATTCACTCCATCTTATATAACAGATATAATGACCACACAATGTGCAAAATATAAATGTTCTCCAATATATGTATTTCATGCTAAACCAGCACTCATCAGTTGGTCCAGATCATTACCTCCCATAATCAGTGCTCAGTTTATATTAAGATAGCAAATCTTCAAACTTTTATGATCATGTGTATCAGTTATATAAGACGGAGGAGATATCTGAAGAAAGCTAAAGAATTAAATTTTTAACTTGAAAGGTTTCAGGAAGAATGGAAATCCAAATATTTTATACCAAAGCTGTAATATATAATGATAAATAAAAGACAATATAAATCCCCAGCATGAACATTTTTGGAAAGGCTTTTTTTAAAATATCAATCTGCACCACTGACAATTTTTGTTTATTTATTTGCAATGTGGTTATCTTTTTAAATAATAGTAGTCAAACATTGGGCCTAGCAGTTAGCATAGCTGTCTTCCAAGCAACTGGCCCAGATTTGTTTCCCAGTCAAAGCATTTGACACATAATAGTAGTAAGTCTGTGATAGAATTTTTCTTTCTTTGCAGTTTCTTTTCTTAATTTTTTGAAAATTATCTTCTCAGATTTCTAAAATGTTCACTAATTATAAATCTGATATCAAATGTCAAACTTTCTTATAAGTATTATATAAAAAAAATTTGTCCCTAATAACAAAAAGCAATTTTGAAATAAATATCTTAAAGTACTCATATCAGCAAATTATTATATCATATTTCCTTTTCATATTTCCTTGTCTAATGTAAAGAGAATTATAAGTCATGTGAGTAAACTGATCATGAAATTTTAATTCCCACAGAGTTAAGTAAAAAGTTGACAATTTTAGATGTGTAAGAAATTATAAACTTCATCCAGAGTTCATTAGTGCTTTAAATGGAGAACATAATGACATAAGATATTTACTTAGTAAAAATTATAATCCAAAACTTAGAATATTCAAATAAATTATACAAAGTGCTATATTCCATTAATAAACAAATAAGTCATATTCAAAACAAAAACTCTCCATATAGTAATACCATCTTGTGCTAATAAGAGCAATCAATGGATGCCAGAAGGCTTGTGCATAAAATCCCTATCTAGTGCCTACTCATCCAATATCCCCAGACTAGTTTCTGGCTTGTGGCCTTCATCAGTGAGGAGCTTTGGATCTGAGAGCACTGCACCTCGATCTTAGGAGGGATTTTATGCACAAGCCTTCTGGCATCCATTGATTGCTCTTGTTAACACAAGATGGCACTACTATATGGAGAGTTTTGCTTTGTTTTGAATTGTTTAATAACAATTATGTGCTAGTATGAGATAGTGATCATGTGATGTTTAGTGGTTTAAATAAGTCATATTCATTGAAAAAAGCACATAGATAATTAATATCTGATTGATAATCATCACAACGTTTTAAAAAATAAATTTATCACGAAAAAACTAAATCAATCCCAAAATTTTTTTGATAACTCTTCAAGCACACACACACACATATATATTACTATATTGACTGAAGTGGAGTTGGACTGGACATATTACTAGAAGAAATGATAATAGATGGACAATTGAAATCTTAAACTGGATTCCAAGAGATTGTAAAAGACCCAGAAAGAGACCACATGTGAGATGGATCGATGAAATTAGAAAATGTGCAGGGATGATGTGGAGAAGAGAAGCTAAAGATTGGAGAAGATGGATTGAACTTGGAGAGACCTTCATCCTGCAGTGGATTGATAATGGTGATGATGATATTGATTCTATGATAATAGCGATTACATAGTTGATAATCTTATAATAAGTTTTGAAAAAAACCACTAATCTGCAAACCCACTAATGAAATTTTCTCTAGATTTTATATTCAACCTGCCTAATATAGTATCTGCCTATAGGCAGAAATACTTTTTAAATTTTTTTAGCATTCTCTTCTAATATTTTTAGAATATCTTTCAGTCCCTGCAGAAGTTGGTGTTAAACCACTTAACATCACATGAGCACCATCTCATAAAACTAGTATGGACATTGGATGAGGTGGCACTAGATAGGGATTTTATGCACAAGCTTTCTGGCATCCATTGATTGCTCTTGTTGGCACAAGATGGCACTACTGTATGGAGAGTTTTGCTTTGTTTAATAACAATTATGTGCTAGTATGAGATGGTGATCATGTGATGTTAAGTGGTTTAACACCAATCCTGCCTAATAGGATAGTGGTGGCTATGGTTGTTAAAGAGCCAAAGACACCAAAATGTATGGGTGCTGAATTGAGTTCAGACCCATATGACTATATAAGCTATTGAGCTTAGATTGAAAATATTACTGTGTTTTCAATTTCATTCTCATAGTTTTGTAGTTAAGTAGAGTTAAAAGGTGGCTGCTGGGGGGTTACATTAGATCCTAAGATCTAGGTGCAGTGCTCTCAGATCCAAGGCTCCTCACTGATGATGGCCACAAGCCAGAAACTAGTATGGGGATATTGCATGAGTAGGCAATAGATAGGGATTTTATGCAGAAGCCTTCTGGCATCCATTGATTGCTCTTGTTGGCACAAGATGGCACTACTATATGGAGAGTTTTGCTTTGTTCTCTGCAGAAGGTGAACATCTACATTAATAAAAAAAAATTTTATATATGACTCAAGCAAAAACAGAAAATTTCACTTTTTATTTCTATGCTAAAATCAAAAACTGTAGAACTATTAAAGTAATTGTGATAGGCATGCTAAATTATTAATGTTCTTGTTTTTAAATTACATTACATTTTTAATCAGACAAATAACCAGCCCACACAATGTATATAAAGAGGTTTTTATACCTTTTTTCAATAGCTACTTTTCTCCCATTCAATCAGTATCGATAGTCTAATTTTATTGTATCTTAAAAAATATATTTTTAATATCAATAACACAACATCTTAAATGTTTTTTACATGTGCTCAATGGTTATTTATAATCCAATAAGATTATTTATTCTTTGCAATGTCTTATTTTAGCAAACTTATGTTCTTGAATAAATTCATTGTATAAAGATATCAAAACAGATTAATTAATTTGTCTCCCTAGACTTACCCATGAATGTTATCTAATCTTCTCAAAGCTCAACCATCTAATAAGATTAAGATTTATATCTGGGCTGAAAAATTAAATAATTTTTAGCATTCATTTTGGAATGATGTTATTAAAATGAGTGTATTTGAGTAATTTCATACTCATGAATTAAATTGTGATAGTTTGCAGTGTGGGCAAGGATCTGGACCAAATGATAAAGGTTAATTATGCCAGAAATGTATCTTGGAAAACATTTACTTTTTGCATTTGCATTATTTTATTTAAAAGTTTTATTATATATTAAGTATAAAATAAGCTAAACCTTATTATCTGTAACTTCTTTACAAGATGAAAAGACTTGACAATATTTCTTAATATTTTGGTAGATATTCCAAAATCTCATGTTATTTATTTTCTGGTCTTCTGAAAATTACAGAAGACTGAAAGCCAGAAAGTGTAATGACATTCCAAAGAGTAATATAATAATCTGAAAAGCACTTTTTTTTAATTGAACAAACAACTTTATGAACATCATCATTAGAAGGTTTTTTATATTAAATAATTTTAAAATACTGTAATGTATTGATTAGTTATTGTGGATTTACAGACATGCATAAGAATATATAATAATATGTGCAATGGAAAAGAGTTATGTAATATAAAATGACTAAAATGATTTGAATACATTTGATAATTGATTGTTTTGACATGGAAGTAGAAAAACTTTTAATCAATGCACTTTAAATAATTCAACGTATGGTTGGATAACATTGGATGTTAAAATAAAATAAAGATTATAAACATTTCAAAGAAACAAACAAAAGATACAATAGGTATCGTAAAATAAAAAGTTAATTATACAAATGCATAATTTAAGACAAATTATAATTTTTAATCTTTGTTTAAATAAAAAGAGTTATATGGGACATTGACAAAAAGAAATAATAATTGTAATATAAAATCAATTTTTGGGTGAATCCTAATATTTTGGAAGTTTGGTTGCCTTGAACAAAGAAGAAACACAAACAATTTTGCTATTTATTTTATTTTAACTGCTAATTTTGTACTTAGACTTACTAATGGAAAATATTTTTAACTATTATATATACTATATGTATGCATACAATTTGCAGATATTTTTCATGCACACATTAAGCCTATGTAGGAGGGGGGGGTAGCTTAGTCAATATCTCTATTATTATTAATTATTAGCTTAAATATTAACATTTTTTTGCTTTAATTATAACTGATACATAAAGAAAAAGTCATTTGACAAATATAATTATCTTCAGCTTAAGAGCCACATTACGTTACATAGGCACCAAATAATTTTGATATATATTATTTATAATCCTCATAATGTTTATATATCATATATATATATTTGCACTTGGATGTATTCAATATCTTTTTTCTTTCTTTCTTGTAGGTATCTTTTACGGATTATACTTTTTCTGGTAACTTATTTAACAGATTAAAACTAGCAGTTACCGTGGAAACCAGAGATTGTAAAAGCTGCTTACGTTAGGAGTATTTGCTTTTGGATAACGAAGATTCATTCGTTTGTCATTATTTACAAATTTAATGAAAAAAAAAGTAATAAACTTTCCGATTCTAATTGTCCAAACTTACTATTTGTTTTTAAAATTAAGTAAATAAATAAAAGTCTTGACTGGGTCATTCTCTTCCCTCATCCTTTTTTTTTCTTTAATTAACTTAGGATATATATATATGAAAATGAAGTCTACTTTGAAAACATTAATTTGTATTAATTTTAAAGTGCAGTCAGAAACTATTTATATTCCTATATTTGTCAATATCAATTCTCTGAAGAGACTCAATTTTATCAAGAGCCTCTTTTTTTAATACTAAATCCGCCATGTCTGCAATTATTATTTCTTCCAATAAAAATGATGCACATATTGATTCCATGGAAAATTTGTTAATTGATTCTAATTCTGAAAGTAACGAAGAAAATAATATACTAATTATTCAAAATCGTAAATTATTTTCCGATCTTGATAACTGTAATTCATCAAACGAGAGTGAGATGGAAACGAGAACTTATTATAATGTGGGGCATAAGAGGAGCCAAGATATTGAGCTAGAGTGCTGCCACTCCGCAACATTTGACAAAGTATTTCCACCATTGCGTTTCAACAATGCATCGGTGCTGCCTCTTGCGAGGCACACGAGATGCGAGCGATTATACGGTGCAGAATCTGGTGAAAGTCTTTCCCCTAGTAACCCATGTAAGGGAGAACAGTGTGCCATATACCCGCACTGCGTGCATGTATACCATCACCCGCTGTCCCCGGCGCATACTTTGCCGCAGCTGCACTGCCAAAAGGAAAAACAAAAAGACAGCGAGATCGCAGAAATAGCGGCGGACTCCATGCGTGTGAATGGAGCTATTTGGCAGTTTAAACAGCTCCAGCTTCCGAAGCCCACCTCAAACCAGTCCATCCAATCACCCATGAAAGGCCACACCAACCAGAGCTCTGAAGATCCTTCAATAGCCCTCGTCACGGGGGCCAATTCGGAATATCCGAGATATACTGGGACCAAGGGAAAGCGCTCATCCGCACATAAACCGAATGTTGGATATCGTTTAGGAAAAAGAAAAACATTATTTGAAAAAAGAAAACGTATTAGTGATTATGCTTTGGTTTTTGGAATGTTTGGAATAATTATCATGGTTTTGGAAAATGAACTTTCCAGTGCCGAAGTATATAAAAAGGTAGGTTTGCTTCAGATTAATTTCCATAATAATATTAATATAGTAATAAATGTTAAACATTTTCATTCCATATTGTTTATTGTTTTTTATTACAAAATAGTCAAATATAGTATTGTGTGTTTGTTTACTATTTATCTAAATTATTTAAAGTGATATCTTTAATTTAACCGACTGAAGATGCTTACATTTATGAGATGAGGGCGGGGTGAACACTCGCGCAGTAAGCAATATGCTACTTGGTTACTTCCGGTTGGCAAATTTAAATTAAAATAATTTTGACAAGACCTTTGTCATATTTTCACTGCAATAAACATTTATTCATTAAATGTCACTTCTCCGGGTCTTCATTGTTTTTTATTTCTTAATTAATTCCATCCATTTTTTTTTTTTTTTATAATCCCCAAAAATAATTATTTACATCAGCTTCTGTATGTATTGTATTCAAGAATTCGCGCAATATGCTTGTTTAGTACTTCCGGCCTTTTAAAAAAAAAAAAAAAAATCTAAATTAAAATAAATTCAGTCACTGCTTTACATTACAATATTGAACATTTATGATTATTTATTAAACTACAGGTTAACTTCACCTTTTTTCCCCCACAATCATGTAACCTCTCCATCACCCCCACTCTTTTTCTATTTTATTCCATATGATTGATTACATTTTCAAGCAGTATAAATAGTTAAATTTTATTTAAATGTAGATCATTTTTCCATTAAAAAAAAAAAAAACCCAAATAAATTAATATATATTTTTTTGTTTTGTTTTGTTTATTAATTATAGACATCTTTTTATTCTATGGCGCTTAAATCTCTTATCACCGTGTCAACGGTAATATTATTGGGTCTAATTGTGGCTTATCATGCGCTGGAGGTCCAGGTAGGATATTTATTTATTTATTTTAATTACAGTTGTTTAAATAATTGTAATCGTTTAAATAAATTCATTTATCAAGATGACAGAAATAGTCTTTTAGAAATGTCATGTGGCATTAAATAATTTTGCTGCTACAAATTTTTATCTGCTAATTTACTAAGTGATAATAAATTTAGAACAAGGAAACTCATTTATAGTGTATATCATAATTCATTTATAGTGAATATCATGCTACAATTCCTTAAAACCATTAATTTTGTTTTTTATTATCATCACCATATCATTTATATTTTGTGTTGATTATCATGCATTATATTATAGGATTATTTTAGTGTGTGTTTTTAGAATGATTATTTTTAATAAAATGTAAAATAAATCCATTTAAAACAGAATAATAATAATTATGAGATTATGAAAATAAAATTAAAAATGTATTAAAATTAATAGATATTACTGGAAAATAACTAATGACTGTTTGCTTTTCTAAACAAAGGTATATGTATAGTTATATTTAATATAACAAGTACTATTTAAGCCAATAAACATCACATGACCACCACCTCTTATGCTTGTGTATAATTGTTGTTAAAGCAGGCAAAACTCACTATATGTATTGCCACACACAGCAAGCTAGAGTAATCAATGGATGCCAGAAGGCTTGTGCATAAAATCCCCATCTAGTACCTACTCATCCAATACCTCCAGACTAGTTTCTGGCTTGTGGCCTTCGTCAGTGAGGAGCCTTGGATCTGAGAGCACAAGCCAGAAACTAGTCTGGGGGTATTTGATGAATAGGTACTAGATGGGGATTTTATGCACAAGCCTTCTGGCATCCATTGATTACTCTAGCTTGCTGTGTGTGGCAATACGTATAGTGAGTTTTGCCTGTTTTAAGTACTATTTAACAGAAAATACGTTTCCTCCATTCTCCTACTCTCACTTTTATGCAAGCTATTTTATCTATTTATATGTGATTATAAAAAATAAACCTTTGAATTAATAAAAATAATATTAAAAACAATAATAAAAAGTAATAAATAAAAAATATTACTTGAAAAATTAAGTGATACTAAAATCAGAATTTAATGACTAATTTTCCAGATTTTGTTTTCAATGCTTGTTTTTCATACTTTTTTCTTCTAATGTTTGACTTGCAATCTGTCTTCTTCAGGGCTATAAATAAACAAATTTATAACAATTGTATATAAAGATTTGTTATTTTTGATGGTATAAAAGCATTTAAATAGTATATTATTTATTATACTAAGTAAAACTACTGGCCAATCAAAAACAATAGAAAATATCAAGAAAAAGCATTAAAAACAAAAATTGTTTGCATTAAACAATATAACATAATATCATGAAAATCAATGCAAATAAAAAGAAAATATAGGATTAAAGCAAAATAATAAATGATCATAGTTAATGAATTAGAATTTGTAAGATTTGAAATTATGAATTAAGGGCTAAACTGTTTATAGAAAAATTTCAATTATCATTAAAATTTTCCACTTAAAAATTTTTTATTAAAAGAAAGTAATAATAAGTGGATAAATTTTTAACAGAAATAGCCGATAATAAGGATAAAAAATTATTTAAAAAAATCATTTTAAAAAAGCAAAAATTTAACTGCTTGTACATCAAGCATTTTGAAAGAATTATCCGTGATAATACATTCATTTAAAAAAGAAATTTTGATAAGTTTAGAGAACTTAGAAGTCTACAATTATGCCACAATTCATTTATTCTATTGTGCAGCTTTAAATAAGTGATTTTTTTGATTGAATGATGATACATATATATGTTTGGTAATGAAAAATCTTGTATATGTGATAACTGGCCTAAGCTTTGTAATCAATTCGTTTTGTTGGTTTATGTAAAACAAAAATGTTCAGTTTGAATGCAAATTAAAATAATATTAATAATTTACATAATTAATATTCAGAAATCAGCAAAATTTCTGCAGAGGATGTTTTAGTAGCTTTTACCAATAAATGGCTTGAACTACTACTAATTTCATCATAGAGAACTAAGAATCATTCGATTTATGCAATTGCAAATCTCTGATAATTCTATAACAGAGGGAGTCAAACTCTTTAATATGAAGAGCCATTTTTTTTAAATATCCCTTCCTTTTCCCATTCAAGAGTCACAACAAAAGAAGTAAAAATATATTCCTAAAAATTATGAATTTTTGAATGGCCGTGGATATATTTGAACTTTTATTTTAGTAATAGAACATAATACAATCTGGATACATTCTAAGGAAAATAAAAATTCTCTTAAAAATAAGTAAATATATCAAAAATTAATTTGATTTATTCACAAATTTCTAGTATTTAAATATTCATCATATACAATAATTTTTATTGAATACACGCATAATGTATATACTAAACTTTTAGACGTAATTAGATAGAATGGACAGTTGAAGAGAGCTCGAAAGTCTGTGTTCAAATTCCTTCTAATAATTATCCTATAATAAGACTGAATTCAAGAAACAATATTGTAATGTACATTTTTCATCTCCTAACATTATCAAAATATTTATTTAAAAATTACAAGAAGAAATAAAAAGTGTGTTTATATTTATCATGAGAAAAAGATTCATGAGATTGGAATCATTGGAATCAAAGAGCCTCATTTGATTCATGAGCTGTAGTTTGCCAATTCCTATTTTATAATATCGAATGAGTGTTAGTTTTACATTTGGCTAAATAAAAAATGCTTCAGTACTCTATTCTATATATTTTCCAGTTAAATAGCTGTTTAGTACAATAATTATAAATTAATTATGTTAGCATGTATTATCTTTAAATTTAAAACAACTCACATGACATGATAAATTTTTGATGTGGATGGTTAACTTAAATACTATAAGAATTGTTTACCAATGGTCTGATTCTTTTTACACTCAAACAGATTAATTTTCTTTCACCAGCGGATGTAATTGATATCACCTTCTTATTATATTCTTTTATCAATTCATTAGGATTTTAATTATAAAACAAAAAAAAAGTTATAGTGATAAGCTTCTGTTTCTATGCACTATAACGTTAAAAAAATAGTGTTACTATAACAGATGTCTCAGTATTTTTTCAACCACTATACAATCCAATGTTTAATTTGCTATTATAATTAATTAATAGAACTGTGAAGGAAGGCATACAGCTCTAAAACTTTCAGCAAGCATAAACAGTGCAATTCTTTTTTAAATTTTTTGTAGGTTTATTTTGCCAAACTGAAAGTGATTAAGAAGCCAAAAATATTAGTAGAGAATGAATTGAATGCATACGGTCAAATTAATTCATAGTATGAGGAGTTTATTAAAAAATGATTGCAAGAAGTTATAAAGATCATTTCCAATATTCTGATTTTGCTTAAACTATGTTACATCAATACAACTTCATAATGTATAAATAAGATGCCAGATAAGAAATAGTTTTAGTAAAATGCAATATTCATAAAGAAAATAAATATTGATATAAATAATTGTCACAGTGTTTTAAGCATTAACATTCAAAGTATAAATTCTTATGAGATAAATTAGTTAACAGATAATATACCCTTTTTAAAACCATAATTTTATGATTTTTTAAAATTTTAAATGCATGTCTGTAATCTGTAGTTTGAAACCAGGTTGGGTGAAATGCATTTCAAGAGACTTATGATTTTTTTCAGGATACAGCCTGATTAATCAACCAACATTGGAATACAATTCAAACCATCATCACATAGCAGTTAATAATCCAGAAGAAGACTATCTTCTTTTTTCTATTCTTTTATGAATAGCTATTGGGCAAGGTCTTTGACTTTGCAAAGGTGTATTCATTAAAAAGGTTGTTCTCCTTTACTCAATCAATTAAAATATTCTCTTCAAATTTGCTAAAAACATACTACTAAATTCCAATTTTAAACAAAATACAAATTATTTATTTTGATAATCTATTTTCTACCATTAAAAAATAATAGTAAATTATGGATCATAGGTATATGATCCTTCTTCCGATAGTGATAAAGACAGTTTTATATTCTTGGTTGTACATTGGCATTCATCTGTCCAACTCAGATTTATTAGAGAACTTTTTTTTCAAGAAAATAACTAGCTACCCATTTACTAATCTGTACTGATTGCTTAACCATGTTATCTATAGATTAACTACCAGTGAGAAAAGTCCTAAACCTATTTGCGATACCATTTACTGATCTGTATTGGTTGGTTAACCATATTATCTATACATTGACTACCAGTGAGAAAAGTCCTAAGCCTATTCGAGATATGAAAAAAAAATTCAACTTTATTCAATCTGAAAATAAATTTTTACATGTATGAATTCAACTAATATTTTTTTTTATCAAATCTAATGAAACTGTAAGCAAATAAGACTATAATAAAAAGCACTAAATTGAAGTATGTAAAAATTGGGCTTTTTTAGGTTTTGAAATCCAGTTATTATCACTGATGACCAAGACTTTCAATTTTATCATGTTTATGAAAGTCTCAATGTCTATTTTGCAATTATAGAATAACAAGATCTTTGGAAAATTATCAGTAAATTCATGTTGATTGACTATTGGTATTATTTTATGACTTATGCATTTAAGTTTTATTAATGTAAATAAATATTTTTTATTTTTGACAATTATTTTATTCTCAAATATTTTTCATAAATATTTTTTATTCACCTCAAACTGCTAATATTAACTAAATTGCTACCGGTCATTTATATAGTTAACAACATTAGATAAATAATGTCAGTTGGAAATAGTTTTTTAATACTGATAAATAATGACCAGTCTGGGGATAAACATATATCTTTTTTTTCTGCTAAGAAAATCATTAAAGATATCAATATCATTTATAAGTTAAAGATTACCAGGTCAGTATTTTTTGAACACTAAAAAGCTTCTAATCACACATTCAAACCCACTATTGCTGAGATCATCTGTTCTGAGCAAAATGGTGCCAAGCACCAAGTGAAAGAGGCATGTTTTATCATGAACAATCCTAATGCCATCAACAGAAGACATGCTCACTTCTCGATTTCTAAGAGATGAGCTGGTTAAATAATTTGCTTGTACTTTGCATATACTTATGCTAATACAAAACCATTAGTAATACTAGCTATGAATATGAGAACAAGTAAATCCCGAAAGCACTAAGCTTGAAAATTTTATGAATAATAGCTTCATGAATGTGCATTTAGAGTGCAGCATAATAATTATTAAGGTTTGTTAATATAAGCAAACATTCTTTTTCTGATGATACTTTTATTCTCAACTATCTTCACATATTTCTCTGGTTGTGACCATTTATTTTTCATATCAAACTATATTTAACTATTATTTTTTTAATTCAGTTAATAGCAGTAGTAATTAATTAAAAACATCAAAAGCATTGCACACAAAAACAACATTAATTTAGAATAAAAATCTAACTATTTATTAATATTAATAAATAATAGTGCTTCTTTAAGAGAGATTTTTTGTTTGAAAAATAACTATAAAATTATGTTATATATAGCTAATGTAAACTCATTTATGATTGAAACATTGGAGGGGGGGGATATGCAATAAGTACGTGCCAGTTTCAATTCACATTTTTTCCAAAAGGTTAGTTACTAAAAAAATATTTGAACAAATTTACAAATGGTCTCTTTCTAACAACCTAATGTAATTGAATGATAAGTTACTCAGAAGATCATGTAATTTTTTAGTACACAAATGGCAGGTTGAGCACAACAGTTTATTAAATTGATTAAATTCAGCTGAGAATTGATTTAGAAATCTTTATCTCTTGAATTCTCCATCCTTTAAATTTTATCATGTCTCCACCTTCTAAATCACACAGCATATTTTTGATAAGAAGATATTAATATAATAGGTTTTTATTTAAATTTTTAATTTATTAAACTTTTTATGAAAATGCTGCTGCAGCAGCAGTATCTCTCATCAGTTTTTTATTCTCTTTAAGAAAAAAAAATCATTATTACTCTTTTAAATATTTATTTACAATAGCATATATTTAGACAAACAAGTTATCCAGCTTTTATGTTGTTTATAATGATTTTTTGATCGGTATACAACAGTATAATTTTATCTAATATCATCTAGTCCATAATTATTTAACTAATATGTATATGGCTTGAAACAACCAATATCTTTATCATATAATACTCAATTATCCAAGCACTTTACTACTTTTACAATGCTTTATTTTCCATCCTTTTCTACAGTTTACAGTTTCGATTGCCCTGAAGAAGATTGTTGGGGCAATCGAAACTGTAAACTGTAGAAAAGGGTGGAAAATAACGCATTGTAAACGTAGCAAAGTGCTTGGACAATTGAGTATTATATGGTATACATTTGGCAATGCAATAGGAAAGAGTAGTTATTATACTTCTTGAAGTAGTAATCTTTACAACAAACAAACTTGTTTAAAGGCTTGACTAGAAATTATCACTCTCATCCTTTCTGATATCTATTTTCAGCACTCTAGTATAAAAAAAATTAAAAACTTCACATGGGAAATTTTTTACTATATTCTAATTTGTCAATTTAATCTACTATTAAATGTATGAAATAGATAATACAATATGCTCTTTACCATCTTAACTTAAAATCTTTACTAATATAATTAAGTTCATCATAAATTTGCAACATATGCAACCTTATAATTAGCAATACATATTTCTCTGTTAATACAGACATTGATAACATTGGCAAATATTTGTTGACAATGACAATTATATCCTCTAGGACTTGAGATTCAGGCTTGAGCAAAATTGTGAAACCTTTAGATTCCAAATAGGTTTAGGATTTTTCTTTCAGGTAGATGATTCATGGCCATCTTTACCATATTTCTAATTATTTGTTGGATTATGTGTGTCTGGTTATTCTTACTAGAATAAAACAAAAAATTGGCAAAAGTGGTAAACAATACCTTCTTCATGGATATATTTTGAGAGAGAAGGGCTATTAGAAATCTTTGTACTGAAGTGAGCTACTTAAAGAAAATTTTATTTTTATCACTATATATCTTGAAATGATTTAAAAATTTTTAATATTCCTTGAACATCAATCACAATAATTCAAAATGTTGTTTTGAATAAAATTGCAAATAGTTCTAAATTTATCAAAAAAGAGAGAGAGAAAAAAGATAGATTTATCAACTTTTTTTTTATCTTAATGAATAATTATCTCAAGTTTTTTTTTACCTAATTAAATGATTAGTTATTAAAAATATATAGGGATGCATTATTCATAAGAATTTTGACATTTTCTGCACTTTGATGAAGATCAGCACTAATCCTTAATATTATTATATTTTAAGACTGACATATAAATATACTTCAAAATTTTTATACTCCATAAATATATGTCGAATATATTGAAATCATGCTAAGCAGTAATAAAGATGAATATTAAAAAAAAAACTACCTTTTCTGTAAGTATAACCATTAATTACCAGATATTACGTTGGCTCAGAAAAGAAGAAAATTAGTAATAGTTGAATCTCAACATTTTTTGCAAAATCGTTTTTTTTTTTTTTTTTTGAGAAATTAATATGATAAAGTTTTGGGACTATAAACATTTATCAGTAGTGACTTTATAACAATATAAATAACTTATTGAATTATATCAAACCAAAATTTAAAATATATTTTATTTTATTATATAAATCAAAGATATCTTCGTAATTTTTTTCTATATCATCATTTTGAATTGTCTTAAAAGTTTACTTGTAATGCTATTTTGAATATATTAAAAGTTAAATGTTTTGGAAATCTGTCTTTCTTCTAAACTTTCAAAATGCTATAGTAGCAAAAGATTTGTTGTTTTTTTTTGTTTGTTTGTTTTGGTTTTAATTAATTATCTCCTCCCTATAAAAATATCTACAATTAAAAAAGTTATTAATAAACTTAAATTTATACAGACTTAAGTACAACTAAAAAAAGCAAATGTAGTGATTATAATATTAGATATTTCACACAGACTTATCGAGAATATCAAAGTGAATTTCTTTATATTGTAGTTTTAGATCAGAAAAAGTATTTTTCTAATAAATTATATATATTACAATAGTTTTTTGATTAACGAACATTTTATTTGTGTATATATATATAACATCATTTAATTACCAGGAGTGTATATGCTGTAAAATTTTTGCCATCCAAATTTTATATACTATTTCAAATAAATATATAAATAAAAACCACATGCTCTTCCTATTTATAAGTCTTGTTTTATTATATGAACTATTACATAAAGTAATATATATTAAAGCTATAACCTTAAGACCATGAGCCTGAAAAACGACATTAGGACTCTCTACAAATCTTAACAGAAGATTTATATCTTTTTTTTTTTGTTGTAAATCAAAAGATTTTGCAGTGTTAGCGTGTTAGAAATTGTGGACTTAATCAGTGAGGTATTTAATAGCCTTACTCTCTCAAATCAAAATGCTTTAGATTCACCTATATAATTAAAAAAAAAGTAAGTTGATGATGTGAGTAGCCGCTCTTGTCTTTTAAATAAATCTTGTGTTAAGATTTGTAGAGGTCTCTACTGTCATTTTTCAGGCACTTGGTCTATAATCTTAATATATATTACTTTACATAATGAGTAAGCTAATGAGTATGCGCTTAACAAATTTAATTATTATATGAACTATTATAAAATAAATACATAACACTCCAATGCTTTGACTATATTTTTTATAGTCTTTATCAAGGAGTGTTATTTATTAATTTTATAATAAATCATATAATAAAACAAGATTTATAAAGAAGAAGAGTCATGTGTTTTATTTATATCTTGAAATTAATGGGTTATTTTTAAAATAGAAGACTGTGTTTGTTAGTTATTGATTTAATTTACTTATATTGCCAACACTATCAAAGTTGCAATTTGCAAAAAAGGATCAACAGGTCAAACTAGGTTCCATTTTAGGACTATAATAGACACAGAAAAAACAAAACATACAACCTAATAGTAGTCAAACTAAATATCAAGTTGGCTTTTGATATGATTCCAGTTAACTTCTCATTGTTGCCAAATATAAAAGTACCGAAATCAATTTTGTATATCATCATGAATCTGCTAATGAACACTTATTGGAAGGTTCACAACTGTTTTAAACATCATCACTCAATATTTAAAGCTCCTTTAAATGCCTTGTTTTCATCACATTCATGGTCCCTTTAATCAGAAGCATTGAAAAAGAATTATCTGGAATATATATATACCAGAAGTGAAAGATAATATCTAATGTATATCCCACATGAACAGCCTTTTAGTTTTTTTTAAGTCCAAAAAAAACAAATTCCTATCTTTATGGATATCTTTATGTCCTGTCAAAATAAATTTTATTTGTTCAAAACTTGAAACAGCATGTAATTATCAATAAGGAAATCATACAGAACATTTAGGATATTAGGATGCTAACAAGAAAAAGCTGTTTATTTTTATCTACAAGCTTTAAAAAAATGGGTCATGTGATATTTGATTCTATTTTTTATTGACTACTGTATTTATAGTTTTTGCTTTAAATCTTAACTGATGTTATATTGATAAAACTACTAATATATGGTTTAGCTGAAGATCTCTCAGCCCCATATAGCTATTTGAGTTAGATAATTGGATTTAAAGACATACAAGTGTCTAAAAATTTCAGATTTTTTGCTCAAGAGTTAACTCTTAGATAAATGCTGGCTTTGGGTTAGTGTCTGAAGCTACACTAATGCCTCACTGAGGAGTGCCAAAGCATGAAATCATTTGTTTGAGGTTTGGGGTATGGTTTCTGTTAGAGATATTTTAAATGCTTTCTCTTGCTAGAATTTATCAATAAAGCTTGTTAGAACAATTAGCAAAGCTCTTTATTTTCATTCACAAGCTTAAAAAAATTGGGTCTTGTGATATATGATTTTTTTAATTTTATTTTTTATTGACCATTTATAGTTTTTGCTTTTAAGTCTTAAGTGATGTTATATTGCTAAGTCTACTACTATATGGTTTGGCTGAAGATCTTTCAGTTCCATATAGCTATTTGAGTTAGATAGTTGGCTTTGAAGACATGTCTAAAATTCACATTTTTTAAAAAATTCTTAATCAAATAATAACAGTAATAGTAATTCAGTTTAATATTATTGTCATCTTTGATGGATGAAATAATAGGGTAATAATTTTTTTATCTTTTTACATTTAAGTAGAAAGATTATTAAAACCAGATTGATTAGGGACTGTTTTATGAACATCAACATGAAAATATGATGTAAAACTGACATAGTCAGTACTTATTTTTATTTCCATAATTTAGAGTATGTCATGCTTGATATCAAGATGCAGTTTCCTGAGCACTGTAAGTCATCTTCAATGTCTGGTATCATGAGATATTTTTTTCATTAACACTGACATTCATATTAAATGTTCTTCCAATCTTCACCCACTCTTACATTCTTGATTCATTTTATATTTAGTATATATAGTTTTATGAAATGATGTACCTACAGTATAAGGGTGGTAGAAATACACTGGAATTAGTAATATTGATCATAAAGAATAACTCTGCTGGGGAATAAAATCGCATTGATCATGATATTTTTATGTATACGTAGATAAATAGAGAAATCTATTTGCTAGATATGTATATAATTTTTTGAAAGGAATTTAATATAAATGAAAGTGTTGGTAGGGAATCTCATGATATCCAAATTTGAAGTTGTCTTCTATTTCCCAGGATGATTTGATTTGCATTCTGATAACTAACACAGAATAATAGTAAACTAATGCTATAAAGACGATGTATCCGAAGATTAAAATGCTATAAAAATATTTAACAATAAAATTAAAATACTTTTTAAAATTAAATCCTGATATTAACTCAGTAAATAAGAATATTATTTTAACAATGCCATTAAAAAGGTTAAAGGTTCAGATGAATATTCAAATGAAAGTTGAGTATTGGAAGTAATGGAATTGAATTGTGACTCATAGAGTTAGAGTTGATACCACTGTTTTACATCCTGCAGTAAGGAACCATTTGATTATTTACTGTCATTTAAAATTTGTAAAAAAGTGGGAAAAATTATTAAGTATTACTCTAAAAAAACTTTGAAGTGTGTTGGTGGAAGGAAATGATCATATTGAAAAATATTTGTGATGCTTACTGCTAAGCAGATAATGACATTGACTAAAATGGAAAGTATTATAAAAAATGAACATAAATTCTTTTCTCAAGAGCTAAAGAAAAATATCTTTTAGCAGGAAAAAACCAACAAAATCCTGTGAAAAAGTTTAAACCTTATACAAATATATATATATTTAAAAAACAAAAACAAAGAACTTTATCAAGGCTTGTGGTTATAACAGTGAAACATAATAGTGATTAACAAAAGGTTTGATCATATGGGCAAGATGTAGTAACAGTCTGGATAGCATTCCCTGTCCAAGGTTAGCAGCCAGTTTGGTAATATGAAAAGGCTCCATGTTGTCGCATGTATGTCAGAAGGAGCCAGGGCCTTGTCTCTCTGTGTCATTCTCCTGATAATATTTAGAAGTAAATCAGTAGGGTTTTCTATTGATTGATCAAATATCAGTTTACATTTCATCAACCATGTACTATACAAAAGGAATGTTGTAATCCTTATTGAGGGAAAGAAGCCTCTCCCTATATCTTTAATCAACATAGAAATGGATAAATCATAAATCAGGAAGTAAATTGTTAGTGATAATACATTATTCCACTTGCAATTGAGAAAATACCCTGAAAGAATTCAATTTTTATTTAAAGAATTTAGCAATTATATTCTGCAGCTTCAAAACTATGTATAGTTATAAAAGTCATTATAAAACTAATTATTGGGAAAACATTTCTTTAGTTTGTTTTTGTTCTTACAAACCCCCTTGTTGGTCAAATAGAAGAACCAGGCAATCAAGGTAATTAGCTCATTTTGTTTAAAACCCTTCATATTTTTCAAAATTGAATTCATTTTTTTTTTGGCATGATCATTTATCTCTATAGAATATTTCTTGAAAAAAAAATCAACATGAAATTGTACAATATTTCTTTAAAATGATTCAAGATAAACAAATATATCATATGTTTAGATAGAGACTATTTCAAAACATTAGCTAACATATAAATGAATTCACACAGAATATGAATATTTTAAAAAAAGTCATTCATCATATTGAATGCTATTTTCCTAAAAAATATGTGAAATGTCTCACTAATAATATTAAAACAAGACAAGCAATCAAATAACCTCCATACAGAATCATGCAGGATTCTGATTCCTATAAAAATCTTTCAATGGGATTATCAATATTTTTGATTTAGATACACAAAATTTGCTCATATGGTTATTAATTGTGACACTAAATGTCTTAAATTTTTCAAATAGGGATACTACATGCCTCTTATAATAATAAAAGGAGCTAGACACAATGCTCTATACATATTGCCACTCAGTGCAAGCCAGAGTAATCAATGGATGCAAGAAGACTTAGGCATAAAATCCCCATCTAGTGCCTACTCATCCAATATCCACAGACTAGTTTCTGGCTTGTGGCCTTTGTCAGTGAGGAGTCTTGGATCTGAAAGCACTATACCTAGATCTTAGGATCTAATGCTTGCACAAGCCTTCTGACAACCATTGATTACTCTGGCTTGCATTGAGTGGCAATATGTATAGAGAGTTTTGCCTGTTTTAATAACAGTTATAAGCAAGCATAAGAATTGGTGATTGTGTGATGTTTATTAGCTAGACACAAATGATTATAAGATAGACTCAGAATGTTTTTCCAATTGATTAAAAAAACATCCTATTTTATAGTATAATGAACTATCAAGCTTATTAATTAAAGTCAACCAGAATTTAAAGTATATTATCAATTCCATTAATAACTCAATGGCATTTTTAAGAATCTGGCTGCTTTAAGAGCAAACCAAAATTCAATTAGTTTACTGAATACACATTCTTGAGTTATCACTGAGAGATTGTAAATACAATGAGTCCAAATTAATATATTGATTTACAGTTTTCTTTTGTAACATATCTAATGATGATATGTATTATTTTTAAAAAATATTAAAAATATGTTGAATAAAATATTGAATTAAATGGCAAAAAGCTTCTCCAAGATTGATACTTCAAATAAAAGCCTCAATTTATTTATCATCATTTGTAATAATGAGAATAATAAAAAGCATTTGAACTATCAGTAATATAGGTAAAAGATACAACAACATATTAAGAGCAAAGCTTTATTAGTACAGTGAACTTGTGATAAGTACATAAGGTCTATAAATGGCCTCACATTTAAAAATGATTACAAATATTTTTGGAAGTTTTATAAATTGTATTCTTCTAATGAAAGCTATCACTCATACATAGAATAGGAAGTGATGAATCATTACTTATGAAAAAATACTAAGTATTCATTCTTGAATGATTAAATATATTAGATTTTTAAAATTGATTTAATAGTAACTGGATCCCTATACAGTTTACTGCAATGAGAATTACTCAAGAATTAAAAGTTCTTAGTTTGACCCTTAGGTAAGGAAAGCAAAAAAAATAAATAAATGTGTTTGGTCTTTTGACTGTAACTTCTATGCTTCACCCAGTGGCTTAACTATCACGAGGCAGGTGTATGATGAGTCTCTAGCTCTAAGGATACCTTCGATTGTTGATCAAATTAAAAAATGATAATAAAGTATTAATTAAGATAAGAGGACCCAAAAATTGTAGCCATGATCCTGGTTTAACAATTCCCTTTGGTGCTTGATGTCATACAATCTTCTGAAAAACTGATTTTACATCTATAAATATTTATAAATAAAGTGCACACAGAGACTAAACTCACCATACAGTAGCGCCACCCTCCATACAGTAGCGCCACCAGTGTAAGTCAGAGTAATCAATGGATGCAAGAAATGGTGATCATGTAATTTAGCGGTTTATAAATAAAATGCATTGTTTATAGTGTTAATACATAAATAGAATTATTAATCTATTGATATTCAATTATTGAGACACAGAAAATATACAAAGTAATTATAATATTACCTCTTAGAATACATACATATTATACTGTTGTGTAAATTATAATTTATTAAAATTTCTGAATCAAAAATGCATGTGAAATCTTAGAAACAGTGATATTTTTTTTTATCTTCGCATTTCTCATGATCTTAATTATTTAATGCTGCTAGTGCGTACAATAGAAGTGGTGTCTTTATTTGAAATAATCACATATCTATTTATGTTAAAACTTTATCATTATATACATTTATTATTTGTTAATTGACATTAAATTATATCATGACATGTTTAACAAACTCAATATCCATTATGTATTCATCGTTACATTGTTTATTATTGCATTAGTACATTTTTTTTATTTAAACAAAGTGAAGAAAAAGCAAATTAGAAAAACAACAATTAAATAAAAATAAATTGCATAAATTATAGAAACTAAATAAATTTAAAAATATAAAATTATTATTATTATTAAACTACTAAATATCACATTATCACCATCTCTAGCATCAATTGATTACTCTGGTTGGCACAGGATGGCACTACTGTATGGAGAGTTTTGAAAACAGAAAAGGCACATATAATGAAGTTATGGAAAAATAAATATGAAAAAGTGATTATACAGAAAGTAGATTATTGGTTTTTATACTGGGTTTGGAAAAAGATAAGGGATTTTAGATATTAAGGCTGTAGAGTTGACAAAGATTATGTTGGGGAAATGGGATAGAGCAGAATATGGGAAAACTTAGACTGGTGAATGTAAAATTAAGTAGCTAACAAGTTATTCTTGGTATAATTGCTGAGAGATTTTTGACTTCGTTTAAAAAGAAGCTTCAGTACATCACATCACATCCTGTTTATTATTATTTAAAAAGACTTGTAAGTGATATAAAATTATTATATTTAAAACACATACTAATAGTTTTAAATATAAACTACAAATCCTTATTTAACTGCTAAAAATCTCCAAAATATATTTTTTATCCATTCTATAATGTTCATAAAATTATAAAAAATATCGTATACTCATCTTTTATTTTTTTAACTTGATGATTTACTATTATTATAATATTGATGTTTTGCCCAAATCTAGATGGCCATTTTGAATAAATATTCTTCAAAATATGACAATATCCTAGGTCTAAATTATTTAAAGGTCAAAGCTTTAATTGTAATATAAACTTTATAGAATCAAGTAGCCTTTTCATAATCTATATATCCAAAGCATAATAGCAACTCATAATTGTCAGTTCTTTATGTATTTTCCTTCCATGCTTAAATCATTTCACATCAAGCTTGTTCTTTTGGTTGAATTTAGTAAAGTTTATTGAAAATGAGTTGTAATTTATCTTGATAAAGATTTAATATAGAATTGAAAGTAGATTAATCGGTCTGTAATTTCTACTATCTTTTAATCGTCTGTTTTAAATTTCAACATTACTACCTGCATTATTCTAATTATTTGGTACATTATTAATATTTACACATTTGATATTGCACAATTTTTCTATTTCTTCATCTGCTTTTTAAAAAAATAACAATAATAATTTTATCATTTTCTGGAGTTTTTTTTGTTTTCATATATTTGATAGTATATGTCATCTCTTTATTTAAAATGCCCTCAAAATGAGTGAAGAAATGACGGTCAAACTATGTATTATAGCAGTTCATTTCAATAAAAATTTTATTAGCAATAAATAGTGATTACATGCTGATAAAAAAACATAAATAAATAAATTGTACAATAACATGACTATGTTAATGCTCTGTTTGCCATCTGGCTAGATTATGTTATGAGAACACAATTGTTATACACTTATGTGGTTGGGTATAATGAAGAATGTTTATGTGGAATATGAGAAACTAAGAACTTGTTTAATGATATTAGCATTTTTAATATAAGCATGAGTATTTTCTTGTAAAATTGTCTGATCTAAAATGCTGGGTAGGTTGGAGTTGATAATCAGGAAAAAGATAGAGCAGTTAAAGATGATGTGTCATCAAAGGCTTTACTGGAGACAAGGAGCTGATCACGTTTCTTGATTTTTTTTGAGCGTTTGATAAAACAATGATATGATTTGTGGTTGGGGTAATTCCATGAGAGTTTTGCATCTCACTATCCATATGACATAAAGGACAAAGGTAGAAAGCCTTATTATTGCAAAAGTTCCATTATGAATGGCATTTTCAAGTGAGAAAATTATGTCAGATCTTACGTTGGAATTGATGATTATATCTTTCAGTGTTTTAAGTCTTGGATACTGGTGTATAATATGATCTATGGTTATTATAGCAGTTGTATGTGTTTCCTATTATTTTTAACAACTAGTATTTTTTTTTAGAAGAGAGGAGTATGCATTTTATCCTGCAGCACTGAAATTCATTTATTTGTATAAAACTTGCATTATTTGTTTGAAAGCCCATAATATTATTAATCATAGCTCTGTGTGTTTTGTTTGTGATAGAATGAAGAACTCAATAGCTAAACATTCATGAATCTAACCTGTTTATTACTTCTGGTATTTGAGAATCACATGATTTCTGAATAATTAATGATTTGATTATTTGTTTTGTAGTTTAAATAACTTCATTTAATACATTCAGATCTATAAACTTGTTATTTATTCAGTAGCCAGTCTCTTAGTAATAATCATTACTATATTTATCTGGAGTGGATAATGTGAAATTGAGGATAGAGTAAGTTTGATACTTTTTTTTCCATATGTCATAGCATCGTCCGGGAGGAGAACCCACAACCACTTGCTTGCAAGGCGGCTGCGATGACCTCTCGGCTAACAACGCTAATTCAAAATATAATAATTTGCTTTGTTTTACTAATCGAAGAGCTGCGGCAAAATTTAGCAAAAGCAAATAATGTGTTGTTAATTTAATTAGTATTTAAAAATTTCTTTATTTTATATAACAATAATCCACTTCTTTTTATATTTAATTAATGGTGGTGGTGGTGGTGGAGGGGTGCACTGAAATAATTTTATTATAAAGTGTATTATTATGTTTATATTTCTTTAATATATTTGGATGGCAAATTAATTACCAAAAAAACTAAAGATTATAGCTCTTTTTTGATTTTTTTTTAAAAAACAGAAACAGCCACCCACAAAAAAGAAGAAATCCCAACCAAATGAAGTTGAGACGGCTACATTTCACAAAAATGTGAACAGCTATTTTAAAAATTGTCAAATATAATTAGATTTTTTGAAATTCGTAGAGAAACTTAAATTATGCAATAATAACTTTTAAATATCTTTAAAAATTTGTCTAATCTTAAAATGGGATCATCTCAAAAATATCTATTATTAATAATTTTGTTAATTGCTAAATAGTAATAATTTTTTATGAATCGTATAATAATAATGATGATGATGATGATGATGATGGGAAAATGGGTTATTGCTTAGGAGTTTATAATAAATTGAAGTATCAGAAAGAGAGAGCTGGACAATGATTTATGCACATTGATTTCTAGAATCCGCCATTTCTATCAATGCACCAAACCAAGGGAGTTGTTCCCTTCTCTTCTTAGAAGATAGAGAACAACTCTTAAGAAGAATTCCAAGCAGTCAAAATTGTCAGATAATTGAATTAAATAAAAAGCAAAAATGAAGTGATTTTTTTTTTTAGAGATTTATTTAATATAAAAAAGTACTAAACATTTCAAATAATGAATTAAAAAAAAAATCTTATGATTAGTAGCCTGGGAAGTCGTATGGCAAACCGACTTAATTTTACTTTATTTAACTGAGAATCAAGTTAAGAATTTCTACCATTCAAAAATTGAATATGTTTTATTTTCAACTTTAAACTTAAGATTATTTATGATTGATATTTTGTGAACTTTATAGATATCTTGAGTTTCAATTTCCTTTTATTTATTCTTAATCTCAAATTATGTGCAAAGTTGCATTTAACATATTTATTTATCTTTGCATTAAGATCAGTAATTCCTTTATCACTTCTTTCTAATTATCTTGTGTAAGTAAGCATGAATAAAGAATGGATACCAACTGTAGAATTAACCAAATCTTTAGATTAGTTTCCAACTACTGAACTTTTTGAGGAAGGTAAATTGTTTGCATACATATACAACAGATACATTTATATATATCAAAATCAATGGCTTAAAGTTTCAAACCTCTTACAGTTTTGAACAACCCAAACCAAACTTATTTGTATAACTAACCCTACATCAATAACTATATTTTGTAATTTAGTTTCTATGCTGATTGGTTAGCCATCATTAATTCTTTACTCTTGCAGACAATAGATGACAAATACATTTGTATTATAGTCTTAATGCATTTATTAAATGCAAGCCACATTTAGATATGTGATGCATTGCTTGGTACATTTTTGTATATTAATTTTCAGTATATAAATAAGTATATAAGCATATTTGCAACATACAATTATTTTTACAAGGGACTACAATTTTTTTCATAAAAAGGCAAACTAATATATATCCATATGGCATTTAACTTCGTAGAAAGTAATAGTTGTTCATTATTAAAAAGTTGTCTGTAATTAAAGTTATAATGAGATATGGTAGAATAGTTATAAGCAAGCATAATGGTTACTGCAACTACTTGCCATATCTATGACTTGACATCCAAATCTAAATGAAACTTTGAAGTATTTTTTTAATTCCAAGCAGGGGCTTGGAATTTTTATTTCAGATATTCATTCTCTTGCCAATCTATCTAGTTGTTCAGTAATTTTTTAATAAACGGATGTTTAAATGGGGAGGGGGGTTTGTGAAATAATGAGAAAAAACATGAATTCACTTATGGTTTTGACTAATCTCTGATGGATATTGTTCTCTTCTTTATTACTTCTCTATAAGAGAATACTGGAATGATTTTTACTTGCCCAGAAGTTTACAGAGCAAATGCAGTTTATTTTTTAATTATAAAAGGAAATGCTAAAAAGTAATTTTTATTATCTAAAATTCAATTGTCATATCATATATACTTAGAGACAAATTTATTCACCAAGGTAGTTGAATATTATAAAAATATGATCTTCATTGGCAGTAATTTTTGTTTTTCCTTGATCATTTTATATTTACAAAAATTATGTCATTTTATATTTTTCTGAAGATATGTGATGATGGTTTATTAAACATTGTGTAATTATTAACTTGTGTTGTCTATTTGTGTGTTATTGCTAACAAGTTGTTTGTATTTGAAAAGTTTAAATAAAGTTTAAAATTTTTTATACATTCAACATTTATTATAGATGATGGAAATAGTCCAATATATTATCACATTATGTCATTTTATTTTATAAATAATCAATTTTATACAAAAAATATAAATCTCATTGCTATAAGGTTATATCTTTATTTCTTTTAATATTATAAAAAAAGATAATAGATATAACATATAAATATTACACAATAGAAATCAGTAATTTTAAAAAAAATATGGTATGCATGACATACTAAAGTTATTAGTTTTTTAAGCAAAGATAAGGATGTAACAAAGACTATATAGATTATACATTAAACAAAGCACCAAGTGATTTCTAGTTTACATTTAACATCCTCATTAAGAGCAGTAATCTTGCTCCATAACCATATACTACCTATTATAAGCAGGAATAATCAATGGGAACCAGATGGTAAAAACTAGTCTGGTAATTTGTTTCCACAATTTTAAATATTACTGATTACTCGTGTTTAAAATTGATATCTCTACAGTACAGTGATAGAATGATTTACTGCTCTCAATGTAATTACATATTTTGAAAATGTTAAAAGAAGATAATTTGTACTTAGACATGTACCATTTTGATAAGTTTACAAATTTATCATTAATAAACAAATGGTGTCTTAAAGTATAATATTAATGAATAATTAATTCACGATATTGTAAAAAAATAAATTTTTTGTCTATTTTTTCTATTATTGTGCAGTCATTAAAAATATTCAGATCTTGAATTAAATTTGATATTTTATTAATCTATAAGTTGCATTTAAATATGCAATGTCATTGTATAGTAAATAGAAGAATTTGCAATATAAAGTATCCTAAAGCCTTTCTTATTTCCCATTTTTATTATCTATCAGTTCTTTACATTAATCATAAGAATTTATCAAATAAACATTTCAAATGTTCTAACATACATAAGAATGAATATTTTTTAATTCATGCACAATCACAATCTCGTTATTATTTGAGACAAAACAGATCTTTATTACAGACACTCTTGACAAAGATGAATATAATTTTGTTGAAATGTTGACAATCTACACAAAAGCCAAAGGAAAATTATGTTCCAAAAAAGACTTTATTTTATATACATTTAACATTGTTCCAAAAATATTATTTATTTTGAATAAAAATTTAATTCTGCATATAATATAAAAAATTAGATTTCATTTAACCAAGGTTTGAATCCTAAGCCATGACAAATAAATATGTTAATTATTATGTCATGAAGTCCTTTATATATATAGGTAACATGTTTAAAAAAATTCAAAATGGAACCTAAATATATATTTGCAGAAAAAGAATTAAAAATGTAAATAAAAATAAAAATTGAAATTCAAATGAGTAATTAAATTTAAAAATAGAGATAATTTTTTTATATATTAAATGCTTTTATTGACTGTGCACTAAAAAGAAATAAAATAATTGTTTCTTCAACCACAATTGGAATTTTTAGATTTAACTTGAAATAAAAGCATGGGGGATTCAGAAATTAATCAAGTCAATCTCCCATAATTTTATTTCAAGTTAAATCTAAAAACTCCATTTGTGGTTGAAGAAATAATTATTTTATTTTTTTCTAGTGCGTAATCAATATAAAAATAAAAAAATTCTCTTTATTATTTTTAAGTTTTTAGTATTGGCATAGTAAATGAAAATGTAAAACTATATCATACTTTAAATTGACTGAACATATATAGTTTATATATATCAGTATATATTTTTGCTATAAGTTCAAATGTATTATTATTATTACATAAATAATACATATACATTAAGTGTCTAAAATAGTTTTAAAATGTTTTTAAATTAAAAGAAAAAAAATTTAAACTGCTCTGTGACTATTATTTAAAAATGAAAATACTAAGAATAATTGTTTACTGAAAAACATGGAATTATTAAATATGTTTCATATTTTCCCACCCTCTTTCAAACTAGTTGACATACTGAATAGATAAGTGTTTAAATGGTTTAAGGTGTTATAACTTACTCATATATTAATTTTCAAGCAATTCTATTGAATTTAAATATATTAAAAAGTTCCATTCTAACTTGAAAAAATCAAAAGCTAGCAAACAAACAAACAGATTTTCCAAAATCAATTAATGCATTTAAAAATAAAATAAAAATAATGCTTTTAGCTTATTAAAATTCTAATATTAACTTAATATTTTATTACATAATATCTACTGATTTTAATAAATTTATGTTAGTTAAATTAATAAGCATCTATAACAATGTTAATAAATAAAAATCATCAAGTACCAGATGATAATCTAATTGTTCTTTAATTCACACACAATCACAATATTAAAACATGCAAAATTCTCTATACATATTGCTACTCAGTGCAAGCCAGAGTAAAAAATAGTGATCATGTGTTGTTTATTGGCTTAATCACAATCTTGTTATTACTTGAGACAAACTAGTAAATCTTAGCTTTGACAAAGATGAATATGGATTTCATTGTAACATTGGAAATCTTTTCAAAAAAGGAACATATAATATGACCCAAAAAAGATTTTATTTTCATTTTATATAACTATGAAAATCGTTATAATAATATATTGCATTATATTGAGTGCATAAAGAAGTATTTTAATATGAGAGTTTTTGACTGTTTACTAACAGTTATGTGCTAGCATGAGATGGTAATCATTTGATGTTTAGTAGTATTTTAATATTATTGCTATTTAAATTAAAATAATCAGCTTCTATCTAATTGAATTAACCATTCACATGTGTGTGGTCCTATGTATTGGTTGAATGAGATAAAGTTGATAACTGAAGGGAGCTTGAAAATCTGTGTTAAAATCTCCTATAATTACATCTAAACTTCAAGCATATACTTTATATTTGTATTCAATTATTATAGATTCAGTCTATATCCTGCTAATCCCTCTTTTGTGTATTTAAATGGATTAAAGTCCTATATATGAGAAGTCAAAGTCAACATGGGCATGACAATAATATTGGTATCAACAAGGGATTTCAGTGTTCCGAAATCAAATTTTTAATGGTACATATGGCTGAAAAGTTGGAGGGTGGAGTAGATTGAAGCCTGTTCATTAAAGTTTGAAAATTTGCTATCATAAATCAAGCAATGATTATATATGTGTGTGAAAGATGATGATCTGGAACAACTGATGAGTACTGGCTCAGCACAAAATATGTATTTTGGAGATCATTTACCCTTTTTCACATGTATGTGATCATGTGTGTTGGTTGTATGAGATGGAGTGGATATCTGAATGGAGCTTGAAAATCTGTGTTCAAATCTCCTATAATTAAATATTGGTAGGTAAATGAGAATATTATTAGTTGGAGTGTAAAGGTCTAAGTTAATCTGATTTGATCAAATGAGGGATAATGCTCTAATTATAAAAATTTTTTAAAATATTATTATAGAATGATATGGTCTTAACTATTTTTGGTAGAAGTGTCATATTTCTGGCGGCATGATACTAAGATTTATTTAAGTATCAAAATTCTTCTAAATATAAGAATTGTACTTGTGCACAATAGAAAGAAGAGCAGAATTTTCTGGTGATCTTTCTTTGGAATTATTAGTTTTCTTATACTACTACACAAGGAATTTGAGCAATTGAAAATTTTTATCTGAAGTTATTTTTATAAAAATAAATGGCTTTAAGACTGAATATGAATAGGATGAAGTAATCATTAAAAAAACCTTTAAGCAAATTTATAAAATCAATATATATATATTATTTTAATAAATTTTACAATCTAAAATGCAGAATTATAAGAAGTCTAACTTAATGAAGAATGACTTAAGATCATTTGTGTATTCATGAAATGATCTTTGTTTGAAATAAATATTAATGATATTTTAAAATTTAACGTTATCAATTTAATTAAAGAATGTCATATTAAACACACAATGAACAATTTGATTTTTTTTTATAAATAATTATAAGTTTGGTAAGCTGAGAAATATTACTATTCATATTAATATTATGACTTTTAAATAAGTAGTAAGGTTTTCAAATTACTAATTCTTATATCATAGCTGTAATACAGGCTTATTATATACCTGTATCAATATATGTAATATATAGGGTATATGAGCACAGACTTTCACACTACCCACTATGTCGAAAAGATAAATAATCACCAATATATGTATTTCATGCTAAACCAGCAATCATCATTTGGTCCAGATTATCATCTCTACACATATATGCAATAAGTACTCAGATATATATTAAGATAGACAATATTCATACTTTAATGGACAGGCTTCAATCCACTCCACACTCCAACTTTTCAACCATCCATCCAATTGAAAATCTGATGATGGAACGCTGAAAGGCCATCCTGAGGCTGAGATTCTCGTCAATAATTCTTATGTTATTCTTTTAAAAACTTTAAAAATCCACTTCTATGCACTTGAAAATAATTCTTTTTATAATCTTTTTACTGATTCACAGTCATCATTAGAGTTTTTATTTAAATAAATTTTAAACAAGTTCTGATGAAGGCTGTGGATTTATCAAAACTGTTTATGAAATAAAATAAAGCATTATAAAAACATTATATTTAAGTGCTTTAAAATGGATGTTTAAGGCTTTTAAAATAATGTAAAGTAATGCAAAGAAAAAAAAAAGATTAGAAATTTTAATAACTAGAATTCTTTTGTCATGTGACCTAAACAAATACATATGTATTGTTTGATGCTTACTATTATTATACTTATTATTTACAAATATTATTAAATTCATCACTTCCTTTATTTTGCTGTAACATCATATATAAATACAATTTATCCACCTTATTTTGAACACTTTTTAGCAAAAAAAAAAAAAAATTGTTGTATATATGTAGACACAATCTTATATTAAAGTTTTAGCAAATTAAAATAGGAGTGGTCTTGAAGAAGATTGCAGGACAGTCAAAATATAAGATGGTATGTACACATATACAATAAAAAAAAATTCCCCTAACAGTGGATAAATTCTATATATAATGCACATGCATACATTTTAAATTCTTTATCCAAAGGCAGGCTGAGGTAATTTGAGTAATGCATTACTCTGATTAAGTCCTGTAAAATAATACAAATAATGGAATGATTAGTTGCTCTGGAGTTCAGTTGACATTCAAACATTGGAAGTGACAGGTTGAATTATGTTTTAAAAATCTTAGTTCTTGAGTGTCATTTTATCACTGGGTTAAATCACACAGAGCATTAAGTGGTAATGATTCATCATCATTAGTTTGTTATTGTTTGTGAGGATAATTCACAATAAAATGTTAGCTGTATTATTTTCTACAGAAAATCGAATTAATTTATTTAAACTACTTCTTAAGCATATAAAATATAAATTAATTATTACTTGACATTTAATAATAAATATTAATCACCAAAAGAATATGATTATTTTCATTGAATCTTTAAGATTTAAATGCTATAAATTTGTTAGCTGAAATTTCATCACTTTTTCATTTCTTTGGTTTGTTGATATATTTTACTTTGGAGTAAGATAATTAAGGACATACCCCACTTAGTTCATTTAATTGGAAGGCATCACCCACAGCACATTATATTGACAAAATTAAAAAATTAACAATGGTGTCAACATTATTATTGATAATGGTTATTTTAACATACTTTGAAATTACAATTACTAAGTTGCAAATATTTTAAAGTAACTATTTTATTTAGATGCAATATATGAAATATATTTGTTGTGTTAAATGTGACTCTTGTAATATTTACATTTGATAATCTGTAAATTTATATTTAATTGTAGACAGATGCTCATGGTCTGATATTTGAATCTTGACTGAGTAAAACTTGGAATTTTTTTCAGATTATTAACAAACTTAAATTTTTTCATATCATAGTATAGTCAAAGTAGCTATTCATATTTAGTTGGTAAATGTAAACGTAAACAAGATTGAAAAATCATTAAAATCATAGATGTGATATGTTGGACTATTTCCATCATTTATGAGTGAATATTGAATGTATAGAAAATTTTAAACTTTATTTAAACTTTCCAAATACAAACAACTTGTTACAATAGAATGACAGCCTGTTAAGCTAATTGCACAGATGCTGTGAGAATGTTATTAATAAATGAATACCTTCGAACAACCACATGATATAGTATTTGTATAAGAGTAAAAAGGAATCCTCTTACCCTTACGACTCAAATGTTATAAAATAAATGCTTATTCATGTATATGATTTAGTTTCATTTAGAGTGGCGTTTAGTAAATTCTAGAAAATTTCATTGGCGTCATTCATACAGACATTATATATAGTAATTTAAAGTGACTATTATCTAGTCATGCCTTCGTTACAACTACTTCAGATTTGCTCATTTATAAACATTTGAGTCGTAAGGGTAAGAGGATTCCTTTTTACTCTTATACAAATACTATATCATGTGGTTGTTCGAAGGTATTCATTTATTAATAACATTCTCACAGCGTCTGCGCAATTAGCTTAACAGGCTGTCATTCTATTGTAATTATATTCGCACGCAAGACGTTATAAAATAAATGCTTAAACAACTTGTTAGTAATAACACGCAAATAGACAATACAGGTTAGTAATTACACAATGTTTTGAGTAGTCTTATTCTCTACTCTTCTTCAGGTGTTGCTGGCCTATATGCACAGTGACAATATTTGCTTAGAAGTTGAACTTACACCTTTAGATTCTTGAGTATTGAACACGCTCTACCAACTGAGCTATTCTGTCAAAGGGAACATATAGTAGAAATTTGAAATATTTATATTTGAGGGTTGGTTCAAATCCTCCCGATTCTTTCAATTTTTTTTATATAATGATGCTAATTATTTTTTAGTTTTTTCTAAGAGCAAAATTAATTAGAGGCTTCCATAGATTGTGTATTGCCACACTGGGTTGATTTATAGGATTATTTACCATTGTCATATGAGCAGCTTCCTTCAATTTTCTTCTATGCATTTTTTCCTCTTTATCCAATATCTTTGTATTTTCCCACTTAAGCATATGGTCATTAGTACATACATGGTATATATAAATATATCAAATTTCTACTATATGTTGCCTTTGACAGAATAGCTCAGTTGGTAGAGTGTTTGCCTTAAATTCGATACTCAAGAATCTAAAGGTGCGAGTTCAACTTCTGAGCGAATTTTGTCACTGTGCATATAGGCCAGCAACACTTGAAGAAGAGTAGAGAATAATACTACTCGAAACATTGTGTAATTACTAATCTGTATTGTCTATTTGTGTGTTATTACTAACAAATTGTTTGTATTTGGAAAGTTTAAATAAAGTTTAAAATTTTCTATACATTCAACATTCTCTCATAAATGATGGAAATAGTCCTACATATCATATCGATTAATATACCATCATTACAAACCTTCAGACAAATCATTAAAATTATCTCTGTAGCATTTGGATACTTAGAGAATAATGCAGTCTTCTTTATTGCTTTTTATTTAATGACTAAAGCAACTTTTATCCTGCAGTAGACTTCTAAAAAGTTATTTTCCTTTTTTACATATACCTTAGTAATGAGTTTTGAGATTTTGATTTTATATAATTAAAAAATAAAACTTATTTTTATTTGTTTTGAAATTAATATCTTTGTAGATTCTAAATTTCATATTTTTAAAAAAAATTATACCAAAATTTATAAATTTTATTTATTTATTTTATCATTTTCCAAAATTTATAAACCGAGTAATTCTCCATAAACGAATATTATATTATATAATAATAATTTTTATTATTCAGATTAACAGAAGTACTTCGTCTTACTTTGTAATATTATAGTTAAAATAAAAGTATATAAAGGTATTTGGTTCGGAATATTTTTGCATGGTTTTAAATTTTTTTTTTTCTTTGTTACTGCAAAAATTATGGGTTAAATTGTCTTCCTGAATGCAGGTGATATAATTAGCCAATAGGGACTCTGATCAAGCTTTAACTTTTGATCGTCATTACTGGCAATTAATAATTTTAAAAATATAATATTCTTACGGATAAAACAAAATTATTGTGCTGACTGTTATTTTAAAAATATTATATACTGTATATACTTTTTTTAAATGAGTGCTATTATTGATAAAGGTTACAGAAGGATTCTCCAGAGAAATATAAAAATAGCAAAATTATTTATATTAAGTTGAACTTCGTTTTATTGTACCATTGATTTAAAATTATTTATTTACGAAAGGAAAGAACGAAGGGATATTGTATTTTTATTATTTCTTGATTTTGTAAACAATTTTAAAATTCACAATATTGTATTTGTACTTTCATGTTAAAAAATGCTGAGTATTTAAAAAAAAAAAACATTATTTATTTTTTTTAAATTAAAAAGATGTAAAATAAAATCTTGCCAAGAAATAGCAATTTGTCATTCTTGATTTTTTGAACACAGAAGATTCGTGAAAGTCAAATCTGTCATGATCAAATTTATAACGGTAATCAATTCAGATAGAAGGGGGTCTATAATCAGCCATTTTTCATGTGACAATTAAAAAGAAAAAAAAATCATTTCTGTAAGTTCTCCAAGCTTTTTATTTGATTAGTTTTTAGGTTTACAGTATTACTATTACAAAGTTGATGTAAAATTGGAAGATTGTTTAACATAAGGCATATTTTTTTAGTACCTCGTGATCATAAAATGTAACTTCAAAAGAATAACAAGAAAAGTATCTTATCATTATTTTACTCCTTTGTACAGTGATGTATTTAAAAGCAAATTGCTGAAGGAAGCTGATAATGGTTTATTCAAGTAGCTAAATAAGAAAAGCAAGAGTAATGGATTAAGAGAATTAAATCACTATTTCCATCATCTAATATGTGTGTTGAATGTCTTTAGAAAAGTTTAATTTTATTTAAATATTCCAAATACATTCAACTATTAGTAATATCACAGCACACAGGTTAGTATATGCACAACATTTCGAGAGGTATTTTTCTCCCCTCTTCTTCAGGTATTGCTGGCCTGACCAGTGACAATACTAGCATGGGATTTGAACCTGGGTCCTTAGATTCTTGATTATTGAATTTTTAGGTAACACTCTAACCAACTGAGCCATTCTGCCAAAGGCAACAGTATGTAGTAATTTCAAATACTTATCTAAAGACATTCAACACACGTATTAGATGATGGAAATAGTCCAATATAAAAATACAGCTAAAACACCAGCATTACAAACCTTCAAGAAAATAATTGAACTATATTCATAAATTTAAATATTTAAATAATCTTTCTGCTAATGAACACTATAATCGAATTAATCATAATTAAAAAATCTTAAAGAAACTGTGCTGAAAAAATTCATATGATTTTAATATTACATAAAAATTATTTATGAAGCTTTCTCATTCTTTTATGTATTGTACATGTAAATTTGAAAAACACAAAAACCTATTCATCATCATCAATTCCAACTATTATCAATCTAGGGCAGGATGAAGGTCTCTTGAAATTCAATCCTTTTCTGATCTCTAGCTTGCTTTTCCCCACATCATGCCAGAAAATTTCTCTATTTCATCCATCAATTTCACATGTGGTCTCCCTCTAAGTCTTTTACAATCTCTTGGAATCCAGTTTAACATTTTAACTATCTATCTATTATCATCTCCTCTAGAAATATGTCCAACCCAACTTCACATCAGTCTCTTAATTCTTTCAATGATGTCAGTAACACTGGGTTTTCTCTTATTCATGTATTACATTTTCAATCTCTTCTTGTTACTCCTAACATGTATCTCTCCATACTTCATTGAATGGCCTAAAGTCTCTGTATTGTTCTTCTATTAAGTGTCCAAGTCTCAGTTCCATAAATAAAAACTGGTAAACACATTTATTTAAAACCTTTCTTTTCAACACATAGGTGTATTTTTCTTTTAATATTGTTATTTCTATCAAAAACACATCAACCAAGTTTAATTCTATGATTAATTTTATCCATTATATTTCCATCTGCAGTAGTAATTTGACTAAAGTATTGCCAGTCTTTATTTTCTTCTTTTAAGACAGTCCAGTGAACATTACTTTAATCTTTTTAACATTTTTCTTATTGTTATTTAATAAATTTTGCAACATTTTTCAAAGTTATAAAGCATTATTTGAAAAAGCAATTCCATCATTTGCAAAATCTAGATAAACAATCTCCATTTATTATTTCTCTTTTAATTTCCCATTACTTGAAAAACTGCTATAAAAGGATTTAGTGATATGGCATCACTTGTCACTCTATGGTATTTCTTTCTCAGTGTTAATCTTTCTAGTATAATTATGTAACTTACCAAATTGTTGCTGTTACATTTTTATAAATATTTTTCAAAATATGACAGAATCATGAATCTATCTATACCTTGATATTCCAATGTTTTAATCACTAAAAAATGCTTATAGAATCAAATGTCTTTTTATACTCTACAAGTTCAAAGCATAATAACCCTTCATTGATCCTATCTATAACTTCTCTCAATACATGGATATAATTCCCTATATTAAGGCCACTTTTAAATCCAGCTTATTGTTTGGTTAAAATCCAAAGTTCACTGCAGATGAGTTAAATTATTTTGGTAAAAATTTTGTATAAAAGACTAATGGATTACATGTAATATACAATTACCACAAATCTTCAGGCAAATTATAATTCTGTAATTTATAATCCTTAGCACATTTTTTAATATTACTATGAATACTGTATTCTTCCAATCACCTGGTACATCTTTACCATTTATACATTTGATATATAACTTTGCAAACATTTTTATTTTTTTTTTATTTTTTTTAAGTGTCATAGCATTGGCCGGGACGTGAACCCACAACCCGGGCAACTGCCTGCAAATGCAAGGCAGTTGTGCTGACCTCTCGACCACCAATGCAAGATGAATTTCTTTACCTGCTTTTTTTAAAATGTTAATTATAATTCAATCATTACCTGGAGCTTTTTCTCTTCATTGATTAATTGCATTTCTAATTTTTTTAATTAAAATCCTGATTAATTTAGAAGATATGGTTGTTGTAGGAGGTATTTTTCTTTGTTTTTTTTATTGCTATGTAGTTCTTGATAAAATTGTTCTACACATTTCATGATGTCACTTCTCTTTTTATTTAATATTTCCATCTTTTTTTCTTATTGCAGAAATAAGTTTCCTAATATCAAGATGTTGTTTTACACTCTTAAGACTTTTATTCTCTTGTATAGCTTTCCATACTAATTTACAATTATATTTTCTTATATCATTATCAACTCTTTTTCACACTATTTCCCAAAATTCTAGATATTCAGTCATTCTTAATGCATCTTTTTTATATATTTTCATATTTCTTTTTTCTTTATAAATTGTCTTGTCTCAGCAGAAATTTTACTGGTCAATTGCTGCTTTTTTTATATTAGCTATCTTTATTTGCAGTTTTTAAAAATGAGTCAGTTATCTTCCTATTGATTTTGTTCAAATTTAAATTAATTGAAATGTTTCTGAAGATTAAGAACATTAACTGTGAATAATATTTTTTTAATAATTTTAGTTATGCAGTAACAAGTATTATAGCTTGTCAGTAATTAATGATCATTTCCTGTGTATAAACTTCAAATACATATTTTCTTTTAGTCAAAATATAATCCAATTCTATTATACTCTTATTCAGATACGTCCATATCTGTTTTTGTTTAGCATTTTTTTCAAAAAAAGAATTCATAATATAAAGTTGTTGTTTTTTAAAAAAAAACTCCACAAGTCTTTGTTCTCTCTCATTCCTATGACCATAATCAAATTTATATACAAGACTTTCATCTTCTAATTGTTTACCAATTCTAGAATTAAAGTCTTCCATGACAATTTTGAAATGTTTTTGGTCTGATGAAAAGTCTTTTGTACATTCATTTAAAAATCATCTACTTTTTTTTTTTATCATAATGAGAACTTGATGGGGCATAAATTTTAATTATCTGCATTTGCTATCTATCATTAAGTAGAATAAATAATCTTGCCATTCTGTCTGATACACCATCAATCTCCACAATATTGGTCTTCCATTTTTTATTTATAGTAAATCCTACTCCACTTGTACTTTCAATGTTTATGCCTTTGTAATACATACAATACATGTACACTTTTAAAATCAATTATCTCTTCATCTTTTTTTCTAATACTTCACAGAGTCCTAACAATATTCCATTTAATATGTAAAAGATTCATTAAAGTTTATGATTAGCTTTTAAATATTGAAACATTAAATTTTTTAAACTGTGACATATATGGAAAAGTAGCACAGATGATGATCGCATGTTATAACTTTGTCATAGTATTTTACCACCTAATTAAATACTGCTTATGTGATCAGAACTTCCATTTGTCATACTCTATATTTTATGTTTGAATTAGCCCAACTAAAGTTGAAACATTTTTTGGATTCTCACCAGACTTAGGATAGTTTAAATAAATGACTCACAGTAAACCCAATTAATTATCCAGTATTGCTATTTTTAAATAGAAGGTAAATCAAAAGTGGAAAACTACTCAAACTCTCATCACTCAGCAGTTATTAAGTCTGATAATTATGATTGAAGATGTCTTTTTTTCTAAAGCAGCTATTTTAAAGCTCTTTTACCTTTTTAATCTTTATATGTAAAATTTTAAAACAACTTCTGGATTTTGATTCTGCTTTTTAATGAGGATGTTATTGTGAAATGCATAACTATGGAAATAATAATAAATTTCTAATTCTAATATATATATATATATAACAAACTAACCAAAAGAAATACATATAAAAACAAAAAAAGACTTATAAATCCAATAAATAATATTATATTTCAACCAGAGGACTGGTTTTCTGATGAAAACCAGTCCTCTGGTTGAAATATAATATTATTTATTGGATTTATAAGTCTTTTTTTTGTTTATATATATATAAATAATATTAACTAACACACAGAGGCCAAAACATCTAATAAATAACTGTTTGATTATTTCCATTCAAAATATCTAATAAAAAAAAAAATGCATATTTTACATTGTATAAATCACTTGTACCAGTTATAATATAGCTATTTCACTTTATAACTAGATGTACCTAAGATTTTTATAGTAAAAATTAATATACAAAACATAGTAGATATAACAATATGAATTGTAAAATAAAATGTTTTAATATTTTTTGTATAGTTTTATCATTAGATTAGTGATCAAAAAATATTACACTTGTATTTAAGAATATATATACACATGGAATTTATTAATAAATGTAGTGGTTAGTTTCCTGTATAAAATATTTGAATATGCTTTATGATGTAGAGATTGATCATATACCTGATATGCCTATAACTTTGGATTCAATTCTACATCAATTTTTTTTCAAAATTTTTAGAATATTTTCTCAAGTAACTGTCACATAGTCAATCCAGCTAACCATCTAACACTGGTCAGTAATAAGATATCTAACTATTCATAACTAGAGTGAAAAATAAAAATGGAAATCTGCTCAATGTCTCACTTACTGACAATCATTAAGTCCTGTGAATATTGCATTCTACTTTATTATTCCCATTTTCTCCTACATTTTCTCCTACATTTTTATTTATATCCATTATTTTTTATTGCAGTTATTCATCTAAATTATTACTACTTTTAAATAAAGCATAAAGACAGAGAAAATGTTATCTAAAGTTGTATTTTAAAATTATGCTTGCAAAATCATAAGACTATTCAGTATATATTCAGATTTCTAGGTATGATATTTTAATCTACAATTAGATCAGATATGTGTATCAAATGAAGGTAATAGACTTTCTAAAAATATTGTAATATGAATTCAAAGAATATTAGTAATACAATTAATTGCAGGCATTTTTTTTAGTTTCATCATAAAATTTAATATATGCAAACATATACAATTTTAGAAATTAATAAAAATTTCCTAAGACTATATTCATTAAACTGCATTGATATAGATACCTGTACTTTCTCCATACAATTTAGATTAAAGATTTCATCTTATATTATTTCAAAGTTTATTGTGAATATTTGCATGTGGTTACAATTCTTTTACCATTATAAACTGATAGACATTCACAGTTGATTTAGATCTTTAACATAGACAGACAAACATCATTCTATTAATTTCATAATGCTATTGCTTTTTTGTTATTAGTTTAATAAATGAATGACAACACTTCTTGTATCTTTTGCTTCCAACTTCTTATTGTTTCCATTATGCAAATTCTGATAATGGTCACAATATCCTTAAATAGTAATTTTTTTTTTTTTATTCATTTTTTTACATTTTTTATAACTTCTAACTTTGAATTTAACTTCTAAATACAGTATTTTTTTCCAGGATTGAAGAACTAAAAAACTATCAATATAAAAAGAACAGTATCTAGATATAATATTGTGTGTATTATCATTAGCTATATAAAAGTCTACAAACAAATATAAATATCACTCACATGAAAATGATTATAAAAATTAACATTTTTAATTATTCATGCATTATTTTATAAGCATGCATATTTTTTTGAACTTCTGCTTTTAATTCATGAATCAGAAAAAGAATTTATCACATTTAAACCTGTTTGTGGAGAAGTAAAACCACATGATCACCATTTCTTATGCTTGCCAATAACTGTTATTAAAACAGGCAAAATTCTCTATATGTATTGCCACTCAGTGCAAGTCAGAATAATCAATGGATGCCAGAAGGGTTGTGCATAAAATCCCCATCTAATGCCTACTTATCCAATATCCCCAGACTTGTTTCTGGCTTGTAGCCTTTGTCAGTGAGGACCCTTGGAACTGGGAGCACTGCACCTACCTATAGATGAGGATTTTATGCATAAGCCTTCTGGCATCCATTGATTATTCTTGTTTACATTGAGTGGCAATACGTATAGAGAGTTTGTGAAGAGGTATAAAGTATGCAAACATAAAAAATGAGAGTTCCCTATATATAATATCATATTTAATCCCTCTCTATAGTTTTTGAATAAATAGATGGCTCTGCTTAACTCTTTTATATTTATTTTTTGCAATCATATAGTTTTTGAATTAAAAATCCATAGTAATTATTATTATGTTTAGCTAGATTTCACCAGATCAAGAGGCTTGACTCTTTTCAGTCTTCTAACCATGCCTTCTTTGTTTAGAAGTTTACGAGCCTCGGCATTAACGTGCTTGTGAAGTCTATTTTTACGTTTTTGAGCTATTTTTTCAATTACTTGATTTACTGTTTCCATCCCAATGTCCTTGTGTAAATTGTCATTTCGTATGTTTAAGTACACAATAATAAAGTGTATTAGTTGACAAATAAAACTAGTTAATTGTCGCTGGATAATTACTAGCATTTAGAACTCTGATCTTACAGTTAGAGATGAATTGCTAATTTGTTACGATCAGATCGCAATAGCCTTTAATAACTAAAAAAATAATAATTAAAGATTAAGCAAAATAATATAAAAATACTAATTATACTATTTTTATTTAAGGCAATTTCATAATCAGCATCAGGGTTTATATGAGATATTATTCTGCTTTTTTATTCCTGCCTCTATATTTGATGAAAATATACGTATTGAACGAATTTGTTTTAAAATTCAAAATCATTCTAAATTTTGTAAAAAATGACGCATTTTTATTATAAATTTATATTAAAAAAAGTAATTTATGTACACCTGCATTTCAGCCCTATCATATCGCAACAATCTAATCTTATAAAAATTCTTATTTTTATTTCTATTACTAAATATTTTTTAATATTAAATAAAGATAATAAAAATAGGGCTTTTACAGCATTCAGGTACGCACGCGCTTTTTTAATATATATACTGTACATAATAATTAAAACATTTTTAGTTAAATTTGATCAATTAACAATTAATGACAAAATCTCTAAGTGGAAGTATAAATTTTATTAATAAAAACATTATTTTTATAATTGCTTTCTTCTAATTTTTAAACTTATATTGATTGAAAAGTATCACATGTCTTTTTAAATAAGGTAAAAAAAGTAGCTGAAAAATTACAGGTCTCTTATCAACTACTGTATTGATTTAATAAACTATTATTTTTCAATGCAGCTTTTTGAGTAGCAAAAGAAAAAAGTTCCCCCCTTGTGATTTAAACTGGGTGCAATACTCCTTATCAAAATAGCAAGGTCTTTAAGAAAATCTTTAATGCTTAAACTTTTTTCAAGATATGTGACGTGAATAGCTAATGCTTAATGACATGAATAGTTAAATGTCAGGTTTGTGTGTGTGTATATATCCCTCGCCAAAATATTTGTAAATTTTTAATTACATTATGTGCTGCGCAAATATTAATGGACTATTTAATTTTTGCGTTCTATTTCAGGCAATTGATTTAAGTGAAGATTAGAGACAATTTTCTTTATCGTCCGCATGCATATTTTTAACTTTGACCTATAAATATTTAATATTTTATCAATAGTTGCAAGAAAAAAATCATGCTATATTTTCTCTCTCTCTCTCTCTCTCTCTCTCTCTCTCTCTCTCTCTCTCTCTCTCTCTCTCTCTCTCTCTCTCTCTTTGAGAGAATAATCGGGTGTCGCTGACGTCATTAAGAGAATTTAAAAATTGAAATAGAGGTGGATTAGATGTGGCACTAGTAGAGATAGCAATAAACAATTGAAATTTTAAATTGAATCTCAAGATGTTATTACTTACTTACAAAATCTATATGTAAGATGGATGAATGAATATATGCCGAATTTATAAATATTTGAAATACAGGCATTATTGTAAATATAGGGGATTTGAACTCGGACTTTCAAGCACCCTTCAACTATCCACACTATCTCATACCACTGATACGCATGACCACACACATGTAGAAAAGATAAATAATCACCCAAAACGTATTTCGTGCTGCACCAACACTCTTCAGTTGGTTCAGATTATCATCTGCCATATATATATAATCAGAGCTCAGTTTATATTAAGATAGCAAATCTTCATACTTGAAGTAGATTGAAGCCTGTTTATTAAAGTATGAAGATTTGCTCTGTTAATATAAACTGAGCACTGATTATATATGTGTGTGGGAGATGACGATCTGGACCAATTGAAGAGTGCTGGTTCAGCAGAAATCTTATATTGGTGATTACTTATCTTTTCTACATGTGTGTGGTCATGTGTATCAGTGGTATGAGATAATGTGGATAGTTGAAGGGTGCTTGAAAGTCTGAGTTCAAATCCATTATATATGCAGAAGTTATGTATTGAAAAAATCTGGATTAAACATTGCAAAAGCCTTCATCTTACAGTGGAATGAAAATAGTTGAAAATAGTATATTTATATGTTAATATTTAGGTACAAGACACATTATAGAAAAAATTTAGGATATTAAAATTCTTAAAAGCCACTCACATTATAAAGCAGCAAAACTTATATTTATTTGAAAAGGTTTTATAAAACGTCAATCTAAATTTTGAATTTCTTAAAACAATACACATTTAAATCATGAATGCGATCTGTTTTTATTATCACTGTTTGTAAAAACAACTGCCGAACCATTCCTACTACATAGACGATGGTAAAGGAAATGTAGTCAAATAATAGCAAATATCACACAGATAGAATCTAAAAATGATTCACATGGATAAATGAATTAAACAAACACATATTTAGACTATCAAAACATCACTTGATCACTATATGGAGAGTTTGTTACTGCTAATATTTACCCTAATAATCTCTCTAGACACTGCTACTGAAATGCTTTTCCTACTAGATAATGGCAAGCCAGAAATAGCTGAAATGTTAGTGCCATTATTCTAACAACAAACAGCTATATCCATGGTGAATGTATCTAAAAATTATGATTATATTTTTCTCCATAAAAAATCTAAATATATATTGAAAATTTTAATGACAATTTTTATATATTTATCCAGAAAATCATCATTTATAATGCGAGGAGGCAAACAACCAATTGAAAGCTGGCAGTGCAAACTGAAATTACATTATCTATGGTCATGTAAAAATCTTAGTTTGAATCCCTTATATATTATATGTGCAGGTGTGTGTAAGCCTGTACAGTGTATTAAATTACATATTGGAACATAGTGTATTAAAGGTCTGCTCATCCCTTGCATATGTATGTAAATAGATTATTCTCTGGTACATGAGAGATCAGAATGATTAATGTCAACATGGGCAGGATGACAACTTTGGCACTAACATGGGCTTTGAATGTTTCATAATCAGATTTTCAGTGAAATGGGTGGCTGAAGAATTATGGGTTGGAGTAGTTTGAAGCCTGTCCATTAAAGTATGAAGATTGGATATCTAGATATAAAGCAGAGCACTGATTGTATATATGTGTGGAGATAGTAACCTGGACCAACTGATGAGTGCTGGTTTAGCATGAAATACATATATTGGTGATTATTTATCATTTCATCATCTGGGTGATTAGGTGGGTCAGCAATATGAGATGGCATGGAGAGTTGAGGGTCATGTGAAAGTCTGAGTTTGAATCCCTTATATATTACATTATCTAGTAAAGTAACTTTTATTTATCTAGTCCATCTATAAACCAAAAGTGAGCTTGCTTTTATCTTATATGTCTAAAAATGAAAAGTATAATTTTTCAAATATTTTCACAGTTAAACAAATCTTTCTCATAAAGAGTTATACATAATAATTAGATTTTCATGAATTTGTGCAGGTAAATATTAATAGTTTTAACATTAAAGCTGAAAGTCATCTCTATTAATATATAGAAAAACATATTTAAACTTTCAATATTTACATCTAATATTTACTAAGGCTGTAACTTCAAGAATGTACATGTAAAAATGCGATAGTAGGGACATCTACAAGTCTTAACTACAAGCTTATGTTTTAGAAGAAAAGAGGGGAACCCTTCTTTACTTCAACCTACTTTCTAAATAAATAGGTGAAGCTGAAGCGGTTAGATCTGAGAACGTGAAGCTATTCAATACTCCACTGATTAAGTCCACATTTCTTATTACACATTAATACTCGTGAAATCTTTCAATTTAGGAGGAATCAATGGAAAGATCTTATAGTTAGAAATCTATTATGATAATTTAAAGTTGTAATTATAAATTTATTTAAACGCACATTGATTATGTAAATAATATTTACTAAGGCTGTAACCTCAAGAATTTACATCTGTAAGTCCATAAAAATCTTCTAATTATTATATATAACTCTATTGTGGAGATTTGTCTACTTGCAAAAAAATATTTGAGAAATTTCAATATTTCCAATTTTCATACATATAAAATATGAATGTCTCAACTTTCTACTTTTTTAAACTCTAAGATCTAAGCCAAAAATGGTTCCATTTTTAATTTATAAATTGTTAAAAAGAAATAAAAAATATTTTATTACATGATATGATTTTATTTTGCAGTTTCAATTTTTAATTGTTTGCCTAGTTATATTATAGAAGAAAGTTATGTAGATTATTGCACAGAAAATTGCATTAGCTCTTTCAATAGTTATATTTATTACTTTGTGAAAATCTTCTAATTAATATATATAGAAGTCTTGGTATTATTGCAAAGTCTTATCAAAATTTTTCATTTTTTATATATACCTGCGAAATTGGTCCCCATCCCCCTTTAAATCCTACTTTTGTCAGACTATATTCTGTTCATAATTTTAAGGACTTATCAAAAAAAAATAGTATTCTTAAATTCGAATTCTTAAAATAATATAAATTAGTTGTCAGCAAATTTTGTGTAATTAAATGCAATCTCTATAAAAATTAAAATATTATATATATATTGTAATGGGCACAAACGTATGTTACATTGTTTTTTATTATTAAACATGAAAAAAAAATAAAAGTTCGCAAATAAAACTTTTTTTTTTTGTTAAGAATTAAAAAATTGAAATTAAATGTCTTAAACTCGTATATATATAAAATTGCACAGATGAAAAAAATTATTAAAATAAAACTTTATTAAAAATAGAAAAAGGTATTTTAAAAACAAAAACTTAAAAAAGGTTTAGAGATAAAAATATATCTTTAAGTTTTTGTTTATTTAAGAAGGTTGCACTGAGGTAAATATGATTTAGGGAAAAATGGATTTAAACGTGTATATTTGCAGCATAATTATAAATACCACCATTTTATTTATGACTGATTGAAATGCATACATAGGGTTACACTGAAGTAATTCCCAAAGGTACTCATCGTAAGGCACCACATTTCGATCATAAACTTACGTACACGTTAAAGCATAATATATATTAACAAACAAAAAAAACATATTAATTGCAACCTTTTGACTTTCTTTTTAACAAAATACAATTTAATATTATTAATACTTTCTCGTGTTTAATATATGTGCAATTTCTTTCTGGCAGTGCTTTTATAAGATTTAAAGTATACGACTTTATGTAAACAGATAAAAATATCTCACTTTGACAAAAGAAATTTACTCAGGGTATACATGGTTTATTAAACATTGGCCCCACATTGGGCACCAATTATAATGATCCGGAGAATAATGAGCATAACATAATCTACACTACAGGGCGCCACTAGGCATTTGAACCAAGAAAATTTATCAAGTAAGCAGATATGTAAGTAAAAAAAAATATTTTATATATTTTGATTCCGGTCGTTAGCCCATTGTCACTAGCTCAGATGGAACAGCAGAGATTTATATTTTACAATAAATTCTTATCTAAGAATATTTTCAAAAAAAGAATAAAATAAGCCACTGCCAGTAATTATACACACAAACATTTATTAACGCACATATAAATTTTGAATCATTTTAATATTACTTTTACTTTATAATTTTAACTTGATTTTAGAATTTGATTTTACATTTTAACTTTTATAAGTTTACATTTTAAATTTTATAAGTTCGCACAGATGGATTTATAAAATGTGTTTTTAATGTTGAGTATAGATTGGTTACATAGATTACCTGGTCAAAAACATTTCAAAATAAACATAAATGATCAAAATATAAAATCATTGGTGGAATTGCAGAGGGAAATTTATAAAAAACCCAATAGCATTCATCATAAGATGCCGCAGAGACACCAATAACTTAAAAGACATCCGACATAAATACATCTTAGATACTCACCGTAAGGTATCAGTATTTACTGAATGTCTATATATGTTGATCAAATATGAAAACCAAAAACATAATTAACTGGTAACAAACCCATGCAAGCGTCTATACCCAACTTAAATTTAATGCATTTTTATTTACAGTGTTGAGTATGAATAGACTACATAGATTGCATTTGAAAAGAAAATATTCTATCCTTGTTTAACCTTAGGCCAAAAGTTCGCAGTCAAACCAACTTCAATCCATCTTATATATCGATGTATTCAATGTAATATGACTACGACAGCACAAATAGGTTAAGAGAAGAAATTGCCTTTCGTCAGATAGGAATACTACATCTATCAGATGATAAGAGCAATAAAAAAAACTCCATAGGAAAAGACTGCAGTCATTTTGCCGACTTACGATCACATTCCATAGGCAAAAATAAAGTGTGCGGCATGAAAAGCGATTCTGCCCGTAGCAAATCTCGTACTACATCTACTACTTACACCAATATATCCAATCCATTGACTCAATTCAACTACAAAACAAATAACCTAAGATTACCCTCCTCTAATATAACTTTACAAATCTATATAGCCATTCACGCCCGACTTAAGTTTAGCATTTATATAATTTAATTTATCGCAAAACAAAAATCATAAATAAAACTTAAAGAACAAAAAAAAAATGGAAATGATTTTACAAAAAAGAAATACATCAAATAAAATTATAACTAATTAATAAATAATTTAGTTTGGTCAGATAGGAATCTATTTCAATTATTTTAAATACGGAAAGTTTTTAATTTGATGTTCATGAATTATCTAAAGTTCTTACGGTTTTGAAAGGTCCATACTTTGTAGTTGTTTGTAATTTTGAAAAGGAAATTCCCACACCATCCTGAAGATATTGGTATCCAGTTAACCATTGTTTTTTATTTATCCGGAGGTCTTTTACTGTAGCTGGTCCTTAATGTAGAAAAAACGATGTCATTTTTTTTTAAACAAAACTGAAGGGATTGAAAAGTGTGTCTCTTCAATCCCCTCCTTCAACTCCACACTAACACATATCTGTCCTCTCGTAATAACTCTAATAATTTCCAAACTTTTCTTTTTATATTAATTTTAAGGATTCAATGGACATTACGTCATCGATGATGATGATCCTTCCATTGAAGTCTGATTTCCCGATGGATTTCTCTCATTTGCTATTAGTTTCTATTGTTTTCCTATCTGACTGTTGCTTATACATTTAAATGCTCAAAGGCTAGTTTACTTTGACTAATTAAAATAATCATTTCCATTTTTCAATAACATTAATTAATTTGTTTTCAAACTTAAAGATATATTTTTATGTCTAAATCTTTTTTAAGTTTTTGTTTTTAAAATACCTTTTTCTATTTTTAATAAAGTTTTATTTTAATAATTTTTTTCATCTGTGCGATTTTATATATATACGAGTTTAAGACATTTAATTTCAATTTTTTAATTTTTAACAAAAAAAAAAAGAAGTTTTATTTGCGAACTTTTTTTTTTTTTTCATGTCTAATAATAACAAACAATGTAATGTACGTATGTGCCCATTACAATATATAACATTTACAAAATGAAACTTCAATCTCATTTTACCTTTTTATGCTTAATTATTTTATTTAAATTAGGTAGCTGGATTTAAAGACATGTGGATGTCTGAAAATTAGATAAAGTGCTGGGCTTGACTTGGTATTGTAAATATAGTGCTTAAATATCCTAGAACCTCACTGAAGAAGCCAAAAGCAAAAACTGGCCTGGGGTTAGGGATATTCTGAAAAGCTTGTTAAGAGCTATTGTCAAGCTCATTAGATTATATATATATTAGTTAATTTCCCTAGTTTTTTAAAACATTCTACTATGACATTTAATGCCACATAAATGATAATTTTTAGATTTTGAAATTCTTATAATGTTAATCTATAAAGCCAATTTAATTTAAAAAATACTGTAAAATATTTACAGTATTTAATTTACAATGCAAATTGAGGTGATCACTCTCAACATAACTTAAATACAATAAAGACATAATTCTTAAACACAACTTCAAATCTACAAAAATATTGCACTAACTATAAAGCTAAAGAAAACATTATACACATACAGCTTGCTCAGGTAATAAAGAGGCTTAATTATCGTATTTATATCAATTTTTATTTGTGCAACAAACTCATTGTCAATTGATAGAATATCTATATTGAAATGAAAAAACAAATACAATAAGAATTTGATCTTATAAAGTAGAAACATGAAAATAAAAGAATAAAAAGAGTTATTATATATATGTGCTCTGCGCACAGATAATCAAGCTATTAATAAATTGTCAAAATTTTTTACTGCCAAGCACTTTCGGGACAGTCTACAGTCCCATATTCATGGCGAGTTATTCTGTTAATAACTGTAAAACTATGCAAATTTTATGCAAACTTATGTGCAGATGTTATGTGGACCATTTATGAGATAGGGAATAGCAGGCCTCTCTTCTGTTGATTGCCGATGGGTCAGCCGCAATGAAGTAAGCTTCCCTAACTTTACATTTGGTGTCGTTTGTTTCAGAGCAAACAACACTGGCTGTGGTAGGTAGAAAGCATATCCAGAGTTTCTCTCATGTTCGACAAAAATCAAATTACCTTCATACTTTGTTTTGGTTTTATTGTAAAGGTATTGGTGTTGAGCTACTCTGGTGGCAATGTTAGTTTTGGTCTCTCCATAATATGTTGCCGTACAATTTCTTTGGGGGCAGGTAATTTTGTACACAACTTGAGGGGTGAGTTCAGGTTTGATCCTGTCTTTGGTATTATTTATCAGTCTATTGGTGTTGGGAGGTGAACGGAAAGCGACTTCAAAGTCACATGATAGTTGATTGATAAGGCTTTTAGCTGTAGAGTGAATGTATGGGATTAAGATTCTTGGTTTGTTTTCTTTCTTGTGGTTGTGGTTTATTTTATAGAAAAATTTGTTGACTTTTCTGTTGATGGTCCACGTAACATCATAAGTTTGCATAAAATTTGCATAGTTTTATAGTTATTAACAGAATAACTCACCATGAATATGGGACTGTAGACTGTCCCGAAAGTGCTTGGCAGTAAAAAATTTTGACAATTTATTAATAGCTTCATTACCTGTGCACAGAGCACATATATATATTAATTTATTTAAGCGTTAATGAAGTAAAACCTTAACTATTTCAAAAAGAGTTATATATTTTTAGGGCTTATATTTAACTTTTTTCCTAAAATAGTGCTGAAATATTTTATAGAACTTGGGATGTAATTGTCAATATGTTATCTTTAATATATTATGTACATATTAAAGCAATATATATATATATATTCACATATTCATTAATAATTTTTAAACAAAAGCTATTAAAACATTTTTGTTCATTGGATGGAATGTATCTGTAGGTATGTGTGCAGATGAAAATGTCTTAGACTTCATTAGTTCTAAATTGATTTTAAACAAAGTTTATGAAATACTTTATTAATTACCAAGTGTAAAGTTATTCTATAACCAGATTGGCTAATTATGAGATTAATATCTTAGATTGATTAGTCAGAATATTATCTTTTATATTATTATAATTCCTTTTTAGAGTTAATTATTGTGAAGTTTATAATTGATGAGTAAGTTGTGAACCACAGTGAAGTTTAGAGCTAATCTATAACCAATGGATGTATGTATGAAATCAAACCATGATGAAACTAATTTTATAGTTAAGATAGTTCAGTAGATTATCAAAAGGGGTCTCTCAGGAGATCTAAAATCATTTTCCTTTTTTTCCATTCTTTTAAAAATATTGTAATCAGCTGTTGTATGTCAGTGGAGTGCAAGCTTAAATCCACTTGAAGTACAGAGAATATGTAAAATATTATAAACCCATTCTATTACTAAATGTGTTTAGTTACATGTGAACTGTGTGTAACCTAAATTTAAAAGTGTTCTATAGCTTTGGGGAAGAGACTAGCCACAATTGAGCAAGAGAAATATATTATATGCTTCTACTATATAAAATAGAAGAACCAAAATCAATGGAAGCACACATTAAAGGAGGCATTTTTAATCAGCAAGAATAATTTCAAAGAAGCTTCACAGAATGCTGACAGACAGCTATGTTTATATCAATTGTTCTGCAAAAAAATATACTGGTACCTGAATTAGATAACATGGAATTATTGAAGCTGAAAGGGAGTAATTATTATGAATTTTTACTTATATGCTAATATGATTTTATGTTACTAATATTAAGATATTTAATCTCCTGTATATGTATATTTAATTTATATTGAAATTTTGTATAGATTGTTATGATATATATATATATTTAGAGATCACAATAGTGATGGATTGTCTAATCTTATTATTTTGGGTTTATTACATGTGTCATGGTTCAGACATCTTAACATGAAAATATCTATAATAAAACAATTAGCCAATCATGCCAAACCCTTGCCATTTGTTAAAGGTTTCTCTGGGATTATTTTAGTTAATTATTTTAAAAGAAGGATATAAATAATCATCATTTCCACTAGCATAGAATATATTATGTGTCAAAATAACAATTTAACTTTTAATGTAAATAATACTGATACTAATGACATCTGGATAGAGTAAAGGATGCATAGACAGATTGCATAACTGAAAAAAGATTAATTTCACCATTATAATTGTCTGTAGTTTAATCAAAATGCTCTTACAGGTTTAGGAGAGGCAGGCATGGGAGAATATTTGAACATCGGATAAGCCAAGTATTAAATTTTCTTTAAGTGTTATCTTGAGCTTATGTGATATTATTTCCAGCTGGTTTATATATATATTGATTATCTAGCAATAAATGTAAAGCATGCTTTTCCTGCCTCTTGCACTTCACAACTTAGTATAATTATTTAGCTAGTAGGAGCACATTCTTACCATATATCATATGTTATATATATATTTGATTGTCTAGCAATGAGTGTAAAGCAAATACTTTTCCTGTCTCTTGTACTTGTCAACTTATTATTATTATTATTATTATTATTATTATTATTATTATTATTATTATTATTATTATTATTATTATTATTATTATTATTATTATTATTATTATTATTATTATTATTATTATTATTATTATTATTATTATTATTATTATTATTATTATTATTATTATTATTATTATTATTATTATTATTATTATTATTATTATTATTATTATTATTATTATTATTATTATTATTATTATTATTATTATTATTATTATTATTATTATTATTATTATTATTATTATTATTATTATTATTATTATTATTATTATTATTATTATTATTATTATTATGATGATGATGTTTCAAAGCAAAACTTTATTGAGTCTAAAGAGTTACAGAGTCATATATTGATTTTTTACAAATGAAAAACAAATTACAACTTTCAGTATATAAGTCTTTATCTTTTCTGCATCCTTTTTTTTTCTTCTTGTTTTTAAATTTGGTCTTCTATCTAGTTCAGTTTATGCTTGCATTTTTTTTTTTTTTTAAAGTTGGAAAAATGCTGATGTTGAAAATGTCATCATCTATCTTATTGGTCTTTATATTTCATAGACTGGATCTCTGTTTCAAGTGTGACCATGTGGCTGCAAATATATCTGGTTGAGCTAGGATGCTGTCTCTTTTTCTTAACAGTTCTAGTTTTATTGAATATGTTGCTGGGTGGCGTCGAGGGTTATTGGCAAGTGCAAAAGTGCATCTGGTGCACCAGTAGGCATAAAGGCTGTATGTTGCTGCATGAATAGCAGGGTTATTGCCTTTTTTAAATGTATTTATTATTTCATCTATTGAAATGATAGCCTTTCTGTATGTGGTAAACATTGTGCGACGTATTGTTTCTAGGGCACTGCAGGAATGAAGAAAATGATCTTGTGTCTCTTCTTCTCTATGACATAGTCCGCACATGGGGTCTATATTGGTATAGAATCTACGAAATCTAAGGAAATGGGTTGTGGGTAGAGCATTGAGATTAAGCTTAAGTAGAAAATCGAATAATTTTGGTTCTAATGACCATTTTCTGAATTGTTGCAGTAGCTGCCTGTTGTCTATTCCAAGAACTGATGGATGTAGATTGGGTGTCTGGTTGGGATGTAGTATATTGTAAATGTCCCAGTATGTATACTTGTTGTCATTATTGAGTGATATTTTGTTGTATATTGGCTTGAGTTCTTCAATCAGTGTGGATAGATATCCATATGAAGGGGGTGGTCTGTCTGTGGGTATTATACTGATTACACACTCCAGGTCTGGAAATCTTTTTATGGTTGCTGTTATTAGATTTACTGATTTCTGTGTGTAAAAAACATTGATTGTATGGAGTCCAAGTCCATTGCTATGTGGTGGTCTGCTCAGATTTTTTAAAGAGATTGCCACTGTCTTTCTCTTCCATATTAGTTTGTTACAGATTGACGAGATTTTAGATATGAATGTTTTTGCAAATTTGATTATAGGTGTATAGTATGTAATTTTTGTAGTTATAAGTTGATTAAATAGTGCTACCTTTGCATATATTGACAGGTATGACTTTTCAAGTGAGGCTGTGATTTTTTCAGCATCTATTTTTAATTTATTTTGAATTTTTTGCCTCATTCCATTGGTTCCAAGGTAGAATGGGAAACCAAGGAAAGCAGATGGTTTACCATTAAACATCTCTGTACAGTGCTATTATTATTATTATTTATCTGGTAGAGAACATTCCTACTATTTACTTAATAAGTTCCATTTACTAATGCCAGATAGATGCATGATTTCTGCCTGAGAATTTGGTGATATTTATTTTCATATTATTAAAACAGGTATTAAAGATCATCTGACATTTGTGACACGTATTTCCATTATGCAATTATATCTGAATTATCTAGTCATTCAGTACAAATTTCTAATTGCTACAGCCTGAAATGATTTATATATTGTCTTAGCCTGTTAATAATATTTTTTATATAAATGATTTTTGCATATCCTAAAGCTTGTGATTGAGGTTGATAATTCTTGAAACTGGGTTGGGACCAGTTATATAAATAGGTATTAGTATGTATATTTGATCTGTGCAGCAAGTCTGCATCTATCCAGAGACAATTAAGATGCCTGGGTCCATATATCATCTGTTCGTAATAAGGCTATGAATACCTGGACTAATGAATTTTGCTATAGCCAAGTTAGGGTAGTAAAATAAAATCGACATGACAATAAATTAATAAGTGTCATTATTCAGAATTCAAATCCTAGGTAAAAGAACAATAGGCTGATGTTCCCAGAGGAGTCAATCAATTATATTAATATTTATTTGGTGATTATGTATATATGTAAATAAATCTTAATTTCTCATTGTTAAAGCATTTGTTTTTATTGCAATCAATAGCATTACATAAGTAGAATATGATAAGAGTTTCTTGTAACTGATTGATTTAGTGGGATATAAAAAGGAAAAGTTTTTGATCATATCGCATTGTAATGTGAGCTGCATGCATATTATCCTTGGACAATTTGCATGTTTGGTTGTGCTTTGTGACCATTATATATATATGTTAAAGAGTTATAAGTATCTCGAGGTGGGAAGACATATGTCTGCCATGCTTACAACATGGGTTTTGAATGTGGGGCAGATTAATTTTGAAATTCTTTCAAATTAAAAAGATATTGAGGCCCTTTTTTAAAGTTAGTTAGTCTATAACCAATCTAGTTTAGTCATTAAATAGGTATCTAAATATTTTTAGATAAAGGGTAACTGTCAGATGAGTATTGATGTGTTGACTATAAAAATAAAAACACGTTATAATATGATTGAGGATAATGATGTGATTACCTTTACCTTTAAATAAATAATAAACAAAATAAAATTACAATTTCCTAAGTTCAATGATAAAAAATGTTATTTCCGATATTTAGAGACATGAGACAATTAATTCACAAAGAATTATAAAAAGCAGTTGACCTTGTATTTAATAATAAAGATAATCTAAATTTAAAAAAGCAGAAATAATTGAAAGAGTTTATATAGTTATTTGTTTTATAACTGATAACAACCTTTTTATATTATAATGCAAATTATGTGAGGGATGAAGATATATGTTGTTTTGAATAGGACTCACACAATTTATACATAATTTTTTATGTTCTGAATATATGTTGAGATATGAACATTATGAAGAATCTGGTTAACCATGAATTAAGCAGTAGTTTAACTGTACAAAAAGTGAAAACTATTATTTGAAGGTAAAAGATTATAAGAGAAAAAAAATTAAAATATATATTGCAGGCTTTGATTAAATCTAAAAAAAATTATATTGCAATCTATAATATAAAAGAATAAAACAAAAAACAAATAATATGCAGTGAAATATTTCACCTCTCTCTATTTTGGAAATCAAGAGTATATAAGAAAGCAATGTAGACATAATTCAAAGCATTTTACTTTTTAAAGAAAAATGAAATGATAATATTGATAAAAGAAATTAAATAATAAAAAATAAAAAGATAATATCAAAAGTTGCTTAAATTTATTTTATTTTTTTAATGTGTCAAAGCATCGGCCGGGAAGCGAACCACAGACCAAATGCTAGTAAGGCAACTGTGCTAACCACTCGGCTACCAACGCTTGACAAAGTTGCTTAAATTAATATAAATCTAAATTACAAACCATACAATTTAACATTACTCATAATAATAATAAGTTCTTAAATATAGATTTCAATAATTTGATTATATAATTCTACGATAGATACATTTAAAAGTTTAAAAATTCTAACTGGTTGATGAAATTTACAAGGTCAAGAAAAAGAACATTGAATGTTATACGGACAAAAGATTAGTTTATTGTCCTCAGAAATCTATTTATTTAGCCGATCAAGATTCATATTTTATCTTTGCAGAAAAAAAGCTTCCTCTATAAAGAGAAAACTATAATTTTTTTTTTTCCATATGTCATAGCATCAGCCAGGAGGCGAACCCGCAACAACCGTCTGCAACCAACTGCTTGTTTGCAAGATGGCTGCGCTGACCTCTCGGCAAATAGTTACAGTTGGATTATAATTTTATAGAAGTCTATAAAATTATCTGAAGATATTATAACTCAAAAGAAATAAAATAATGCTTCATCAGTTATCAAGAACTATTCCATAAATGCTTAGATTATTCTAAGTGGGAAATACTAAAATATATTTAAGAATATATAAAAATGGTTATGAGATGAATATATATGAACATAAAATTCAAAATCTTGAGTAGTAAACAAAAATAAAGGATTTTTTAAATAAAGTATGCAAAAAAAAAACAACTCTCAAATAGTGCAAATGTATGAAACAAAAAGTATAAGAAAAATTAGAAAGGGGAAATGTTCAAACAAGTAAATAAACACTAATTACTATAAATAATTATTTATTCTGGTTGATAATTAACTATCTGTTACATAAAAAAATTATGCTATTTTCTCAAAGAAAGGTGTGAAAAATAACCTACTAACAATAAGCTTAATTATTTTGTATTTCTCTTTGTATCTTCTTAATTATAAATTTTCTATTATTATATTTATTAGTTTCCTCATTCCTGTTGAAACATTTTGAGTGCATCAGCAATACAAAGAGACCACATGTCCTTATTTAATTCTAACGTTTTCACATTTTTTGCACATGTTTAATAAATGAATCAAAATTATTGTCTTTAGATGGAGCATTATAAAATCATTTTTTAATTCTTTATTAAATTTTATATGAAAAATTTTAAAGTGTTAATAAAGTGTGATGCTTGTTTTATTTTTTTCTAACTTGATAAGATCATTATCATAAAATATTTTATGTGGTTTGAGCAATCGATAGTAGTATTTAAACTAATTGCAACGTTTCTTTAGATAGAAGACCTTTCTGGAAGAATTTCATTTCATGCTGTTTCTGGTACTTTAGTTGATGAATCATTGGATAAACATTAATGAGTTGATTAAACCATCGACTGACATAAATACATGCATATATTAATTAAAATATTTTTATCAAATATTCTTTACTATACTTAGGCATTTGAGAATTTGATTTAAATCATCTCATGATCTCTAAAATCTTGTCACAAAACTTATATCTAGACATTTTATGATATCCAAAGAATTTTTCATTGAGATATTGTTAATATAGTTTTATTTCTCTTTTCTCTCTTTGTTTTGCGATATATGAAACTTACAAGAAATGAGTTGTGGGATTCGAACTCAGACTTTCACCTGACCCACCACTCTCAGTGCCATCTCATATTGCTGACCCACCTGATCACACACATGTTGAAAAGATAAATATTCACCGATATACGTATTTCATGCTAAAACAGCAATCATCAGTTGGTCTAGATTACTATCCTCACACATATATATATAATGAGTTTGAATCCTGCATATATTACAGATATAAATGCAGGTTTAAGCCTGTACAATGTATTAAGAAATGAGTTGCTAAATTCTAACATCCCCCCCCTTTTTTTTTTAAATTATTTTTGATTATAAAATTAATATTATATTAATATGTAGTTCACAGATAAGAGTAGAATCTTTATCATGTTATAAACATTCTAATGATGGTCAAGTTAATTCCATCAATAAACATTTTTTCACAGACAGCAGACATTTTCTTCATTAGATTGTTATATATTTACATATTTACAATACTAAAGACAAAAGAAACTTAGAAGAAAACCCCCATGTAGTTTATAGAATTGTGTGCCCACAGACAGGTTGTGATTCAGTTTATTATGGGGAAACTCAGGCCACAGTGGGAAATAGACTGGCTCACCATAAATATGTATACACAAGAGCTACAACCAAAAAAGAAGGCAGCTCAGTATTTGCTGACCATCAGCAGGAACACAACCACAAATTTGAGCCCTCTAAAGCCGACATCGTATGCACAGAAAGTAACGATGTCAAGAGGAAGGTCAAAGAAGCATGTTTCATCACCAGCGATGCAAGAGCAATAAACAGAAAGGACATGTGCTTCACAATTTCGAAAAAATGGATGATATAAATAATTTGCATATAGTTAACATTATGAAAAGGACTATGAATATGGGGTTGCAAGGGCTTTGAAAGCACTAAGTCTAAAAGATAGAATAGATAAAAAAAAGCCTACTAATTAATAAACTTAAAAGTTTCACCATAATGCAATTAGTTTTAACGTATTAGTAATTATTTTTAAGCAAACCATTTTGAGAGGCATTTTTCACATCACATTAATATATTATTTAAGTTCAAAGTTCAGCAATCATTAGAATTATATATAAATTTCAATCTTATAATAAATATATTAAATTTAAGCGTAAACAGATAATATAATAAAGTGAAAGCTAAACACCTTCAAACAGATACGCTTTAAAAATGCTTAAGTGACAGTCAATCAGATGGAATAATGGCATCACATGGGACTCCAAATTCTAAAACACAAGCCAGAACTATTAGAAAAAGATGGATCCATCTTAATCTATGCCTCAATTATATTTAAATAAGCCAGACTCAAGCATTTTGAACTAAGAGTGTGAAGCTTAAATACCTTCAAATTTAATCCACTAAATATTATATATATAAATTAACAATGCAAAATCATCCGATTTACAATGAAGAAATATTTTTAAATCTAATGAAATGATATTAATAAATGTAAATATATTAAATTTAAGCATAAACAGATAATATAATAACGTGAAAGCTAAACACCTTCAAACAGATACGCTTTAAAAATGCTTAAGTGACAGCCAATCAGATGGAATAATGGCATCACATGGGACTCCAAATTCTAAAACACAAGCCAGAACTATTAGAAAAAGAAAAAGATGGATCCATCTTAATCTATGCCTCAATTATATTTAAATAAGCCAGACTCAAGCATTTTGAACTAAGAGTGTGAAGCTTAAATACCTTCACATTTAATCCACTAGGTGTGAAGGTATTTAAGCTTCACACTCTTAGTTCAAAATGCTTGAGTCTGGCTTATTTAAATATAATTGAGTAAGCCAGACTCAAGCATTTTGAACTAAGAGTGTGAAGCTTAAATACCTTCACATTTAATCCACTAAATGTGAAGGTATTTAAACTTCACACTCTTAGTTCAAAATGCTTGAGTCTGGCTTATTTAAATATAATTGAGGCATAGATTAAGATCGATCCATCTTTTTCTAATAGTTCTGGCTTGTGTTTTAGAATTTGGAGTCCCATGTGATGCCATTATTCCATCTGATTGGCTGTCACTTAAGCATTTTTAAAGCATATCTGTTTGAAGGTGTTTAGCTTTCACGTTATTAATCTTATAATAAACAAGCAGACTGCATAAAACTTTAACTTTTGGATATTTTAAATATCTCTTTGTTTGATATGAACATTTTCAGATTTTGCTATGTAATTCCCATGTTTAAAATTTTTTTGTAGCTTCCTGTTAAGAATTTTTGCTAATAAACATCACATGATCACCATTTCTTATGCTTGCTTATATCTGTTGTTAAAACAAGTAAAACTCACTATACGTATTGATTATTCTAGCTTGCTGTGTGTGGCAATACGTATAGTGAGTTTTGTCTGTTTTGAAAATTTTTGCTCTTAGTAATTACATAACATTTCACTGTTCTAATACAATGCAGGCATTTTATCTTTATTTTTACATTTTTCAGAATTTTTTAGTAGCAAGCATAGACATATATAACAATTTTACAGATTACGATAAAATATGGGAAAGAGGAAATTTATACTTCAATTGATATTTCAAAATTTTTAGAGGGAAAATAAGTGACTATTTATACAAATACATTGCATTAGGATCTCATGGCAAAATAGTCAGTATTGGCCTAAACTGTGCACATCCTGTTAAATCAGACGTAGAAATTTATTAAATTTCCTGGAAGCTTGAATTTTTTAATTTCATGTATTAAAAATAATATTTGTGTTGAGATGTGATAATAAATATAATAATAACTTGATATTTATAAAGTAGGAAGGTGAGATTTTCATCTTACATTTGTATCTATATTAATAACACAACACATTCTGTATTATTCCACTTTAAAACCATATATGTAAGCATGAGTAAATCAATGGATACAATAGTCAGAGATAATTAATTTAGTCATAGTTGGCTATTTATCTAGTATTCTTAAGAGATAAACAAAAAAGAAACTGTAAACCCTCATATCCTCCACTGATTAGTTTGATGAATATTATCCTCTTTGTTGCTCTAGAGATTAATATTGGAAAAAATATTTGTTCTGCAATGGCTCTTTAAATGGATTTTTGGCTTTTGCCAAATAAGTTAAATTCATATTACCAAAATTATTCCAAGATATTTTCTCTATTTTTTCTTTTGCTCTCTGCATGGCTTTGTGTGTATATGTAAATATTTATGTCTGATCATATATGTATATATCCATATTATCTGCACATTGTGAGGAATATTTAGTGTTAAGTGTGTTTGCATATATATATACCCGAGTGTATGTGCCTCTAAGCGTATTTATATTTATGCATTTGTTTATATTTATAATATATATGGGTGTACATTTTTGTATTCTTTATATACATGGTTAAATAGATAAGCATATTATGAATGGGACTGAATAAAATAACCCCATATGCAGCAGGAAATAAAAAATACATGCCAACAATATTATTTTTAACTAATATTATTCTAAGAAAGTAATAAAAATAATTTTTATAAAGTTGACGTTATTGTTATAATCTGTAAACAATAAAGATCAGAGTTGTTTGAATTTAAAAAGGATTATGTGACACCCTTTTATCTGAGATTAGCTTCAAAAACTGCTGAATTGTTTTGTCAATCTGAAGGGTAATAATGCCATTTAATAAAAACTTGCTAAAATCGTGTTCAGAAATCAATATTTACAAAAAAAAAGTGTGGTAAAAAATCTAAAATCTAAATGTAAAAAAAAATGCTGAAGAGATTATCACATATCTTAACTTCAAAAAAACAATTCACGAGCTTTATAATCAGGATATTATAGTCAAGTGCCATTTCAAAGTCAGTGTTCTTATTTGACAATTTCAAAAGCAGCTTTTTTTTTTCTAACACAAAACATTTTGGGCCCAAGCTTCTATTTCAAAGCCAGACGTTTTTAATAAGCAGATTATTTTTTTCTTAACTTAAAGCATATTTTTGACGCAATTATTACTAATCATGGAGTTATTATAGACATTTTAAGGGGTAATTTATTCTATTGGTCAATATTATTTTAAAATAACATTACCATATCTAAAATGAGATTTTTTCCAATTTTCCCGTTCCTACAATCAAATATTATTCTAAGGAATATAGTGATAATGTATCCATCTCCCAGGACTCTTTATCACATGAATGACTTAACATTTCTTCGGTATATTATCCAAATATAATATATTTTGATATAAATGATGTCTCTACTATCATAGATACTTTCATTATTTTTGTTCAACAAGTTTATATTTTTTTGCATGTATATATGTTGTCTATATGCATGTATATATATATGTACGCGCACAAAAATGCATATATATATATCAATGGTGACATGTAATCAAACAGATAGCAAATCCATATTGCAATAGAGGATAGCAAAGTAGAGATGAGAGCCAACCGAAATTGTAAAAATCAGAATATTTAAATATGTTCTATTTCAAATCCGTTTATTTATATATATGTGTATGTGATTATTATATCTATGTATGCATATATATACACATATATGTAGTTTTGTGCTTAATCATTTTTATATATTACTGTATATCTGCATAATATTTGTAAGGTTCCTGGCTATTAATATATATATATATACACGTTTGTATTTGTACATGCTTTTTGTCTGTTATTTTATATAAATTTTGCTTTAATTTTGCATAAAATTTTTAATATGTTTGAAAAGAATCAGAATCCTTTTTTAAAGAGGAATATTTTGCTTGACAATAAACTATTCCCATTTGTTAGCGGTAATCTTAAATAGAAAATAAATGTCTAACATACCGCATTTTGTTAACTTGCCCAAGAGAAAAATGGTTGAATGTTAAAAATAATTTTGACTTCTGGTAATGGATCACCAAAACAAATTCTCCTAAGTAATTCCAAATGTACCCATAGCATTCTCATTAGTAAACTTCAAAAGCTCAAATAAACTAAAATTTCTATAGTTGGATTGTCAACTCGCATATTTTCAAATTAAAATAGACAGCTTTTTTATTTTTTTTAAGTAATTTAAATTTGACATTCAACCAACAGATCTTGATCCCAAACTTAGAATATATTTTACATACGATTGCTAAATTATAACTTTAAATTAGATACTGCTTTTTAATAATAAAAAAAATGCCAAAAATTGTTTATTAAAAATATGTAAATAAATCTTGTTTAATTATAAAAAAATAAGTTTTGTAATGGGAAATATTTCCCCCCACAAAATTTTAAATCATAATAAATTATAATACAAATGTATATTATTTTTAAAATTATTTTTATTGATTGTTGCTTACTATATATATATGTATGTTATATAATTCTGTCACTCAATAAAATTAAATATCATTACTGAGAATACAAATTAATTGCTTATATTAGGAAATTAGATTTCACTTCTCTTATAAGAAAGTTTTTAGATTATAGTATATCGATATTTTTAGCAGTACCAAATGCTTCATATCTGCTTCAGTGTTTAATGAATTACAAAACTATTCATTTACAATAATGACATCAGAGATTTGTATTTCCACCTTATTAGTTTGTTCACTTCTGAATGTATTACTTTATTTATTTTTTATTGAATTAACTTCTCTAAGGATATAGATGCGTATTAAGCCACTAAACATCATATGATCACCATTCTTTATGCTTACACAAGCTGTTTAACACAGAGGCAAAACTCACCATTATAGTAGTGCCACTCGGTGCAAGCCAGGGTAATCAATGAATGCAGGAAGGTTTGTGCATAAAATCCCTATCTATATTGGATGAGTAGGCACTAGATAGGGATTTATGCACAAATCTTCCTGCATCCATTGATTACTCTGGCTTGCACTGAGTGGGGCTATTACATGGAGAGTTTTGCCTCTGTGATGTAGCTGTGCTTTGGTATATAAATTCTCAGTGATAAAGAAGTTCTACAAAAAGATGATTGAAGTGACACAGTCAGCAATAAGTTGTCCAAGAGGAATGGATAGTTTTGAAGCCAAAACATTAGTGGATCCTGGAAAGTTAGCAAGAATAAGTTGTAAAAAATTATAAATAATAAAATTACAGATTCTAAAAATTGGCAGAATTATAATATATTAAAAGAAAAGATTTTAGACTGTTAGCTAGTTATATAACAATGGCAATGACTTTTATAATGTATATTTAAATATATAATGATGAATAGAGTTTGAACTCGAATAAAAAACCAAAATTTTATAATTATAAAGAAATTTAGAATTGATTTTTTTTTAGGAAAACATTTAAGAAATAATTATTACTTAAGTAATTGAAATGACATGTAAGGAAAACAAACAATTATTTTGAGCATTTTTAGATATGGTAGAACTAATAATAGATTGAATAGGAAGTGAATGTGCAAAAAAGTGGTTTGTTTTTAAAAGGATGTTGAAATAGAAGGATTGTAAACAGAAATAAAGGTTCACATAATGAGAAACAAAAAAATATATATCATCATTATTTTATAATCCACAATAGGATTATCTGTGTGCTTTAATCCACTTTTTCCAATCACTTTCTTCTCCATATCACATAAACAAACTTTATTATTTTATCCATACATCTCATATGTACTCTTTTTCTAGGTCTTTTATAATATCAATGATACTTGTTTGTTTACTCATCTATGTATTTGTGTATAATAGTCTTCTGTTAAATATTAAACTCAGGTCATATAAAAGAACTGATAAAACATATCTCTTAAACCTTCTTTTCAAACATGTAGGTATATTTCTTTTTATATATAATATAGTGAACTTTTTTTATAGATACTATACATTCTAAATGGAGCTATTATTAGAAAAAATTTGCAGATATGTAGAAAGAAATATGAAAATTAAATCCTTAGAAAAAATAAGATTGAAGAATGGACGTAGGTAACATTTTTTTGAAGAAATGAATTTAAACATGTATATATTTTATTAAATAAGAAAAAAACATTACACAGTCAGAAATTTGTTTTAATATAAAAGGCAAAAAGTAGAATGAGATTAATTAAAACTTTACAATATATGAATAAAAGTACATTAATTAATTGCATTATGTGGAAAAAATGACAAACTCAATGGATATACAAAATCAATAGATCAAGAGTTTATTTTGTTGTATATAAAATAGGGTGGTTATTTTAAAAATATATCACAGATCCATAAAAAAGATAGATAAGTTGATTAGAAACAAAAATAGTGTTATGGAAAATGAGTGTGGAAAAAAATATGCAACTTATAAAATAATATATGCAATATTTCAATACAAGTATACTTAAAGTATATGCAATTAATGGGGATTTAAATACAGACTTTTAAGCTCTCTCCAGTCATCCATTCTACCTTATATAATTAATATTTGTGAAAAAGATAAATGATGATCCAGGCCAACTGATGAAAGCTGTTTCAGCATGAAATATGTATATTGGATTATTTATCTTTTTCACATGTATGAGTGGTTGATTGAAGGGAGCCTAAGAATATATATATAATATTAGTGGAAACTTACTATTATTTGGAATAAGGACAGGAGCTTTGAATGCTAATGAAGAAGAACAAAATGAGTTAAAGATTTGCACTGTAAATATGATTTATGTGGCCATGGTAGAAAAAAGTATTGAGTATTTATTTTTTGAAAGTTAGATATTAAAAGTGAGTCTGGATAAATTCATATGAAATAGAAGGAATATAAAAACGAAAATAATGAAAATATATTTATTTTTTATTTAAGCCTTTCAGTTTAAGCTTTGTAAGAATGAGAAATATAATAAGATACTGAAACTAATATTGAAAAGAAATACTTACAAAAAAAAAGAAAATATATCATTGCTGTCAAATTTTGTATTTGTAGTCTCACAAAGTCAAACAATATCTGATTTAATATTAGATAATTATTCTCCAATTCATAAAATCTTTTTTCATTTGAAAATTATCTGCAATTTTAAGTATCAGAATAAAACGTCATCAATAAATGGCAGTTTGGGTACTTAATCAGGAGTTTATTAACATTCCCTGTTATTTATCTTGCCTTCAAGGAAACTCATATGATGTTTCAGTGAAGGAGTGTTAGGCATTTGAAAAGAAAGACCGTGAATAATACACACAAACATTTATGATAACATATATTATTAATATCATCTATATTCTTTATTAGTTTATACAATACCTTTTTACAATCCACTATTGACAGTTTCAATTGCCCCAACAATCTTTTTTAGAACTTCTACTTATATTTCCAAATCTTTTGAAATACAAGTAAAAGTTCTGAAGAAGATTGCTGAGGTAATTGAAACTGTCAATAGTAAAAAAGCATTGTATAAAGTAATAAAGAATATAGATGATATTGATTTGGAAATATAAGTAGAAGTTCTGAAGAAGATTGCTGGAGCAATTGAAACTGTCAATAATGGATTGTAAAAAAGCATTGTATAAAGTAATGAAGAATATAGATGATATTAATATTATGTGGATTTGGCAATGCAATAAAAAAGTTAAAATTGTGATAACATATATAGAGTCAAGTAATTTTTAGTCTGTTGTGTTACAATCATGTTGATATTAATTAAGTATTTATTGTGATGGTTCTAATAATTAGTATCACTTTCATATTCAATTAAAAATCTTTTCTTTAATTAAATGTAGTTGCAAATACATTACGCAATATTTCATATTAATTATAAATTTAGAAAAAAAAAAACATTTTTTATTTTTACTTTTTTTAAACATATTATTAATAGTACGAGTTTTAAAGCAAAATACTAAAGCTGTCAGAATACATTTGCACGAAAAAATAGAAATTACTTAGTTATATTTTATGAACGACATATAATATCGTTACGTATGATCATTTTACCAGTAAATATTAAGTTTACAGTTTTTAAAATACTTAGCAAGAAATAGATTTTTTTTTTCAATTTAAAAATATTACAGTGCAGAAATATAATTACAAATTAGAAAAATTAAATAAAAATAAGTACCTAATATTATATAAATGTAATAAAATTTTATGTGAATTTTGATGATAAGCAATAACACTCATAATGATGTTTAGAATCTGGATATCTGCTATTATTAAAACAGGCAAATCTCTCCATACAGTAGTGCCACTCAGTGCAAGCCAGAGTAATCAATGGATGCCAGAAAGCTTGTGCATAAGATCCCTATCTAGTGCCTATTCATCCAATATCCACAGACTAGTTTCTAACTTTTGGCCTTCATCAATGAGAAGCATTGGATCTGAGAGCACTGCATCTACATCTTAAAATCTAATGCAAACCCTCCAGAAGCCATCTTTTATCTCTATTTAACTACAAAAATATGAGAATAAAATTTAAAACACATCAATATTTTCAATCTAAGTTCATTAGCTTATATAGTCATATAGGTCCAAACTCAGTTCAGTACCTATACATTTTGGTGTCTTTGGTTCTTTAATAACCATAGCCACTACTATCCTATTAGGTAGGATTGGTGTTAATCCACTAAACATCACATGATAACCATTCCTTATGCTTACTCATAACTTATTAAAACAGGCAAAACTCTCTATACACTAGTACATAAGAAATGGTGACCATGTGATGTTTAGTGATTTAATACCAATCCTGACTACTAGGATAGTGGTGGATATGGTTATTAAAGAACCAAAGACACCAAAATGTATAGATACTGAACTGAGTTCAGACCTATATGACTATATATGCTAATGAGGTTAGATTGAAAATATTATTGTGTTTTCAATTTTATTCTCATAGTTTTGTAGTTAAGTAGAGATAAAAGGTGGCTGCTGGAGGGTTGTATTAGATCCTAAGTAAGATCTAGATACAATGCTCTCAGAACCAAGGCTCCTCACTGATGAAGACCAAAATCCAGAAGCTAGTTTGAGGATATTGGATGAGTAGGCACTAGATAGGGATTTTATGCATAAACCTTATGACATCCATTGATTACTCTGGCTTGCACTGAGTGGCACTACTGTATGGATAGTTTTGCCTGTTTTAATAACAGTTATGAGCAATCATAAGAAATGGTCATCATGTGATTTCCACTATTAATTGAAAATTAGCATTAAGCGAATTATGAATTTTCTTTTATTTGTGAGTGTATGTGGATACAAAGTAACATATTAATACCCTTATATATTAAATTCTGTAACTATAAACAATTACCTGAAGGCAAAATAAACATTGATTATTCTTAAAATATAACAATGAATATATATTTTTCCATGGCTGATGAAGAATATAACATATTTTCATAATGTAACTCCACTGAATCATTTACTTTGGAGATAGTGACTTTAATGAAGAAATAATTTCTGATGAAGTTGTAGTTTGCTGTTTTATATGAGAGATTTTATGTGAGAGATTATAATGATACTTAGCTGAATCACAATAGCAAAGAATTTGTGTTTGATCAAGAACCATCTCATTTTTGTAAACATTTCTACATAATAACCAATATCATTTCAAGGTTAACATTGACTTTAGATGATTTTTTTGATCTTAAGTTGCCAGACATATACAAATTTTATCAATACTATAAATAAATAAATTTAAATAAATCAACAATGTAATATAATATAAAATATTTTCATATAACAGCAATAATATATATGATGATAATCATGCACAAGAAAGTTTTTTTTAGCAAATATTAATTTTTGCCCTTTTCAATGTGCTTTAACTAATTTGCCAATTATGTTGTGATGTGATGTACTGTGATTTCTCATTTTTCAAAGACAGGAATCTCTCAGCACTATGCCCACAAAAATCTATTAGCCACTTTAACTTCCCTTTTCATTTCTCACCCTAAGTTTATTTCCATATTCTTCTCTATCTTGCTATTTCCACAACATAAACTTTGTTAACTCCATGGCCTTTATATCTAAATCCTCCTATCTTTTCCCAAAACCCAGCATAAAAACCAAGAACCCACTTTCTGTATAATCACTTTGTTTATATTTATTCTTTTACAACCTCATATATTTGTATCCTTTCTGCTTGTAGGCATTTACATTCAGTTAACAGATTCCTAATATTTTCTATGCCTTCCTTACACAACTTGCAGACTAAATCACCCACATTTTTCTATTTATCTACATTGCATACATAGTGACATCTATTTTTTATTTATTTATAAAACTGAGTATAACCTATTAAAACCATACAATATTTTCAAGACATACAAAAAAGAACTGTGTAAATATATATTACATAACATATCATTAGTCAATATACTCACATTCCAAAAAAAACAAATGATACTTAGCATAACTTTTTGAGTGCATAATTTAAATTAAACGTTATTAAAGCTGAGTGTCTTTAAAACCCTTTATTTTCAAATGGTAATGTATGCTGTATATAATCGTGTATTCATTGCTTAGAAAGTCAAATGGCATTCACATAATAAGTGGGCATGAATTTTCTTTTACCTGTTTAAACTAAATTTTTTTTTTGCTTTTTTTGCATATTACCTCACAGGAAAAATGTTGATTATGTAACATTAGCATTATGTAAAATCAAACCAATATAGAATGAAAATAAATGCTTCCATTAATAACTACTATAATTATGATTATTTTCTAGTATATCATCATCATCAACCATTATCAATCCACTGCAGAATGAAGGTCTCTCCAAGTTTAATCCATTTTCTCCGATCTTTAGCTTCTCTTCTCCACAACACCCCTGCACATTTTCTTATTTCATCCATCCATCTCACATGTGGTCTCTTTCTGGGTCTTTTTTTTCTTGGAATCCAGTTTAAAATTTCAATTGTCCATCTATTATCATCTCTTCTAGAAATATGTCCAGCCCAACTCCATTTCAATCTTTTAATTTTTTCAATAAGGTCAGTAACACTTGTTTGTTGTCTTACCCATACATTGCGTTTTCGATCTCTTCTAGTTACTCCCAACATACATCTCTCCATACTCCTTTGAGTGGTCTGAAGTCTCTGTATTGCTCTTCCATTAAGTGTCCAAGTCTCAGATCCATAAGTAAGAACTGGTAAAACACATTTTTTAAAAACCATCCTTTTCAAACACATAGGCATATTTCCTTTTAGTATCAAGTTATTTCTACCAAAAGCACTCAAACCAAGTTTAATTCTATGATTAATTTCCTCCATTATGTTTCCATCTGTATTAATAATCTGACCAAGGTATTTGTAACTGTTAACTTCTTCTAATTCTTCATAATCAATCTTTATTTTCATATTTTGAGCAAATTGATTAAACATTACTTTAGTCTTTTTAACATTTATCTTTAGTCCTACTTTTCTACTTTCATCTGCTAACTCCTGCAACATTTCCTGCAGCTCTGAAGCATTATTTGCAAAAACAACTACATCATCTGCGAAATCTAAATGATTTTATTCTTCAGCAATTAAATTAATATTTATCATTTTCTGTTTTAATGTGTAAATTAAAAAATATAATTTATTAGAAAAAACATACAGAATGATATTAAAATTTAATTTTATGCTGTGCGATTTGATTCTAAAGCAAAAATTCTTATAACAAAACTCAACTTAATCATTATTGATGTTTGAATATCATGTATTAAAAATCTATGTCTCTTGTGTATGTCCCATTCTCATTATTTAAATTACTATTATTGTGAGTTAAACAACTTTTTTAGTTATTTAAAAACACTTTCTTCTACATTTTCGTATCTAACTGTCATAAAATTTTATTTTATTATTATTTTTTTAATTTTTAATGTATTTTTGCATATTAATATATAAATATTAAAGTATAAGACTAAAAGATTTAATTTGTAATATATATATAATGCCCACTATATTTATACATCTTATGCATTGTATATTATAGGGTGCATTATATGCTAACATATATTTTAATATATGTTATATATAGAGCTTTTTAAAAAGCTCTTAACAAGCTTTGCAGAATATTTTTAACCTTAGACCAGTTTTTGCTACTGGCTTCCTCTGTGAGTTTCCTAGCATCTCACTGAGGAAGCCAGTAGCAGAAACTCATCTGAGGATGGGGATATTCTGTAAAGCTTGTTAAGAACTTATTTGAGAGTTCTATATATAACATTTGTAATACATGCTTGTTAAAATAGGTCATGTAACATATGACTTGATTTCTTTGTAATTTTAATATATATATGTGTGTGTGTGTGTGTTATAATTTAATTTAAAAATTATACACACTAATACATCAACTAAAATGATTAAAACAAAAAATAGAATATGTAATGTGATTATGAAAAAGACAATATAGTAATAGACTGAGACTATATTTACATATATAATTAGTATACTCGGATCTAAAAGTGTATATACGCAAATTTAATGTTTTTAAATTTTAATCAATTTTTGAATCTATGCAATCACCTCTTATTTTCAATAAATGGCTTAATGTTACATTTTTCAGTGGATTTTGTGAAAAATATTTATATAGACCAGGAATAACCAACTTATGGTACAAGTGCTAAATATAGTTAATTTTTAGCCTAAATTTGGTATATTGGATTCCTGATTATAAAAATAAAAAGTAAGTCTAAATCTTAATTACAATAATACTATAATCAAAAAACAATTTTTATTACTACTCATAAAAAAAAAATTATAGTAAAAATTCAAATATAGTGAGTCTGACTAAAAAAAAAAATTGCCCTGTGTTTATTCTGTAATTAAATGTTTGACACTTCTCTAACATTGAAAAGACTAAATTGAAATAATTCTATAATAGTTTTTTAATTTTTACGTAGATTATTCAAACTTAAAATAATAATCTGCTTTTAGTTACAATCTGAAGTCCAGATATTAAAAATCTGGTAAAATAGAGTTAGAAATCTCATTGAAATAAGCAATATTTAAATTTAATTTATTTTTATATTATATTATAAAAAATTCTAAATATCATTCATCTATAACATACAATATTTTATATAAAAATTAAATGGTAAGACAAAAAATGTAAAGCATATATGAGTTCATGCGTGGAAACATTGGTGCGTTATTGTAAAATATTAGCTATTTCTGATATATATATAATGCTTTTTGATGTAAAATGATTCTATTTATGCGAACACTTTTTTATTTATATCTACTAGCTAAAAATGTAATGCTTTATTATTCATTAATAAACACATCAAATATTATGAATATACTTTTTAACAATCCCAGACGCATAAATAACACTAATAAAATTTTCAGAAAATATTCTTTCTTATTGAATACTCTTCCAGCTTCGACATTTTTATTTTTCATACCTAAATCATTTTCAATTTATTACATAAATAAACCATATTTTCTGGAGTTTGTCAGAATTGCTTCCATGATTAACTTTGCCTTTTAGGCTATTTAAAAAAAAATTTAAATCCATGTATGGGAATAATGAGAACAAATACTTTTGTTATGAATACAAATGATTGGCTGATGTGAAATTAATAAATTCGAATTTTAATATTTAATTTTGTTTTTTCAAGCAGTGAGTTATTGAGTCTGTGAGTTTTGAAAGAATGGACATGGCAGGCATAGTGTATACATATTTATCAAAAATGTTAAAGCTTTATTCCATAGTGTTTATTGCATCTGTTTAAAATGGCCAAAAAAACTGGGCTTCAAATCTGATCCATATATATCTTATAATTTTTTTGATTTCCAGACTAGTTTAGAATTGTTTTCAGATATCTGGCCATATCTGAGTTCAGTATATAAATTGATCGATAAGTAATGATCTACCTAATCTTAACTTGAAGCTAATCAAGAATGGAAAAACATTAAAAAATCTGTAATTATCTGGCTGTTGATAAGCCCAGTGAGTAATGCTTCCTCACTGCTTTTTTTTTTAAATCAAAGTCTGTTAAAAAATTTTAATCTTGCGATGAATTATTTACCTATATCAAAAATATTGAAATTTTGTCTTTACTGGAAATAATACAATTTTGAGGGGAAAAAATACCATGGCTATCAATTAATAATGGAAAAAAATATATTTATTTTAGAAAATAAATAGTTTAATATTTATGTATAGATAAATAATTTATAAATTATTGTAAATTTAGACATATAAGTGTTCATATATTTATAAAGAAAAGGGAAGTGTATGTTATTTTAAAAATTGGCTTTGTTCATGTTGAGCATAAGCATAGGTATGATGATGATCAACAACATATCAAAAGCATACTCAGCATGAAAAAATCCATTTTTTAAAACAACATACCTCTACTTTTTCTTTATAAATGTCTGAACATTTATATGCTTAAGATTATAATTGCAAATAAAAGAGATAATATATTTAATAAATTACATAAATTATTGTAAAATAATATTTTTATTATTATTATTTACCACTTAGCCCAAATTCTGATAATTTATCTTTAAAATTTCCTTATTACTATACGAAGATGTGAGATATATATATATATAGAGAGAGAGCGCAGATAGAGCGCACTCATGTAAGTAGAAAATTAATAAATGTATCATTTACTATTTAATAAGTAAATAATGGGAAATTACTTATTTATAATTTCAAAGAAAATAAATAATAAGTAGTAGTAACTAGATTAAAATGCGAGATTTATTCTTAATGTCTTATTACTATATTTTTAAAAATTACATGCATGTTAATTTAAAATATTAAAACATTCTGAAATAAAATCTTGAATGAATTAATAATATACTGCATTATGTTTTATGTAAATAAAATGTTATTTATTTTACTGTAATTCACTTCGATCTGAAGTCTCTGTATTGCCCTTCTATTAAGTGTCAGATCCATAAGTAAGAACTGGTAAAACCCTCAAAGAAGTATGGAGAGATGCATATTGGGAGTAACAAGAAAAGATCGAAAATGCAATATATGGGTAAGAGAACAAACAAGTGTTACTGACCTCATTGAAAAAATTAAAAGGGATTCCAAGAGATTGTAAAAGACCCAGAAAGAGACCACATGTGAGATGGATGAATAAGATAAGAAAGTGTGCAGGGATGATGTGGAGAAGAGAAACTAAAGATTGGAGATTATGGATTGAACTTGGAGAGACCTTCATCCTGCAGTGGATTGATAATGGTCAATGTTGATGATGAATTCATTTCAATAGACACACACATATAGTATTTTATTAAGTTTTAAAATCAAAATTATTTAGAATCAAACGAGGAATTTAACTAAATAAAAAAGAGTGTAATTTTATAGTATGTAGAGGATTAATTAGAAGAAAGTGAGTTAGAAAAAGATTATTTAAAAAAAAAAAACATTAACAAAATACTTTTTCTTCTAAATCTTTAAGTACATTTGAATTCTATTACAGATATCTTTATAAATCACATAGTTTATTGATGCAGTTGATGAAAAAGATGTCTAATCTCAGTATTTATGTTAAGTATTTCTAGACAAAGTCTATAAAAAAACTAAATCTATATATAAATAGTTTATTAAAAAAACATATATATATATATTACAAATAATACTTTGGAGCTTCCAGATATGTTGCCAAAGTTAACAGAAGAAAGTAAGAAAGTAGGATTAAAAGTAAATGCTAATAAGAAAATGAAGATTGATAATGATGACTTAGAAGAAGTTAACAACGACAAATACCTTAGTCAGGTTATTACTACAGATGGAACCATAATAGATTAAATTAATCATAGAATTAAACTTGGTTTGAATGCTTTTGATAGAAATAATTTAATATTAAAATAAAATATGCCTGTGTGTTTGAAAAGAAAGGTTTTAATAGATGGTTTTTACCAGTTTGTACTTATGGATCTGAGTCTTGCCACTTAATAGAAGAACTATATTAAGACTTCAAACCACCCAAAAAAGTATGGAAAGGTGCACAGCAGTTACTACATACAACTATGTGATAGATAATAGTTGTTCAATTTATGCATTTACTGACAAATATCTTAATGAAATTACACAAATAAATCCATAGTTGTTAGCAGTTGTTTTATACAAAAAGTAATTAGACATATTCTTTGAATTAGAAATGTTATGGTCATATTAAAGATTATAAATATAAACAAATGTTAAAATAAAGGGGAAATCTGTTGAATAAAGTGAATGATATATGATATTTGAACCATTAGTGATTTTTTATTGGATTGAACTTGTGTTATATATCATTCTTGAAGATAGGTTTTATTATTTCAAAATATATTTTAATGAAGAGTATTGTGATCAATTATTAAAAAAAAATACATAATTATCATTATTAATTGCTAGACAGTGTTTACTAGCCCTTAAACATTCGTTATCTAATATTAAAAATAATCATGAGGTCAAGTGAATAAAAAAAGTAGCAAAATGAAGTTAATGTAATATATATATATATTAAATATTTTTTAAGAAAGAAAATTGGATTATTCTGCTGGCCTGTTTCATACCTTGCTGACTCACTTTTTTCAAATTTTTAATTAAAAGCATTTTAATTTAAAACATTTTAATTTTTTTGGATAGGGATAACAAAAATAGAACTGTCATATCAACAGTCATTTGATATTTAAATGAATTATTAAATCTTTATTTTTATCATGAAAGTATCGTAGTGTTTATTTTTATTAACTCGTGTTATTCTTTAAAAGTAAATGATATTTTCCTAATAAAATTATATATATGAACATAATATATTTTGGATCCATTCATATATACATTGCCTCTTATTAATATTAGTATTTGGTAGATGTTTTGACTAAATCACGTTAGCCATCCGATCAAAATATCAGCATAAAACTAATTTTAATAATAGGCATATGTGTGTACGTGAAAGAATCTGGAATACATGTTCATTCTTTCATATAATTGCAGAAAGAGTTTGTTATTGACTAAAAGGAGACTCTGATTTCTCTTTGAAGCCTTAACAGAATCAATGAGGGTAAATGCCTAATATCTGGTTTATATGATTTTTTTGTGCAGTGGGCTGTCTACTCACCAAAATATACTAGGCAGTGTCGTGAACTTACCGGTTTAAGATTGAAAAACATCATGGTCTTTCTTCTCAATTGCCTGATAGTTTTTAACTGAAATATTAGTTGAGTTTCCTTGAAGGGAAGATGAATAAAAATGTATGAATGATTTTTGTGTATATATCAACAATAGTGACATATGAAATTAAATTATAAACCTTATTCTCAGGAAATTATAAAGTCATCAGCTAAGGCAGCAATCGCTGGATGAAAGCAGAGGGTACTATGTATCCTTGATTGTAAACTCAGCTGCCATTTAATTTATTAAAGAATATACATATGTGTTTCTATAAGTGTAGATTTTTAAAGTGAAGGAATATTGCATGAATTGGAAGAGAAGCTGTCTTAATATTAAATGGGACATTGTTAGAATTTATAAAGTTAGAAGAAATGGTGAAGAGGCAATTGATTTAAAAAATGGACATGAATGTTATTACAAAGGTACACATTTTGGAAGCACCAATGGAATGTGTCATTTTAAATGATGGTATATTAAACAGAATTGCAAGATTAGTAGTTTAAATTAATGGAAAATATGAAGTGCAAATGCTTCAACAAGTTCTCATTGTGACAAAGTGGAGAATTTCTATGTGGATATACAAATGCTCTTGAGCAAACCAAAAGCATTTAAAAATTGTCATGGAAGACTTTGATGAGAGAATTGGTACATAATTAAAAGATGAAAGTGATAGGGATCAATTTGGTTATGGTAATAGAAATGAGAGAGAACACAAACATGTGAAGTTCACAGAAAAACAAAAACTATATTATGAATTCTGTCTTTGAGGAAAATGCTAAATTGAGATGGCATAGAAGTATTCAAATGAAGATGCAGCTAAATGACATGGAAGCATCCCAATGAAGATACAGATAAACTAAATTATATTTTGATGACTAGAAAATATGTATTGCAATATTGTAATGTTTTTAATAGATTCAACACAAGATGTGATCATTGATGAATGAGATGTAAGATCATGTTAATGCAAAACTAGATGAATTAAAAGCTATTAAAAAATACAGTATTAAGAGTTGATATTCCTAACTATTAGAAACATTCTCATAAATTTAAATTAGAACTTGCAAATGGTTTTAAAATATTAATAAATTTTGAAGATTATTCTGATTTGACTGAAATCAATAAAAAGATAGCTGATAATTTATTTAAAAATTGCAAGAAAAATAACTGATACAAAAAAAACAGCAATTACCTAGTACATTTTCTATTGAGACAAAACAATATATCAAGAAAAAAATATATAAACAATTTTAAAAATGATCCATACAAAGAATTGAATATCTAGACTTTTGTAAAATTGTGTATAGGAAATATAGTTATGAATTGTTAAGGAAAGCTATAACAAAGAATAAAAGTCTCAGAAGCATAAAACAACATTTTGATATTGGATGGAATGATTCTGCAATAAAAAGAAAAGATAAAATTATTACTAAAAAGAATGAAATCATCATGAAATGTTTGGAAGAATTCTTTTAAAAAACTATATACTAATAAAAAAAACATATTGCCAACAGTTATTAGATCTTCTGAAGCATTTAAATGAAGAAATGAGACATACAATTAAATCTATTAACAAAGGACAAGTTACTGTTATTGATATTTTAAAGGAAGTACATAAGTAAAGAGAAAAATTGTCACCAAAGATGTATATCAAATATGGAAATGATGAAGATATATCAAATAATTGGGAGACTGTGGTAATTATGTTGATATTTGACAAAGATTACAAAAAAAATATTAAAAATTACAGCTTTCTATCAGTTTTATATAAAATATATACCAAGGTAATTAAAACTCATCTATAATGATCTTTTAATTATAATCAATTTATAGAATAAACTGTATTTAACGTGTTCTACTACAGTGGACCACATTCAGGTATTGAGAGAAGGTATAGAAAAAAAATGAATATGACTTGCCGTTATAATTTGGATATATAGATTATAAAAAGACAGATAATTCTATAAACATTTCTACAGTGATTAAAACGTAAAATGTACACCTGGGTGGGATAATTTCATATTCTAAAGAAAATTTATCTTAATGCAACAGCAGTAATTAGATTGCATAGTAATACTAACGAGATTAATATTGAAAAGATTTGTAGCATAATGATTTTATATTTCAAAAAGTTTTTACAATGATTTATAAAAAGTTGTATTTTTATATTGCATTATTTCCATCATCTAATATGAGTATTGAATGTCATTAGAAAAATTTAATTTTATTTAAATATTCCAAATACATTCAATTGTTAATAATAGCACATCAAACAGGTTAGTATATGTGCAAAGTTTCGAGAGGTATTATGCTCCGCTTTTCTTCAGGCATTACTGGCCTGACCAGTGACAGTACTAGCATCAGATTTGAACCTGGACTCTTAATTTCTTGAGTGTTAAATTTTTAAGGTAATGCTCTAACCAACTGAGCCATTCCATGGCTCAGTTGGTTAGAGCATTACCTTAAAAATTCAATACTCAAGGGTCCAGGTTCAAATCTAATGTTAGTATTGACACTGGTCAGGCCAGAAACACCTGAAGAAAAGGGGAGAATAATACCTCTCGAAACATTGCACATATACTAACCTGTTTGATGTACTATTACTAACAGTTGAATGTATTTGGAGTATTTAAATAAAATTGAATTTTTCTAAAGATATTCAATACTCATATTAGATGATGGAAATAGTCCAATATAAAAATACAAGTAAAACACCAATTTATAAAAAAACATTTTGTTGATTGAAATATAAAGGTAAAAAAGATTAAAGCAAATGAGTCTTCTAGATTTTTCAGATGAAGTGATGTTTTTGCAAATAATGCTTTAGAGTTTCAGAAATATTGCAAGAATATTCATTAGATATTTTCAGAAAAAGAAAATGAAAATTGATATTATGAATTACAATAGGTTAATAACTACAAATATCTTGGTTGGATTATTAACACAGATAGAAACATAATGCATGAAATTAATCATAGAATTAAACTTAAATGGAGTGAGTACTTTTAATAAAAATAACTTAATGTTAAAATATAATTATGTATTTGAAAAGGAAAACTTTTAATAAATGTGCTTTATCAATTCTTACTTATGGCTCTGAGATTTTTACACTTATGAAAGGAGTAATACAATGACTTTAGGCCATCTAATGAAGTATGGAGAGATGTATGTTAGCAAAAACAAAGTAATTGAAAATGAAATATATAGATGAAAGGTTCAAACATGTAACAATAACATTATTGAAGGAATTAGAGAGTGAAATGAAACTGGTGGACATCTTGCTAAAAAAATGACAATAAATGTATTGCTAAAGGTTTAAATTGGCTCCAAAGAAATTGTCAAAGACTTAGAAAGAGACCACATGAAGATAGATAAATAAAACAAGAAAGTTTGCTGGTATGTTGTGGAATAAGAGAGCCAAGGATTCAGAGCAACTAGATTCAATTTTGAGAGTCTTTCATCCTGAAATGCTTCAATAATGACTGAAATGATAAGGACCTTTACTAATGAAAATCTTTGTTTTAATATATATATATATATGTGTGTGTGTGTGTGTGTGTATTACAAACTGAAGTAATATTTAATCTTCAAAATGCCATCTTTAAAGTTTTCGCTTTTGCTACATTTATTTTAAAAAAATCAAATCAATGCTTGCAGGATATGTATAATTGGTTTAATCATTCATTTTTAACTGCCATAAGAGAAGCCCAATACCACATCAAACATAGAAACTTTATTTCTCTTTAATTCATTTGATAAATAATATTCTCTTTTCTCTTAACATTGTGTATTATTCAATACTTAGTAAGACAATTTCTTTTACACTGACTTTTTGCAATGTAATAAAATGTAAATATTGCAAAAATAAGCATAAAAAAGTTGATTTTTACTATTAAATCTATTTGATGTTAAAATTTGAATCTTTAATATAAAAACCTTATTTTAATAATTTCCTTTTCACTATTACTCATACTTATACATGGCAGAGTTTTATAAATTCGTTGTCTTAATGAACTTTGTGTAATCTATATGGTATCTACGTATAAAATTAAAAAAAAAAAAACCAATACTAACAAAAATAATAGAGTGAGAAGGGAACTCAAGTCATTAAAGTACTATTTACAAAGTGTACAATATTATATCCATTTTTTCATTAGTAAAAAAATCAAACTAACTAATGGAGGCATGGATTTTGGATCATCTATTCTTAATCTACTGCCATGAAATATGATAAATATTCCATCAAACATAAAAATTTCATTTCTATTGAAATATTATTAATATTATTCAGTTGATGTTAAAATTTGAATCTTTAATTTAAGTCTTATTTTAATAATGTCATTTAAATTAAGATTGTTAAATCTACTTCTCAAACTTTAACAACAAATATATGAATAGTATTTAAATAGAAGTGAAGTTTCTATATTTGAGATGGGATAAATTTTCTCTCATGGGAGTTAAAGAATGATAGTTGAGTTTGAAACATTTGTCTTGCAGGGATTATTATTATTATTATTATTATTATTATTATTATTATTATTATTATTATTATTATTATTATTATTATTATTATTATTATTATTATCAAAGTAGCAATAGGTAATATATTGTAAAATTCATAGATAGTACTTTGAATATTTAATATAACTTCAATTTGTTATATTATTTAAAGTGCCACGCTTTTTTTTTTTGTATAAATATTTAGGTATTGATTTGATTATACAATATTTTTTGATAATATAAATCGTGTTATCGCATTTACGACGTAAAACAGTAACAACAAATAGAAAAATAAATTAAATGGCTAAGAGCTTTCAAGAAGATGTACTTCTCATAATCATAGCCAGTTATGACACGTTCTTTGAAATCATTATATAAATACAATATGCAAATTCTATGCAAATGAGTCCTTAAGACCATCTTTTTGATATAGCAAAACATGCTTCTTTACGATTAATGGCGAAGGAGTCCTCTGCAATAGAATTTGCATATTGTATTTACATAATGATTTCAAAGAACGAGTCATATCTGGCTATGATTATGAAAAGTACATCTTCTTGAAAGCGCTCAGCCATTTAATTTATTTTTCTATTTGTTGTTACAGCTTTACATCGTAAGTGTGATAGCACGATTTATATTATCATATTTAGACAAACGTAAAGTATAAATCTAAAGGTTATTACTTAATATTTTTTGAATAAAATGATTTTATATAGCTCTGTCTTGTGCATGTACAAATCTTAGTGAAATGGACATTATTAAAATAGGAATGCTAATTCAAAATGTACTATCATTAAATCATATTAGTTATATTTAAAAAGAAATAAAATTACTACATAAGATTGCTCATTTCTAACATTAGTTGAATAAAGATAATTGAGTTCAAATATGCTCTGCATAGATTTGCTTGATTTTTTCTTTAATGCAGCAACGGAATAAAATATTATAAAATTTGGAGATGACACTTATTTATAATGTCATAGATAGTCATGATATATACTGAAACAAACATTTGTCTCAACCAATAATATTTAATTGAAGGTAATCTTGTGAATATTTACATACATAAATTTGTGCTATAAAAAAGAAAAATTGTCACATGTAGATAATTATTAAAATTATTTATAAATGCTAAAGTGACTTAAAAGTTAAAAATATACCAGCAAATAAATTTATTTTAAATAAGCACTTTAAATAGAAAATATCTGTGCTAACTGAAATATTGTTTAGTATGATTCCGATATGAAAATTAATGATTAAATTGTTTAGTGTATTTAACATTAAGAATATACAATTGTGAAAATGAAAAAAAAATTTTTTTCTTTAATAAAATAAGTTAATTAGTATTTTATATATAGAGAGAGCAATACAGAGACTTCAGACCACTCAAAAAAATATGGAAAAATGAATGTTAGGAGTAACGAAGAGATTGAAAATGCAATATATGGGTAAGAGTACAAACAGGTGTTACTGATCTCATTGAAAAAATTAAAAGACTGATGTGGAGTTGGGCTGGATATATTGCTAGAAGAGATGATAATAGATGGACAATTGAAATCTTAAACTGGATTTCAAGAGATTGTAAGAGACCCAAAAAGAGACCACATGTGAGATGGATGGATGAAATAAGAAAGTGTGCATGGGTGATGTGGAGAAAAGAAGCTAAAGATTGAAGAAGATGGATTGAACTTGGAGAGACCTTCATCCTGCAGTGGACTGATAATGGTTGACAATGATGATAATAATAATAATGATGATGATGATGATATAAAGGAAATTAAAAAATAAATTTTAATTAAAAAAATAATTCTATTTCTAATCAAAAAATGTAATGTGGTGTTGTTTTGTGAATCTAATAAGAAAAACGTATTGTATTTAAATTGGATTGTTAATAATTTTTATAAATTAAATAAAATGTTATTTTTTAAATCTAATCTACATCATCAAGTTGAAAATACTGAGATACAGATTCTTGCAAAGTCAAAAAGGGACTTATTGCTGGCAGGACTCCATGCTATTTAAAACTTGTAACTGTAAAAAAATATAGGTTGCTGGACCTCTTGTGATAATCATAGGTTCACCTTTTAGTATTAAGAGTCCTTACGTCATCATTGATTTCTTAAAGTTTGAACAAATAACTATCCAATGAAGATCAAGAAATATTAACACATCAATAAAATCAGTCATAATCGAATTTATTTGTAAAGTAGGTGTGCACATATATATATATGCATACATAAAAAAGGAAATATTGTTACCAGATAGAGAAATTGTTTATTTACATATAAATGTAGGCAGAGAAAGGAAACTAACTGTTTTATATAGTCTGTAAATTTCTTAACTAGGGATGTAAATCCAATGTAAAGATATTTCTATAAAAATAAATTTGTTTATCTGATTGAGAGAAAAACGATTCCTGAAAAAAGGTACAATTTATATTAATTTACTTTATAGAGCTAATAGATTTGAAAAAAAAAAAAAGAAATTTTGGACTTGCTGTAAAACTCTATCTATAGCCTCAGGGGGATTGTCAAATTATTACTTTTTCCTGAAATTTTATTTCATTGAAAGTGTTCTATTTATTATATTTTAAATGGTTTTAAATCTAAAAGAATTTTCTTACTTAAATCTATTTTAAATCATTTTTAGAGAATTAAAACTTGATTGATTATTCTAGTATGTTTAACTAATTTGAAAGTGTATGAGTAAGTAGTTATAGATGTATTGAATATATAATATATGTAAGTTATTACAAATATTAATTATTATATTTATCATCATAGAAGGACATAGTGGCAAAATAATTAAACAATATTTTTTTAAAAATACCTAAAGTAGGTCAAATTTAATAATTAGAATTTTATATATTATGTCATCCCAAGCATACATATGTGTCTCCTCTGCATATCTATTTTAAATTGAAATCTCATTATTTTGAAATTCATCAATCCATTCCATCCGACTAACATTTATTGATATTGCGTAGTTTCTTACCACATATATGTACATTTAAAAACTATTTTGTATTCATTTTAAAATGCCAGAACTGATCAGATTAAAGTATTACATACATGTAATCTGGCAATAATTTTTTATTAAGTAATTTTTTATTAATTTATTACTTCAATAAATTTGTTAAATAGTTAATTAAGTTTGTTTGGCTATAATCTCATATATCTGTTTTAGTCCACATATATTGTGATATAAATTTTTCATGTTTTTCAAAGTTTCTTGGTTTATTTAAAGCTTTTAATATCAGAATGATAACAGACTATGTCTGTGTGTGTATTCTTTATGGTTATATCTGAGAATAATCAAATAATGCCCATTTATAATCATCATCTTAAAAATTTTCTGGCATCACCAGACATTGCGTTTAATTGACATGAATGTCTTCATAATTATATATAAGGATCTAATTTAATAAATGATTAGTAATAATCATTACGTGTTTATCAAAAAGTCGATAACGTAAAAGTTAGGAGTGGAGTAAATTGACGCTTGAAAATAAAAATGAGACAATTTGCTCTACATAAATATTCTTCATGTAATGAAGATATATATGAGAGATGATGACCCGGCCCAACTGATGAGTGCTGGTTCAGCACAAAATGCATCTTGGGTGTTATTTTTCTTTTATTGTATCTTTGTTTATATGAAATTATTTATGAAATAAAAAAGAATGGAGAAATATGGAAGTATCTATATAAGGAATGCTGGTGTGCTTAATATTTATTAGTGAGTGAAGGTTTAATATAGGGTGATTGTTTACATAGAAATCTATTATTGTATTGATTTATTATAAATTGACTGTCCAGATGAATTATTGTCATCAGTCCATTTGTTTTATTTGTCACACAGTTCTTTATTTGATCTATGCCACTTTATTTTCTACCATAACATGTATGACTATATCTAGAATTTGTTAACTATCATTATTCTAGCCATTGTGTTAACAATGTAAATAGTATTACATATTTTGTACCACTGTATGGCAAGTACATTTTTAATTTTTATTCTGTCATTTCTAAACTCATTTCTTTTATTATTATATTGTTTAGAGATTAATGCACTTACTCGCAGTGCTATAATGTAACTTTTAAATTGAAAACATTAAAAAAAAATTACATTAAAGTAAGCTAGCATTTTTAGATAGCTGGTGCATCAGTAATTAGTCAGTAAATAATTACTTGTCTACTAATATCCAGAAAATAAAAATTTCAAGTTAATCTGGGTTAGTCAGGTAAATATATATGAGCTGACCTAAAATTATAGTTTTAATTATATATATATATAACTGTTAAAGTTGGGATATCTAATTATTTTAAATATCAAAGTTGTACTGATATTGTGGTCATATGATAGCGAATATGATCAAACCAATAGTTGTCAAGCGTTGGTAGCCGAGAGGTGAACACAGCTGCCTTGCAGACAGTTGTCATGGGTTCACTTCCCGACCGATGCTTTGACATATGAAAAAATAAATAAATTTGTAAGTATAAATGCTCAAATCACCACTTTTTTACAAACAAATGAATGACCTCATACCCACTAGATCTTAATATATAATAACAAATTTAAATGTTAACTTGTAATTATGTTACAAGTACACACACAACTATACATAAATTTGGAATTACTTATTTTTTTAAGACATAATTGTTATGAATTCATTTTTAAAAACTTTGGAAAAGACTAACTCAAGACTTAAATGTAAAGTAATCAAAATATGTTTTTAAATAAACAAGGCAAAACTCCATACAGTAGGACCACCCTATGCCAACCAGAGTAATCAATGGATGCCAGAAGGCTTGTGCATAAAATCTCTATTTAGTGCCTACTCATCCAATATCACCAGACTAGTTTCTGGCTTGTATGCACAAGCTTTCTGGCATTTATTTATTTCTCTGGTTGGCACAGGGCGGCACTACTGTATGGAGAGTTTTGCCTTGTTTAATAACAATTATGTGCTAGTATAAGAGATGGTGATCATGTGATGTTTGTAAATAATTATAATAAATTCAAAGCCATCTGCTGTAACCTATGTAAGATAATATAAAAATATTTTACAAGTGTTAATATCCAAATCATTTTTTTTTTACAACAAAAAGAAATCCTCTTCTATTAGCTACTAAATGTTATAATATTACAAATTATTTCATCTACAATTAATATTGAAATTAAATATTGTAAATATAAGAACTCTAATGTAAATTTTGTATTACTTTATGATTAATTTAGCCCAATTTAATAACCTTGGGAAAGACTACTTAAATGTAAAAAATAAAACATTATAATTAACTAATAGTAAATTTGTTAAAATTAATAATTCTTTTCTTTTTTAACTCATAGCTACTTAATAATGTGGATGTTCTTTCTGTGTGTATACATATAGAATATAGAGTTATATGTGCATGCACACTTATATGTATTTAATTATTTTGTAATCCTGAAGAAAGAAATAATAATCTCTACTTACTATTTCTTAGATTGTACAAAAAGTTATTATAAAAAAATCATATTTTTATTGTGATAAATATTTTTTATGCTATGGAACAAAAGAAATCCAGTTTTAAGCATTGCAGATTTAATTAGCCGAAGAGTAAGAAATTATAGCTGGTCAATGAGATTGTTGTAAAAAAGAGATAGTGTTTATTTTCTTTATTTTGATAAAAAGTATGTTTAACCATTCCAAATTGCAGCATCATGCCTCTTACATTTGAGCATTTCTGACATTTTTATTTGTCTCACACATCAACATAAAATATATGATAAAATGATTATTACTTATCAGAAAATAACAAATTTGATTTTATTTGATAGATTTTTTTTTCTACTGAAATACATTTTAAATGTTCACATTTTGTTTCTGTAAATATTTAAAAAAAATGAGGATGTAATCAAAACAAAGATGTTACATATCATTTCTAGAAAGATTTTTCATTTTATAAAATAAATGAAATATTTCTTAATTTTTATTATTTTTAAACATTTGAAATGAATAATTATTTATTTCTCTTATATATAATGAATTATGCTTTAAATGTTTAAATTTTTTGAATATTTATTGCAAAACTATGATATTTTCTTTGATATTTTCTTTACTTGTAAATAAAGTAGATTGTTTATGTCATAGCTTGTCTTCTAATTTGCTTCAGGCCATATTTATGTTAGCTGTTAATATAACATTATATATTTGAAAATAAAGTATTTTAAGTCAAAATAAGTTATTAATAATTTATATTTCTTGATATCTAATAAATATAGTGCAAATTATTTTTAAAAAAAATTTAAAACCATAATAAATTTGCAAATAAACATGTTTTTGCATCATTGGAAACTGCAATGTCATAAAATGCTGAATGTTTTACACCCTTGGCAAGAAACAATGGCTGAACATGTCAGGGTGGGGCTTATGTCTATTGTAAGATTGGGAATTTTGAATTTCCCACCTTTTAGCACAGAATTTTCAGAAAAAAATTATTACACTAAAATATACCATTTTATACGCATTTTAACATATAATACTTATGAAAAACTTCACTAGGGGGCGAATTAGCCAAAAGATGAAATAATTCTGTTCAACCGGTCATAAAGTTAATGAATATCCTCTTTAAAAGTGTAAAAGTTCTGAAATAATATTTGTCTGAAGGTTTGTGATGATGACTTTTAATTCTAATTATGTGTTGGACTATTTCATCATCTAATATTAAATGTTAAATGTTTTAGAAAAATTCAAACTTTATTTATACTTTAAAATACATTAACTGTTAGTATCAGTGCATAGGTTAGTAAATGACAGTTTCAAGTTATATTATTTTCCTGTCTTCTCCAGGTATTGTTTGCCTGACCAGTGACAATACTAGCATGGAAATCAAACTTAGAGGATTTGTGAGTATTGAATTTAAGGTGATGTTGTAACTGATTTTACTAGAGTAGCTTAGTTGTTTATAGCATCATCTTAAGTTCAGTATTCATGAATTTAAAGGCCCCAGGTTTGATTACTTTAGTAATATTATTACTGGTCAGACCAACATATCTGAAAAAGAGAGAAGACACAATATTATATTATGTACTGTGTGACAGTTTTAAATGTAAAATTTAAATAAAGTTTGAAATTTTTCTAAAATCATTTAACATTTAATATTAGATGATGGAAATAATCCAACATATAATTACTGTTATGAAGTAATACTTCTATTTCAAAGTGTTTTTAAATATTCTAAATTATATTACTTTAATGTTAATTCACTATGTTCTAAGGGATATAAATCTCTTGGAAAGAAGACATCTATTATTATTATTCTAAAAATAAAGATTTCAAATAACTTGGAATAAATATTTCTTCCAAAAATTACTAAAGAAGAGATTAGGCTAATGCACATGCACTTTACAGATTTTAAACTATACGTAAATGAATACGCTCATTCTCAAACACAAGATAAAGTCTTTATGAAAAGATAGAATGAACCCATCTCAACCCAAATGTTTAAGTATGGGCCAATCTTAAGTGTTTGGAGATGGGAGTATTCATTTACACATAGTTTAAAATCTGTAAAGCGCATGCGCATTAGTCTGATCGCTAATTTATAATTATAATTTATTAACATAGTGCTATATAAATAAATACCTTATTATATACATCTTTAACTTCAACTAAGAATGATGTATAGTAAATTTTAAATAATTTTGCAAGTGTCATTCATTCAAGCATAATTAAATAATTTAAAGTGACTGCTTAATATCTCCCCACTCTCATCTCCAAATACTTAAGATTGGCCCATACTTAAATGTTTGGGTTAAAAAGATAGATGGATTCATTCTATCTTTTCATAAAGACTTTATCTTGTGTTTGAGAATGAGAGTATTTATTTATGGATTGTTTAAAATCTGTAAAGCACATGTGGATTAACCTGATCGCCAATTTACAATTACAATTTATTAATGTGGTGCTACATAAATAAATACCTTGTTATATAAAGAAGAGATTGTACATTCTACAAATAAGTGCACAATTGGATAATAAACTTTATTTTAACATTTTAAGGGAAAAGAATGCTACAAACTTCATGCATTTGTATCTCCTATTCAAAATAATATTTCCAAATCAATGACATATTAGTCTTCAATATAATAAAGATAATATAAAACAAGAAAGTTTACAATGGATTAATAAAAAAGCTTCTTAATGGAATACTCAAATAATATTTCAGTATTAATTATTAGAACAAAAGTATGAAAGAGAATTTATTGGAATAAATTTTTCAATAGTAGATGAATTCTACTTGTGAATATTTTAAAAAGTCATTGACAGATTAGAATAATATTAGACACTGTATAGATAAATTTTAATATGAAGGAAGGATTAATTTTGTTGTACGTCATCCACTTGTAAAATAATTATGAAATTTAAATGATAGGTATGATTTTATTTATGTTATTTTAATAATAATAATTGAAACACACAGGCTTATTATATACCTGTGTATATATATGTAATATGTAAGGTATATGAGCACAGACTTTCACACAATTCACCACTCTCCACACTATCTCATAACACTGACACACTTGAATACATATATGTTGAAAAGATAAATAATCACCAATATACATATTTCATGCTAAACCAGCAATCATCAGTTGGTCCAGATTACCATCTCTACACATATATACTATAAGTGCTCAGATATATATTAAGATAACCAATCCTCATACTTTAATGAACAGGCTTCAATCTACTTCACACTCCAACTCTTCAACCATCCATCCAATTGAAAATCTGATGATGGAACACTCAAAGGCCATCCTAAGGCCAAGATTCTTGTCACACCCATGTTGACCTAAGGTCAATCTGACCCCTTATGTACAGAACATAATCCATTTAATATATAGACAAATAAATAAATAAATATATAAATGTAAATATTATTACTGATATTTTTGGTTATATACATTATAGAGTGAGATTGTTTATGCAAGAAGTAAAGACTTTAACATTAATTAAAATAATATACCCTTAAACTACTAACCTATATATGTGCACAAACTATAAATTCTTTATTTATTTTGTTTAGTTCATCCAAGAAAAAAATAAAGTAATTTCTCTCATATTATTATTATTGTTGGCACTGCATGTGTTATTCATCATGTGAATAATATAATTATTTAAATTCTATCCTTGGAAATTGTAACTATAAAAGTATTTTTATCATTTGTACTTTTTATTTTATTTGAAGAATTTAATTAATTTTTTATTAAAAGAAATTGTGTTTGAAAGAGATTTGAAACCTGGTCTTTTGCTTTAATGTGTGAATGTACAATGTTTTCTGAATTCTTGTGATTCAAATATCAAAATAATATTTAGTTATAGATCCTAATTGTATCTCAACTACACTATTAAGCTTGTATTGCTTACTTACTGAGGGAATCAAAAGTAGATTGTTAACTGGGTAATTTTTAGAATCATCACTGCTGGTAAACAATGAGGATTTCCAATTCCTCAACAAGCTTTGTGGTAAATGCTTAGCCAGAGAAAGCATTAAATGTTTTCTCTGGTGAAGCATTTACCACAAAGCTTGTTGAAATGCTTTCTCTGGCTAAGCATTTACCACAAAGCTTGTTGAGGAATTGGCAATCCTCATTGTTTATAACTTACAAGCTTAAGAGAATAGGGTCATGTGATCTATGACTCTTATTTTGATCATTGCTGGTGTCTAGAAAAAAGTAAAATATTGATATTTCCTTCTGAGATGTAGTGTTCCATATTTTGCAAATAGAATTAAAGATCATTGGATTGCTAAGAAATATGTTTAAACACTCATACTATTAACTATATTTGATTTTACATTATGAAAAAAACAATGTTAGTAATGCATAATAAGTATGGGATCTTAGATATCATTTAAGAAAAATATATATAATTTGATCCTGAGAAATCTTCACTTAAAGGAGGATTCTCTTCTCTCTGTTCTTGATTGTATTTGTTACAATCAAATCTGTCAATCATTAATTCTAAAGAACTTAAAAAAATAACTTGATTATTTCTTCGATTATGATTTTAATTTGGCCTTATAAATAAAATCATTTATCTTAGTGAAGGACATCAATTTTGAGAAATGTTTTTTCATGTAACATTATTCTAACAGTATGTGAGTGAAACCATACCTTATATGCCCAGACCATGCCACTAAAAATAGCTGTGCCAATAGCTAATCATTAATGCATTGTTTTTACATAATTAATCAGCATATAGACAAATATATTTTAGTTAAGTATGAACTTGAGTATGTATATACTATAACAACTTTTATAAATTAGTAATATTATAAACTGAAAATTATATGAGTCATAGAATTGAAGCAAGTTGTAGAATGTTCTGTTTAAAACAAAATATTACAATATTTTTGCCTATATGGCTAACAATTATGAAAAATCCAATGTATTAATATGATAATTGTATTTATTACTTTTATATAAAACAAATAGTACTATAAAATTCCATTCACTGGAAACTTGAAATATATGTTTATATCTTTTATTTAAAAATCTTAGCTTTACTATATATATACATATTTTAGGAAAAAAAGTTCCTCAATGTTAATTTTAAAAAACTGAATAATATTCTTAAGTGAATAGTGGAGGGGGAGAGGGTGTTGGAAATTTATGTTCTAAATGTTATATATATATATATAAAATGGCAGTTGAGGCAGGTTTAAGAAATTAACCAAAAGTACTTCTTCTGATTGAAAGATTGTTTATAATAGTTTATTACCATTATATTTATTATTTTTACTATGACATATATATATAATGCATTTATATATATATATATATATAATAAAAATATATAATATTGCTAAGGTTTATGAATAATAGAGAATTGATTATAATTTTTGTTATCTAGATATGATTAGTTTGGTTTTAAAAAAACATTTAAGTTTGTTTTAAATTTTCGAATGAAATAAGCAAAATCTAATTTATATAAACCAATATTTATGCCATTCTCATTTGTAATTAGTGGTATTTAACGGCTTGGCACAATTAATGAAGGGATTTCTTTGAAACTAGTATTGGTGAATCTTATATTGTCATAATTTACAATTCAAAAATTAGCTATTATATAATATCTAATATTCCATTATAAAATTGGTATTTTTAGAAAGTGATTTAGAAGTCAAACTTATGTACTAAAGTTTTAGCTTTTTAATATAATAATATACAAGATTAGATATGATACATATATAAATGCATTATTCAATTAGTTTACAAAATCTCTTATCTTGCTTGAATATATTTTTATGATAATGTTTATTAATTATATAAAAACATATTTTATATATAGCTTTCAAATAATAAATATATATAAATTAAATGCCTATAATGAAAATAATTAATAATAGAGATCCAATATTTGCTGATAGATATTTTATGATAAAAATACAATCTAGTTCTTTAATATACATGTGTTATTGTCTTGCTTTAAAATGATTTAAAAGTGAAAAGCAGTGATTTGAATATTAAAGTTGTAATGTTTATTTATGTACACATTTGAAATGATTACAATTCATTTCTTGCAAGAATATAACAGTAGGTGTATTTATTTTATATAAAAAGCAACACATTTAGTATGCATCATATCTTTCTCTTTTTTTTTCCATATGTCAAATGCGTTGACCGGGAAGCGAACCCGGGCCAGCTGCTTGTAAGGTGGCTATGCTAACCGCTAGACCATCAACAATTGACATCTTTCTCCTTTTTAAATAAAATAAAGAAAATCTCCTTTATATATAAAAATTCAACCTAGTTATTAATTTATTGTAAGAATAATTTTTTTAAAACCTCTACTAGATACCTGTATTTTAATAGGTTGCAGCTAGTTATAAAAGTTGTTTTTAATCTCAGTGTAATTTATTATTTCATGAATATATATTTAGAAGGCAATAAATTCTTCACCCATACTCAATCAGTTATGAGTAAATATATATATAAGTGTGCTCTCTTTCTTAGTTTATTGTTGTACTATGTTTTTAATTACATTATCAGTATTTGTGTTATTTTTGCTGACATTTTAATGTGTGTAATTTTTAAAATGAATTTATACAAATTCTGTAATCAGCACATTTACTTTAATATTAATAATCATATAATAAATATTCAATTTATTAAAACCTTCTAATTTTCTTCTTCTTCTTCTTCTTCTTCTTCTTCTTCTTCTTCTTCTTCTTCTTCTTCTTCTTCTTCTTCTTCTTCTTCTTCTTCTTCTTCTTCTTCTTCTTCTTCTTCTTCTTCTTCTTCTTCTTCTTCTTCTTCTTCTTCTTCTTCTTCTTCTTCTTCTTCTTCTTCTTCTTCTTCTTCTTCTTCTTCTTCTTTCTTCTTCTTCTTCTTCTTCTTCTTCTCTTCTTCTTCTTATTCTTCTTCTTCTTCTTCTTCTTCTTCTTCTTCTTCTTCTTCTTCTTCTTCTTCTTCTTCTTCTTCTTCTTCTTCTTCTTCTTCTTCTTCTTCTTCTTCTTCTTCTTCTTCTTCTTCTTCTTCTTCTTCTTCTTCTTCTTCTTCTTCTTCCTCTTCCTCTTCTTCTTCTTCTTCTTCTCCTCCTCCTCCTCCTTCTTCTTCTTCTCCTTCTCCTTCTCCTTCTTCTTCTTCTTCTTCTTTTTCTTCTTCTTCTTCTTCTTCTTCTTCTTCTTCTTATTATTATTATTATTATTATTATTATTATTATTATTATTTAATAAAAAAAACTTTAAAAATTTCACTTTTATGCATTTGAATATAGTAATTTCTATAAATTTTTATTTTTTTTCACAAATAGTTTCAATGGATCCCTAATTTTCACTAGTTTTTCAAATTTAGTAAAACTTTGATGAAGACTGTAGATCAGTTTAAAATTATTAATGAAATAAATGATTATTAAAATCATTGCATTGAAGTGCCTAAAAGTAAAATTTTAAAGTTCTTTTGAAGTTTTTAAAATAGATACATATATAATATTAAATTATTTGGAAAGTCATATGATAAAATGAAAGTATATTTTTTTTGAGAGAGAGAGTGAGAAAAACATATTCATGCATGCACTAACTTACAAAGATTTAAGTATATTCACATGTAAATATACACTCTCACATACATTTAATTACTATATTGTCAATTTTATTTTTATTTTTTTATTTTTGTTGATATTTTAAAGTACTCATATATACTTTTTAAATTAAATTTTATCATAGAAATATGCATATATGTTTAAAATATAATATTATTAAAAACCAGTTAACACAATATCAATAACAATCAACAATTTCTAATTATTGTTAAGGCAACCTCCTTTTAACAATAAGGGTAAAATCTCACCCTTTTTAATGGTCCAATATACTTATATAGACACAACAGATTGCAATTTGACCACAGAGATTGAAATTATTGATACAAAGAAATTTAAATAAAACTCTTTAAACAGATAAATAAAACCTATTCTGAATTTAGACTAATAAATAATCAATTATAACCTTACAAACTGCAATTATATATTTCAAATTGCACTCAAAATATTACTTAAATAATAAGTGTAATAATGTTCAAGGCTAAATGAGTTTATAACTAATCATTAAAAAGCAGTCAATACTTAGACAATCCCAATATCAATAACAATAAACAATTTCTAACTGTTCTCAAGGTAGCCTCCTTTTAACAGTAAGTATATATATATATATATAGAGAGAGAGAGTTCTATAGATAAGATTTATAGATATAGAGAGAGAGAGAGAGAGTTCTATAGATTGATTTTAGGTATTTACATAAAGACTTGGAATCAAATGTCATTAATATAATTGAACTACTATATATGTGTGTATGTAAAGGTAAAACAATGTGCTGGAGAAGACAGAATTCATTGAAATAATCAAAAAGTTAATAATATGCATTGTTTTTATTTCTTTACATGAGTGTATATGGGTGTGTGTAAAATAGATCACTGCCTACTACAATATCTTTTTGCAGAGACTAAAAAATTTTGGGTGAGAAGATTCAATTAACCAAGATAGTTAACTACTATTTTTTTTTCTTAGTTAAACAGTGTTAGATAGCTATTTGTTATCCATTTATAGATAATTAATTTAAACAGATGTAATCTGACTATCTAAAAAAGAATTAGGAATATTTAAAAATATTTTATCAACTTAATATTTATTTAGATCTATTCAGGATTTAAATCCCAGGTTTAACATATCTAATTTTACTTTATAGATATGTGAATGAGAGTGAACATTGATTGTAATCCTTAGATATTTATATATTTTCACCAGCAAGTGATTACTTAACAGATTATTATTTTTCTTTTATTATTCAAATGGTAATTGGGAAATTGTTTTATAAACACATGTAATCCTGTATTTATTCATATAAGGAAATTTTACAATTTATTCAACCAGTCATATGATTATATAAAAAGATGTTATTATATAGTTAAGAATAACTTTATACTAATAAAATAAGTGACTGTTTTTTTATAACTTAAAAACAAATAAATTTATTTTGATGGTGGGTTTACCTCTCTTTTTTATAGAAAAATTCTCAGCGTTTAACCTTTTACCTTAGCAGCAGGGTGCCTCTAGGCGAAAGTAAATATGCGAAAGGTATAATGCATAAAAAATTGCAATATAATGATATTATTTTTGATTGAATTTAATTAAAATGTTATGTCACTATTGGAGAAACTGTGAAAAACTTTGATTCTTTCCAGATAATTTGAGAGAAACAATGTATGATAAGCCAGCTCTAATAGAAATTTTAAATAAAAATGAACCATGTTCAAATACTGATCAACCAGCTATGTATAATAATATCACATGACCACCACTTCTTATGCTTATGTATAACTGTTTTAAAACAGGCAAAACTCACTATACTTAACTAGAGTAATCAATGGATGCCAGAAGGCTTGTGCATAAAATCTCTATCTAGTGCCTACTCATCCAATATCCCAGACTAGTTTCTGGCTTGATTACTCTAGCTTGTTGAGTGTGGCAATACGTATAGTGAGTTTTGCCTTTATAATAATATCCTGTGAAATATTTGAGAATAGCTTGAAAAAGTTTTTTTCTATACTTTTTTTTTTCATGTGTCATAGCATCGGCCGAGAAGCGAACCCGCTAACCCGGAACAACTGCTTGTAAGGCAGTTGTGCTGACTACTGTTAATTAATATGTTGATGATAAAGTTAAGTCAGTGAATTGAATTACTTTTGCTGTAGCATTATTAAATCTAGTATATTTTTTATCAGAAGACAAAAATAATTAACAAAATACAAGGCCAAATTCTGTAAATCAATGATGATTTACCTGAAAATTGATTTAATGGATAGCTATATATTGTGTATTCCCATGTTAGTTGGTTTTGGATTATACTACTGCATGTTTGGTATAATTAGACGTTTTTACAATATAAATGCATCTAAATGAAGTAATAATTGCATTGGTGGTCGAGAGGTCAGCGATAGCCGCTTTACAAGCAGTTGTCCCAGGTTAGCGGGTTCGCTTCCCGGCTGATGCTATGACATATGAGAAAAATATATATATATAAATTCCGTGATACTTATTTATTCATGATATATTATAACTTTATTCTTGTGTACCAACTGAAATTTGATTCATAACATAAAACTGCCTCTATGTAAACGAATACATTATTTGATATATATATATATATTAACACATATTTAAATTGAGCTTGTACGTATGTTTGTGTATATATATTTATTAATGTAATAAAAACTAGTTTTTATATTTGCAGAACATTTCAAAACAAAAAACATTACGAATAAACAAGACATTTGATCATTTTAATTACCATTAAAAATTTAATATCTATCTATTATAATTAAAATCATTATTTAAAAAAAATTTTAATTCTGAACTTTCTTTTTATTTGTTAAATGTACGATTATCATAACTTTTATAATAATTATTTTTTTTAAAAAAAATGATTTAACTCCTTAAATTAATTTTTAATTATATTTTATATGCTTTCTTTTTTTAAAAAAAATAGAAATAGATAAATTGTTAAAATTAATGAATATTTATATTTACAAATAAATGAAATTCACTTCAAATTTTATATTAATAACCAACATCAAAGCCATTTACAGAAAGTTATTATTAGATAATTGATATTAATATTTATAGTAATTATGAAATTAATTTAGATATTAAAAGCTACTTATAAACAGTTAGATTCATTTACTCTTTGTCTAGGTTTTTCAATGTCATTTCTTTTATAAAGAACATAGATTACTTTTTATATTTATGCATTTTATGTAAGACATTTATTTTAATTATTTTTTTTTACTTATATAAACTTTATTGAGGTTTTCTCATATAGATACATTTATTTCTATATCGTTTATATTGTAATAAAATTTCATATGTACGTATTTTAATTATATATAAGTATCATATACATACACTTTCATTAACACGATAACAATGTTTGTGTTTGAGCCGATATATATATATATAGAAAAAATACATTGTTATATAAGCAAGCATAACCTCAGTTATTTTTTAATTCATACTGATTCTTATTTTTCAACTTCAATTAATTGCATTATTATTATTATTATTATTATTATTATTATTATTATTATTATTATTATTATTATTATTATTATTATTATTATTATTATTATTATTATTATTATTATTATTATTATTATTATTATTATTATTATTATTATTATTATTATTATTATTATTATTATTATTATTATTATTATTATTATTATTATTATTATTATTATTATTATTATTATTATTATTATTATTATTATTATTATTATTATTATTATTATTATTATTATTATTATTATTATTATTATTATATTGACCATAAGATAAAGATATCTAAGTTTAATCTAGTAATTTTTAATTCATGGCTTCTCCACATTACCTCATTCATCCATCTCAAATGCTATTTAAAACTTTATTTATTTATTTTTTGTCATACCTGTTAGCAACATAACCATCTTCATTCATCTTCATGATTCTTTCAACAATGTCAGGGATATCTGCTTATTTTCACATTCATATAGTTTATTTTTCTGTGATTTGAGTGCTGTTAAAGTTATGTGGAAAGAGTGAAAATGATAGCAAAAATAAAATATGTGAGGTATGATTCATTACAGAAAATAAATATGTAATGAACTAAAAAACTAATCGCATTCAAATCAGCATAAAATTCATGTTCTCAGCAGACTGACCATGTCAAAAGTATACTCAAATATACTCGGTACAATAAAGGTTATTGAATATTATAAACTCTGTATGAGTATTTTTTATATTAATATATATATATGATCACTAGATGCAGCTTATTAATAGCTTTAGACAAGCTTTGTTTTTATAAGTTCTGAAAAAGATATAATTTAAAATCTCTATCATTATCCCCACCTCCAGACCAGCTGGTTTTGAGCTTATGGCTCACATCAGTGGAGGGCTGGGAGATTAGAAACTAAACTCAAAAGTCAGCACTTATAAAACACATTTCTATCAATTTGAAAGGATGAACTAATCAGGCACATAAATGTCATCAAATCCAGCTTGACAAATGGTCTGATTATAGTAATAATAGCCTCTGCAATATATAGCATTGCAAAAACCTTCAAAGATACACTTATAATAATTAAAACAAGTTATAAATTTCATAACTTGTTTTTAAGCTTGCATTTTATGATTACTAGATGGAGCTTATCAATAGCTCTAAACAAGCTTTGTTTTTATAAGTGCCGAAAGAGATAGAATTTAAAATCTCTATCATTATTCCCACCTCCAGACCAGCTGGTTTCGAGCTTATGGCCCATGTCAATGGATGTCTAGGAGACTAGAAACTATATATATATATATATATATATAGTAACAGAATAAAAGTGTGCTAAGCTTTTATTTAATAGCACCACAGATTTGAACAGCATTTGTAATATCTTGAACCAAAATAAACCCAATATTTCAAATTGATTTAAGAATATGAGCATTATTTGTAATAAATTGGAAATGAAGATAATATAACCAAACATCACTAACTTATGAATAGCAATACATTCCTATTAAGCAAACCACTTGTAATAATAAACAAAATAACAAAAGATGAGAAAGGTAAACTTTAATATTTTTCATGAATTAAAACACTATAACAATATGAACTTATCCCAAACATTCAATTTATTCGCATTTAAATAAAATGATTCACGAATAGATACAATAATAACCTTAATAGGCCCTATGAATTTAGAAGATATTTGTATCAAAATGAGAATTATGAGGATAGGAAACAAAGACTTTAGTATAATGTACAAACTTAAAATACCAATAATATCAAAATAAAATATTATCTAATAGTTGATCTCTAATTATATCAAAATAAAATAAAATAATGCTAACTCAGTAATCCTATTTCATTAATATTAATATACCCTTATTCAATAAACCAGTTGCAATGGGATCGAATATTTGATGATAATAAAAACTTTATTACTTATAAATTTATGCACATTAATTTATCCTTAATAAGTATATAAAACTTTCTCTTTAAAATCCTATAACCTCATAATATCAAATCGTAAATAAAATAAAATACCTCAATACTAAACTATAACATAACACAATATGTGAAATCATCTAATCCAGCATATCTCACCACCTTCTCTAGTTTGTAATAATATAGAATAAATCAACTCTTTAAATAATCTTAAAATTTACAATACCCAATCATAGCATTGCAAAATAAATGATTGATTTCCATTTGATACTTATTCAAATACGATTAGAAAATCACAACAAATTATTATTATTATTTTTCATGTGTCATAGCATTCGCCGGGAAGTTTTCGGCCATTATTTTTCAATCTAAAATACTAAGTTATCAAACTTTAAATTATAATTAGCATAATATGTGAAATATTATTAATATTCTTTTATAATCAGATGTCACTATCAAAGCCTTGTATTTAAAATAAATTTACAATCTACATCAATGAACTTTAAATATAATTAAAGCAAATCACTTTATTTAATGGATTTGAAATATCAACTGCCGATATACTATTACCAATTTTATAATATAATACTATTACCATCTTTGTAACTAAGTACTAACTTGATATAATATTCACCCAATAAATAATTGCTTAAAAGAATATTCAAGCATCCAATTGTAATTGCCTTTATTTATCTTAAATAATTATTATATTTGTACTTTGTAAGTTATTGAGTCAATTCAGCTATGCATTTCTGTCCTAACATAATTGTTACATATGACTAATAAAATAATTAAAATAAACTTCTAATTGCCTATTAAATATCTAATAATTCTAAATCAGTTGATTGTCACATAAAAATATATATCTGGTTCAAATACTAAAATATTAAATTTAATACAAAGAGAATAATGTGATTGTATACATACTTACCAATCCTCTGGTTTAATTTCCAGACTATTATATTATTACTTATAATAAATTATGCAGTGTAAGTCAATACATGAATATTATCTTGTCATAATATTATTAGCCAATAGATTTCCATTAAAAAATTTGAATGGCAACTAAGCAAGTCTATTTGTTTTAAACAAATTTAAAGTTTATTAATAATGAATATAATATATGTGTGTGTGTGACAAATAAATTATAATGTTTAAGATATATAATTTAATTAGATATTATGAGATATGGTCTCCGTTGAAATCAATTTAATAAAATAAGTGAATATACATTAAACTTCATCTATAAAATGTTTAATGTTGTAATTCAAACCTAACTCAAAAACTTTGCATGAGAAAACATACTTGTAAAATAATAAAGGTGCTATTGCACCTGAACGCAAAACTGCTTTATACTAAAATAAAATAAAATTATACTATTCTGCAAGTGCTTTCAAGAGACATGCTCTCATCTTCATAGCTCTAAGTGAATTAATTATATGCAATTATGCAAAGTTCAAGGTTAATTGCTCCATTTTCTTGAGATCATGAAGCATGTGTCCTTGCAGTTGATGGTGTTGCAATCCATCGCTGTGAAGCAGCCTCCATCACTTTTTTTTTTACATTGTGCCTTTCTTTGCAGACCAGGCTGATATCTTGAGGCTCATACTGGTATCCTGTTATTTTTTGATGAATTACAAAAATGGAATAACATGATGGATCTGACTGAGCTTTAATATATGCATATTTGTGTTGTTGTAATCTGGTTTTCTATTGATGCCTTGGTCTCCCCATAATATGAGGCTCTACAATTTACATGAGTGCATGCAATATTATAAACAACTTGAGGTATTTGAGACAGTGCTAGTTTATCTTTAGTGTTGTTAAGCAATCTTTTAGAACTGGGGGAGGTACAAAAAGTTAGTTGAAACTGTCTATTAAAAATTTCATAAAATCTGAAATATGTATACCTATGTGACAGGAAACAGGTTGTTAAACATATACACCCTTGAAATACATGAAAGTTAACTCCCTTATATTTCATGCATATAAAACAAATAATTATTTAACTTCAGCACAATAACCAGTTAAATAATTACTAAATATTATATAATTATAAATATAAATAATAATAAAATAATATCATATGACCTAATTAATTGTTCTCTAATATGATATTTCAAAGTAATGTTACAGTTCCAATGTATATTTCTTGAATTATAATTAGGCAATATTTTATTACTTTAAATAAAATATAAATATCATGAAAAGTTATCCTACACAAATGCATTTTATTAATTTTGATATTTTCCAAATATTAAAATTATCCTTTCATTTAGCAGGTATTTGATAGTATAAGATATTATGAATCAACAGACATCGATTTCTACCCATTTTAAATCTTGTGTTGAAATAACTCCCCAATATCACAAAATTATATCTGCAGATAAAAATAATCATTATATAAATTTTTCAGTTGTTAGCTTTTATATTTCATTATTAAAACATAAGCAATATCCATTTTTAGTTAAGAAATATTCTGACAATTTTGAAGGCAATGAATTACTTTTTATTCCTTTAACAAATTCTCATTTCTTTAACAAATTCTCTCTATGCCTGTCCAATTTTCTGGACAAATATTATTATTCTTAACCCATCATTTTATATGATTATTAGTCAAATACTTTTTTTTTTCATGTGTCATAGCATCAGCTGGGAAGCGAACCCGGGACAACTGCTTTTTTTTTCTCATGTGTCATAGCATCAGCTGGGAAGCGAACCCGGGACAACTGCTTGTAAAGCACTGTTGTTGACCTCTCGACCACCAATGCTTGACATTAGTCAAATACTTTTGAAAATAAATATAAAAAAAATTATATGAAAAAACCATTCAGTTCTATTTATAATCTTTTTAATTGATTTCATAAAAACTAAGGTAATGCTTTTTTATAACTCTAATGTCAAATTTATCCAGTGTTCCAAAAGTAAAATTTTATTACACAACAATAATAACAAAAAATATTTCACAATTATTACATATAATAAATAATATTTACATTTTAAAAATACAAATGATATTCTTTTAATGAAACACAAACTAGTGTAATTTATAATACATTTTTACCATACTATACTAGAGATATATATTCTATACATATATTACATATATCATATAAAAAAAACAACAGACATACTTATGACATGAAATATTCATGTGTATTATATGGAATCTACTATTTGTTTATGCAATAACCAAAATACATATAATAAAGACAGAATAATAATTTTATCAAAACTATAAACTTTATTATTTATTTGTGCATTTTTAAAATGAATAAAGTTAATTCATAATTTTTTTATGTTGCAATTAATAATAAACATATCTTGCTTTAGTATTCTTGTTGTCATAGTAACATATCTCATTGCTCCTAGGTCAATACATTCACTATTAAAATCAGTTAAGAAAAAAAAATTTATATTTGACATTCCACCACATATGAAATTTATTTCAAATTTCAGTAGGTACAATATATATATATATATCATTTCAAAAAAATATAAATATTGAAGTTGCCATCTATTCACATGTTACTTAATATCAGTGAACCAGTCTTTTTATTAAAAATAAGCATTTATATATGTGTGTGTGAAAGAGAGAGAGAAAAAAAGTAAAGCCAAAAGCAGATACATCTTCAATATCATTCTATAGAGAAATAATGGGTGGGGGGAGGGGGATAATACTCACCTAGATAGGCAAATGTTAATTGGCAAAATTTTCCATTTTTGTCTTATTTCGTTAAATGATAAGAATTAATTGTCTTAATCTGTGAATTTTCAAAATAATAAATTGTAGTTGTCTTCCAAATTCTCAAATTTATTTCTGACTATTGATCATTCATTGATGAAGACTATTATCGGAAATAAATCTGAATTTGAACATGATACTGCCATCTAGTAATTATGTAATATTCATTGATCACTTAAGTTTTCAATAGATAGCTTTTAATAGAATAAATATTGTAATGGTCAGAATTCGCACATTTCATACATCATTTCTCCCCCCTCACCCCCATCCACCATACAACATCTTCCCCATCCCATCTTTCACCAAAAATATATAAAAATACATAATTTAATAATAAAAAAAAAAAACAAAAATAAATATAATAAATTTATAATAAAATATTTTCTATTTATTATAAATACAATATACAAATACATTTAAATAATACAAACTATAAATAAAAAATAAATAAATAAATAATTAAATCAAAAAAAATCATAAATATAAAATATACTAACAATTAAAAGAATTATAATTAAAAAAAACAACAAATCCCCCACCCCTACTAAAACAAAAAAAACAATAAAAATCAAAAAAAAATTTAAAAATCTAACATATAAATAAATAAATAAATCAAAAAAAAAAAATAAAATATCATAAAACCCCCAACTCAAAAAAAAATATAAAAATATTAATTTAGAAAAAAAATACCCCCCCATCAAACCCACTAAAATAAACAAATAAAAAAAAACACCATACCATTAAAAATATCTTAAGAAAAAATATAAAAAAAAAAAATAAAATAAAAAAAAAAAACCAAATAATAAAAAATAAAAATTATATTCATAATCAAATAAATTAATATCACTTCCAATTAAAAAAAAAAAAACTAAATATAATATAATTTAAAACACAAAATCAACAATATAATATACACCAATTCCAAATAAAATATCAAAAATAAAACAAACAACAACACGAACACACAGAACACTTTTTTCTTCCCCCCTAAACAAAAGAAAAACATCAATAACTTTATCTAAGAACCGCGGGAGACAACCCCTTCATCTTACAATAGTATTTCTTATCTGAACACAGAAGGAACCATTTAAGGTTTTTTAGTTTACAATTATAAATTCCAGTAAACTCAATGAAGGAAAAAATATCCGTGAAGATCAATGGAAATCCGAGACAAGAAGGTGAATTTATAACCAAAATTTACTTAAATCTATTATATTCTCCCCCTATTTATATTTATAAATTTTCAGGAACTAAATGAAAAATATTTCCATGAAGATCCTTATATATTTCCCAGAAAAAAACCCAACTAAAAGACCCACCACAACCAAACCAGAGAACGGTTTCCCCAAACCAACCCAAAAGACCGCCCCCGGGGGGAATTAAATTATTATTTCTACTGTATTATATATCTGTACACCATTGTAAATAACCGTTAAACAAACAGAAAAGTCAGTGGTAAATATCATAAATATATATGTAATATAGTGAGAAAAAATCATAAGACCATCAAAAATTCAATATTTATTAGAATAATTCCATCACACAAATACACACACTCAAATATATATAAAAGGACACTCAGACTTTCAAACTCCCCACAGCTATCCAATCCATCTTATATAACTGATACTCTGACTACATGTATATCAGTTGTGTAAGATGGATTGGATAACTGTGGGGAGTTTGAAAATTCTGAGTCCAAGTCTTTATTACGTTTAGTATAGACAATATACATATATTTAAATATTATATATATATATTTGAAATACAGGCATTCTTTATATACCTGGATCTTAATTGTAAATATATGAGATTTGAACACAGACTTTCAAGCACCCTTCAACTATCCATACTATCTTATACCACTAATATACATGACCACACACATGTACAAAAGATAAATAATCACCAATATACATATTATGTGCTGAACCAGCACTCATCAGTTGGTCCAAATCATCATCTCCCACAATATATATAATCAGTGCTCAGTGAACCAGCACAAAATATTATATTATTTATTTTTTCTATATGTGTGTGATCATGTGTATCAGTGGTATAATATAATATCGATAGTTGAAGGATTCTTGAAAGTCTCTGTTCAAATCTCATATATATATATAATCTGATGTAATTTTTTTAAAACTTCGTTTAAATTTAATGATGATTGCTAAAGGTATTTGATTGATTATGTTGTAACGAGTAATCATCATCTGATTTAATTATTTTATTTTGTCTTAAGTACCATGATAACATTTATTTATCTCTGAAAGTCATAAGAAAATCTTATTTTATATATGAGGATAGTTTACACATAACATCCTAAAAAAATATTTTTATACAATATTGTCTATGACATAAATCACTAACACTAATCTATGTAAAATAGATGAATTAATCCAAAATAAAACATCATATGTCTTTTTTTTTATATTATTTTCAATGTTTATATTATGAGTAAACCATTTTATTTATTCTACTAAAAACAATCTATTGTAATCTCAAGTAATCAACGGATACTAGATATAATGCTATATCCATATTTACAAATTAGTTTCTGGCTGATCACTGATGAAGTCAATAGGCAGAAACTAATCTGGAAAATTGGGTATAATATTGAAATCTGGTATCTATTGATTATTCAAGACTATAATCAAAGAATTTCAGTATAATAAATAGAATAAATGTTTGCTTCTATTTCAAAACTGCCAAAATTTATTGTATGTGTACAGTTCAGTAAGTAATTGTATTTATTATCAATATGTATTAAATTCTTTTTTTGGAGATAGTTGAAGAACCAGTCAATAATTTAAGTGATATCACTGACTTTTTCAGTTATAGTTTTTATTAAGATTTTATCTTATTAACACAATTTATACTAACATCTTAATTTTAAAATTACACCAGAAATTTTAAGGAGTTCTTTGCAACCGTGAATCCAATTATCAGTTTTATTATATCTAATAGTGACATGAGTTTATTTGAATTTTATAATTAACATTTTATACATAAGTATGTGCAGTTCTTTGCCTGAAGGGCAGGTTAAGATTATTATACAATACAATATTATAACCAAGAGATTGATGATTATTGGCAATAGCTTGAATTAATTGCCACTTTTTACATAACTTATTGTAACATTTCAAATTTAATTCCATGTCAAAAATCAATGAAATCCTTTACTTTATCAAGAAGTCATCTGTGTGCTAAATTGGAAAAAACTGATCATGTACCAAAATATTGAAAACAAATATGGTTAATTTTTTTTAATGTCTTATAAATAATCTTAAAAAAATTAGACTACAGAAAAACACATTTTAATTACAGGTATTTGAAATAGTTAAGATTTTACTTCATTAACGCTTAAAATAAATTACTATATATATATAGTGCTCTGCGCACAGATAATGAAGCTATTAATTGTGTGTGAAATTATTAAAATTTACCGCCAAGTGCTTTCGGAACAGTTTATAGTCCCATATTCATGGCAACTTGTATCCGATTGTATCCGATTACTAATCGGATACAAGTCACCATGAATATGGGACTATAAACTGTCCCGAAAGCACTTGGCAGTAAATTTTATTAATTTCACAGACAATTAATAGCTTCATTATCTGTGTGCAGAGCACATATATATATATTACAGGTATTTGACATATTTTGTAAATCACAAGTTTCATTTACTTAATTTCATAAAAACATGTAGTAGTAATCATATCTGCTTGACATGTGCATAACTTGAGGATTTCTGTCAACATCCATTAAACCACAGAATTTTTTTCAGATCATAACCAGCTTAAGATTTTTTTCAAGTACTTGGTTCACAGCAAGAAATTGACTCTTTAAGGTTGGTCAATAAATGGGTATCTAATTACTACTAAAAAGAAGATCAAATATGGATTGATCTGATGAGTATCAATGAATCAGTCATAAAAAAATACTAATTGTATTAAGTTGTGGCCTTCACAAATAGTGGAAGAAGTATATTATCAAGATATTAAGTCTGTAGTTTATCATTTATTTCCACAACATTTTAAATGTTTCAGTTTATTGAGGTATTATTTCCCTGTGTAATTTAACTCACTGGTAGAGTAACCGACTCTGGAAGTTAAGGTCATTGGCTGTACCCAATTCTGCCACTGCCAGCACTCAAATGAATTCTCAAGCAATAAAACTATATGATTGGGGTTTTTTAAAAACGCATTTCAATTAATTGCAACTCAAATATTTAAACTATTTTTTTTTCTCATGTGTCATAGCATCAGCCGGGAAGCAAACCCACTAACCCAGGACAAAGTCTGATTACTTCAGCATATATTTATTTCAAGCTACTAATTTATGAGGGTTTTTTCCAATAACTTCCTATTTATATATATATTTTTTTAAAAAAAAAATAGAACTCAAAATAATATTATAAGCTTTTTAAAATTATTTAGTGACTTCTAACTAATCACATGTTTTTCTACAGGAAGTAAATAGAATAATTTGCAACAAAATACTGTAACAATAAAATTGCTCGATCATCATTGGTAATAGTTTGAAGTATTGTCTTCTTTTACTTTATATCTCCTTTATGTCTATTAATTAATTTTATAAAACAAATAAATAAATCCACCTTTCTTTAAACACTTTTATAATGTCATATTTTGTTTTTTACTTAACCAATCTTACAGTTTCGATTGACCAGTAGTCTTTGAAAATGGAAACATATATGTATACATGAAAATAAAATGTAGATTATCTAAACAATATATGTTTCCCATTGGTTACCACCATCTTAATGGATTTTATTATATCATTTCACTATGTGAAAAAAGAAACTTTATTTTGATAACTGTTTGTATTTTTTTATGATTGGATTTTTAGCATTAAACAATTCTCATGCCATTTTTTAAACAGATAATATATACTGTGTATAAGTAATGAAATAGGGTTCTTCTAATTTCAAAATTGACATTTGTTTCTATGATGCACTGTCACAAGTATTCAAAAATGTTCTGCTTCTAATATAAAAGATTAAATTATTTTTACCTCATATAGTATACTAGTCATATTTCATCAAATAGTAATATATATGTATATTGTACCATCTCTGATTAGATTTAACCTTTTCACTGGTGAAGTGGTCATATTGAATATTTAAAAAAATATGTTAAGCTACAAATTTTATCATAATATATGTTTGTATTACTCAAAAATGACAATATATATTATTTGAAATATGAAACATCAAAGAATGTATTGAAGCTGAAAAAAATATAATCTTTGATATTCAAAGTAATAAAAAAAAAGAATAAAAGTTAATATGTCTAATAATTATTTTCATATTATTTCATAAATCCTAAATTATCATGCATACAACTTAAAATTATATTTTTGTTAGTAGATTAGTTGGATTCATCATAAAATTTCTAAAAAATTGGTATATAATAATGGTAATCATCTGAAATCTGGGCACTGCTGCTTGATGGTGTTGATGCTATACAAAATTAATCAAATGTAACACTACCGGGTTGTGACTTTTTTTTATACAACATGATTTTTTTGATTAAACAAATTTTTATTTCATTTATAACATGATTTCTTTTTTATTAAACAAATTTTTATATTTATTTTCATTGTTTTTTTAACCTGACACTTTTCTTTATTCAACAAATTTTGGTAATCTAACTTTGTGTTTATTTTTCCGATTTTAAAACTTTTGACTGTTTCTCGATGAAAAAACTTGTTTTAACCTTGCCAAAAATATATAATACAATTATTTGGGACTTGTTTCGACTTTGTTCTACCTTTTTTTTTTTTTTGATGACTAATTTTTTCTTTTTATTAAATCAAAAGTAACTTTTGTGTTTTTTGGGGATAAAAAAATGTTTTAAAACCCCCACCCTGGATAAATAATTATAACAAAAAGTCAACAATTTTTTTTTTAATAAAACAACTTTTTTTTTCACTTTTTACTTTTATTTATATTTTGTTTGAATTATCTTTTCTTTTTTTTTTTTTGGCTTCTACAATAAATTGCTTTTGGGGGTGGTTTCATACTTTGTTATTATTAACAAAAATAATTTATTTTAACCCTGCCAAAAAAATATAATACAATTATTTGGGACTTGTTTCGACTTTGTTCTACCTTTTTTTTTTTTTGGTTGACTAAATTATTATTTTTTTTTTTTTGCTTATTAAATCAAAAGTAACTTTTGTGTTTTTGGGGGGTAAAAAATTGTTTTGAAACCCTCCCCCCCCTCAGATAAATAATTGTAACAAAAAGTCAATAATTTTATTTTTCCAACAACTTTTTCTCACTTTTTACTTTTATTTATATTTCATTTGAATTACCTTTTTTTTTTGGCTTCTACAATAAACTGCTTTTGGGGGGGGGGGTCATATTTTGTTATTATTAACAAAAAGTAAACAAAAATAGTAATTTATTTTAACCCCACTGAAAAAAGATAATCCAAATACTTTTTGAACTTATTTTTATTTATTATTTTAATGCTGTAATAAAAACAGTCTGGTATATTATTTGCCTGAAAAAAGGACACAGTCTCACTTTCTGTAATCGGCAATTCTGAAAAGTTTAAAAATTGTGCGTTCTTCTCAGACATTTTATTGGTCTCATATATTTACATGATTTAGCATATGAGCTTTGTTGAAGCATGTTTGAACATCTCCATTGCCAATTTTTTACATATTAACATTTTTTTAGAAAAGGGTGGGGACCATATGACAATTATTGGTAATTAACAACATTATGTAAATACAAATGACATTACTCTATTATGGAGATTTGAAAAGTTGTACTGACTTGTAATTAAAACATGCTCAAGTGATACGGTAATCAGCTATGAATAGAATGGATACACATAAATAGTTTTGAAGCACAAACAGGTCGTAATATTTTTGTGCAACATCATGTAAAGCAGCCTGCAATGGGTAATACAATATAAATGTTGTATTAGCTGTAAGGTCAGCTGCAGAAATTGCATTTTTATAAGTTTTGACACATAAACAATGCCATCAAGCGACTGCACCCGGATTTCAGATGATTATCAATTTAACACTTACCTAAGGTAATCCATCACTTGAAAACTTGGTAAAATAAAGATATTAGTATCTTTCATTTTTCCTAGTAGCCCTTAAAAATGTATTTCCATACAGGGGTTTGCAATTAATATATCATCCCTAATAACATCCCTTATAACGAGTAGTTAATATTGATCAATAATTAGTATAATTTGAATATTATAATAAAAAACTTCAATACAGTTTGTAATTTATTAAAAATTACTATTAAAATAAATAGTCTCTACATACAAAATAAAATAATAAAATAAAAAGTGAATGAAATACTAAATTCATTATAGAGTTAAGCTTGAGGTACATAAGTTAGTAGTTTAGAGTCAGGATGATGTAGTATTATTTATCCTATGTTTATAGGTTTTGAGGGTTTATATTGCTTCATGCTACTAGACCATAAATTTAGTAATAGCTTCATCAACTGCCACCTCTGTAGCTTTGAAATTTACATTGCAGTAGTGTATAATCAGCCTAAGTTTATGTACTGTCAAAATCTTTACTTTTAGCATCTGCATATTTTTATTATTATTAAAATGCAGACAAAACATTATAGAAAAATCTAAATTGGATCATAATATTTGCAAAATATATTTATCTTTGTCTCATATCATCGAATTCAAATACTAGACCCAAGCCCACATCATAGCAAAAAATGCATATAATTCACGATATAAATGTACACAATCACGAGCTTTTTTTTATGTTAGTTTTAATAATAATTTTTCCGTATACTTTTTATCAAATATAAATTCAAATAGTAATTAAAAAATATATAAAAATAAAATAATAATTAAAAAACATATAAAAATAAAATGATAATTTAAAAATATATAAAAATAAATACTTACCATCAGGCTCCCATAACATTGTCTTCTAAATAGATTGGTAAAAACTTTTATTTTTTCAGATGTATTTTTCACAGTGACTTCTTTTCCATTAACTATCAAAAAAATGAAAGACAAAAAACTTCAATTTACTTGATCACAAAAATTATCATAAAATTTTTATTTTTTATCATAAAAAAATAAATAAAACTTACCTTTTTGGAAAATAGAAAAAAAGATGTAAACAAAGGTGTAAAAAGTGCATGTGTAGACTGCATAGATTTCTTTTAATATTAAGGTTAAAATGGATGTCTATAATTTAAAAATTCTTGTGTATTTTAAGCACTAGCAATAACAAAAAGGTTAAAATAGGCATTCTGATATTTTAAAAAAATATTGTTATAATGTTATGTGTTATTAACTGTTCAGGATGATCAAGTGATGTTTCTCCTAATTTTGGAGTTATTGTAAATACACCTGAGTGCAAAGTAATATTCACAATTTATTTTTAAGAAATATGATAAGTAATTTATTACATCACATTTTATATTTTACTATAAAAATATGTCATAAGTTTGATAGGTTTTACATTATTATTTTAACAACAATAGGTTTAGGTAAATAAATGACAAGTTATATTTTCATATATGTGTGAATATATGTGCATGTATGTTTAAATTATTGTGTTTGTTTAATCATCTATTTTAATATTGTTATTAAAAATATATATTATTTATGATAATCTTTTTGTTAAACAAATATATTTTTATTTTTAAGAAGAAATGGTAAAATTGTGTTATTATTTTTATTTTAAAATATTTTTATTTTTAAAAATTAAAAAAAAAAAATTTTTCAGGAACACTGGTTTGTATTTGAATGAGCTCTAATTAAAGTGAAATAATCACTCAATAAATTAAAATGGATAAATTTTGAGTTCATTATTAACTACTGTTTTTAGTCCTATGACCTAAATGTTATGTCAATAAGCAAGATATATATAAAACATATGGCTTAACTAAAGCCATTTTTTCTATATATCTATCACTTTAATTTGTGTACTGCATTCAGCAATAAATAATTTCTTAAAAACATAGTATATTTTTTTTTAATGTTTAATGTAATTACACAATGACTTATTTTAACAACTGAAAAAAACAGAATTTGCTTTAAGCACATTCTGAAAAAAATGATAAAATGCTTATACCGTTTTACTATGTTAATTAACATATATATATATGTCCATATGCCAATAAATAATTTGCCAACAAATGATTCATCAAGTACTATGATCTAATAAATAATGATTTTGAATTTATTTGAATATCAATTTCATTCATTTTTTTAAAGAAAGATAAAACAATGCTTCTTACTCTAATCTATTAAAATGTAAATATTGCTATAACTTACTATGGGTTATTCATTTTAATAAACTTTGATTATTTTTAAAAGGAAATAAGCTCTTGGAACTACTAAACTTTTAAAAATATATTTTTTTGGATTTTCTCCACATGAACTTAACAAAAAATTTAAGGATTTTTGAACTCTTTGTATGTAAACATTAGTCAGAACTTTACTCCAGTTGATAACACATGTTATATGTTTTATTTATATAATTGTTATTTGTATTATTATTACTTTTTAAGGTCACTTGATGTATATATATGTGTAAATGGATATATATAATTAACCACAAAGAAAATCTTAATAACCCTTAGATAAAAGTTAAACAATTATAATAAAATTTACTTAATGACTTGTTTTCAATTATTTATAGATGATCATAAGTAATAAGTTCATAAAATAATTATAATAAATTGATTATCTTCCTTGTAATATAAATGATCAATATGTGAACTAAATCAGATTAGCATTTTATATATTTAACATATACAAATCAATATTTTCTTTGTGATCAAAATGTGAAATGTCTTAGAATCATCTTACAGTTAAGAACATTTTATGGTAAACTGATTCAAGCTATTAAACATATTAATCAATAACTTGTTTATTTGTAAATAAAATTATTTCTTATTTGTTAAACTTGAGTTAATAGACTTATTTGACATGGTATATATATATATGATGTAATAATAAAAATTTAAATTCTCTATGCAATCATAAACATTTAAAGTTAATTAACAAAATAATATAAATTTTATTACTTTGTTAGAATTCAGTAATTATTAAAGATGAACCTAATGTTTTCATAGACATCAATTGATATTATTCATACATAAAAGCTAGTTGATAAATTATTGATACAAACGTTCATATATAATCATAAAGCCTAAATAATTTTATTTACCCTTTAAGACTACTATAAATTTTAGCACATAATAATAAAACGATTATTTCATGAGTTAATTCTGATATAAACTATTAAATATTTTCAAGTGCATTATTTTTATTTTGTGTATTACAATTTTTATATTCAGTTAAGTTATTATTTGTTTAATATATAAATATTGTTAATAGATTTTACACTTTATTGTAATATAGATTTTTGAATTACTGTATTAATAGGGATTAAATCAATTACTGCTTAAATTTATTCCATTGCAGATTAGGCTTATTCAATTTGTTTAATTCTATTAATTTCAACTATCTCATTTACATTGTTACAGATTTGGTATACCCAAAGATTTGGGCATCAATAATAGGACATTTCCATTTGTCCTATTTATAGTGTTAGAATATATATATATATGTCATAATTCAGTAGCATTTTTCTCCCTAGGCATAATATTTAGTGATAGATTTGAATACCAATAGAAGCTCAACTAGCCATTTCTGCTGCATGAATATCATGTGATCCTGAGAAATTAACTATTTGATTATATTACCTTGCACAATTTTTCATAGTAACAGAGTCAAGCATAAATTTGAAAGATAAAGATTTCTGGATCAAAGTTCAAAACATTATTTCTGGTGCTTAAAAATGATTATTTAATTATTTATTAGTAGCAGTTTTGTTCTGACATTTGGTGCAGAAGTAGAGGGGCAGACGGTGATGCTTAATATCTATGGATCATACACAGATCTGTCAGTTTTGATGCTCACTTTTTACAATACCCAAGCCATAAAGCCATTAAATTAAAAAAATAGCAGTTGGAGCAAAAATTATAATGCATTTAATTAGAGTTTTTTTTTCTTTCCTATGTCATAGCATCGGCCGGGACGCGAACCCACAACTGTCTGCAACCAACTACTGGCTTGCAAGGCAGCTGTGATGACATTTCGGCTAACAACGCTTGACTTTTGAGTTGTTTAATTTAAGGTGGTGTTATAAAATATAACTTCCAAAAAAAAAGGATTGTCTTAAAATACTATATTTTATCATTTTAAATAGCCATTTTCAGTTTATATAAAAAAATTAAATATATATATACTTCTGTGATACAATTAAATTTTTATATATTTGTATTTAAGAGATTATGTAAAAAGAATGCATTTGTAGAATCAAATTTTAAATGTATAAATATTTCGTAAAGCAAAAAATAAGCAAAGACTGATATCCATCTTTTTACTCATGACCCACTGATCTTATATTTTTAAATTTTTGAAAACATATGGACGTAGACACTGAAAAACTGCCTAATAGCTCCGAGATGAACTTCAGTCAATCAGATTTTATCGGTTTATGGCTTATGCCAAAAAGAAGTGAAATATTTAAAAAATGGAACTTATTAAAAGTATATCATTAATGTACTTGCGCTTATTAAATTTAAAAACTGCATCAGGTGTTATATAAAATGTAATAACTTATAATAAATGATTAATAATCATTTAGGAATTGTTTGAAAAATGATTATTACAATTAGATGTACATTAAAAAATAGGCATTGATGAATTTTTATATCATTAATTACAAAACAGCTGTGCTTGGCTTTTAAGGAATGTGTGAGGCGAACCCCAGCCGATAATGATTGATTGATCAAAATGTATTCTAAAAACCATTAGCATAGTCTTTTCAGTGCACCATCCATGTTTAGTAATAGGGCAATGTATGCTAATTGTAAAATTTTAGAAGTATAAAATTCATAAATTAAAGGGACGAACGTGAGAAAAAAATTGATGAGTTTATTATAAAAACTTTGAATTATCGGGGAAATAATGAGTGAATGTGATTTATTAGAGAGCTTAATTCATGAGAAGATAGATAGAATAATGGATTCAAAATTGATTAAAGTAATCGATTAAATTTTAAAAAAGCAAAAGGACCTGATGATATTGAAAGTGATATAGATATAGGAAGATATAGAAAGGCTGATTTATAAAAAAGCTTTATTAAAATCATAGTTCATAATAAGATTCCAGATAAATGGAAAAAAATTAGAATTACTTTACTTCATAAATAAAAAGCAAAAAGAATAGTTATATACTAATAATAAAGACTTCCATAGTTTATAAAATATATTAATGGATAGTGTTAAGATTTGGATGAAAAAGTAAAAAATCTTTTGCGATTTAGCATTGATTTTGTTTAGAGAAAAGAACATGGGATATTTTATTCATTATTATTAACTTGGGTGAAAGTTCTATAGGGAAAATATACCACTACAATTTTGGATATAAAAAGGATTATGATAAAATGGACAAAAATAGATTGTGGTGATATCTTGAAATTGTAAGAATAGATATGAGATTATTAAAAATGATTAATAATCTTTATAGTGATAATTTTTACAATTGGAGGATATGGAATATGTAGGAGTTACATGTGAAATGGGGTTTAAATAGGGATGTCTAGTCAAGTGTTGATGGCCAAGTCGTCAGCACAGCCGCCTTACAAGCAGTTGTCCTGGGTTCGCTTCCCAGCCAATGCTTTGACACATAAAAAAAAATAGAGATGTCTATTATCATATTTATTATTTATTTTGTTTCTAAGATAATTGGAAGTTAGAATAAAAGTTTAGGGATAGGGGATTTTAAAAATGGAAACTGACACAACATATAATATAATGTTTCTTTTGCATATAATATTATCAAAAATAGTATAAAAAATGCAGTATTGTTATTAAAAGAAATGTATAAATAAAGAAAAATTAGAAAAATAAATTAAGGAGCAGAAAAACCTAAGATAATTTTTAAAGGGAAAAATAAAACTTAATAATTGAAAATAATAGGTATTTTATTTGAAGAAGAATAAACATTTAGGTATTTTATTAAAAGAGAAAGGAATTATATAGGCTATTGGAAATGAGTGTTGATATGAAAAGGAAAAAATAAACTGGAATTGATTAAAAATCTGACACAATTTTTATAACACAAATATGAAAAGAAAATAATTCAGAAAGAGATGATGGTATCTGTTTTTTTAATAGTCGGAAATGAGGCATTTTGTATCGACATGGTTATTTATAATTTTTTAGATAGAATTCAAACAGAAGTAAATAGAGAGGTATTTGCAAATAGGAAATGATGATATTCTAGGAGATGTGGAGTGAACGAATTTATAATGAAAGCAATTAAAAATTAATTAAAAGTATTAGAGATGATATCATCTGTGAATGAAAATGAAATAGTAACAACAGTATTTAATTGGATAATTTGAAAACATGAAGTGGCAAATTGGTTACAAAATAGTTTACAATACACAAAGTTAAAAAATAGAGATTTTTTTTATTGTGTTTGTATAAAAAATAGAAAAAATATACTTACAAATATATAATTATGGGGATAGAAAAAAATAATAAGTAAGTTCAGTTGGACAAAATAAAAGTAGAATTATAAAAAAATGAATACAAATAAAAATAATGATTTATAAATGAATAAAAAATATCAAAAATATAAATGATATATGATAACACTATAAAGAACCTCTTGTTATTTCATACAAGTGTAGGGGTTTTAGATGCCAGGAAAAGAAAGCAAAAATTGGAATATGAATTTTGATAATGGATATGGTTTATGTAGTAGTAAAATGAAGAATATCTTCATATTCTTTTTTTTCATAAATTATCTAGTCTCAGTAGAAATTTTATTCGTCAATTGCCACTTTTTTCTACCAGCTATCTTTGTTGCAGTTTTACTTTTTACAGCAGTGCTGCAAAAAGTATTTTGTGGTTTAAAATGGAAAGCTAAAGGAGTGAAAGTAAATGGAGATTATTTAAGTCATTTAGATTTTGCAGATGACGTAGTTATTTTTGAAAATAATGCTTTAGAGCTGCAGGAAATGTTGCAAGAGTTATCAGATGAAAGTAGGAAAGTAGGACTAGAGATAAATGTTAAAAAGACTAAAGTAATGTTTAATGGATTTTCTCAAAATATAAAAATAAAGATTGATTATGATGGGTTAGAAGAAGTTAACAGTTACAAATATCTTGGTCAGATTATTAATACAGATGGAAACATAATGGATAAAACTAATCATAGAATTAAACTTGGTTGGAGTGCTTTTGGTAGAAATAACTTGATACTAAAAGAAAATATGCCTATGTGTTTGAAAATGAAGGTTTTTAATAAATGCATTTTACCAGTTCTTACTTATGGATCTGAGACTTGGACACTTAATAGAAGAGCAATACGGAGACTTCAGACCACTCAAAGAAGTATGGAGAGATGCATGTTGGGAGTAACAAGAAGAGATCGAAAATGCAATATATGTGTAAGAGAACAAACAGGTGTTACTGACATCATTGAAAAAATTAAAAGATTGAAGTGGAGTTTGGCTGGACATATTGCTAGAAGAGATGATAATAGATGGACAAACGAAATCTTAAACTGGATTCCAAGAGTTTCTAAAAGACCCAGAAAGAGACCACATGTGAGATGGATGGATAAAATAAGAAAGTGTGCAGGGGTGATGTAAAGAAGAGAAGGTAAAGATTAGAAAAGATGGATTGAACTTTCTGAGACCTTCATCCTGCAGTGGATTGATAAGGGTTGATGATGATGATGAAAACGAAGAATATATGTTTATATTGGAAGTGTGGAATGTTAATAGAGTGTTAAAATAAATTACATAAATAATGAAAGAAACATAAAAATAAAGTATTTAAAACGTAAAGATTTTATTTCTTTTATTTAGGTTTTTACTTCAAGAATAGGGAATATGAGAATAGATTAATGGCAATAGTAGTACAGATTTAAAAAAAGGCAATAATAAGAAAATGATTTGTAAATTAATAATAAATAAATGAGTTTTCAATGGTACATAACAATTTCCAAGAGGGGGAATGTTAAATTGGATCGTAGGATATATTAGGCATATGGCTTACGTATAGAAACTTCTACCTTCATTTAAGAAGTTATTTTATATCATATCATTGATATTATGGGAGGATGTTCTGAAGAATAAGACAATTTTGTCAGTTCATTGTTGTATAGAATGATAGAAATTTATTATGAGGATTGATAATTGTTACCTTATACATAAAATCCCTAAATGTTTTTTTATAATGTTGTCATGTGATATTCACATTAAACATTTCTTTGTTAGGGGGCATATTTTTCAAGGAAATAAGTTCTATCATTAATAAACTGAAATTTTTTTTACAAAGCATTTTATGCAATGGAAGTCATTCCTTCTTTCCATAGGCCAAGTACATTTGACAGCAAGTAATTCCAAAAAGCAAAAAACAAATGTTAAGGCAACCAATTAAAAAAAAAATATTACAAAAATGACAAGCTTTCCATAGGCTGAGTACATTTCTGATATTAATGTATTTTACAAAGTTCTTCAATTTTTTGTAAAAACATAAATTTATTATCTAAATCAATAAAATTATACTAAATAACCACAAGTTTTAATTATTTATTCTTTAATTATACTGATTCAAATAATCAATTCGAACTTTTGTAGGAAATTAATAAGTTTGTATAATATATTAATATAAATAACCTGAGTCAAGTTTATGAGTATTTGAAGTAAATATTCTCTTATTGTGTATATATAATAATTAATAAAACAAAACACAAATTGTGTAACTTGTTTTGAAGCTTGTATTAAAATGTTCACTAGTGGGAGCTTACCACTAGCTCCAATCAAGCTTTAATTTATAAGTGCCGAAAGAGAAAGAATTCAAAATCTCTATATCGAATGTCCTTATCCCCAGACAAATTGGTTTCTAGCTTATAACTCACCTCAGAGGAGAGCTGTATCTAGTGTTTTGAATCCTAGCTCCCCACTGAGATAAGCCATAAGATTGAAACCAATTGGTCTGGGGATAAGGACATTCAATAGAGATTTTGAATTCTTTCTCTTTCGGCACTTATAAATTAAAGCTTGATTGGAACTAGTGGTAAGCTCCCTCTAGTGAACATATATATATTAATTCATGCTTTATTATTCCATACAGAAGAGTAGTTTTACTAATAGAAAGCAGAGAACTAGAGAGATGAGCAGATATTGGAAAATATAAAAGTTTGAAAATAATGGCACACTAGCCTTTACATAATTTATTTATAAATAGATTAATTTGGGATATTTGTTTTTAAAACTATATAATAAAAACGGTGGCAATCCATGAAATTTTTAAGCAGAGATGCCTTATTACCTATCGCTCCCAAAAAGTGAGGAAAAAGGAAAAAAAGCATTTCTAATTTCCCCAACTGCATGACCATTTTATTTCTTTTTACCAATTATTATTAGAAGATCTAATGTATTTTTTTGTTTTTACTATCTGCTGTTTTACAAATAATAATATCTGAGTAGAGAGATCTTTACTTTTAATTTCATTTTTTTGTTACTACGTCTTCTGAATTGCCCAGGATTTTGAGTAAAGTGAGCCATGCAATTAAATTTATGAAGAAGGGAAAAGCTCCATGTAATGATGGAATTATAATCGATATCTTAAAAAGAGCAGATGAAGAAATAAATATTTTTTGTTCAAAGTTATATACCAAATGTCTAAATGATAAAGATGTACCAGATGGTTGGAAAAATGCAGTATTAATATTAATATTTAAAAAGATATTAGAAATTACAGACATATCAATTTTTTATCAGTTTTGCACAATTTTTTTATCAAAATATTTACAACTCGTGTCAGCAAACTTTGTATTTTAGCCAACAAAAAGAATAATCTGGATTTAAAATGATTTTAATACAGTGGATCACATCCAAGAATTGAGAGAAGTTACAGAAAAATCCACTGAATATGAGTTGCTATTATGCTTTGTACTTATAGACTATGAAAAACATTTCATTGTATGACCATTTCTTTGTGATTAAAGCATTGGATCATCAAGGTTACAGTCATACCCAAGTTATAGTCATATTTTGAAAAATATTTATAAAAATGCATTACCAACAATTAGATTACATAATGATACTAAAGGAATTAACATTTAGAAGGGTGTATGACAAGTGATCCCACATCTACAAAACTTTTTCCAGCAGTTTTGCAAGAAGTACTTTGTCAATTAAAATGGGAAGCTAGAGGAATAAAAGTAAATTAAGATTATTTAAGTCATCTATATTTCTGAAGATGATGTAATTCTTCTTGCAAATAATGCTTTAGAGCTTCAGAAAATGTTTAATGTTGCAAGAGTTATCAGATGAAAGTAAAAAAGTGTAGGATTAAAGGTAAATGTTAAAAAGACCAAAGTAATGTTCAATGAATATTCTCAAAAGAAGGAAATAAAGATTGATAATAATGAGTTAGAAGAAGTTAACTACTACCAATACCTTGATCAGATTATTACTTTAGATGGAAGCATAATGGATGAAATTAATCATAGAATTTAACTTGGAGTGTTTTATTAGAAAGAACTTAATATTAAAAGGAAATATGCCTAAGAGTTTGAAAAAAAAAAGATTTTTAATAAATGTGTGTTACCAGTTCTTACTTACAGATCTGATGCATATTTAACAAAAGAGCAATACAGAGACTTCAGTCTACTCAACAAAGTATGGAGAGATGCATGTTAGGAATAACAAAAAGAGATTAAAAACAAAATGCATGGGTGAGAGAACAAAGAGGTGTTATTGACATCACTGAAAAAATTAATAGACTGAAGTGGAGTTGGGCTGGACAAATTTCTAGAAGAGATGACAATAGATGGACAGTTGAAATCTTAAATTGGATTTCAAGAGATTGTAAAAGACTTAAAAGGACATTACATATGAGATGGTTGAATGAAATAAGAAAGTGTTCTGATGTGATGTGGGGAAGAGAGATGGATTGAATTTTAGGAATCATTCATTCTGCAGCGAATCAATAATGATTGAAAATGATGATGATGATTTTTATATATGTTCAACACTATAACCCATCATGATCAATATTTAAAATAATATTATTTTTATTATTTTTTTATAATAAATATTCATATGCTAATTTATAAATGTTAATTACAAGAAAAAACCAGAATATGTTATTGCTCATTCTAAATGAAAACAATAAAAATGTATTTGTTCTAAAGAGAAATTAAGGTTGAATATACCACACTCAATAACTATTGATACTTCAGCAGGAAGCTCCAATAGTTAAGCATATTGATAAAAGGAAAGCAAATGTCAGAACTTGCTGAAACTCACAAAATGTGACATTTTTAGCACTGCCATAATTAGCAGTGCCTTTGAATAGAATCTCAAACATTGCAAAAAATAATTTCTTTTTACAATGGTTTAATTAATTATCTTCATATTATAATTATGCAAAATATTGATATTTTCAAGCACAAATTTCATTATTAATTTTTTTCTGCAGTGCTTATGGATGAGCTACCATTGAATGAAAACATGGAAAATTACAGTCATTCATTGCTAAAGTACATATGTTTATTATTAAAAATAATGCAAATAATACATTTATGGAAGAATAAATAAATATTAAATAAATGCACAAAAATCCTTTTTTTTTTTTTGCTTTTATATTGAATCAAGAATAAAATGTAAATAGATTTGAGGTTTTAAGAGACTTTGTAGAATATAGAGTGATAAATGAAGAAATAAGATGGCAATAGATCTTTTGAGCTTATTGGTTCTGATTTTTACCTTGATAAGAATAGAATAGCTATGTTTGATTAAATTACAGCATAAGTAATGGGTATGTATGTTCGGTTTTAATTTCAGTAGTTAAAAAAGGGGTTTCTGCAAAGAATTTCCAGTTTACTATTGAAAAATATTGGCTTCATCTAGGTGATCATAGCTGAATGTAATAAGATGTTGAAAAATATGTAAATAGCTGATTTAGAAGACAAAAGATTTCAATGCATTTGGTTCTAAGAAACTGAAATGATGAGACAAGCATACATATATATCATTAGTAGTAAAGATTCTATTGAGAAAGAAATATATATATATATTAGATTTATATCATACTTATTTTGCTTGTTATAAGAAATTACCGTATTCTTATGTAAGTTTTATCTTCTTTTTTTTTTAGTTTAAATAAAAAACAGATTTTATTTTAAATAAAAATTATAAAATATGTACATTTAAAATTATCTGATAATATTTCTGAAAAATGTTCAATTGATATTTTTTTGAAAATGTTTTTCCATAAGTGATAAATAAATTTAGACAATTGTGTGTTAAAGCATTGTAAATGTTAACAATTATCATTTTTATATTTTGAAAACATAAATCAATGTTTATACTAAAGGACTTTCAGTTGTTAAAATTTATGACGTGTAAATGTATTAAAATAAAATTAGACTAGCACACATGTATGGTTTAAAAATCGAAATCTGTGTATATATAAAATATTGTATTTTTTTTTTTTTTACGATTAAATGTATCACGTTGAATTAGTGAATTGAAAGGTATATGCAAAAATTATTCAACGTGCAAATTATTGCATAAATATATTATACTCAGTAGGTTTCTCATTTATAATAGGAATAAAATTAAGCTTTATAAAAGGCCATTATAATGATAGCTATGTTTTGAATAGGCATAAGAAATGGGAACATATATATATCATTTCATCACTTTAGTTGTTGTATATTTATTTTATATCTAACATATAAGGTGTCAAAATAATTTATCATATTCTGAAACTTACTATCTCAATTTTATAAGAACTTCCAGCAATTAGATTATATATATATAGTTCCCCCTCCGCCCCCAAATAAAGTCATTACGGAATAGAGATTTAGCATATTTGCTTACATGCTTTTGAACTACAGAAAGTCTTGTAGCTTGAAAATTATTACAAATATTTGATCTTTTTAGTTAGCTAGCCTAAAATTAATTCAGCTAGTTATCAAATACTGATTGGTAAGTCAGTATTTAGCTGTTCTTAACTGGGCATTAAATATATCAAAATTATCTGGTTTACTCAAATGTGTGTTTATGTACCGGGTCATAAAAGAAAAACTTGATTGAAAAATAATGAAATTTTTACTACTGGTAAAATATTTTTTATAGACACAGAGCCCACGTTTTATTTTTTTGTTTAATTTTAGTTATTTGTCATAATTCTTATTATTCAGTTAATCATGTAACACCCCCATATATATATTGATATATACAACCCCCCCATATATATATATATATTGATACATACATCCACTGCCACACATATATCAGTATATCTTTATCAATAATTCTCATTAATTTCTCTCACACTTGTTACAAACTATTGATTTGCTTTTATTTCAGTAGTATTTATAATGTATTATTATTATTTCCATGTTTGCATACTTTTATATCTGTTATATAAAACTTTAGTAGAGTGATTGATGTATTAGTGTATTTTTCTGACTTGAGATTCAAGACTGGAGCCAACTTGAAATTTTTTAGGTAGCTGAATAATTTTTATCCAAACTCAGAATTTTTCAAGTAGCTTGCCTGTTATCAATATTAGTTGTCATTCAATGTTAATAGGTAAGAATTTAGCTGAATGATAAAGAAGAAAAACCTAAAATCTTCATTAGGCTAGAAACCAATGTGTCCAGTCCAGTAATTTGTTTTAAATATAAAAATAAAACTATTTACTTAAAAAGTATATAATGTGTAATGTAAAAATGTTAAGAAAATTAACAATTAAAATATCTCTTGCAAAATTGTACAAAGAAAGGTTCATTAAAATACTTATGTGGTTACCTTAAGAATAATATTTTTAATTAGTGCATGCACAGAGGTAAATAATTAGGAGGTAATATCAGCAAAGATATTTATTTCAGTATAGTAGATCATGTTGGTGACAAAATCAAATTTATATTGTTTTAGTCTGCCTACTAAAATTGTCTATCTGTTATTGAAAATTCTATGCCGATTTGGGAAATTAGTAAAAAAAAATTTTTCTAATGCAAATTCTTTCTTTATACTTTCTCTTATATATGAAATTGATTTTATAAAGCTTAAATATACTAGTTAATTTTAATTTTTATATGTATATATAATATTATATGTGTTTTTTAATAATTCTTTTAATCAATCTCCTTTTGTGTTACAAATAATCAATGTAAGATATTGTGATACTGCAAATTACCACCATAATATGTAATTCAAGTAAAACAGTCTCCTCTGGTGTCCTTGGCTTTTTACCCATATCTCCAATATGAATACATCCATTCAAATATTGACTTAACATTTCAAAACTCTGTAACTTCAAACATTAAACAATTACGCTTATATTTTAGATATTAAAATTTATATTCTCAATTATATATACCTTAATTCAAATTAATGATTAAATATATCATATTTTTTGTAAATTATTAGAACTATTTAAACTTTAAATTTGAATTAATGTATTTTCTTTTATGTACCTCAGTAAACAAATGTATATTAATAATGCTATTAGATACTTATACTGTACTTCACAAACAATTATCATCAATTTAAAGTTAAAATTTAGTTGTCTTCTAATCATTTATTAAAGTTATAGTATAGAGGAATTTGAACTTAAGATTTTTAGTCTATATTCATCCTCTATAAGTTCAGCCCACCCCTCTCATATTTAACACATATAACCTTGGAAATAAGTTACATCAGTGTATAAGTTCAGCCCACCCCTCTCATATTTTTGTAAATGGATACATAATGATCTGGTAATATGAGGGATTAGATTGATATAATGTATATATGGGTATGACTACAATATCAAATCCACCAAGAGCTTTGAGCATTCCAACATTGGTTTTTCAATGAAATAGATGGATGAATTGTTGGAGGGGTTAGAAGATTGAAGCCTGTCCATTAATGTTTAAGGAACTGCTATTTTAATATAAGCTGAGAACTGATTGTATATATGTGTGGGAGATTATGATTGGTGCAACTGATGAATGCTGTTCTGCATGAAATATATATATTGGGGTTCATTTCTATTTTTCACATGTATGTATCAGTTGTTTGAGATGGAGTGAAAGATAAATATAGACTGAAAATCCTAAGTTCAAATCCCTCTATTTACTATAGTAAACATTTAGTATACTGATTAAATATGTTAATTATAAAATTTATATAATATATTTCATCTTGAAATTTAAGTAAAGTTTGTGATGATGAGAAAATAAATTTAAGGCCTCAAATGTAAAGAGTAATCATATAATGTTTAATATGATCATATCTAGAGTTAAAAAGATTTTGAAAAATGGCGCTGATAATTTGAATTGAATATAATAATGTATCCATGAATATTATTTATCTAAATTAATTAATATACTTTTTGTTGTTGTTTTAGGTATGGAAATTTTTTTGCTTTGTAGAGATTTATGAGAAACTATATATGTCTATATATACATAATAATAAAATTTTGAAGCATTGATGAATATGTAACACTTAAGATTGATAAAAACCCCAAGTGGAACTAATCAGAAGAACTTACATGATGAATTAAAAAAGAGTCTATTTTCATTTGTTGTCTAGATGAAATCAATATAAATACAAGCTTGAATATCAAATCAGCTAAGGTATATTGCAGGACTATTTGAATTAGCTTACATTTAAATTCATAATGCAGTGCTAATTTTTAATGATCCTAGTTTCACATATGTGATATTTTCTGGTTTATTTGCAAAGTTATTAAAATAAATAGAAATTAACTCTGCCGGTTAGAATTTATATATAAGCTAATTGGAATAAAGCTGCAAGAACATCCCAGTTGATTGGATATTCACAATTGTAATTATAATTGGTTTTTTTTAAGTGTCATAGCATCGGCCGGGACGCGAACCCGCAATCCGGGCAACTGCCTGCAAGTGCAAGGCTGTCGCGCTGATCTCTCGATCACCAATGCAAGACTTGTAATTATAATTGTTCTAATGTATTATCCATATAAAAGTTTAGACAGTAGACGAACAATGCATTAGTTTATCCAGTATTTGGAGTTTTATTGCTCTAAGTGTTATATATATGTATAGTAAAACTGATCTGTTACACACACACACACACGCAGATAGGGAGAGCTTAGTCCCATGATGTAAAAGAAAGTTATTTCTAGATGTCATCGGCCAATATTGATGTCACATATATGTTTCTCAGAATAATGGTGCCTATGATAGATATTGTGATAATTTTTAAAATATTAGCAAAAGTATTTACATTTGTTTTAGTTTGTCAGTCAATGATTTTTGTTAAGAGGGATTGCGTTTTTTAAATTTTTTGTTTGAAATATGTAACATTTTAAAAATTCCTACACAGTTTAATTAAGGAGAATGAAAAATTCAGTAGATTTATGCATTAATAATATCTTTCATTTCTTCTTTTCTTACTCCAACTTTTAATAGATTTGCAAATAAGTTTCTAGCCAACTTCCCTCATGTATAATTGATTTAAATGCTGATAACAAAAAAATGATATACAGATTCTATAACCCACTCACTTTTTAATGTTTTAGAAATTGTCACAACTGTTCTTATGAATACATTAATCCGAGAAAGATAAGAGATTTTATCGGAACATCAGCTGATCATATCTGCAGAGAATTTTTTGTTCATTTAATCAGATTCTTTTTGAAGATTTGCCACAACTTGATCTATTTAGTAGAATGAAACTTTTTTTTATTGTCTTAGAGTATCACATGACAATTTCTAAAGTCAGTTTTAATGTTTTTATAAACAGACATATTTAATTTTTAATGATGAAAATTTTGAGATATTTTAAATATAATAAAATTGGAGGTACAGAAAAAGCAAAGCAATATTATTACTGCAGAATCCCCCCCCCCCCGATAATTTCAAAACTTTTAGACGTAGAAAAGTGATAGATTTAGTACATGTTATGTTAGAACTATAAATAAACTAGAAAATATGAATAAAAGTATATTATTCAAAATAAATGGAAAAGCAAGATGTTTATGTTGTAAACTAAAAAAATTTAAAAGGAAATGAGAATTTATTATTCTTGAGAAAAAGAAATGCATTGATATAAGTACAATTTTAGAACTAAGAGCAAAATATTATTTTATATAATAAGGCAATAAATGATAGATTATTAATGATGAGGCTGAAGATTATTGCAAAACACCTAATGATTATATAGTGATGATATTATGTATAAAAACTTGATGATATTATTATTATGTATAAAATTATTAATAATTGAAATTAATAAAAACAAATTGAATAATAATAATGGAAAATTAAAAATTGTCATTGATTAGGAAAGACAAAATTGTTGAGAAAATGGGAGAGGTGATATTCAGAATAGATTAGAAATAGCATTCATAACACTTGTGAATATTCTGGATTTGGCAATAAATCTGACAAGTTAGAAATAGAATTCAAACTTAGGTTTAAAAGTATGAGCACTTATAGTATATATGTGTGGAAGATGATAATCTGGACCAACTGATGATTGTTGGTTTAGCATGAAATACGTATATTGGTGATTATTTATCTTTTCAGCATATATGTGCTTGAGTGTATCAGTGTTATTAGATAGAGTGGAGAGTGGTGGGTCATGTGAAAGTCTGTGCTCATATACCCTATATTACATATATAGACACAGGTATATAATAAGCCTGTGTTTCAGTTATTACATTATAGAGATGTCTGCCCATCCTTGCATATGTATTTAATGGATTATGTCCTGTACATGTGGGGTTCAGATTGACTTTAGGTCAACATGGGTGTGACAAGAATCTCGGCCTCAGGGTGGCCTTCGAGCATTCCATCATCAGATTTTCAATTGGATGGACGGTTGGGGAGTTGGAGTGTGTGGTAGATTGGAGCCTGTCCATTAAAGTATGAAGATTGTCTATCTTAATATATATCTGAGCACTTATGGTATATATGTGTGGGAGATGATAATCTGGACCAACTGATGATTGCTGGTTTAGCATGAAATATGTCTATTGGTGATTATTTATCTTTTCAGCATATATGTGCTTGAGTGTATCAGTGTTGTTAGATAGAGTGGAGAGTGATGGGTCATCTGAAAGTCTGTGCTCATATACCCTATATATTACATATATAGACACAGGTATAGAGTAAGCCTGTGTTTCAGTTAAGTATATAAAATAATAACAGAGAAATAAATAAGAAGAGTTATATGGGAAATATTTTTAAATTTATTGGATAAAAGAATACGTGTAAATAATAATATCTAAAGTCATGTGATACTGTTATTGGTATTACTATTATTAGAAGTGCTTTCTATAAATGAAAAGTAAAAAATGTTCAATAATGCTTAAATAAATTTATAGCATCATCATTATTTTTTATTTATTGTCAATAAATCCACTGCAGGTTTAATCTAGTTATTCCAGTCTCTAGCTTTTCTTCTCCTTAACACATGAGCAAACTTTTTTATTTCATCATCCATCTACCATGTGATCTCTTTCTAGTTCTTTTACAATATGTTGGAATCTGATTTAAAACATCAGCTGCCCATCTATTATCATCTCTTCTAGCAAGTTCAACCTATCTATATTGAAACCTTTTAATTCTTTCAGTGAGATCTATGATACCTGCATATATCACTTCATACTTCATTGAGTGCCCACAGTCTCTGGTGTTGCTTTTCTGTTAAGTTCCCAAGTGGTAGGTTTATATGTAAAACCTGGTATAACATATCTATTAGAAACCTTCCTTTTCAAAGACATAGGTATATTCCCTTACTTTAGTTTTTTTAGTATTTATTTTAAATTTTATTATTTTTATCGGATAACTATTGCAACACTTGTGAAACTTGAAACATTAATTGTAAAAACAACTACATTATCTACAAAAATCATAATCTCAATTTACTTTTACTCTTTAATTTAAATACTAAACATCATATGTTCATCATTCCCCATGCTTACACAAAGTGTTAAAACAGAGGCTAAACTCTCCATACGATAGTGCCCAAAGGAATAATGGTGACTATTGTTATTAAAGAACCAAAGAAAAGAAAATGTATAGATACTGAACTGGGTTCAAATCTATATAAATATACAAGTCAATTAGCTTAGATTGAAAATATTAATGTGTTTTCAATTTGAATTCATAGATTTACAGCTAATTAAATAGGTAAAAGGTGGCTGCTAGAGGATTGCATTTGATTTTAAGATCTAGGTGCAGTGCTCTCGGTTCTGAAGCTCCTCACTGATGAAAGTCATTAGCTAGAAACTAGTTTGGGGATATTGGATGAATAGGCACGGATTACTTTGGCTTGCACTTGGTGACACTAACTTCTGTATAGAGAGTTATGACTCCCTTAGTTTCCCATTTTAATCCACAAAATGTTTATTATAAACCTACTGTAAAAGGTTTTGGAGATATATAGTCATCCTGCCATACATTCTTCTCAAAGTTAATCTTCTTATATAATCATTGCTAATGTGTTTGATAAGTATTCACTAGAATATAACAATATGTGGGTTTATTTATTGGTGATTTAACAGTAAACATGCTTATAGAATCAAATGCTCTTTCATAATCTACAAATCCAAAGCATAATGGCAACTCATATTTATTGTTGTTTTTTATAACTTATCGGTATTTCAATTTGATCCATTAAAATCTCCATGACAATAAATATTTGATGTATTATTGTATAATCACCCAATCGAGGAAACTTCCTGTGATTTGTATTTTTAACTTGTGAAAAACGGGTAATTTGTAATGCTACGTTTATTCGTATAGTTTTAGTGCATAAAATAAATATTTTATTATCTTTGCAAAGAAATGAAATGAGGTTATAAAAGAGATGCATGTTTTGAGAGACTGACAATTTGATAATAAATAAAGATCATATAAAGCATTGTTTTCCATTAATTGCTTAATAATTATTTAATACTGAAATTTATTTAATATTGGCGCATGAAAAACTTCATTAAATTGTCTGTTCAATAATATATATAATCATTCTAAATTTTAGGATATGTAATTTATTGATGGCTTAATTTATTGTTATTATATTCCTATTTTTGGTAAATAAAGTGATTTTATATTTATTAAATTATTTTGATTTTTCGCATTTTACATTTTCTCACTCATGTAATTGGTAACTTACTGTCACGTGATATTTTCATATGTTTATTTAAAAGTACAATAAATTTTAAAAGTAACGTTCGTGCTATTAGTCGCTAATACTAGCATATATAATTTAAATATTAATGCTTAGTTATTATAAAATATAGTTTAGATACAATAAAATTTCCTTTGTTATTCATCCGTATGGATTATAAAGTTTATAATTAAATAATAAAACTAAAGTGCCTTATTTATTATAGTTGAATATTTTATTAAACCCTGAAATAATATTAGATTTGATTTATTTATATTTCAAAACTTAGAGAATCTGATAGCCATATTATTATTATTAGATTTCTTTATCACTTTCCACATTATATAGTTACATTGATTTATTAAATACATTTAAATACACATTTACATTGTTTCTAAATATTTCAAGCAGATACTGGTTAAGTTAAGATTTTGGTTAGGCACCGTCTAATTGCTTATTTTTCGATTATAACACTCTTTCAGAAGACTTCTTTTTGTCAGTTACACTATATAGAGAGAGTATAAATTCTATTATTTTCATAGAAATAATCCATTAATTACATATTAAAACAATTTATTCCTGATATGTACATATATATGCTTGTAGAGAAGTAAAAGGCCTTATAATCAGAGATTACATATATCTGTTTGCTATTCCTATAACCAGATTTAAATTTGAGCCAAGTAAATCTTTTGTAAAGAAGCTTAGGATTTATTTTCAGGTAATTGACTAATAGACAATCTAGCATTCATTAGTAAATTAGTATATAACTGTTATATAGAAGTAAAACAACAATAAAAACCCACTCAAACTATCACAAAAAGAAACAATTGGCAAGCATAGTGTATATTTCTTTCTCCTTCATTGTTTCTCTAGAATAAATTGTTGGAGAGGCTTTTCTTTGCAGGGGGTGGGTGGTACTGTAGTATTAGAGCTGCAACACGAAGAATTATAATCGTTTAATCATTAAATTAATTAGGTTATTAAATCAAAAACATATTTTAAAATCTACATTTAGAAAAAAAAAAACAATTTAACAAAAAAAAAATACAAAAAGCATTAATGTGAAGAATAGTTAAAATGCGTGTTTAAATCAAATTGAGTGTGTGTTTGCACGTGCATATTCTGCATAATCTATTTTAATAGATTGTACAGGCTTACACCTGCATTTATATATATAATATATACACGGGATTCGAACTCAGACTTTCACACGACCTACAATTCTCAGTGCCATCTTATATTGCTGACTCACCTGATCACACACATGTTGAAAAGATAAATAATCACCAATATAGGTATTTCGTGCTAAAACAGCACTCATTAAAGTATGAAGATTGGTTATCTTAATATAAAGCTGAGTACTAATTGTATATATATGTGTGGAGATGGTAATCTGAACCAACCGATGAGTGCTGATTTAACACGAAATATGTATATTAGCGATTATTTATCTTTTCAACATGTGTATGATCAGGTAAGTCAGCAAAATAAGATGGCACTGAGAGTAAGGTCATGTAAAAGTCTGAGTTCAAATCCCGCATATATTACATACAATGTACTAAAATGGATTATGCAGAATATGCACATGCAAATACACACTCAATTTGAATTAAACACGCATTTTAACTATTCTTCACATTAATGCTTTTCGTATTTATTTTTTTGTTCAATTGTTGTTGTTTTTTTTATGTAGATTTTAAAATATGTTTTTGATTTAATAACCTAATTAATTTAATGATTAAACGATTATAATTCTTCATTTAGCAGCTCTAATACCACAGTACCCAGGGGTTATTTGTCAAAAAGATAGTTTTATCTTACCTATGAGGATGATTTTTTAAAAAATTCTGTAAATTAGGCTGTTTTTGTAGAGATTGTGAGATATTAAAAAAAAAAACTTATAGAAGTTGTTTAAATTTCATTATTATTATTATTATTTTCATTATCAAGGATTGTCTCTATCCTCTCTCCATTTTTTAAAATTAAATTTATTATTTAAATTATATAAAAAAAAATTTGAATAAAAAACAACAACAAAACTTTAGTCCATCCATATAAAAAACGTTTTTTACCATTTCTAGAGATAATAAGTATAGCCAATTAAAAAATATAAAGTAGTTAAGTTCTTATTTAATACTGCTTTTTTTCTTTTCAAAATAATCTTTATTTGCACAAAAAGTAAAATATACATTGTAATATAGAGTTCATTTTTACAATCATGACTGAAACATTAAAGATTAACTAGTTATTAAATTAGATGATGATTACAAGATTAAAAGTAAAATTTTAAGTTATGTTACTAATCAGAGGTGATCTAATTTGGCATATAAATCCCATGGTGTGTAAAGTTTGAGTGTCATGAATAAATAATATTCATGGCTATTGCTAAATAATTAATTGACTCCAGGTTTGCTCAGCAAGGCTAGGCAGGCATGTTCTTTGATCACTTTCTTTAGTTTTATATAATAACTTTAAGAAAATGTCTTCAATAGGACCGGTCAACTCACTATCAAATAATACCTTACATCTAATCTTCCATATGATAAAATTTATGAAAGTGGCCAGGCGAATGGAGCCAAAATTTCCATTTTTGAATGCATCATTAAGGTAGACATTTGAAGAATTGTATCCTGTAATTCTCTGTAGGGCAATATTACGTAACCGAGTCCACCATTCACATTGATAGAGTATGTGTTCAATGGACTGCTTTTTTAATATCTTTATAAATCATATGTAATCACATACATTTTTAAACAATTGAAATTAATAAATAAGTTTAAAAAAATATTGTTTAAATTTAAAAATAAACGATTAGATAATTAATGATCCTATATATTTATATATAATACAATGACAAAGATTTTTACGTATGATTTGACTGATACTGATGTATAAACGAATATTGATTAGCTCACCCCCAAAGGCAATATATGCCATTTGTTAAAAAAACTGAATTTTTTTTTTTCAAGTATTTGTTGAGTAGCTTAAACTTATAACAGAGTATTTATTTTATGTGGATATATATCTTTGCAGTGTAGTACAATTCCAGTGCATCTACTTGCTATGTCTATCATCTGGGTTCGAATCTAATCTGGTTAAAAGTTCGAAAAACATTTACAGCTTGTAATCATATTTATATTTGATAATAATCGCGATATTATTCAGTAGGTAAGTAACGAGCTATTTTTAAGATAAAGAATAAAAAAAAAGAAAAGGCGCTCACGTGATCAGTACTGATTAGCAATGTATTAATAAAGAGCTGTTTTACTTTTTTCTCTAGACATGCAGCAAACATATATAAATTAATAATTTCATTTTATGGTATAAACATTAATTGTTAATATTTTGAAAAAAAAAACAACAACTATAAATTTAGTAATTCCAATCTGCACTTTAAAAATTAACATCGTTTTTATTTAAAAATTATAGAGCTTTCATTTATATGAATATATATATATATACATTGCTTTATTTTAAATTAAAATATTTAAAATTAATTTTTCTAAACTAAAAAAAAATTGTAATTTCAAATTGTTTTTTTTTTTTTTTTTCAATTAAAAATTTTGCTGTGATAATTAAATCAAGTTGTTAAAAAGAAAAAAATTTAAAGTGTTTTTAATTCACATTTATATATATTATTTTTAGTAAAATTTTTATTAATAAAAAATTATATGAATTTTCACAATAATTATTAACATAATATAATCAACATTTATATATATGTAAATAGATTTTACTTTTTAAAATACAGGAATGAAATGACAGATAAAAACTATTATTTTACTCACAAATATTTAATATCTGTATGGCAAAAACTTTTCGAATCAAAGTTTGAAAGAAATCTAGGTAATTTGAAAAGATCTAAACGTATTTTTTTTTTAAAAAAAAAAAATCATCCATTAATTCATAATTGTACATTTTTAAATGATTTTATTTAATTTAGAAATTCTATTTATTTCAGTCAATTCTTTTGTAACCGATTTTTAACAAACTTCTATTGAATGGAATATTTTCAAAATTTGTATACATGTTAAGTATTGGTGACAACACAGTATGACAATATAATATTTCAGGGTTGTCCAGTTAACTGTCCAGCCTAACAGTGTTGGTGGCCTGAATTTCAAACAATGTTAATATAATTTCAGTTAACGTTTAATGATGTGCAATTTTATGACAGTATATTTTTTAAAAATATGCTTTCATTGAATTTCCTGATCTATTCACTAAAAAGTAGTTATAGTTAATTCAAATAGAAAGAAAATGAAATGAAAGATGAAATAAAATTGAATTAATTAATTTATGAATGGCCACACTTTTATTTGAAATTAAATATAATAACAAAATTGTGATTAAAGAAAAAAAAAAGAATTTAATGTTTAGTATACTACTTATCAAATTAAATAATGTTTTTTGTTTTTTTATAAAAATACTTTTATATATATTATTCAAACTGTATATTCTTTTCACTGTATGTTATTGCTAATTATTTTCTTCAGTCTATTTTTTTTATCATTCTTCCTTCCTGTATGTAATCAAAATATACATTCACTCCCCCTCTCTCAATAGGCACGGAACTTTTTTAGACAATCAGCTTATAGCTAAACTAACTAGCCATTTGATATTAACCATAAAATGGTATTAAGCTATGTTTATTTGGAATTTAGATGAAAGAAAAGCATAAAAATTTTCACCAAGTGGCTGTTTTATACCTTGTTAAATCTATCTTCATTTGTAGTATTTACAATTTTGTTGAGGAAGCTATTTAAGGATGTTATTTATTTTTATTTTATCATTCTATGTTAGATTCTTAAGGGTCAAACAACACATGATATCTAGAGCAATCAATTATTTGATTTTTTTTTAAATTATACTTTATGTGAATATGGAAATTTATACAAATACACGTGTTTGCATATACAAAAATTGTTGTTCCCCTGTATCTATAAATTTATTACCCATGGTTTCAATATGTTATGGTATGAAAAAATATTAAATAAAAAATTAAAATTTATAAATTTAAATTCACATATTAATATGTATATCAACATGAATAAATCCATCATGAATCATCTCTCATTTAATGATTTTCCCATCTTACATACTGTCTTTCAAAGTTACATTATTTCATTTTTTTTGTTAATTATTTTTGTTGATATCATAATATGTACATTTTAAAAATTTGTATTATATCTGTGTATTTATGTTAAACACATATATTATGTAGAGTTTTCTATTATTCATGGTTTCAAATGGCAGTCAGAAAAAGCTTGGAACTATATTCAGTGAATGTAAGACTTCTATAAATATATATATAATAGGTCATTATTTTGGAGAACATTATATATATATAGAATTACATTAAATCCAGTATAGACAATATACTTGTATTTAAATATTATATATATATTGTAATGGCATACATGATGAATCTATAGGGCAGTGGAATATATTACATGATGAATACAAACATTGATGTTGCATAGATGACAAACAGTATCTTTTATTGTATCCAAATTATACCTAAAAGCAGTTAATATTTACTATCAGCAATGCCTGATTTTAATTTAGCTAAAATAACAGTGATACCATAAATATTGAATATATTGTTTGTTGTGCAAATACTCTCATTAATAATCCAAATATTTTTATATTAATAGTGTAATATATCTTCTTTTATGTATATTCATGTTTATTATAAATAACAATAAGTTTAGTTGAGTGCCATGACTCAAATATTTTTTTTATCTCCTTTAGTTAAGATTATAAGCACTGGTCATATTTTGAATACACCTGGGTCTCGTTTTATGCAATAGATAGGTTCCTCAGAAAACACACGCAAAAGAAATCGCGCAAAAATAGATGTAACTTACCTTGAAAAAGGGGGATATGGACTGTGATTTTTCAAAAATCACATCAAAGCAAAGCACCAATGTAAAATTACTTTAAAATTCATGCAAAAAAAAATAAGGAAATAAAATATGACTAATAAAAAATTTCAAATTTGAAAAAAATTGATACAAGACAAACTTTTTTTAACTATAATATTTAATTTTATTCAAAATAATATAATTTTTATGCATAATTTACAGTACAGTAATTAACATTTTTATACACATTTTAATTATTATCACTACTTGCCGATAAACAGTTTCATTTGCAAACTGGTAAAAAAATCAGATTCTTCACAAGAGGAAATACAACTAGCGCCAACTTCACTCTTATGTTGTGTTAATGGTTTTCTGGTGACAACATAATTAGTAATTAATCTTTGAGATGATGGTTTTATTAATTGTTTATGAAGCTCACGATATCCAGACATACAACCTACTCACTACTGCTTGGCAAAATTTAATTAAAACTAACAATTAAAAATTAAATTTTTATTTTTGTCTTTAATTTTCAATTCTGTTTAAAAATCAAATTTCATCATTTCACATGATATTAATTTCAGATTACATTATGTAAGTTTTAAATTGTTAATTACAATTAAAAATCATATTTTAATTGTCAAATTTAATTGTGCCCACTGCTATTACTCACCTTTTAAAAATAAACCTGCAGACACTAAAAGATTAATAATTGATTATGTTCTTTTTTAAAAAGCAAAAACAGAATGTGATTTAAAATGCAAAATTAACATGCACAATGTTTGAACAAATTTACATTATAATCTTGTAAAATTTAATGTGTGTATACGTAAAATGTGGAAATCACGATTTTAATTTCATTATTGCATAAAATCTGACTATTATAAAGCACTGAAAATATTGAAATTACTAAAATGAAAGTCTAATTTCAATAATGTGCTATTACTTTCAATATAACATAAGTGTGTGAAATTTATTATTTAAAGTAATAGCGCATTATCAGAGTTTGACTTCCGAAGAAACATGAATCGCGTAACTTCAAAATTGCGTAAAACAAGACCCAGATATATATAATATTTTGAATTCTGAGAATAAAAGTGATTATAATTTATTTGTTTATAATTATGGAATAAGAAATAATCATTGTGGTAAATATATATAATAAATTAAAAATAAAAAAATAAAAGAGGCTATGTTGATTTCAAGAAATAGTCAAATGTTAATGAATCGCCAGTCATCAAATGTTAAGACAACAGAATTATAGGAAATCTGAATTGAACTATGGGCATTGTTGAAGATTGTCTTGTTTTGATTATTCAATGTTATATAGTTGATAAAGGCTACAAAGTGTTTAGTCAAAAGTACTTCTTAAAATAATATAATTTATTTAAATTTTACTGTATTTTGATATATATATATATTGATTTTTATATTACATATATATATTATTTTAGTCATGGCACTCAACTAAACTTATTGTTATTTATAATAAACATGATTATACATTAAAAATATTTATACTATTAATATAAATATATTTGATTTATTAATGAGAATATTCGCACAACAAACCATATATATTTAATATTTACTTTATAATTATTACTTTGGCTAAACTGAATTCAGACATTGTTGAAAGGTCAGTATTTGATTTAGATGTAGTTTGGTTGCATACTCTTTGTCATCTGCACAGCATCGATGTTTGTATTCATTATTTAATGTATCTTGACTGTCCTATAGTCTTATCATATATATTGTTACAAATAATTTAGCATCTCAACATATGATCTAATTAATTTTATCCAATGTTTATCATTAGATAATTTGTCGACCCTAAATACATAAGCAACTAATATTTTGTTTTATTTTGATAAATGTGACCTAATTTATATATATATAATCTTATAATAAATATTTTGGTAATGCTGAGGTATGATTTTTATTTTGACAAACGTGCAATAATTTAAATTTTTATATTAAGTTTTGCATATGATATTATAAATTTTGAATAGAAATGAAATGCTTTCTTATGAAGCTGGTGATATTTAGTTAATAATTTTATTCATATATATTATAGATAGTATTTCTTTTACAAAAAATATAAATATATAAAAAATATAGCTTCCTTATACCAAATAAAATAATAAATAAAATCACTAAAGAATATATTTTTATTCCTAAATTTATAATAGTTCATATCTTTTACTATAATCTTATAATTATCCAATGTTAATCTCTTTTTCATATACTAATGAAATACTCCAAAACTTGAACTGAATCAAGCTACTATGAAAAGGTACAAAGATAGGTACAATAAAACTTAATAGCACTAAGCCAGCTTTTGGCGAATTCTCATTAGAATCATAGTGCAGAAAAAATGTACTATATCCTTAACAGAATTATGTAAATTATTGCAGAGAGAAATATAAATTTATAAATGTCAGATGTTCCATTCCATTTATTTTAAAGATTAATATAAGATTCTTTTCAGTTGATTGAGTATAGATCCCTTGCACTAACTTATGCCTTCTTAATTTTCTTTTTTGATCATCCCTTTCTGTTCAGATATTAGAAGGAGAAAAGACATGTCCCATAATAAGCTTGTGAACATGTTCATAGTTTTGGTTTGCCCTTTTATAAAGATAGATATGCTTTATCTGTCAAAAAAGTGGAACACCTGACATTTCTAAATTTACATTTCTCTCTACAATAATTTTCATATTTTCTAAACATTATATATTCATCCTATTAACAATGTAGTTTATTCCTTCTACACTATAATTCTGGCAAGAATTTTCTGAAAGCTGGCTTAATGCTATTAAGTTTTATTGTACCTAACTTTATACCTTTTCAGAGTGGCTTGACTCAGTTCAAGTTTTTGGAATATAACTTTACAAGAAGTTAAACTTTCCAAGTAATTATAATTTTAGATTAAACAAGTAGCATTAGATCTATTACAATATCATAATCATCTATAATATGACATGAAAAAATATATTCACCATGCTTTGTTTATCAGGTTTTTTCAGTGATCATATTTCTTGATATATATCAGAATACATGGTATATAATATCATTCTTTTATCATTTTTATTTGTTACACTGAATTCATTAAATCTTTCTCTTTATAAATTATTTTGGATGTGTAGTTGCCTTCCTTCCACAGCTTGTAAATGTTTAAAATTAAAATTAGTTACTTTAAGAAGAGCTAAATGTTTAATACCTTTTTTATTTTATTAATTGATAACTTATCTACATATACTTGCCTGCCTCTAGCACACTTTATCATCTGATAATCTCCCATAAAAGGTGTAAACTTTGTTTTGAATATACTATCTCAATATCTTATAACATGAATTGAAAGTAGGAAATTAAGATCATAATTTCATCTCACTAAATTCAAATCATCTGAACAATTATCAAATCTTACATCTAAATCATTAAAATATATTGTATTCACACATCCTTCATGATGTTCTATTTTATGTATTAATTCCAAATATTTAGCCATATTAAAATTTTATTTAGATTGCCATCAAACAAGATCCTTATGTTCACAAACTATTTATACTCAAGACTACATATTTCATGATAGCAAAACCATTTAGGTTTTAAAAGTTTCACCTCCAGAAATAAATCTTTCTATTTATTTACTTCCTTAAGTTCATTATTATTTTTTATCAATTTTACCTTCAATTTCATCCATGCAACCAAGAATGGAATTTAAAACTGTGTCAATTTGATATTTGAATTCCTTAACTAATCTACTATCATCAGATTTGGCTTTTTCAACTACATGCTGTTTTTCAATTATTCAAATAATATCTTTTTGTTTATGGTAAAATTTTTGAATTCATCTCATAGAGCTTGTAATTATAAATTTAACTACAAGCTTACACTTTGGAAGACTTCCATAGCGTAAGCTTGTGGTTAAAAGACCTGTAGATGTCCCTACTATCGCATTTTACACGCATATTCTCTAGGTTACAGCCTTGGTAAATATTACTCATAGAGCTTGGTTATTTGTTAATATTTGCTGTGAGAAATTTTGACATTCTATTCATGATTCTTTAAATTCAGCCGATAATTTTTTTAAATTCTGTTTTACTTTGGTTTGTGACTTCCTAAATTTCTTAAATTCAGCTTTAGAGTCAAATTGTGATTCATTAAAATCATGCTGAAATTCTTCTAATTCAGCTTTAGACTTAGCTTGTGAATCCTTATGATCTTTTTCCATTTTATGAAATTTAGCTTCGAACTTGGCTTATGATTTCCTAAATTCTTTAAATTTAGCGTGTATATTTTTAACAAGTTCCATTTATATTTATATATGTGTATACACACACATATATATAAAAGGTATTAATTTGACTTGTTATACACATAAGCACATAAAAATGTTTTTATTCCTTAAAAAGCACATCATATTATCAAAATTATCTGTAATACTTTTAAAATGTACAAAAATAAACACGTGAATTAAAAGTGTTAAAAAATGCATTCTTACTACAACAAAGTGTTGTTTAGATTTAAAACAAAACATCAAAGCATTTTTTCATTTATTTTTGAATAATTTTCTTAATTTAAATAAAAATACTAATGATAAAAGTTAATTAGAAGTTATTAGATTTATCTTTTTATTCTTTTAACAAAAAATAAAAATCTAATTTAAAAGAATTATTTGATAATATTAATTTTCTTGTGTGCATAACTTAACTCTTTATTTATATACTGTACGTAAATAATTTATAAGTCTTGAACAAATAATGCAGTATCTGATGGAGCTCATTGTAAAATAATATTAGGTAATATTTATAATACTCAGCATTTAATCTGTAAATCATGACAATACAGAACTCACAATATCAGTTTAGTTGGAGTTCTCTTCATCAGCTATGTCAAAGCTTTACTTAACACTATTTAGAAATAAATAAACTATTTTATGAATTTATTTTATAATGCAGATTTCATTTAAAACAGGCACAACTCACTATACGTATTGCCGCACACAGCAAGCTAGAGTAATCAATGGATGCCAGAAGGCTTGTGCATAAAATTCCCATCTAGTGCCTACTAATCCAATATCCCCAGACTAATTTCTGGTTTGTGGCCTTTGTCAGTGAAGAGCCTTGGATCTGAGAGCACTGCACCCTAGATCTTAGGATCTAATGCAACTCTCCAGCAACCACCTTTTATCCACTTAACTACAAAACTATGAGTCTTAAATTGAAAGCACCTTAATATTTTCAATCCAAGCTCATTAGCTTATATAGTCATATAGGTCTGAACTCAGTTCAGTACCTATACATTTTGGTGCCTTTGATTCTTTAATAACCATAGCCACCACTATCCTATTAGGCAGGATTGGTTTTAAGAAATGATGATCATGTGATGTTTATTAGATTTCATTTACTTTATTTGAATAAATATGAAAGTTCATATATGCAAAATTATCAAACGTAATGCTTTTTATAGTCAGAAAGCACGCAAAATAAAATCTGCTTTATATAAAAGAACACTTTAATCTATTTTGATTTGTAGTTATTAAAGATAAGCCATTTGCCATTTATGACAAAAAAAACTTTTTTGACAATTGCCTTGTATGGCTTCCATTATTATAGCCTACAAATCAAGAACTATTCATTATAAGTGGGAGGGGAGTGAAGTTATCGTTCATCATATCTGCAATAGGATTTTATTGTTTGAGAGTTCATAAGAGTGTGACCACCAGACCTGCGAGTGCTAGAATCAATTCTGGAACTTCCTGATCCTACGTTGATGTAGTCAATCAAATGATTTGGTAAATGTTTTCATTGTTTTCTGGATGTTTGGTGACTTCAGAAGGGATTTCAGGGTTTTCATTTACTTCCAACTAGTCTGACTATTTACAGACAGATCCCCTTTTCCATGATGAAAACAATCAGATTCACTGAGCATCATCAGTCATTAGCCTGCAATGAATTTGACTTCATACATTATTTCATAATAACATGATAAAAAACTGCTTTATAAACAGAAGATTTGTAGATTGGATGTTTAAAAAATAGAATTCTTTTATGATGTTCAAGCACAAAAAGAAAATCTATGAATGATTTAAAAATATAATAATTTTTTGATATTATGTTACACATTTATATGCAGTTATTATAATAAATTTCTGCAGTTACAACAAGATATCAATACTTTTTAAACTTAGAACAAAAATGCTACATTTATAATTTAAAGGTAAGTGTAAAAATTATAAACAAAGGCAAAACTCTCCATATAGTAGTGCCACCATGTGCCAACCAGAGTAATCAATGGATGCCAGAAGGCTTGTGCATAAAATTCCTATATAATGCCTACTCACCCAATATCCCCAGACTAGTTTCCTTCTGGCATCCATTGATTACTCTGGTTGGCACAGGGTGGCACTACTGTATGGAGAGTTTTGCCTTTGTTTATAAACAATTATGTGCTAGTATAAGAGATGGTGATCATGTGAAGATTAAAAATTACTGTTAATGGACAAAATATAGATATCTTTTAACATTAGACTTAGGTTGCTATGAAAAATTTTGGTAAATAATAGTCAATTATCAACTTAAAGCAAAAGGCTACCATTAAAATTATAAAAATTCATGTCTTTTTAACCTTTTAACTGCTAATTATATTATTGGTTGTATGAGGTAAAAATCAAATCTTTTAATTGGCCAACTCACAAACTGAAGACAAAGCCTATTGTTAAAACATATTTGCCTATAATATTAAATTCAACTCAATTACGTTTATAAAAAGTATATTACTAATTTTTCAGGTTATGAAGAGAACGAAAGTTCTTTCAAAAATAAATTGCTATTTATTTATTCTAAAATATTCAATTTCAGCAACATAAAAGCTATAATATAAACAAAAAGGTCGACTTTTACGTTATAGAAAAGTAAATATTTCTTTTAAATATTTCTTTAATATTTTTACTAAAATCTTCAATATTTTTCAAAAATAATATTGTTTTTTTAGTTTTTTTTTTTTTAAAAACTAGTTTAATTTCTGAAATTATATTTTTTTAATACTTAAAATTGCATTCAAAATGAAAATCTCAGCGTTTTTCTTTATTTTCTTTGATCAGGCGGTTTCTTTGTTCTTTCCAGCCAATCAGAATGTCTTTTTTGGCTGAGAGCCTGCTAAGAACCAATAACAAGTAATGTTCTTTCTTTGTTTAGGTTTAAATGCGTTTTTTTTTATTTTTTACTTGTAAAATAAATCGGAAGAGGGCGCCATCTTACAGAACTTTTAAAAACCTATTCAAAACCTATCAAACAAATTTTTTAGCATAAGAACTGGCAGAGTTAGAGTGACGTCAGATGTCTACGAGGAGCCTCGTAGGAGGCGGGAAAAGGGTTAATATAACAATTAGTTGCTCAGAAGGTTATATAACATTTAACTTTTAAAAATGACCAGTCCTGTTTCATTCTAAAAACATTAAGCTTTCAACACTAACCTAAATTTCTCCAGAGATGATAAAATTAAGTAGCATGGTTTAAAAAAAAAATTAACTTAAGTTTATTCAAATAAAATAAACTTTGATTGTTGAAAAAATTATATTCCAAAGTAAAGTTTTAATTTAGATTAGAAAATAAAAATTTTTAAATGTTACAGGTTTTATAGCATCACATGATCACCTTCTCTTATACTAGCACATAATTGTTTATAAACAAGGTAAAACTCTCCATACAGTAGTATGAGTAGGCATTAGATGGGGATTTTATGCACAAGCCTTCTGGCATTCATTGATTACTCTGGTTGGCACAGGGTGGCACTACTGTATGGAGGTTTTATAGTGTTTATATATATTTTTTGACTGCAGTGATTAAAAAAAGTAGAAGTCATTTTTTAATTCATAAAAGTAAGATTTAGAAAGATATTGTCAAGTCTTCATTTTCAATTATTTGGAAATCCAATGAGAAGGTCATCTTTCATTTTTCTTTTAAAAAATATTCATTTTGTCATAAATTTGAAGATTAAAATTGCTATGGGTAAAATTACAAAACAAAAATGTTAAGATAATATTTAATTGTCTTATTTTTTCTTAAAGTAAATGTCAAAGTGAAAAGTAAATGTTAACTTCATTTTTTTTTAAATTTTGATATTTTATTATTCGATGCTATATTTTTGTTTAAAATAAATATATGTACAATAAAATATTAATGGCATTCATTGCATAAAAATAAAAAGCACATTCTCATATTATTCTAATACCCACTCATTATTATTCCTATGAGAATTTGGTTCAAGTTGATCATAAATTTGATTATCATTCTATTTTCCTGAAAACAAAATAGTTGTGATGAATGAAGATCCTTTGCTTAACATTTAGTGTTATTTATGGTGATCTTAATTTAAAAAAACATGTTATAATATTCTGATTCATAGGTTATAGGTATGTAATTAAAGAGATTTAAAAAAAGAATAGATAAATTGGCCAGAGAAAAAGAAGTAAAATTACTTAAAATAAATTTAAGTCTGGAGAGGAGTGTTTAATTGACTAGTAAACTTCCTGGGTATATAGCCTATGCACAAAATCTTTTGATTTCTTTAAGAAACCATTTTATAATATATCATATCTTAAGTTCTAATCAGGCTTTATAGTTTTTTCAGGTAGCCAGTTCATAACCGATTAAATGCTGTTTCTTCCTAGTTAGAAAATAAAATAAAGAATGGAAAAACATTAAAACTATTATTAACCACAATTGAAAGTCTATTTAAAGGAAGTTTTAATTTTTACCTTACAGCTCTTTAATGAATCTTATCATTTATTTATATATAAATATAATTTAATTGAAATGGAATTCACTGTACTTCCCATTAAGTTATATAATGTCAATCAAAGGACAGGTATATTAACATCCAGTCCAAATACTTATATTTAAATTACAATTTGTTATAGATATAATTTTTAACAGAAGGTAATCAAACCTTTACACCTGCACTGTACTGTTATACTGAATCAATGTTGTTTTTGTTGAAGGTGAGAAAACTCTTGATCCTAGGCACAAAATAGACTTTGAAAAGATAAGAACAGTCTTCTTATCTTTGTACCTAAATTCAATTATATAGACCAAACTTAAATATCTTGGAATGAGAGCATGAAGACTATATTTTTAACTTTACTTCATTTTCTTTATTACACATTTTAACACTCGCAGAATTTTAATATTTAAACAGGCAAAACTCTCCACACAGTAATGCCACTCAGGGCAAGCCAGAGTAATCAGTGGATGCCAGAAGGCTTGTGCATAAAATTCCTATCTAGTGCCTACTCATCCAATATCCCCAGACTGGTTTCTGGCTTGTGGCCTTCATCAGTGAGGAGCCTTGGATCTGAGAGCACTGCAACTACTCATCCAATATCCCCAGACTAGTTTCTGGCTTGTGGCATTCATCAGTGAGGAGTTTTGGATCTGAGAGCACTGCAACTACTCATCCAATATCCCCAGACTAGTTTCTGGCTTGTGGCATTCATCAGTGAGGAGTTTTGGATCTGAGAGCACTACTGTATGGAGAGTTTTGCCTGTTTTAATAACAGTTATGAGAAAGCATAAGAAATGGTGATTCATGTGATGTTTAGTGGTTTAATTTTAATGTTTACTGCATGTTATTTTCAGAGTGCCTTGAATCAAGAGTTTCCTCACATCCAACAAAAACAATGATGATTCACGTGTGTAAAGAATTGATTACCTGTTTAAAATTACAGTTTGAATCTGTACTAGTAAATCTATTAGTCAATTTCATATAGATATAATTCTGTTTGCTTTGATAGTCTTTCTGGGGTTTTTCTATTTATTCATTTATCCTTCTTATTTATTTCATCTATCCATTAACATTAAAAAATTTAGCTATTATTTTTTAACTTATGTTAAATTAATACGCTAGTGTCTTACTTGTTTGATCTGCCTTTTGGCTGATATAAAAATAAGCAATGTAATTAATTATAGTAATCAAATTGGCAATATGAGGAAAGAGTAATAGAATTATTGAAAAAGCTTTTATGAAATGGGATAAAAAGAAAAAACAAACGAATCAGGATTAAAGAAATAATTGAGTAATTAGAATAAATAAGTCTGGAGAGTAATTAATTAAATAGTAAGCTTCCTGGATATATAGTCTATGCAGAAAATCTTTCGTTTTTTTTAAAGAGAATCCATTTTATATCATATTCTCAGTTCTAATCTGGCTTAAAAAATTTTAATGTTGAATAGTAGATACTAGAATAATTTTTAATATTAGCTTCTATTGAAGATTAAGCCCCCCCCCCCCGCCTTATTCAGTATTTATTAATAGACAATTTCAGTAGCAAATGTTATTTGTAGACATAAATAATTGTGTATATAAAAAAGTCAATAAATAACATTGTATAATTATACATAGATGAATGGAATCAGCTTTTTAAATCCGTTTATTTGGTTCATTTAAAGTGTATCATGCATTAATCATTTATGCCTTTTAGTATGTGTTTTTGGTTTTTTTTTAATATAAATTTGATGCCTTAGATTTTATTTTTCTGCTTGGTTCTACTTTGTCTATAGTTAGTTGTTCTGTAGTAAGAAAATTATTTTTGAATTAAAATTTCTTTTAGCGGAATGGATTCTTAAAAAGGTCTATTGATTATACTTATGTTTTCTGCAAGATAACCAAAGTGTCGGTCTGTTTTCGCTTAATGCTTTTTCTACCGATTACAGTTTTGCCCACAGATAAATATTTGGCCTTATATTATCAGATGACATAACTGAAACACTTATTTTTCTAATAGTATAAATAAAAAGGAATCATTTTACGCTATATCGAAGAAATGGCAAGTTTAAACGTTCTTATCCTGCAGGATTAGCATATTTTGCCTATTTTGCATATTTGCACCTCGTGGAAAATGAAGAGATTTTGTACTTCTTGAAAATGAAGGTTATACCTTCGAAAACGTTAGAAGAATCAACAAAGTTTATCATTTAGTGATTGGGTTTGATTTGATTTATATATAGTTTTGCTTTCCGAATTATATAAGTGTGTGTATTTCTAATATTATCGCAAATATTAAAGTTTTACAAGTAGTATATATATATATTGTGCATTGGTTAATCATTTTGTTGAAAAGAATATAGTGTAAATGTTGAAGAAGCTCATAATGATTTTCAAACACATTATGAAAAAAATATTAAACAATTATTAATAACGTACTATTATTAAATGTTGTGATTTACTTTTTGCTAGATTAAAAAAAGATTTATTTATTTTTTTAAATTTCTTTATTACAATTGAGAGAGAATTTATTTTTGCAACTACATGCATGTTAAAAGAATATACGATTATAATGAAAGTTATCTTCTGCTAATTAATTCACTAATAATTACTATATTATTAGCATTTATAATTAAATTAATCATTATTTTTTATTGTTTTCATTTAGTTATCAATAATCAGTCAAGTAGATTAATATATGATCAAATATTGTGAACCTCCCATTCTATTAGTTATCTAATCTCCGTTTTTTAATTATCACAATTGGATTGTGCATTTGCGCAATCATATTTTCATATTTTAATTATCTCACACAAATTCATATTCTAATCTTTTTCTTTTTGTTTTCTAACAAAACCATTAGGAAGATTTTAACATGAGTTTTAGAATATAGAAAGAACATAACTATTCAGCATTTTAATATTTTTCAGGATTTTCATTAAAAAAAAGAGAGGAAAAAAACATGTCTTACATAGTAGAAAAGTAATATTTACTAAGACTGTACCTTAGGAATAAGCGTCTGAAAAATTCGAAGGTAGGGACCTCTACAGGTCTTAAACACAAGCTTACGCTATGAAGAAAAATCTAAATAGAATATTTATTTTTATCTGATTAATAATTGTTATAATATTTCAGAATTATGAATACATATTTATAAACATGTAAATATGTGCTAGATTTACAAAATTACTATTACTGCTGGATTGTTATTTTTTATAACATAAATATGCATTATGGTATTTAAAAAAATTGCATGAAATCTAGTGTAATGCTATACATTTACATATATTAAATGACCATAATGCTTCTCATGATTCCTAGAAAATGCCAGCTTATGTTAGTAAAGTGTTCTATAAATATTTAACTTGACTATTACTTAAGTTGTATATTACTATATTTAAATTTTTAAAAATAAAGACTACATTATTTGAATTATATTTTTGCTAACAGAATTTAAAGTAATGAATGCCCTGAAATTAACAATTTTGTAATTAGAAATGTTTAGTTTCTGCTAGTGTGAATGATTTTTATTTTTATTTTTCTAATTTGTGTTAATATTCAACTCACTTTTTTTTAATGATCTGTCACCAAATAGTGTAATAAATTTTATTATATTTATAAAAACTTACGGTTTTGCAAAAAAATTAATTCCATAAATCATTATTGACAATTCATTGATCAAACGCTGTTCCAGCCATTGGAGCACAATGTGGAATTATCTAGCATAGTTCACCAATAGTTAAATTTTAAAGTTGAAAATGATTTTGTATTTTTATTTATTATTGAAATGATGATTGGAATAGAGAATTTAATTTTATTTTAGTATAATTTATTAGTAAAAATATTTATTGTTCATTTGTTCATAAATTTATGTAACTTCTTTGTTTCTATATTGGATTTAATAACCTAGGAATATTGCACTTCCACAGTATCTTTGAATGCACCAACTCTAATTAGCCATTTGACAGTGTTACTAGGAATGACAGCACCCACATAAAATAGTAATCAATTTTAATTTTAAAAAAGTGTCCAACAATAATATTTCTACACAAACAGTCTATATAGCAATTGTGCTCATTGTAAAATAATTGCTAAGACTATAAAGTCTTATAAAATGCATTAAATAGAAAGATCACTAATTCTTCTTCTTGATACTTTTGTGAGGTTTGTAAAGGGATCTAATGCCCATTAATAATCTGATGCAAAATGAATTGAACTAACTAAATCATTGATTAAAAAAGTGATTTACATGAAACGAGGAAGAAAGTTAAAGTTTATAATAGTAAAAATATGATTGAGAATTATAGTATAAATAAAGATAACATAATTCTAACTGAAATTGAAATAGAGTTTAGTAGATTTGTTTATTAGTGAAGAGAAATAAGAAGATATTAAAGATTTTGCGAAATTAAATGTGGTGTTTTAGATACCTAACATCCAGGTAAAGACAGTATGTAAATTTTTCTAAAAAATATATCTATTGTATTTAGCAGTATGTTAAGATTATTCACAATACTATAGATATAGTCATAACATTGTATAAACTATTGTAATGAACTTTCCTATTTTTGCTGTTATAAAGATAATTTTATTTACAAAAAATATAAACTAAAATTAATCACAAAGATAATGTTATAATTAATGTTGAACACATAAGAATGTTAAATGCTGACTAATTACATGTAAAACATTGTTTAAAGTTTGCATAAAAACTTATTAAATAGTTCAATGAAGCTATAGGAACATGATTAATTCATAATAAAAAATAGCTTATAAAAAGGTGGCATGGAAATTGGTTAATATATTTTGAAGATATTATTCAGTAGTACAATATTATCTTGGTAGAAATTCTACATTATGAAGGCTTTTAAGCTGTGGTTTATAATTTAGCTCAGGATTTGAGCATGACTACACATCTCTTGTAGAATTTCAATAGAAAAGGCAATAATTTGTTATAGTGAAATGCTAGACTATAACAAGATAAAATATATTCTTTTGTCTTGACATTATCATAATAAAATTTAAAGTTATAAATTTTATTGAGTACATGGTATGAAGTGATTTTTATTAGCTTAATGATAAATTTCAGAAATAAAAAGAACAAATGATATTGGAAGAATAAATCTAGTTCATTAACCCTAAAGAGGTCATTCTAATAAAACTCATGGGACATTTGGATATCATTAAGAGTCAATTAATATCATGATGATATAATTTCTAAAGTGGTTATGGAATGTAGCATCAAAACAAATTCTTGATAAGTATCAATAAAGCAAGTCATATATAATGTGGCATTGCTTTTATAAGCTTGTATTTACAAAAATGTAACAAAGAGAGTGAAAAATTCTTATCCCCAGACCAATTGGTTTCGAGCTTATGGCTCACCTCAGTGAGGAGCTAAAATTTTCAGACACAGAATTTCAGACACTGGGTCTGAAAATTCTAGCTCCTCACTGAGGTGAGCCATAAGCTCAAAACCAATTGGTCTGGGTGTAAGAGTTTTTCAGATAGAGATTTTAAATATTTTCTCTTACCGCACTTATCTTTTTTAGAAACTATTTTAAAAAAAGTTGTTGCAAAGGCTTCAGGATTGGATAAATTTTTTTCATTTAACTTTCTCATATTTCATCTATCTAGCTATTCAAGTAATCATCAGCAAGTGCATATCTAGTTATTTTTGGCTGAATAGAAAAAATGAAACCATGCATTTTCATGGCTTCGAGCTTTAATAGCTTGATAAGGGTTGCCTTCTCCTTTATTTTCATGGTTTCTCTGAAGAAGGGTGCTATAGAAGCTTTTGCTTATAGTGAGCGTTTTAAAGATGTTTTTACCTTTTTTGTATAAACAAAAAGGCTATACAGCTTTTAGATAGCCTACTTTAAAGCACATGTCTCTTCAACAGTCTCTCATATTAGGGGCAGTGAAGAAAGAAGCATTTATAACCAGGCTAGCCAGTTGTTATGTAGTGATAAATTGAAATATTTTTCCATTCATGTTTTACTTTTTAGATAAGAATATATAAATATATATATATACTGACCAATATATTCTTAGTTGGGTTTGTATGTGTCAACTATTTGGGGAAAAAATTCAAGGTTTATTCAAATTGGATTCAAATTCAAGTTATAGGCATGGTACATGAATGCATTATTATAGCTCCACGAAGTCTTTATCATCTTCAAATATATATGTGCATCTTCAAGTCGTTTTTATAAAAATAAATTATTAGTCAAAAATATTATATTGAAATAGATTTCTATTTATTTATTTTTTTTGTAATTGAATAAATAATTATATATTTCATTATAAATATTAACTTTGAATAACTGCTTTATAATGACAATAAGATCTTTTCTATAAGATCTCGTGTTTTATATTTATGCCAATTATATTCATTAAATATAATGTCATTCACTTTTCTAAATTCAGAACTGTTTATTCACTAAATTCATATTGATTGTTTTTATTTAAAAATTGTGTAAGATTTTATATTATCTGACATTAACTGTCAACAGCATGCATTAGTAAATATTTTGACATAGATTTTTAGTAATTTAATTTAATATAATTATTTTTCTAAATGCTTTCTTTCAAAATTAAAACCCATCTTAAAATCAAATTGAAAAAGAAGAAAGAATAGAGTTAATAAAACTTTTCTATTGTATTTATAACTCTGAAAAGCATTGTATATATCAAGATTATTTTTACAGCGATTTTTTAAAAAAACAAATATTATAACCATACGTTACTTAGTATATATTCTAATATTATCTGGTATAATGTAATTGAAACGCATTTAACTATTTTTAATAAAGATACCCATTACTATTACACATTTTATTGACCCCCTCCCCACTTCCTCTGATTGCTGTTACAGTTTTCTAGTACTGTTGGACTTTGGTAGGTCGCACCTGTTCTTGTGCCATATCTGTGTAGAGAGTAACGCTATTTGTTTTTTCTCATCTGAGATTTGATTTTATAACTTTATATATATTATTTGATTTTTCTTAGTTGTAGCAACAATATGTTCTTATTATGAAATGATACATTATTTCAAAAAAAATATAATCTTTGTATATAGATCATATTCTTATTCTAGGTGTTAATTATATTAGTATAGTAAGCAATCTTTACTTTGTTAACTCTTTTCTTTATATTAGATATTGTTTTTCCAATTGGATTTGAATGGGGAAAGATTACTATTGCCTAATAATAATATTATTAAAAAATTTCTTTTACAAGTATAAAAACACACACTATATCTATATTAATGTAATATAAAAATAAGATTATAAAGTAATTTATTTTAAACAGACATTGTAATTTCAATATAAAAAAATTATAGATGAAAGAAAATAAAAAATACAAACTGTGTATATCCCTTCTTTTTATTATACAAAGAAAAAGTTAAGAGGATTTCACATAAACATATTTACACATTTATAAAACCACGTTTACACGTGCAAAATTATAAAGATTTAGAGAAGTTTATTTTAGATCTAATGTTTGGATATTCTAGCTTCTCACTGAGGTGAGCCATAAACTCAAAACAAATTGGTCTGGGAATGGGAATGTTCCAGATAGAGATTTTAAATATTTTCTCTTACCGCATTTATGATTAAGAGCTTATATTGGTTCACTCTCTATATTACATATATGTAAATACAAGCTTATAAAAACAATGTCACGCTATATATGACTTGCTTTATTGATTATAAGAATGACAAAATTGAAAATACAAAAGAAATAAAAATTATAAAATCATGTGGTTGGTTGATCAAAATATTATAATGGTGAATATAGTATTTTCATTCAATTGATTAAACTTACTTGGTTACTTGAGATCTGAATTGATCCATGAACTTTTAATTAAGTCTTTAGGATATCACATTTCATTGTGTTAAACCATACAGAGTATTCAAGTGGTTGTTTAATTTAATGATTAAAAAACAGGTTGATAATTATAATTTGCTTTTGTATGATGACTTTTTTAACTGTTATCAAGTAATATAAGCCATTCAGAAACAATTATTGCCACTTATGAATTATTCTTAGAATATTGAACTTACAATTATCAAAAATTATTTTGCTTTTTGCATATCTTATTTTTCTAATGTATGAAAAATGTTTTCTCTTTCATGGATTACAAAACTTGGAAATATTAAAAATAAATTAAGAGATTCTCATTTGAATATCATCTATTTTTTTTGAAATATAGTCAGACAATTTATGAAGATACATTCCAAGTACTTGTTTAATATTTAGTTGACATTATAAATTTATTTAATGCACATTGATTATGTAAGTAATATTTACTAAGGCAATAAACCTTTAAGCATATGCGCTTGAAAATATGAAGGTAGGGACCTCTACAGGTCTTAACCATAAGCTTACTCTTTTATTCCAAAGAGTAAGCTTGTGGTTAAGACCTGTAGAGGTCCCTGCCTTCGTATTTTCAAGCACACATGCTTAAAGGTTTATTGCCTTAGTAAATATTATTTAGTTGACAATACATCTATAATTATATTACAAATACTTTAATTATTAAAGTGATTAATATGGAATATGTATAAATATTTTATAATTTGAAAAATGTTTAATCTAGTTCAAGATTATAAAAATTAAAATGGTCTTATATATATATCAGTGATATTTATTTCATTAGAAAAAGTCAATATAGTCAATTACTGCACTAACTGTAAATAAAATATATTTCATAAGTCTTATTATTATATCTGAAACCAGAATGACAAAGTTTTTATGGAGGAAGAAATAGTTTGTTTGTGATTATGATGTACCAAATATAATAAACCAATATTCAATGTTCAAATAAACCAATATTTAAAGATTAATTTATTTTTTCAACAATGAACATCCATATTTGTGCAGAATTTATTATGTATACATGTAATAGTGTAATCAAATGAATTCAACTTTAGAAGGCAATGAAATCACTAAATATCATCTAAACTAAATTTGATTAAACATCTTGCTTATGTCATCATTAAATTGCAGAACATAAAAAATGGAATCAATTTATTAGATGGGCCAATATGAATAGTGTCATTTGAGGAATTTGACATCAAATTCATAGAAATAATTTTACAGTCTGATTCAAGTTGGTTTAAGTAATCTTCACAATATATAATCTCTTAGCATTAATTTTAATATCCTTTTCAATTTTTAATTCCCTATAAATATTCTATTGTGTGAATATTATTTAAGATCAATTTGAATCAGACTGTAGAAATGTCTCTGCGAGTTTGTCTTTGTTAACACTTGCTTGCCTAAAAAGAAACAGACCATAGACTGAATTGTTTTCATTTTGTTTGTTTATGATTATACAATAAAATGAGAGATATGTAATTCAGTGCAATGTAGATGGCATGTGGAGATGTTACTCTCTCCTAGTGATGTCATTTGATTATACACACACATATATGTATAGGGCCAATTTGAATCAGATTGATAAAAACATTTTCCTTGAATACGTTGTTGAATCTCACAAGTGGCATTGCCCATACTTGCTTATTTATAAGTAACTCAGACCATAGACTAAATTAGCTCTGTTTCTGACTATTTTGCAATCAAAATATGAATGAGATGTTTAATTAAATTTAATATAAACCGAATATTTGGATGTATTTATATGTTGGACTATTTCCATCATCTAATATGAGTATTAAATGTCTTTAAAACAATTTAACTTTATTTAAATATTCCAAATACATTCAGTTGTTAGTAATAGCACATCAAACAGGTTAGTATATGCACAATGTTTCAAGAAGTATTATTCTCCCCTCTTTTTCAGGTGTTGCTGGCCTGATCAGTAGCAGTACTAGCTTGGGAATTGAACCTGGACCCATGGATTCTTGTGTATTGAATTTTAAAGTAACATTCTAACCAACTAAGTGACAGGATGGTTCAGTTGGTTAGAGCATTACCTTAAAATTCAATACTCAAGAATCTAAGAATCCAGGTTCAGTTTCCAAGCTAGTACTGTCATGGGTCAGGCCAAAACACTTGAAGAAGAGAAAAGAATAATACCTCTTGAAACATTGTACATATACTAACCTGATGATATCACTAACATGAATGTAATTGGAATACTTAAATAAAGTTAAATTTTTTTCAACACATTCAATACTCGTATTAGATGATGGAATTAGTCCAAGATAACTAATACAACTAAAACACCATCATCACAAACCTTCAGGAAAGCAGATTTGGGTATTTTATCACTTCCTAAAATAGTAAATATACACATACCCATAATCTAAATTGGAGTAGATTCAATCCATAATTACTAATAAATGTCTAACTTTTTGGCTGGGAAATAAGGAAAAATTACTTGGTTGAATAAAATTCTTGGAGAATTAACTGTGCTGAGTATAAGGAGATCCTTGGGACATAATTTCCATTAACAACCCACTTGTTTTTAATTATGAGATTATAATTTGGTATTGATAAATTCTTTTATAACTTCTGTTATGAAGTTTTTCTGCATTTAGTCAGTAATAGATGAAAAATTTGAGACTAAGTCCAGTAGAAGGTTGATGAATGTTCTACAGCAATTGAGAACATATAATGACGTGCCAGACTTTTTAGCTTTTATAAAATTATAACATTTCATTTATTAAATATTTTTTACTATATATGTATGACAACTGTAATAGCATATTCTAGATAAACTTATAATTATATATTTAAGGAATTTATATAAATATTAAAGTAATAATTTGCTCTCCAGAAACACTTAAAGAATGCATTCAAATAAATCAATGGTTTACATCTACACATAATTTTTCACCAAATTGTGTAGTTAAATACATAGTTTAAAAAATAAATATCATTATTGAGTGATTTACTGTCTATATTGGTAATTTCCATTCACTGAAATCACATGTCAATATGAAGTAATCTGTAGACCATAATTATTCTTGAATGATGGATTGCTTTTGTTGTTTTTTTTTTTTTTTTTGCATAATTAAAATACTTACTAAAAAAAGATCTGGTGACATCAAAACTCTATTTACATACAAAAAATATATGTTATGACTTACTTTTGAATAATTTACAAGATGATTATACCAATAATTAATGCATTTATGGATAAGATACAAATGTATATTATTTATATGTTATTGAAAGAAATATTCTCATTGTCAGAAAAAAACATTATTTTTTAGATTTTTTTTAATAATGTGTATAATTATATCATGTCTGGTGTTAAATCGATTTTCATTAAATCCTTATTTTCAGTGACATTATTAATCGAAATGTGGATTTAAAATCCTCAGCAGTATGTTTTTTAAATAAAAAAACCACAAAGTATTATAAAAACTTTCTAACTTCAGGAGATTAACATTTTAGAGTCATTTATATAATCATAAATAATCAAAGAATAGCTGATAACAATAAATTTCTAATTTTGCTTTTTGGCTATGGTTTCTGAAATATAGAGTTGATGACCTTGTCTAAAACTCTGTATATATGGATTGTCAAACTGCATTATTCTTAAAATCTTAGGATAATGAAGCTTCCAAGTCATTAATATTTTTTATTAATCATTCACTAGACTAGGGAATATCCACTTAATGAATAATATTTCCATAATATAATTTTCACTACACCATTCTATGTGAGATAGGAACTGGTTTTTATCCACTTTTAACACTTTGTGGAGGGATATAATCATAAACATATGGTCAAAGATATGTGAAAAAAAAAAAGATCCCTAAGATGCATATTTCATGCTGAACCAGCACTCATTACTTGGCCCAGATCATAATTTCTTATGCATTTCTTTATCATTGTTCAGTATATATATATAGTCAATTACTACAGTTTGATTGATAAGTGTAGTAATAATGGTGTTATGAAAATAATATTATTCATTCCAAGTTATTAGCTTGAATAAAAAAAAGTGAAGATGTTTGAATGGCACGTGCTCCTGACTTATAATTGCAAATAGTCAAAAACTATTTTAGTTTGCTCTTCTGTTTTAAGTCTATTAATTTATAATGCTTAATGACTTATATGTTGATACTTTGATAAAACTTAATGATTATAAAAATAATCTACCTATGATTCTATAATTATTATAGTCTTTAGACATAATTTATGAAATCTTATAGTTTGTATATGATTTAGGCTTTTGTAACTACTTTTAAGATAATTGTAGAGATTTAATCTTTGATAATAAATATATTTTATATTTGATGCTTTTTTGTTACATCATTTGTTTCTTGCCTTTACTACATTAATAAATTAAAATGACTCAAATTATAATCAGGAAAGATAAAATTATATGCCCGTGACTTCAATATTATACTATAAGTTTTTTTTACATCATTGCGGTCCAATTTTATATAGTTATCAATGTGTTGGCATAAATAAAATGTGTAGTATTATAATTAAATTGATAGGGGCTTAATCTAACAATGGCACTGCAGATTAACCAGTAAATTTCAATTTGAGGGATGGAGGCAGAAAGATCAAGTCAAATAAATCCTGATGGTTGCATTTGAAAAAAGATACACATTTTCAAGTGAGATAATATGTTGCAGATGATATATTAAACTGACATATATATTTAGAAGGGACTTGAACTTGGACCTTCAAGCTCCTTATGGTTTTCTACTCCTTATTATACAACTGATACATATGACCACATGCATGTGAAAAAGATAAATGATCTTCAATATATGTATTTCTTGCTAAACCAGCACTCATCAGTTGGTCCAAATAATCATTTCCCCTGCATGTATATAATGAGTGCTCAGTTTATATTTAGATAGGAAATCATCAAACCTTCAGTCTTTTCTATCCTTCAACTCTTCACTCATTCATATTATTGAAAATTTAATGAAGTTCTTGTTGGTGCCAATATTGCTGTTATACTCATGTTGACTTTAAGTCATTCTGACTCCTCCTTTATAGGATCTTAATATATCCATTTAAATACACAGAAGAGGGATGGACCTACTGATGAAAGCTGATTCCGCATGAAATACATATATTGAAGATCATTAATTTTTTTCACATGTATGTAGTCATGGATATAGTTTCTATAAGATGGAGTGGATAGCTTAGGGAGCTTTAAAGTCTGAGTTCAAGTACTTCTAAATTTCATTATGTTCAGCACAGACAATATACTTATATTTAAATATTATATATAACAATTTAGTATCTGATTTTAGTAACCTTTATTATATTTTATTAAAGAGTACTATTTTAAAATTAGTAGTAGTTTCTATATCTTTAAAAAAAATAATGGTGATTATATTTATCAAAACTCAACAGTTAGAAATTAGTAACAGAAATGTGATGGCACCATCAATTGGGATCAATTGATGTATATCTTTTACTATTCACTGTATTTATGTTGAATCATAACACACTGTTTTGCTAAAAACTTTACCTGATCCACAGAATGTGGTGATTAATTCATCAATACAACTACTTTTTCTTATAATTATTACTATGAATATAAGGCAAATGGCCTTGAAAGTGTTTAGCATTTAATATTTTTTGCACTCTGTATAGCTTCTCTTTCATGCACTTCACACGCTTTTAATTTTATATCTTATAATTAATGTAACAATGCAATGTTCAGCTTTGTTTCAACTGATTATTTATCAAGGAGTGTTTCTATCAAAAATAAAAATGCCATATGTTTATTATAAATTTCTGCTGTTGGTTAGATTTTGAAAGGGCATGTTAAATTTAACTTTGATTAGATGATCATATAAATTGGATATTTATTTATAAAAAGCAAGTATGTCAGTTTGAGTTAAGATCATGTCACCACGGATGTGCCATTTCACTTGACATTTTCAGTAGGGAAGTTCATAATTATAGTTTTATCAGCCAGCTCATCATCAATATTTTCTGAACCTTAGCAATCTATTCTGTAAGATTTTGTTGTATTTCTACAATATTAATTTAATATCCCTTGAATTTTTTCTTTCAGAGAGGACTTTGACAAGCAAATTAATGGTTTTTCAATGATTAAGAATTTTGCAAACTTTTAGACCATTTTTCCAAACAAAATCATATGTTAGTGTTAGATCAATAAAGTAGCTCCAGCTTTTAATTTATTTTAAAAGCCTTTTTAATGTGAGCTGTTTAAGATAAACCTTGTTTACAACAGTTTCTTTCAGGCCTAAAACCAGCCTGCTGTACTGAAAGCTGACTCAATTATTTGTAAAATTCTTGCTAATATAGTTTTTTTCTCATTTATTTAAAATTAAATCAAAATCTTTCCTCATTTATTTAAGATTAAATCAAAATTAATTTCTAAAAATACCACCTTGAAAAGCTGTCAGGATCCGCTTGGATTTGTGATGCAAATACTTTACAGTCAGATTTCTTAGTATTAATATTTTCTACTAGTGAATATTATGCCTTTGTTGGGAGAAAATCCTCACATTAAACTTCTAGATACTCAATGAAGTATTCTCATGAGAAATATTACTGATACATTTAAGTTTACTTCTTTACATTAGCTTCCTATTTTTTAATCTAATCCTCCACCAAATGTTAGAAGATAAATTGCTTCACAGAAAAGTATAAAAAAACTGTAAGTAGATTAGTCGTGCCAATAATTCAAAATATAATTTCACCATGAACTGACTCAAATTAAGATTCTTATTTTAGATGTTCAATAAAGTGGTATAAAAAGTGGAATTATCAAATAATTGTTTTTATATATCCAACAATAAAACCAGATAGATTTGATGCATCTGGAATCTCAAGAAGAGATTCAGGACAACCCATGGAAATTCTCATATTATTCATTAATGGAGTTGATCAATCACTAATCTTTGTAAGTGGGCAATTACAAACTACTAATTACATCATTGATGACAGTTAATGACTACAGTGGGAATATTGAAGGACTTAATGAAGCCATTAGTGAATCTATCTTTTGATTGGACTGCCTTCAGGTTTCTTTATGATATCTTGTTAACAGTCTAAACCTATAGACTAAATACATAAATAAATAATTAAGGAAATCAATGTATACAATAATATATATTAATACATTGAACAGGCTTAAACCTGCATTTATATATATAATATATGCAGGGTTCGAACTCAGACTTTCACACAACCCACCACTCTCAGTGCCATCTCATATTGCTGACCCACCTGATCACACACATGTTAGAAAAGATAAATAATCACCAATATACGTATTTCATGCTAAACCAGCAATCATCAGTTGGTCTAGATTACTATCCTCACACATATATATAATCAGTACTCAGCTTTATATTAAGATAGCCAATATTTATACTTTAATGGACAGGCTTCAAACTATTCCAACTCACAACTCTTTAGCCTTCCATTTAATTGAAAATCTGATGATGGAACGTTCAAAGCCTTGATAGTGCCAAGGTTGTCATCCTACCCATGTTGACATATTAGTCATTCTGACTCCTCATGTACAGGAGAATAATCCTATTTATATATACATATGCGAGGGATGGGCAGACCTTTTACACACTATTTATATATTAAAAAGTACGTCATTTCACGCTCTTATTTTTAAATAGGATTATACTTGGGAATATTTAAATGCTTTTGTCTTAATTCAAGTTAGCTGTTTTTAAAAATATTGTAAACTAAAACAGTAAATTTTGAAAATGAAAACTGATTTATTAATAAGCCTTTTATTACTATTTAAAATAATTTATTAGTATTATATTACATTGTTATTATAATGTTAGATGTAAAATGTTAATATCTTCTTTATAATTTTTTTAAAGTTTGCTTTAAATATTAAAATCATAATTAATATTTAGCGTGTATGCTCTAATAACTTTCAATATTCTTTAACAGTTAAATAATACATCACCTTATTTATAATTAATAATTCTAGTAAAATTTTAATTTCTAAGTAATCATCTTTTTTTTTTCTTTTTCTTCAGAATTGAGTAAGTGAAAATCGCAAAGTAATTTTACTTGAAGCTTGTGTAATTACATTTAATAAGATAAGCTATAATGTAATAAATATATCAACATTTTTAACTATAATTGATTTACTACAGGACGACCATATTTTCGATTTTATTCCTGTAGTTTGGATTCCTAGGTTTTTTTTTATTCACTTCAGAAAATTTCTCATTAAAGATATTCACCTCACAAACAGCTCTTTTTAGATTTTTTTAACATCTTTTTTAAGGATATAATTTAAAACTTTCATTTCCATCTCCCATTATCTTAGTAAAATATCCAACCCAGCTGCATTCGAACTCTTAGTTTTCTCAATTGTTTCAATGATATATGATTTTTTTACATATATATTTTACTTGCAATCTTTTATTGTTATTCCCAAAATAACACCTGTTCATATTTTGATGCATGCCTTGAAGTATTTTTATTGTCATTCTATTAAATGCCCAGGTCTTATACCCACCAACAAAAATAGGAAGAAATATTTGCGAAAAACCTTATTTTCTAAAGCCATTAGTATATGTTTTCTTATAATTTTTTATCAAAAGTATTACATTAAGTTTATCTGTTTTCATTTATATCAACTGTTTTTCATTTTTTTAAAACTCTATTACTGCCAATCTTTTTTTTTTCATTTTTAAATATTAATTAAGCTATGATAAAGATATAAAATAGAACAATTGATTTACAAATTAAACTTAAATAAGATGCTAGTTCCATTACTTTTAAACACAATTTAAATGTAACAAGATATATCCAACAGCTATTACCTATAGTATTAAAACAGGCAAAACTCTCCATACAGTAGTGCCACTCAGTGCAAACCAGAGTAATCAATGGATGCTAGAAGGCTTGTGCATAAAATTCCTATCTAGTGCATACTCATCCAATATCCCCAGACTAGTTTCTGGCTTGTGGCCTGCATCAGTGAGGAGCCGTGGATATGAGAGCACTGCACCTAAATGTTAGGATCTAAAGCTAATGCAACCATCCAGCAGCCATCTTTATCTCTACTTAACTAAAAACTATGAGAATAAAATTGAAAACACAATAATATTTTCAAACCAAGCTCATTAGCTTATAATCATATAGGTCTGAACTCAGTTCAATACCCATACATATTGGTGTCTTTGGTTCTTTAATAACCATAGCCACCACTATCCTATTAGGGAGGATTGGTATTAAACTATTAAACATCACATGATCACCATTTGTTATGTTTGCTCATAACTATTCTTAAAACAGGCTAAACTCTCCATACAGTAGTACCACCCAGTGCAAACCAGAGTAATCAATGAATGCCAAAATTCTTGTGCATAAAATCCCCATCGAGTGCCTAGTGCATTAGATCCTAAGATCTAGGTGCAGTGCTCTCAGATCCAAGGCCCTCATTGACAAAATCCACAAGCTAGCAACTAGTCTGGGGATATGGGGTGAGTAGGCCCTAGATAGGGATTTTATGCACAAGCATTATGCATCCATTGATTAATCTGGCTTGCACTGAGTGTCACTACTGTATGGAGAGTTTTGCCTGTTTTAATAACAGTTGTGAGCAAGCATAAACCATGGTGATCATGTGATGTTTAGTGGTTTAATACCTATATTATTGGCAAATATTTAAATTTGATTATACAATAGTTAATACCGAAAGAATCACATTGCTACTATAATGATCAAAGGTTCTCAGCATAAACAGAAGAACAAGAAGTGATAAAAGAAAATGTGCACTTCATGCCAATTACTAAACCTCTATATAATATATAATTAAGAGAAGAAGGCATATGATATTAGAACATCAGAATGATGGTTAAGCTTCAATCCCAGAAATCTTTTATATCTTATGCCCATTATTCTATCACTGTATAAACTTCACATAACAGAAAAAATACTTTGCAAGTAAATACAAATAATCAATTGTCTGAATTTAAACTGATATAAATCAGTGCTCAATGTTATCTATATTTTTATAATTTTATATTTATTTAATCATTAGTTTAGAGATACTTCCTATTAGTAGAATTTGGGATCCCAAATGGGTCTTGAGAAAATCATTTATATAATTTTATATATTGTTATGCTATTATAGAAAGTGACTCACCCAATTCATGGGATCTGATAACTCAAATTGCTCATTACATTGTTACAATATGTATATACACACATGTATTACATAGATTTTTTTAAGTATATTTAAAAATAAATTTCAGCTATGGTATAATTAAGAAAATTACTAATTAACCTAGGTGTTACAAACAGTAATTATGCCACCTAGTTAGTAATAGTATTTGTTTGAACTATTTTAAAACAAAAATGAATTTATTTTAATTTTATTATTTAAGATTATAACTGAAACATACAAACTTATTATTTGCCTGTGTCTGTATATGTAATATATAGGGTATATGAGCACAGACTTTCACATGACCCACCATTCTCCACACTATCTCATAACACTGATACACTTAAACACATATATGTTGAAAAGATAAATATATGTGTTCAAGTGTATCAGTGTTATGCGATAGTGTGAAGAATGGTGGGTCATGTGAAAGTCTGTGCTCATATACCCTATATATTACACATATATAGACACAGGTATATAATAAGCCTGTTTATTTCAGTTATTACATAGTAGAGATGTCTGCCCATCCTTTGTATATGTATTAAATGGATTATGTCCTGTACATGAGGGGTCAGATTGACCTTTGGTCAACATGGGTGTGACAAGAAACTCGACCTCAGAGTGGCCTTTGAGCATTCCATCATCAGATTTTCAATTGGATGGACGGTTGAAGAGTTGGAGGGTGGAGTGGATTGAAGCCTGTCCATTAAAGTATGAGGATTGGCTATATTAATATATATCTGAGCACTTATAGCATATATGTGTAGAGATGGTAATCTGGACCAACTAATGATTGCTGGTTTAGTATGAAATATGTATATTGGTGATTATTTATCTTTTCAACATATATGTGTTCAAGTGTATCAGTGTTATGAGATAGCGTGAAGAGTGGTGGGTCATGTGAAAGTCTGTGCTCATATACCCTATATATTTAAGATTATATAAAAATCATAATGTAAAAACTGGAAAAATAATAACTTTCTTCGTATGATTTTTACAATTAAGAGACTCTTTCATTAAGATCTATGATCCTCATATTATATTAAATAATAAGCTGAAAGTGAATTCACTTTTAATTTAAATTACTTCAAACAAACACTATTACAATATGTGACGACTTTTGTTTTCTATGTCTCTTTTTAATTATTACTTTTTTTAATTACATCATAGTCATAATGTATCTATAAATATTGAAGCATTCAGATCTGAGTTCTATCCTAGCTTCATGTTATTTACCCTAATACTAACCTTAAATTTCCGATGCAATGGGGCTTTATACGTTCAATCCACGCTAATTTCCATAATGAATAACTTATTTCAAATGCGTAACAAAATTAATTAATTTAGTTTAAAATTGATCAATTCTCTAAATAAATTCATGATAAAATATTCATGAATTTATATATATAAATTCGATTGTCGTATATATATTTGTAAATATTAAATATATATATTTTAAAGTTTCATTCTCAATACTTTTTTTTCACCTTTAAATAATTTGTAAAGTTTTGATTAAAAGCTACATTCCTTGATAAGCTTTAAAATTCTTAAAAACAATAGTAACTTTATGAATTGAAAAAAGATAAGGATTATTTTTCTAATTAAATCATTTTCAGATTTTAAGAATTCATTTTCAATTAGAGAAGAATTCAGCTAATTAGTTTAAAGCCTTATCGAGGAATGTATTTAAAACAACTAATTATAAAAAACACATTGATAATAAAATGATGTGACATCAACAGTATATAGCCTGAAAGTCAGAAAAGGTAGTTTTGTTTGAGCAAATGTGCATATAAATTTATTTCATCATGATAGAGGCAAACATCAGAATTTCTTCTAAATCTGAGAAATCTTAATGAGTCTGAATCTTTTGACAACATCTGCTAAAATTATGAAAAGCTATTAAAATTGTTCAGTAATCAATCATGTTCTTTTACAACCTAGTGAAATAAACCACACGAAGGGTAATATATTTCTAATAAGTTAAACTTTTGGATTAATTTATCTCCCTATTTAAATTTTATTCTTCAATGTAAAATATTTATAAAATCTACTTAAACTATAGCATAATTCTTTCAATCTCTACTTTAAACTTTCTTTCTTACCTGTTATTTAATATATATATATTTTTTTAATATTTAAAATTATATCCAATAATCTCTACTCAACTCTTTGATTATTTCCTCCGCAAATAATATATTAATTTTAAATGTAATTCTCCCATAGAACTAAATTTAAATTCTATCAATCATCGATAAAGAAATATACATTTTACTATTTTTAATGCTAATAATAAATATCAATAAAAAACAAATATCTATCCAACAAAAAATAGTAAACAGTAATATTTCTTTACTATTGATAGAACTATAAATTTGTGGGAAATACTATTAAAATAATATATTATTTCGGAGGCAAAAGACAAGACCACACAGATACATAATAAAACACAAAACACACAAATATATATATAATAAAACCCAGAAGAAAAAATAAGACTGAGATTGAAAGATAAAGATTAATTTATAAATATTTTACATGAAGAAAAATTAAAAGGAGAGAGAATAAATCAAGCCAGAAATTTATTTAAAATATATACCTTCTGTGCTAGCCTAATTTCACCTCCACAACAGCACCAATATCTGAACACATTAATAATTTCAAATTTTCACAGATCACCAGAAAAATCACCCCCATTGAAATTTTACAAACTACAATCTAGTACCCCAAGAACATTATCCAATTCCCCCAACATTTCAATATCAACCCCCATTTTATATAATTTTTTTATAATTAGTGTTTCAAATACATTCCTCATAACTTTCAAACTAATAGCAATTCCTTCTCAATGAAAAGAACTTAAAATCTAAAATATTTAATTAGAAAAAATCCTACTTTTAATCATAAATTCTTTTTTAAATTTTAAAGTATAAGAATAAACCCAAACCTACAAATACAAAGGAAAAAAAATACCCACAAGAAACTTTAACAATATATATATTTAATATTTACAAATATATCAACCCAATTAATATATAAATTCATGAATATTAATCTAAAAAAAACCTTTATTTTTACTATAACAAAAATATAATATAAACTTTATATATAAAAAACAATTAAATAACACAGAAAAATATATATATTTTATAATCCAACCCAATAACTTACTAATACTAACTATATATATCATATATTTTTATAATCACATTTTAATTTTTATCCCTAATATATTACATACCCAACATCATAAACAATATTTTAAATATTATATATATTTTATATAATTTTTTATAATCTTATCATTCCTTAATAATTATATTTTAACAAATTTTTCAATTTAAATAAGAAATAAATACCCCCCTTTCAACTATATCTTTTCTTGAACAAAGGAAAAAAATTATAAAAGGATAGAAATATCATATTTAAACAAAATATAACAAGACCATAAATATATAAAGAAGAAGGAAAATAAAACAATATAATAAAACATACACAAAAGCAATATTTAAAATGTAAAAAGAAAAAAGAAAAAAAAAAAAAAAAAGAAACAATAATACAAATATATAACAGAGAGTAAAATGAGAATACAAAAATATAAATTCGATATTGTTATTATTATATAATAAAGATTTATATTATATTTCATAAATTCATAATATTTACAAATTTATTTAGAGAAGACAATTTTAAACTAAATAATAATTTATTTAAAAAGTATTCATTATAAATTAGAGATAAATAACCATCACGGAAATAAGAGTATAGGTAATAACAACTAGACAACTCAACCATCATAAATTAATTGCATAAACTAAATTATTCTACAACACAAAGAAATATTTTACTATTTTTATGATTGTAAAATAAATTTCTACCTTTTACCTATCCCACTTGTTATTTTTTCCATAAGTAAAATATTTTTTTGTTCCAAATATATTATTTAAATATAATCTTTGAATATTTTATCAAAAGGAGAAGTAATATATTTTAATCAACTTTTATTTTTTAGCTTCAAAACGTGTTGGAAGTAAATTTTCCAAAACTTCAAAATTTTTAAACCGCTGCTTAATTAATTGGAAGCACAGAGAATCTCTTTATTTTCAAGAGACACACACACACAAGTTCGGGCAACTTCCCCTAGAGGGGTGACATATTCTCTATTTAAATTTCTCAGAAAAAACTCCTTTCTATTCATTAGCAAAGGGCAAAGACTTGTTAGAGAAGCCACCATAGATCAACACACTAGACAATTTCAATTTTACTCTCTCCTAGTACCACTTGTTCATAAAACCCCCCACTAATTGATGAAGTGATTTAAATTAAAGTCAACAAATTCTCAAAATATTATTAATTCAATAGTTTCAAACAATTTTAACGTTTGCCCAAAATTTTCTCTTCATGAATAGATTTCATGAAAATAAACTCACATTCCACCGTAATAAAATTGAACAATCATTTCCATTCTTAATGAATACCTTTATCCACCTTTATATTTCCGTTGGGGGCAAGACAAGAATTCTATGTTGTGTAATAATTGTTGGCATATGATAAGGACCGCCCTTATATTTGTAAATTCTCTTAAAGACTAGAGGTAATTAAGCATTCTATGTTTTATGGAACGAAACAAATATTCTTATTAAATATTTTCTAACATACTTGGTTTCTCGTTCATCATTCTTTATAATTATTTAAATGTTAAACCCTGTCTGTGTTGGCAACCGAACAACATAGATCGATTTAAAAGTAGTCAAAGTAATTGATATCGTGCGTAAAAGGGCTCTAGTCCTCACCAACCGTTGAGCTGTTCTTGGGGGGTGTGCGGTTTCGCATCTAAGCTGTTGGTTGGGTTTGAATGTTGGTTCAGCTGGTTTGAACTTGACTTGCGGGGGGGGGTTTTGACGAAATATACTTAAAGAAATCCTATTAAATTATTAATATTTGCATATAAAAGACCATCAAAATCTTTTATTTGATATATGTAGTTCATTAAAGGTGAAATAAAAAATAATTTTTACTCAGAATTAGGAGCAATAATTCACTTTATTTATCAGAATGAGTAATCAGTGGGTTTAATTTGGGTTCAGAATTGAGGATGTTCTAAATATCAAATTATTATTTTAAATACTAAAAAGAACAAAAACCTCTTTTGCATATGTAGGTGCATATTCATAGTTAAGATGTCAATAATCAGAAATTAGTTAAGAAATTGGTTATAGCTTTACTATCTACTATTCACTGATCATTCAAAATTATAATAGCTCTAGATTGAAGTGAATAGAGAGAATTTCTGCTTCTAAAATAGATGTTGAAAGTAAGCAAAGAAATTCATTTGCTGTTTAATGTGAGTGTAGAATCTATTTATTTAAATACTTTGTTTCATGTTATATAGCTTTTTTATATTTGTCAATCTGACTGGTAAATAGTGGTTGGCATGTATTGTTTAGTCTATGGAAAAAAATTAAACAAAGTAACTTCAGATTGAGAATTACTTATAAAGATATAACTCAAAGTACAATTGGTCAGAGTGAAGAATATTAATCATTCCTTCTAATGAAAAGATTAATTAATAAACGGATTTTTTTAAAAAAAAATCTTTTTATTTTTTAATACTTGGAATATTAATTTGAAAACTACTTGTAATAATTCCTTATCTTATTGCTCTTTCTGGAAGTGGCATACAGTAAAATATTTATTTTCCATGATCACAGTAGAATGAATTATTTCGACTTTTTTTTATACTAAATCTTAAAATCATCTATTAATAGTTTCAGTTTCTTAATATATAATTTCTTACATGTGATAGTAAAGTTTGTCTAAGAAAGTCAGCCTATAAAGATAATTTGCTGAAGCAGTTTCATATCAAAAAATAATTATTTAATTTTAACATTTTGTAATGATATTAATAATAATCTAATGATCACATGATAACTATTTCTTATGCTAGCACATAACTGTTATTAAAACAAACAAAACTCTCCATACAGTAGTGTCACTCAGTGCCAACCAGAGTAATCAGATCCAAAGCTCCTTACTGACGAATGCCACAAGCCAGAAACTAGTCTGGGAATATTAAATAAGTAGGCACTAGATGAAGATTTTATGCACAAGCCTTCTCACATCCATTGATTACTCTGGTTGGCATTGAGTGGCACTACTGTATGGAGAGTTTTGCCTGTTTTAATAATCTAATGATTTGTCATCTGGGAGTATCAGAAGTAATAGAAATGAGTTGAAATCCATGAATTTCAATTTTTGAATTTACCTCTCTACCATTATATTACAATATACAGAACAGTATTTTGTAATTAATGACTGTGATTTTGTTAAGCTAAATAAAGAGTGGAATGAAATAATTGACAGAAAATAATGTGGCTATAATTAATATTATTAAAAAAGTTTGTATAATCTGGACATGTCAAAAAATGAAGATGAAACAATTAAATTATAATACAAATAGAAATATTAACATTGATAAAATTCAATGAATGATGTAGATGAAGAATTTGAATAGGGAACTCAAAAGATTTTCAGAAGAGAATCGGGTGAAAACTACAAATGAATAAATTGCAGCCTACACAGACGATTCTCTACGAAGAATAATTTTGATTTTTAAAAAAAATAATAAAATAAAAGTAATCACTTCCTGATACCAGTCTGTATATCAGTGTTTTAAAATAAAATAGAAATTTATGTAATATTACAATACTAGCCAAAAAAAAATTTTTACAAAAATTCTTTTATAACCATAGTTTCATCTATTGATAACATGTAACATATATATATACAAATTAAAATAGCCTTTCCATCATTCACTTCAAAAACCAATTTCCTTTACTATCAAAGGATATCTTCATGAGATTGATGATCTTAGATTCAAAAAAATTTATCATCAAAGGCCTTTAATCTCATGATATTCTTTGATGTTAAAGGAAGTTGGTTTTTGAAGTGAATGATGGGAAGGATATGTTTAGTTGAATTTCACTTGAAAAGATGTATTTATTAATATATGAAACCATGGTTGTGGAAAAATTTTAGTATTTTTTTTTTTTTGGTAATATTGTAATGTAATGTGAATTTCTATTTTATTTATAATTACTAGTATAGCATTAGGCAGTATTTAATTTTTGTAATTGTTTTAATATGTTCTAAAATACCTTTATTAATGTAAATTGATTTTGTCATTATGCTTTATTAATGGATATATAATATTTTAATAATAATTTAAACAACTTCTTTTTAAAAAGTATACTTTCTACTTTTATGATAAACAAGGAAAAACTCTCCATACAGTAGTGCCACCCTGTGCCAACCAGGCTCTACTGTAAGGAGAGTTTTGCCTTGTTTATAAACAATAATGTGCTAGTATAAAAGATGGTGATCATGTGATAATTTTATGATAGTAAAATTAAAACTTTTATTCTATTGCTATAATAGTGATGATTTGAGAAAGGTAGAGAACTGAAAAATAGAGAATAAAACAGTTTGAATTTGCATAAAAACGACTAAATTAATCAGAAAAGAATCATTTTGTGATGTTAGTAAAAAAAGTAGTTTATCCTTTAAACTCAAAAACACAATAACATTAGCACTAAAAAAAATGATAAAATTTTGTAATAATCTTGGAAAACTTGATTTGTAAGTTATGTAAATAAAATATTAAAATTTCTTACCAGATGGAAAAATAAGCATAAATTAAATAAAAAGTATTGTTTTTTATATTGATATTGTCTAAAGGTAGGAATGACTTTAAAACTAAATTGTTGAATGGGCAAAAGTAATGCTACGAAAATATGACAGAAAATTAATATATTTGAACTTTTAGGATATATTTAGATTAAAGAATGATCAAGGGGTACTACAATGGCTTCCAATTTTTTTGAGATGAGAGATGAGAACTTTTTGGCTCAAAGATTCTTTACTTTAATAAAAGAGGTCATATTATATTGCACCATATCATTCTGTCTTTTCCAAAGACTTTATCATGTGGTTGAGTGTTAGTATTCATTCATTTATAGTTAAAATCTTCAAAGCGCATGTGCAACAGCGTAATGCTGTTTTAAATATTACAGTTTACAAACATCGCGCTATATAAAAATGATTTATTTACATATCACATTATAATACATAAAGATTGTAAATGAAAGTATTTTTTTTCATAGTATAATGCAAAAAAGTCACGTGGTATAGGTTTGTAATATATTTGTTGATATTATTGAAAAATATGCAAATTTTATTTTTATACGTTTGTTTTGGAAATTTTAAATTAAAAAATAAACTTCATTTTTGTCATTATTATCATATTCTGACACATTAGAGTAAAAGATAATAAAATTTTGCGCCAAGTAAAAAAATAATGTATCACTGTTTATTCAATTATTTATCTTTATTATCTGTAGCTGTTAATTATTCATCTTATGATCACCATTTCTTATGCTTGCTTATAACTGTTATTAAAACAGGCAAAACTCACTATACATATTGCCACACACAGTAGGTACTAAATGGGGATTTTATGAACAAGCCTTCTGACATATATTGATTATTCTAACTTGCTGTGTGTGGCAATATGTATAGTGAGTTTTGCCTGTTTTAATTATTCATCATCTTTGCCAATGACCTGGGGCTGAATATTTTCCAAGTGAAGACATTTTGACATTACAATCTAGTTAGCGTTTAATTTGGAATGCCTTGTCTTGCATTAAATTAATTAAAAATTGCTTTATTTTTTACCTATCAAAAATTATTGTTTTTGATTTGGTTTATTTGTTTACAAGGTGATATTTAAATTTAAAAACCATTTTTATTTGATACTAAATGATATTAAAAATATAGATTTGAATTCAGACTTTCAAGCCACTTTAACCATCTACACTATCTCATATCACTGATACACATGACCACATACATGCTGAAAAGATAAATAATCACCAATATATGTATTTTGTGCTGAACAAGCACTCATCAGTTGGTCCAGATCATCATCTCCCACACACATATACAATCAGTGCTCAGTTTATATTAAAATATCAAATCTTTATACTTCAATGGACAGGTTTTAGTCTACTCTAACCTCCAACTCTTCAGACATCCATATCAGGTATAAGAGTGCCTGGTATTTCAAATCTTAAATGATATTAACATAATTATAAAAAATTTGTAATATTTTTTTAGCATTTGTACAAGATAAAACTTGCTTTAGTTTACTCCTATTCAAAAATATATTTAAAACATATTTTATAAATAAATTGTTTTTAAAAAATCAATTAATTCATTTCAAATCACAATCGTATACAATTAATCTGTGAATTAATGTTATATGCAAAATTGTTATTAGTATAAAATTGAATTTCGGAAATGATAAAATATTTGGTACTTACATGACAGACCTACTGCCTGTGTTGTGATGGCAGAATGTGGTACCTTTTTCGAGTGTTGTGTGTGTGGGGGGGGGGTGTTGTACAGCACAATTCCATATTTGTAAACTCTAATATTTGTGTTAATATGAGAATACCCACGTATAACTTAAATATATATAATCACCGTAAATCAAACGAATGACGAACTTTTTATCGATTTATTCGAGCTCTTTCAAAGGTCTAGGCCTTCATTTTCAAGAAGTAAACTATGCAAATTAGGGCAGACTAAATATGCAAATTAAAAAGTCCCAATTATGGCATTTTGCCATGGCAAACATTCCCTCTACTGGAGAAAGGTACTGGCATTCTCCATCACAGCAGGTCTAAAATGAAAAACCAAATGTTTTTCACATTTAATTCAGAAAACTGAAGTAATCAAAGTATTAATCTAAATTTTTTCATAAATGTACAATATTCACAAATAATATTAATAAAATCCTAAAAGTAGCTTTGCCCCAATTTATTATTGTAGCACCTAATAGTAACAATTCCCATTTAAAAACTTTTTCATACATTGATGTTTTTAGATATAATATATATATATATATATTCATTTTCAAACAACATGAACTATCATTATAAAGCATCCATCTCATTTACAACATTGATATATATATCTGGAAATTTTTCAAATAATATCAAATTATTAAATATCGTGTTCAATATTTTTTCTGTATGTAATATTTTTGTGTTAACTATTTACCATTTTTATTTTAACTTAATGTTGATTATATTTAATGCATATAATAAAACAAGTCATAGATAGGATCTGTGAGTGTCCCTTTACAAAAAATAAAATTGTTGTAAAAGTTAGCTTTGTTTTACATTACACAAATAGTAGGTTGAAGTAAAAAAAGGTTCCCTCTTTTCTTCCAAGCGTAAGCTGTAGAGGTCCCTACCTTCGAATTTTTCAGGCGCTTATTCCTAAGGTTACATACAGCCTTAGTAAATATTACAAATAGAATATTAGAATAAATAAATATAAAATTGATTCATATTTATAAAATTAGAAATATTTTTTATATCGAATTTAATGCATGGGTCATTTTCAATATATTGTTATTAATGCAAGTTTTATAAACTCCAGTAATGAATTTTTAAATATATTGTAAATGTAATTTACAATTGGCAAGGTATTATTTACTCCATGAACAAGATATATGAATGCGCGTAAATGAGCTTCAATGCATTCTATAATTAATGAACACAATGTAATAGTTTTATTTATTAAGTATAAATATAATACATTTATAGCTAATTGTTTAAGATGCAGTGCCTTTTTTTGTTTCAGATGACTATCATTTTCAATGGAAAATTAAAAATAATTAAATTAATTAAGTAAGGTCTATGATAAATAATATAAAAACTCTGTCAGATAATGAAAATTATTCTACATGAATAAAGCGTGATAAACAGAGCACAAAAACATTAATTATAAACAACAATTAGCCAAGTGCTTTCGGAACTGTATACCAGAATCACGGGGACATACTAGAGTTCCAATATGTTACCATGATTCTGGTATACAGTACACAGTACCGAAAGTGCTTGGCTAATTATTGTTTATAATTAATGCTTTTGTGCTCTGTTTATCACGCTTTATTCATAAGGTCTATGACAATATAGATCAATAGGTAGGATTAGCTTTTCAAACAGTTAGTATTATTATGAATCATAGAGAGAAGTTTCTAAAAGAAATTAAAAATGTTATTCCTGTGAACATTAGAATCAGTAAGGCATATGATAGCTTTATTATGAATGGAAAAATATTTGAAGATCAAGGTAGCCATATTTTTTATTAAGAATAAAATAATAACTCATGAAACAGAAATAATATTATGAAAGTTAAAATAACTAAATTAAAAATATTATAATATTGTTGTTATACTTTTAATGTTATTTATAAATGTTTATTTGATCATATCAATAAAATATAATATAGTAATTAATAAAATATGAATGATTAATACAATATAAATGTATTAATAAAATGTTATGATAAAGAAACTTCGGATATCCTTCATAATAAAATAATAATAGTAATTTGATTCAATTTTTATTCAATGTACATAATAATAATAATAATAATAATAATAATAATAATAATAATAATAATAATAATAATAATAATAATAATAATAATAATAATAATAATAATAATAATAATAATAATAATAATAATAATAATAATAATAATAATAATAATAATAATAATAATAATAATAATAATAATAATAATAATAATAATAATAATAATAATAATAATAATAATAATAATAATAATAATAATAATAATAATAATAATAATAATAATAATAATAATAATAATAATAATAATAATAATAATAATAATAGCAGCAACAACTTCAACAAATGTAATTGTAGTTATATGTATTCTTTTGTTTAAAAAAAGCCTAATTCACTTCATGGATGAGTTGCATTTAATATGGGTTAGCTAGAATGGAAATCCAAAATCCATTCTGCTAGCATTTGTGAAATATTTGGATAAAATTCATTGGTTTAGCATAAAATAGCTATATTGGTGATTATTTATCTTTTCAACATGTGTGTGATCAGGTGAGTTAGCAATATGAGATGGCATGGAGAGTTGGGGGTTGTGTGAAAGTCTGAATTCTATTCCCTTATGTATTAAATTAAACTTATATGTAAAAATCAGATAAATTTGATTTATTGTAGGATGTTAATTTTATGTTTTTAAGAAATAAAACATAAAGGGAAATGTAAAGCGTTCTTGATATCTGTAGAAATATGACACCTCTTCCATCTCAGTGACAGGACTACATTATTTTTCAATTACGTTTTTTGTTTTCAAAATAAGTGTTTTGGTCAAATAGTAATTTTTAATGTTGGTTATTAATAAAAAAGAATTTTCGGATTTTTTTATTATTATTTCAATAATAAAATAAGCTCGTATATGGAAATCAATTTGATGTAGTTAAATATTTTTCAGTTATTACCTTAATGCGACTGATCATTAAATTACCCTTTCACTGTTATCACAATATTATGATTGTAAGATTAAGCAACGTAGATTACTTTTAATGCTTCCATTAAAAAATTTTATTTTTATAAAATCATTTCACATCTGTTCAATGTTTATTTGCATATTATATTACTACATATTTAAAATATATAAAACTTTTACTAAAAAACAATTTGAAACGTTTCTTTTTGATATAATAAACACCTCCATACTTCCCCATTCTTTTCAAATTCATATAAATAAAGACATAATAAAAGACAAATGACCCCCAAGATGCATTTCGTGCTGAACCAGCAGTCATCAGTTGGCCCAGGTCACTATCTCTCATATATATCTTTATTATATGAAGAATATTTATCTACAGTAAATTGTTACATTTTCATTTACCATTGTCAAACTTCCTCCATTCACGACTTTGACGCCATCCATTTCAGATAAATACACTAATAATTATTACTAATCATTTTCGAAACTAGAGATTATCTCTAACACAGATATAAACTTTAAATCTCAGTTTCTTTTTGAATATTAAATATATATATATACTCAAAAAAAATTGATGTAAAAGATACCTTTCATATTAACTTGTGCAAATATAAATATGTATGCAAACAAACGGATTTATATAATTGTGACTAAAGTTTCAAAATCTTCACATTGAGACTACGTATTTCTGATATTATAAATTTTTAATCACCTGAACGGATTGTGAAATTGTAATAATTGAACATTATATAATAATTGTCTTCAAACTAATTTTGAAAAATTATCCTCTTAGCAGATTTTACACAGTCTGATAACTTTTTGAAAATTCCAGTTATGGCTCTTTTATAATATCATAAGTGTATTATGCAAATCAATATATTTCTGATAAGAAAAATTATTTATAAAATCTATAAAATAAGTGACTTTTAATGACAAATAAAGAGTATATACATCAAAACATTCCTTTGTTATGAAAGCCAAAACATTCATTATGCTTTCAAAATATTTTCGAAATCAAGTGAACACATATGTATTGTAACGGTCAGAATCGTCTATCGCGCTAACACCCTGCATAATTCAAACCCCAGACACTAAACTGAACATTCTAGGAGGGGTTGCCTTCTAGATATACTAAGTTCGAATCTAAAGTCCAAATTTCACAGCGCCACCTACGTGATAACGCATCTGATGCTACAACTAGTATAACCTTTTACTGGTGCCTGGTAGTCAGGGAGAAACAAAAGACTCTATACTAAGATAAGTTTGGGTGGCTAATTAACGTCTATGGATTTATAAAAGAAATGCAGAAAATATATATATATAGACCGAGACAGTGATAGGAATCAAATAAAATAAGAGATAAAATTTAGTTTTAAATAATTTCACACAATTTATTTATATATATATAAAATGCCACTGTCTGCTTATATGAGACAGGGACGCGTATTAAATAATTGTTGGCATTTATATTTCAGTAATGACAAAAGGTTTTAAAACAGAATGATATATTCTATTCCTTGGGCTAATAGCGTTACGATAATGTGCTTGACAAGATAGGAACATGTGCGAGGTGCTTTGAGTAAATAGACAAGTTTAAGACAATATTTGAAATTAAATGTTCTAAAATATTTATTGATTTCGAGAATAGTACGGACTAAAGCTTACTAAGCAAACGTGGGAATGGGATCAAAGCATTTATTTGAGAATAATAATAATAGATTTGTATTGGGAGGTCAGTATTGCTGATAGTGAATTTATAAAGTTGGAGGGTGTGACTCGTTTAAATCACGGATGCTTTGTAAAATAAAATAAAATGAAACAATATTAAAGATCCAGAATAATTACGGAGGGCATCTCGCCGCTAACCCGTAGGAAAGTATTTTGACGAACAGCCGAAACTTAGCGACTGTGTGACGATTGCGTTTAATTCCCAGGGGTGTCATTGGTGAACACCCTCTGCCTGGAAACTTGCAAGAAGCGAAAAGAATGGACTTTGCCGTGTAAAGAATCCTTGGAAAAATAAAACAAAGTGGTCTCAACAACCAATTCATGTACCAGCAATACGAGACTAGTGTATATAAAACATACTAAATGGGTTTTACTTGGATTACGAGAAATGCCCAATCAAATTCCCTGAAATTCATTTAAAAGGGTCCGCACATTCTCGACATCAATGATGAACTTTATAATTAAAGTAAAACACGGTAATTAAAATAAGAAAATGCATGCTTGCGGGTTTGAAAAGTAAGTATAGATTTATATACGCAATCATGCATTTGGGGACACATTTAAATCATTGACTTCGCACATACTCTTATATTAGATTAAAATCAATAGCATGTAGATTTTAAACAATGTGATTATATTACATTAAAGAAAAGAATCGCCCTCGAATGAGTGATTTGCAAGATAATAAAATTGGAAAATTATAAATTTAAAATATGCCTTAATAGCGGCGTCTTATTTTCAATAGAGGGAATAGTTCACTCGGTCAAAGACGATTCTGACACATTATCATAATAAAATAAAAGAAAGCTTTATAAATAGAAAATATTAACCCAAGGATAGAGCAAAATGTTGAGTATATTTAAATACATGAAAGAAATACATAATGAAGTTGTGAAATATAAGAAAACAATGTTAAATAGCTGTAGCGTGTTAGTTAGTGATCACAAGAGCTCTTGGGTTAATTTGGGTTACCTCTGGAAAAGCATTTGCAGGTAGATGTTCGGCAGGTTTTATAATTTAGCAGCAAAATCTGGAATGTTCATATTTTGGCAGCGGCAGCAGCAGTTCCGGGATCCGTGTGATAATTTCTGATGTTATGGAGCAGCAGCTGGCTATTCCGAGGGGACATAGCCATCTTAAACGCCTCTACTCGGACATGTCAAGGTTAGCAAATTATTAGAATTTTAGAACAACTCAGAAACCTTTAGACAACTCAGAATTCTTTAAAAGCTTAGAATAACTCAGAAACCTTTTTACAACTCAGAATTCTTTAGAAGCTTAGAATGGAGAACAAAAGAAAAACATCCTTTTTATAGTAAAATTTAACAATAGATTTGTCCTGGAGCATACAAAATTATTGGACTTATCTGCTGTAATTAAATCTATCCGAATGTCTAAAGGAATTCAACATTAATTAATTTCTTTTGTTAACTTCCCCGTCGACATTCGAATTACAAACTAGATTTAATTAAAATTACTGCTACTAATTAAAGAAAACTTAAGTGGACAGCTGCTGTTTTTAGATAAACTTATATAATTAAACTATTGTCCCTCATTTATTTTAACAGAAATATTTGGGATGATTTTTATTAAATAAAACGAAAATTATCTTATTTTAAATTGTAATATTTGAATCTATCTACTAAACGAATATTTACTAAATGAATTTTATTTTAAATCAAAATATATTACGACGGTAATATATTTGTAAATAGATCCAAACAAAATAACTAACAATTTATAATTTTGATATGTTTTAAAATGGATATCATAGTGTGTGTGCAATTACGACTTATATAACTTACTTTTTGATAAATGTAAATTATGTGAACAAATACATAATTCATAATATTTTATTTGGGAATAAGTTATATATATAATACAAGCATTGTGCTCGTGGTTTAAAATTAGGCGGGATTTTCGGTATATACGTGTATTGCAGACACACTACGATAGATTGGGGTTCAAACTAAGGTATGAGGGTAGGAAGTAGGTGAGAAAAGGTGAAACGAAGATCCGCAAAGCAGACCTTACTGTTTCAGTATTAAGTTTTGATTCTAATCATTAGTAAAGACTTCTACATGATATTGAAATCCTAAATTTCAAAAAAAGTGTGAGATTAATTGAAGGATAAAAAATTAAGATAAAAGTAATTTGGTGATGTCTACTCTAACTAATTTGTGAATTACAAATATATTAATCATATACATATATTTTTTATTATGATATATTGCAATGTTGTTTTTTAATTTATTGTGCGTGAATTTTTTTTATTTTGAAAGAATTGAACGCCCCATCTAATTATAGCTTTCTATAATTTTATTCTCAGCCATGTCCTCTCATTTAGTGCAATAATACTGCAGCTCTTTATCTTTGAGATAATTTTTATAATGTAAATCAAGTGTGCTTTTCACCAAAACCATGCCCAAATTTACTATACAATGCTTTCTACAATAATTCTGTTGCTTTTCATATACTTTATATGAACAATTCAATAAATAGATTTTTAAAAAAAATATAGATTCAATATCATCACATTCATATAGATAGATAGACTATAGTTAAATTATACTTATCAAAAAATAAAATTGTAAATAATCAAGTCACTTATAGACTTAGTACTTTTTAAAAAAAATAGTCAACTAAACCAGAAATATAATTATGTATTTATAATTAATAATTATCTATTCTTAGAGGCTAAAACAAGAAAATAAAAGTAAATCATTGACACTTGACAATTGGCAAACCTGTTGTATATTTCTTTTTCTTTATTACTCTTCTTTTGTTAACATGTTGGAAAAACCTTGCCATACGGTAAGCTACTTTTTTTTTCTCATGTGTCATAGCATTAGCCGGGAAGCAAACCCACCAACCCAGGACAAACACTTGTAAAGCATCTGTTGCTGACTTCTCGATCACCAATGCTTGACACTGTAAGCTACTTTACAGCTTTTTTATCTAGTAAATTACAATAAAAAATGACTTCTTCCGTGTAACAAACTGTTATTAGGGTCATTGAATGTTTATAAAAATTCCAAAAATTTTATTAAGGAGTAAATACTTATAATATGCTTTAAAGATAAATCTGTGTACCGATTAAAAACCCACTTGAATACAGATGCAGTATAATTGCTTTTTGTAAGCAGATTTTTAAAAAAAAATCACTTTATTAATAAACACACATTCATAAATGCCTAATTGTAATTTTTCTCACTAAACAATATCTTACCAAAACTGTTAGCTACAAAAAAAATATATTAATTTTAAATTATGTCTCAATCAATAAAATCATTCATGCCTTCTTAATAATGGTCATAATACAATTGTATAAAGATTAATGTAGTTGTTGGTTATATATTTTGATTTATCAATTTTTGTTTTTAAAAAATATATATTACTCCAAAAACACCTTAGTAAAATCAAATAATTTTTTGCATAGATAATTTAAAGTTTAGATAATATCCATTAATATAGGCTTTAACTTTTTAAAAAGTCACATATTGTTAAAACATCCAAGTTGCAAGTTGAACACAGCAGTTTTATCAATAAAAGTGATGATTTTTGATTTAATTTATTCGTTTAAAAAAATGAGTCCTCAAACTCTGGAATCTTGATTCTGTCACCTTACCATAAAGTTCAACATTTATATTATTCTCTATATACCATTTATTATGATTATAAACAAATGTGTTTTGAATGACTTCATGAATATCTAAATAAGCAGAAAATTATAAGTTAATGTTACATCTATTGTCCAGAAATGCTGCCAAGATAAAGAATTATGAAAATGGAGGAATGTATTATTCTCAAAATAACTAAAATGGTGTATTTTTGATTGATAAAATATTTTTGAATACTTGAGATATCATCATCATCATCAATCATTATCAGTCCACTGCAGGATGAAGGTCTCTCCAAGTTCAATCCATCTCCGATATTTAGCTTCTCTTCTCCATATTACTCATGCACACTTTCTTATTTCATCCATTCATCTCACATGTGGTCTCTTTCTGGATCTTTTACAATCTCTTGAAATCCAGTTTAAGATTTCAATTATCCATCTATTATCATTATATCCAAGATTCAATTTTTTTAAATCAGGTATTATGGGTTAGATGGAGGTATTTATATTACCAAAATAATTATTTTTAAAAGTCTCATATTTTTAAATGAAGTGATAATATAATTTAGTTCAATGTAATTTTATAAAAGCAAAAACAAAACAAAACCATCCACTAAGACAGTTATTTTAGCTAATGTGAATAGTTTTTGGCTTTAGAAATATCTAATATGGAAATATTTCTGATCTTGTTTTAGGATCAGTGTTTTGAATACAATAATAAACTCTCAGAAATAGCAGTTGCTAAAGGATTTTTAAATGGGAACTGCAAATAATCATAATAAAATTTATATTAATGTTCCCTTTCACAAAATATTGTTAAGAGTATAAAACTATAAGATTAATATTTTAAAAAGTGGCTCAGAATATTCACAACTTAGCTCATTTCCTGTTATAAAGTTAAATTTTTGTCATGATAACCAATGATGTATCAAAATAAAGAAAATTTTATTTAATAATACATGATATAATGCATAAAGTTTTTTAAGCTGTCATATATGCTATAATAGCTTATTATAGAATAAAAATGAAATTTGTTTCTAAAATTGTATATATTTATTCATCACAGAGAATTACTCAATATAACATAAACTCTAATAATGTAATACTCTTTGCTCCATAGTTGTTCTAGATTAATGATTTTAGTTTTAAGCATCACAGATTACTAATAACTTAACAAAATGTTATATAAAAATATTAAATAATAAGAATTACTATTAATCTTAATAAGACTTTTGAATAAATATTTAGTTTTATACACTTAGTACAAATTTATCTTTTTTTCCGGTATAATATTGTTATAAAATATTATATAATAATTTTAGATATTAATGAATTTTTTTAACACTGTCTATATTAAATTTAATTAACTATTTTACCTTACCTTATTATAAAGTACATACTCATTATGTAAAGTAATATTTATTAAGGCTATAACTTTAAGACTATGTGCCTGAAGACAGTAGGGACCTCTGCATAGTCTTAAGGTTATAGTCTTAATAAATATTACTTACCTTATTATCTAACTGACTAAGCAGATGAAACTAAAACTACTTTCATTTGTTTTCTGAGTTCTTATTAGGATAGGAAGTATGGACAATGATTTTTGCAAGATTCAGCATTAAATATCAGAGAAATATTTATTCAAAATAGCCTTAAGTTGTATTCAAAAGGAACAATGTCAAAGGATCAATTCATTGTAAATATGTATTCATATATATAACTGATACCTTTTAATTACGTCAAACATTATAATGACCTACATGTATATATATTTGGTCATTTGCTTTTTTGTATTAATTCTCCATGCCAGTTTTTAATAATATTTAGTTTAGCTTTTTTAAATATTTTCTTATAGTAAGATTTCTAATAGCATTTTATTAATATTAACACAAACAGTAACAAATAAAAATAATTAAATGGTTAATTGTTTGAAAAGACATAATAACATTCAAGCTAATAAACAGCACATGATCACCATTTCAATACCTATAGAGAGTTTTGCCTGTTTTAACATTCAAGCTCTGATAGTGACATATCAAGCTTTGATACAAAAATCTGGAACATTTGAATTTATCATTCTATTACTGCTCTGAAATTCACACACAAAATAAGGAACTTTTTTTTTGTACTTCAAATTCACAAACTAAAAATAAGTAGAGAAACAAATTATCATGAATATTAATTTATTTATTGCACTATGTTTATTATTTTTTATATTTTATTCTTAAACATCTATATGCATTAATTTATTCAAGATGGGATGAAAATATTAGTCAATTAAATTCAAATCAGACTAAAATAATAATGTATTAGCAGTCATAAAAATTTAATGTGCCACCGTGTAGATTTGTCTAGATTAAAGTAGGGATTAGCTTATCACTTTCAGGATTACTGACATTCAATCAATAATTTTTTTTAAGTTGCCATCATCTTTAGACTGTAAGTTTTAGATAAAGATGACCTCTTATGCAGATACAATACATAATATTTTTCCTTTTTCTATCTTTGTCTATTTTATTTCTAGGATATTAGTTACAGCTTAAAATATTTTAAATTCATATATACAGTAAGTCTTTTATTTTTATATTCAATCGTACATTTTAATAAAATAAAAATATTTTAATTTTGTTATATATATATTTTTAAATTTTAGAGTGATAAGCTAAATATATATTATTAATAAAAAAAAGTTTAAATGTTTTGTGAGATATGTAATAAAAAAGAAAGGAGGAAGTGAATTAAATTTAAATACAAACAGATAAAATTTATCTTTTGTTTTTTGAATTTTTAAATAAAGTCTGTTGTGCTTTTGATATTGTTTTTGTCAATAGATAGTAAACCATTAAATAAAATTAAAAAAAATATTATATATATATTAATTTTACATAAATTATTTTTAAAAAAATATTCAATTAATATTTTAAAATTTTAGTTCATTCTGTTTTAAATTAATAATGGATTTTTGGTAGAATCTAGACTTCACCAAATCTTTTTTTGTGAAGCCTGAAATGAGATTTAGGTTATTAACTATTAATAAGTTAATTTTATCTTAATTATTTATTTGAAAATTATTCAATTAATATTTTAGTGATATTAATTTAATACTTTAAGTTCATTCTATTTTAAATTAATGGATTTGATAAAATATACATTTCACCAAATCCTTTTTTGTAAAGCCTGAAATGAGATTTCATTGCTAACCACTAATAAAGTAAATAGTTTATATTTGTTTGTTGAAAATAATTCACTGAAACCAGTTCTCTTTCTTGCATTGTTTGTTTGTTTATCTAATTATTGTTACCAATTTGGACATTTTTTTATTGTGCATAATTACAATTAAATGTATGAGAAATAATTATTTTTAGTAGATATTTTGTACTTATATTAATGAAAGAATTTAGAGATATCAAGCATTGGTGGCCTAGTGGTTTGCATAGCTGCCTTTCAAGCAGCTGGCCCGGGTTTTCTTCTCAGTCAATGCATTTGACATTGGAAAAAAAAGAATTTTAGAGATTCAAGTCAATGAATCACGTATATTTATGCAGTGATATTTAAATATATTATTTTAGTACAAAAAAATTAGATTGTTTGTTTGCAAAATGATATTGAATTAAAGAGAAAGTAGAACTATATGAATAGGAATTTGAGCTTAATTAAGGTGGAATTGGGGTGAACTTATGAATTATGAAAGATTGGAAGATTTTTGTTAAAATGTATTTAGATTCATTTCACATTTTTTGTCAAAATGTTCACCATTATTGAAGATCCCCAAATCATTCTTTAAAAATTTAAGCTTTAATAAGATATCTGATATAAATGTTTAATAAGATATCTGATATAAATGTGACCTAATATATGAGAAAAATACAAACATTCTATTTTATTGAAAATAAAGATTAAAGAAAAATAAATCAGTTGTAATCCAAGTTTCATTAAAATTTATTCACAATATGAGAGACACATGAGATTTAGATTTTTAATTCCATAATCAAGTAGAATTTTGTGCATTTCACTTAAGACCACTAATTAATAAAATATGAAAATTATTATCTATTAGTATGTAAAAGATGACAGATATTGCTAGTATGAAATATTCAATAATGCAAGAATAATGAAAAGGACAATCATAATAAATCTGCTTTAATACTTCTAAGATATGTTTATCTATAAAAAGAATAATTTAAATTAATTGTTTCCCAGAAAAAAAGTAACAACTTATTTTTAAAGTCAGAGCCTAAATTCTTGTAAAAATGGTAATAAAATTTTATAGAAACTAGAACTGAAATAAATTTACATATCTAATTTTATATTTTGGTATATCTATATATTTCTTAAACATTTTCAATTAAAGCAATATATTTGGGTTATACTATATATTATTTTGTTTTAATTTCCAATGTTTTGATTAAATATATTATTGTCAAGATCAAGTTCTTAATGATATGTCTTAAGTAATAATAAGTTTGAATATGAAATAAAGAATAATCGTAATGGTTGATCATTCAGAATAGTTGAATTAACAAAATGTTTTTTACTTCTTTCTGTTTTACATATAATTAGTTCCAAGTTGATTTTAAACGAAAGAGATAAAATAAATCACACACCTGACTTTAATAATATTAAAATACTAGTTACTTTGGAAAAGTATGATTTAAGAATGATGAGATAATCTATTAAAATATTGAAAAGACTAGGTAATTTAAACAAATCTGATCAAGCACAACATATTCCAACCTTGTGGAGACCTCTTACTTCATCTCTTTCTTTTAAAATTATCTTGGAATTAATTAATTGTAAAACTGAAAAAAAAAAGTTAATCCATCTATTCTGAATGATAAATCATCAAATATATATATATAAGAATAATCGGTTTTTATTTCATTCTCAATCTCATTATTGCTTAAGACATAACCTTGATAAGAATGAAGAATTATTTTATTGAACCACTGGAAATTAAAACAAAGTCATAAATAGTATAATCTGAATAATGTGAAAATATTAAATATATGTATGCTTGTGTGTGCATGTGCCAGTGATATTAATAAATAAATTGAAAATATTTGAAACTAATGCACAGAATTTTAGCAATCTGTAGTACTGATTTAAACTTTAATATGATTAATTATTATCTGATATAAAATAAGTAAATGGATCTCTCATACTATATGTTTTGGCTAGCTAAAGATCTAAGTACCTAGCAAGTATATCAGAATATTTAAAGCTCTTATATAATTAGAATCATGTGATATATTTGACTTTTAATGTGTGAATATATTATTATTATTTTGAATAAAAATAACTATAGACTTATGGGTTGCAAGTGTTAATAATAAAGGCTTTGTAAGGAGATAAGAAATTAAAATGTTTTTCATTATGATAGAGCTGAACAATTGGAAAATTCCCTGCTAAGGTAAAATATTTTTTTATTTATTGCAGCACTAAAAAAGTGTGTTTTACATCAATTTTTGATAAAAGCAATTAATAAGCAACCTTTTAGTTGTTCTGACTTATTTCCGCCCAAAATTTTAGAAAAAAATAATAAATAATTTTTATTTTTTATTTTTTATTATACACACATTAAAAAAAATGGCACTGTAGGCAATATTTTTTTAATAACCTTTCTTTTATAAAAATGTAATTGTAGTCTTTAGTAAAAAGTTACATGCTAATTGTTTTGATATTTTTAAATTAGTATCAACTTTAAATATGTTCTAAAATTTTATATAACTTTTAGTATTATACTTAAAAACACTTCATTATATGAAATACTGCAATCAAATTCAGAAAAGATAATAAAAGAAGAATATGTATGCACTTTCAACATAAACTGATACAATTTTACTAATGAACATGTTTATGTGTAGTGCACTAAGATGGAAAAATGGATGCAATCATTTTGTAAATTTATTAGCAATTTTTTTAATGTGATCATGCAGAATGGTCAGATATGAAAAATAGCTGCTTGAGTATTGTAAAATGTAATAAATTTATGAATTTTACATTGTTTTTTGTTTATTTACATTTTTGTTTATATTTTTTAGATAGCAGTTAATTGATGATATATATTGATAGGGCATAGCTCATAGCTTCAGTGTATTCTGCTATCTACAGACTTTATTCATTTTGATTTTTTAAATTGAAATATTATTTGAGAAATTTTAACACCCATAATAATTGTAATCAAACTATAAAAAAATGTTTATTCACTTTAAAAATTCATAGTTTATATGTTTAATTATACACTGATAATTATATGTGATACATTTGTTGAGAGAATTGTGAAGAGCTTTATGTCATGATCCACCTATATACTATTGTAAATTTATTGTGTTCATTGTTAAAAAAAACTATGATTGTTTGGTGATAATGGGATAAGTTGTTCAGATACAGAGATTATCCAGGATATTGGATGATATACAAAACATAAAATGGATAGGAAATAGAATAACTGGTTTTGGAGTCTGAAGATTTGGATCTTTTTCTTAATATTTAAGAATTAGATAAATGCTTGGCTTGAGTTAATATTTTAAATCTTATGTCCTAGCTCCTCACTGATGAGAGCCATAGCTCGAAACCGGTCTGGGGATGGGGACCATCATAGATAAAGGCTTCATGTATTTTCTTTTGTAGCATTTATCATTAAAAAAAATTAAGCTTGTTTAGAGCTAGTAGCAGGCTCTTTATATAATACATATTGGTAATACAAGCTATATAGGTCATGTGATATATGACTGATTTTTACTATATAAATTTAAAACAAAATGAATGAATATTTAATAGCAAACATGAAAGTGAAATAAAAAAAACTGAAATTTAATATCCAGATTAAATATTACAGGAAGATTTGATAAGATTTATCTTTTAGTTCTTATCAGAGACAACTATTTTAACTTCATTTTTTTATAATACAATATTATTCAAGATTTATTAACATCAAATAGAAGGCTTTCTGAAGAGTTAAAATCAAATTAGTTATATATAAACTTATATTTAATTATGAGTATAATTTATAAACTTGAAGTTTAGATGCAATATAGGAGATTTGAACTCAGACTTGCAATCTCTCTTCAGCTATTCATTCTATCTCATACACCAATACACATGACCACACACATGTGAAAAAGATAATATCCAATATACATATTTCATGCTGAACCAGCACTCATCAGTTGGTCAAAACCATTATTTCCTACACACATATATAATCAGTGCTCAGTTTATATTAATATAGCAAGTCTTTAAACTTTAATGGATATGTTTCAATCTACTCTACCCTCTAACTTTTCAGCCATCATTCCATTGGAAATCCAATGATGGAATGTCCAAATTCTTTGTAATGCCAATATTACTGCCATGCCCATGTTAACTTCAATTCAGTCTGATCCCTCATATATAGGACTTTGTCCATTTAAATTTACAGGAGAGGGATAGGATACAGGATGAATTTGTAATATTTAAATACGAGTATAATTTATATACTTCGAATTTGGATTTAATACAGAGGATTTGAACTCAGGTTTTCAAGCTCTTTTTAGCTATCCATTCTATTTCATACAACCCCCCTATTACATGTAAACTCCAAGTGTATAAATTATATCTGTATTTAAATATTATAAATTCAGCCTGTATTCTGCCTATTCCTCTTCCGTATATTTAAATGGACAAAGTTTTATACAAGAGGAGTCAGATTAACTTTAGGTTAACGTGGGTTTGACAATAATATTGGCATTAACAAGGATTTGAGTATCCCATCATCAGATTTTCAATGATATGGATGGTTGAAAAGTTGGAGGATGGAGTAAATTGAAGCCTGTCCATTAAAGTTTAAAAATTTGCTATTGTAATATAAACTGAGCACTGATTATATATGTGTGTGGAAACTGATGGTCTGGACCAACTGATGAGTGCTGGTTCAGCACAAAATACATATATCGGCGAGCATTTATCTTTTTCACAGGTGTGTAGTCATGTGTATTGGTTGTATGAGATAGAATGGATAGCTGAAGGGAGTTTGAAAGTCTGAGTTCAAATCCTCTATATTATAAACTCATCATGTGTTATGCAAATCTTGAGTAGATAGTAATTCTTTTTGTTTGAGTCTCTTTTTTTTCTTTTATCTTACTAACAGTACTCACTAAATTATTATAAATTGTTCTAGTTATCATGAGTCTGGTGTACTTTGGTCTTTTTTCTGTATTGAATGTGAATAAACATTTATTTTATAACGTCTTGCGTGCGATTATAATTACAATAGAATGACAGCCTGTTAAGCTAATTGCGCAGACGCTGTGAGAATGTTATTAATAAATGAATACCTTCGAACAACATACAAATACTATATCATGTGGTTGTTCGAAGGTATTCATTTATTAATAACATTCTCACAGCGTCTGCGCAATTAGCTTAACAGGCTGTCATTCTATTGTATTGAATGTGATAATGGTATAGAATATCCATGAAACTATGTTTTTATTTTTAATAATATACACATTTGTAAAGCAGCTGTCGCTAACCTCTCGACCACCAAGCTTGGCAAATTTCAATATTTTTATTTATTTATTTGTTTAATTTTCTATTTTTTACTCTATTTTTTAAAAAAAAATAATTAGAAGAGCTATAATCATTTATGGACACCTGCTAATAAAAATTAAGATATATTAATATGCATCTTTATTGTATTCCAGTTTCTATTCAATTTTATTAGCATTATTTATAAGTGAATTCAGGTTTTAACTTTTTTTTATAAAATCAATTAATTATTGACTAGCAGGAATTCTATTTTAACATATAATATTTAAAATTTTTAAACCATTAGTTTCTCATCAAGACCAAATTATTGTTTTCCAGTTTAAGAAATTTTGTTTTTTTTCAGACGTCAAATTGACTGGGAAGCGAACCTGGGCCAGCTGCTTGGAAGGCAGCTATGCTAACCACTAGGCCACCAATGCTTGTTTGCCAAAAACATATAAAACAGAGACAAAGTATCATTATGGTTAATCTTAAAAGCAAAGACTTCAGTCATTGTCATAAATTTATTTACACAATGAGACACCAATTTATGAATAAGACTCCATTTTCAATCTGTTAATATTAATTTTGGTAGATAATCCTAACTTATAATAATTGTAATATTATCTTACGAATCTGCATTGATAATTCTTTTAAGTTTCATTAGTTCAAAATTTTGTCAATGCAATATTTTAATGCTAAAACGTTTTCAGTCTAACAGAATACAGATGTATTAGTTTTCTGTTATTAAGGATTGTCCAATCTTGACTAATGAAAAAATTATTATTAAGCATAAATTATTTTAATAATGATAAAACAAATTAATAGAATAATTTAACATTTTATTTTTAAAATTGATCATTTTGTTAATGACTTGAAACTATTTCTGTTTTCTGTTTAATACAATATACTCATTTTATGTTTAATAAAATAATTATATTCTAATGTGATGAACAAAATACATTGCTTTGATGGAAATTGGATTTAATTAAAATTGCTCTTTACTCAAACGTTTTAAAAACTGGTTTCTATTGTTTGTTTATTTAAGAACATGGGTGTGACAATAATCTCGGCCTCAGGGTGGCCTTTGAGCATTCCATCATCAGATTTTCAATTGGATGGACGGTTGAAGAGTTGGAGGGTGGAGTAGATTGAAGCCTGTCCATTAAAGTATGAATATTGGCTATCTTAATATATATCTGAGCAGTTATAGCATATATGTGTAGAGATGGTAATCTGGACCATCTGATGATTGCTGGTTTAGCATGAAATACGTATATTGGTTATTATTTTTATCTTTTCAGCATATATGTGTTCAAGTGTATCAGTGTTATGAGATAGAGTGGAGAGTGGTGGGTTGTGTGAAAGTCTGTGTTCATATACCCTATATAATAATATTTTAAATAAAATTTGAGATAATTTTAAATATATCAAATTAGGTCTTTTAAATTGGAACTTTCTGATGGCACATAATAATAATTCAATTTTATTCAAATTGATATTGGTTTGGAACATTTTCAAATGCAACATCTGTAATTTATTAATATATTTTATTTTGAAAAAGATTTCTTGTTTGGTGCTAAGGAAATGATGTAGAAAACTACTCTAAGCTGCCATTCAGCATATAAGTACTAAAAATTATCACCACATTTATATGTAATCAAGCTTATTCAGAATATCTGACATTACTGATGCTATTATTAATTTTACTAGATAACATCAATTTAAAATTGATATTTAGTAATCTATGAAGGGCCTTTCTCCAAAATTACCTATCATTTGTTTTTTTAGGTCGTTCAATGGCACATTTATTCTTGTATTGATAAACTCCATTGCTAATTGTCCTCTTCTTTTATCACCAGACCAGGATAATTATGTTATAAATAGAACAGAATGAATATTTTAATCAAGCCATTTGATTGTTAGAAAGATCTAGGTTTGATTTGACTGAATATTCATTTTTATGTTGTTGTTTTTTTACTGTCCATAAAATTCTCAAAACTCTTTTCCAGCATAATATCCAAAAGCATCAACATTTTTTTTTATTATTCCTCTTCAAAAACTTTTATGTTCCCAAAGCTATAAAATAAACCTAGCTCAAACATTTTCTGATTATTATTTTTAAAGATATGTTTTTACATTTAAATGTCTTTTTTATATTTTTCATTACATCTCTGCCTAGTATTAATTTGGGATAAATTTTATAATTACAGATATTTTGTTATTAGTGAATGTTCCAAAATTGCAAAACCAGTTAAACCACATTGTTGTTTTCATTATCAATTTTGAAATCAACTAATTTTTTTGTCCTTTTTCTATTTATCCATAATTTCACCATTTCATTCTGTTATTTTTCTAAAAAAGATATTATGATCTTCTCTATTATTGAGATTAATTTCTTTACTATTTTTGTCATAAAATCGTTTTAATAATGCAATTGGGACATATCTAGATTAGGAAAATTAGATATGATCTCATCAACAGATGTTTATCCTTTTGTAAAAACTATTACAATTCAGAACAGTTTAGATAGTATTATTCATAGAAGTATACAAGACTTTTTTAAAGTGAAAACTCAATTAATAAATAACAAACACATTTTAACATAATGAAAATATATATTTATTAAATACATTACTTATATATTGCTATTGCTTTTTATGTTTTTTTGTAAGATTTATTATAAAACAGTCAAAATAAGAGTCATAGATCAAATGACCCAATTCTCTTAAGCTTGTGAGATGTAAACAATGAGCATTGCCAATTGCTCAACAAGTCTTGTGATAAATGTTTAGCCAAAGGAAGCATTTAAAATATCTCTTACAGGAACCCCCCTAACCTCTGACCATGGTTTCATGCTTTGGCACTCCTCAGAGAGGTGCTAGGGTACCTTATTATAAAACAATTATTATATTATTAATTTTGTGATAGTTGATCATATATATATATATATATATATAAGGCATTCTCTTGATCTGACTTTGAATATCTAACTATTCTCATCCAGAGGCTAAAACAAGGATGAAAATTTGTCCCCATTCTCATCACTCTGTGATTGGAAAACTTTGTGAGAAATGCAGCATCCATTTTTTTTTATGAAGAGCTATTGGAAAAGACTCTATTTTATAAAAGGCTATTTAAAGATTTTAATATATTTAAAAAACAAATTAGACTTTTTTTAAAAAAAATCTTGATTTATTTTTTTTCAATATTTTGACTATATTATATGATCATTGTCAATAAATATTCCTATAAAATTTATATACAAGTATATGTTTACAAAGAATTTACAAAAACAATATAAATAAACATTTATTTTTAGCACTGTTTCTAATTGTAATAAATTTAATCAGCCATTTAAGCTAATGTGGGCTTTTTCACGAGTGTTAAATAATAAATGAGTACTTCCACTTACAACACAAGATATAGTATTTAGGAAAGAATAAAATGAATCCACTTATTCAATCCAACCCAAATGCTTATATATGGGCAAATCTTAAGTATTTTAAGTGAAAGTGTGAGGATAGACTACTCACTTTAAACCACTGTTTACGATATCTGAATGAATGACACCGACAAAATTACCTAGAATTTACTAGACGTCACTCACAAATGAAACTTTAAACATATGTAAATAAACATTTATTTTTAGCGCTGTTTCTAATTGTAATAAATTTAATCAGCCATTTAAGCTATTGTACACTTTTTCATGAGTGTTAAATAATAAATGAGTAAGTACTTCCACTTACAACACAAGATATAGTATTTAGGAAAGAATAAAATGAATCCACTTATTCAATCCAACCCAAATGCTTATATATGGGCAAATCTTAAGTACTGTAAGTGAAAGTGTGAGGATAGACTACTCACTTTAAACCACTGTTTACAATATCTGAATGAATGACGCCGACAAAATTATCTAGAATTTACTAGACGTCACTCACAAATGAAACTTTAAACATATGTGGATTCATATGTGAATAAGTGGATTCATTTTATTCTTCCTAAATACTATATCTTGTGTTGTAAGTGGAAGTACTCATTTATTATTTAACACTCGTGAAAAAGTGCACAAAAACAATATAAGAAAATATTTTCACATAAATTGTATATACAGTTTTATGATTTACTTCTTGCTTGTTTTTATATTTGTCTTCACTCTTTTACATTTTTTTATTTATAAAATATCCCTCAATTGAGTAATTATAAGAATTGAAGAGTATTTTATATATACAAATGTGAAAAGATGAAGTCAAATTTGAAAATAAGCAAGAAGTAAGTTATAAAAAAAATTATAATTTATGTGAAAATAATTTATGTTGTTTTTAAATGCTTTTATTTAAATTACATTTTCTATATGTTTATTTGTTATTATTTGTTTGTTTTATAGATATAGTTTAAGCAAGACATGTGAGAGAATAGTATAGAGATTTTTTTGGTTTCAATTGATAGCTTTTAAAATTGAGCTTAATACATTTTAAATAATGAGTGATTTTTTTTTTGGATTTCAATTGAAAGCTTGATTCAATGATTTATTAGATACATATATAATAATGTACACATACTAAATTTGATATATATATATAAGAGATATACGTATTAACTTATTGCAGAATTATTAAATGATATAATAACTAGAAGTGTGAAATCGATTTAAAGTATTTTTTGCATTTTTTTGAATGAATAAAACTTTTAAAATTTTAAATCCATTTGACACTTAGTGTTTATACACACTACAGTAAATAATAAATTATTTAAAATTGAATTCATATAAAGATAGATTACTTAACAAAAATGGAATTGCAAAATGTTTGAATACTAAAAAATAAAAAGTAATAGAGATAAAAAATATTTTATAGTAAATTCTTTTATTTATCATACACTAAAAAACAAAAAATAATTATTTTTTCAATCACAATTGACATTTTTAGATTGAACTTGAAATAAAAGTGTGGGAAGGGATGTCCAGAAATTAATTAACTCCATCCCTATGTGGTTTCCTTCATACTTTTATTTCAAGTTCAATATAAAAAACCCATTGGTGTTTGAAAAAACAATAATTTTTTTTGGTGCATGACAAATAAAAGCATTTATTATAAAATATTTTTTATATCTATTATTATAAATTCTTTGTAGATTCTCTATAAATATATATTTGTATATATATATTGGGCCTACTGAATGTAAAAAAAAATATTTTTTTTGGTTTGATTTCAATAGTGAATATATTAACATAAACTGCACTGGACTATGTTGCTATGACAACACATAATATTGGAGAAAGAAATATTTATTATTAATCATAGTTTGTAAAAATTGTGAATTGACTTTATTCATTTTTAAAAATGAATGTGCAAATAATAAAGTTTATAGTCTTGATAAAATTATTATTTGCTTTATTATGTATATTTTTGTTACTGTATTCATAATAATAGTTTACAAATAATACACTTAAATATTTAATGTCTCAAGTATGCTTGTTATTTTATTTGTATAATATTGTATTGAAAAATATGTGTAAAAAGTATATTTCCATTGTATTATGAAAGAATGTAATCCTAGTTGCTTAATTTATGTTGTAGTGAAAGAATCTTATTTGTATTTTTAAAAATATAAATGTCTGTTATATGTAATGATTATAAAATATTTTTTTATTTGTCATTGTTATTGGGTAATGAGATTTTTATTTATAAAACATTGGCTAAAATTGACCAAAGAGTTAATACGATGTTGCTATATTTTTTATTATGTCAATGGAAAAAGTTTATAAATAGAACTATGCAGATAATTGATCTTTCTTGTATCTTGACTTCAATAGAAGCAATCTAAGTTCCTTCAAAAGATTTTTTATTTATTTGTTTTTTAAAAGTATATGATTATTAAATGGATAAAATGATGTGGTGAAAACAATAGTGTTTGTCCATTATCTGGGCAGATTTATTGGGAATTTGTAGGAGGCAGGTAATAATTTATTGAAGGATGAAAATAATTCACAGCATTTTTAAAAAAAGCAGAGTATATGATTTACCTTTCTATTTTTAACACTCTAGTTAAGAATAGCTAGGCACACATTCTAGCTATGTTGACGATGGACCAACTACTTAAAAAAAAGTCCCACGCTTACTTGAAATCAATTTTCAAGCATCATCTATGTTTGAACTTTATGTTGTTTGGTCACATCAAAAAACTTTACTAACTGTTTTCGTAGGAAATCAGTTTTGATTATATATTTGTAACAAGATTGTATTTAAAAAACATAATTGTAACATTGTCGCGAAGAAGACAATTATGTTCTTTCCATTGATTAAAATAAAAAATGGCAACGACCTTATTAAATTATTTTTATAATTAGTGCAAACAAATGTATACTTTTCAGAATTAATTTCCTATTGAAATTACTTTTAATCATTTAATAATTATAATTATAACTAATTATTTTGTTTATTTAAAAAAATTAATTGCGAAAAACTAGAACAAAATTTAGTACTAATTATATGTCAAAAGATATCTATGAAGGAGCTGATAAAATCGATTTTCAAGAAGTATTTATAGTTTAACTGATTTAATGAAATTCAAAGATTCGTTGTTTTGAACAATAAAGTGGTTTTAACCTTAATAGTCTTAATTTTTTGTTTGTTTTCTCTAGCTGTTATATGATATAATTTAAATTTGAGAAATAGTACAAAACTTACTTTAATTAAGCTAATATAGTTTTTAAAATAATTACATATATTTATTGAATGTGTGTGTGTGCGCAATTTAGAGAAGTGATGACTTAAGAAAAATTATTTTAAGAGCAAAAAAGAAAAAGAAAAGAAATATTTTACAGTTCTTTTTATAAGTAATAACTCAAGAGTTGAGTTGAAAGAAAGAAAAAATCAATTTTGGTCACGTTATTTAAAAGAAAGTCAATTTTTTTTTTTTTAGAAAAAAAGTTTGTTGAATTAGACGTATTGAAAATATATCTTAGAATTAATAAAAGTAAATGGTTACATTCAAAAACTTTATTGTTTGTATAACTTTTGAAGTAATTGACATTAATAGTTAAGACCATTTAAATTTTTATTTTAAATTTTAGTATGAAATCTGTGTACATATATATGTATAACAGGAAATTTTTTTCTTAAATCATAAACTTTATTTTAAACTTCTATGTCATTTTTGAAAACTCTAACAATAAACAGATTCAGCTCAATTTACTTTATTTTGCATTATCATTTAGAGGTTGTCAGATCATCATTTACGAATAAATAATGAATGATTAGCAGGATTGATTACGAATTAACTATTTAAAAAATCAGGAACTTCTTGGCAACCCTTCAGGTATATAAATAAAATTGGCTGATCTAAATACATGATCAGAGCAGCTAATGCACTAACAATGGCAACTAATGGCTTTCAACAAGTATAATAGTATAGCATACAATTTCCTACTCTTTAATGAAAGTTAATTGAAATGAATAAACAATCTATATATGTATATTAATGTTTTCCTAAATGCAACATGGTACTGCAGTCAAGCAGTAACATTTGATCGTTTATAGAAGTTTTCTTTATGATGCCTTATACAATTTATTCTAATATCTAAATTTTAAAGTTATATCATAAACAAAAATCATTCAAATGGAAAAAATGATTAAATTAATTCAAAAATTTCTCTAAAAAAGGCACATAAAAGTATGGTATAAAATAGTTATGAAATTATTAATTTTATTAAATCAAACATTAAATGATTTTACAAAATAGATTACGTTGTGGGATTACTTTTATTGCTATAAATTGTACATCCAAAATGTTAAAAATATTAATTAAATCTAGTTCTTCATTTTCATTGTAAGGATATGGATGAGAATAGAGTATAAAGAAGAGTTGCCACAGGAAGAAAAGTTTGAGGCAGTAAATGTTACAAGATAGCATCACAAAATATCCAATAAACAGAATTATAAAATGGACTGATCTATATGTGAGCATATTTGTAATTTATATATTGATTTGTATAATCTTACAGAACATCTCTATTATTATTATTATTATTATTATTATTATTATTATTATTATTATTATTATTATTATTATTATTATTATTATTATTATTATTATTATTATTATTATTATTATTATTATTATTATTATTATTATTATTATTATTATTATTATTATTATTATTATTATTATTATTATTATTATTATTATTATTATTATTACTACTACTACTACTACTACTATTATTACTACTACTACTACTACTACTACTACTACTGCTATGTCAAGTACTACTATTACTACTATAACTACTACTATTACCACCACTACCATTGTTACTACTGCTACTATTACTACTGCTACTGCTACCACTGCTGCTATTGCTATTACTACTGCTGCTGCTTTCTATCTTTTTTTTATTTTAAATTGGAATGTCCATACTTATTGGTAAATGGTTGCTACTGCTGAATTGATTATAGAGAAAATAATAAAACAATTTATAATAATAATTTTGCTTTTTTTAATTACTTGATGAAATATCTGTGAGCATTGCTTTTATTTTATAAATCCAACTATTTCTAGAATAAGCCTGGATATTTGTAAAATACCCCTGGGTCTCTTTTTATGCAGACTTATTTAACACGATTTTGAAGTTACGCGTTTCGTGTTTCACCGGAAGTCGAACTCCAATATTGCGCTATTACTTTAAATAATAAATTTCGCGCACTTACGTTATATTGAAAGTAATAGCACAGTATTGGAATTCGACTTTCAACTTAGTAATTTCAATATTTTCAGTACTTTATAATAGTAAGATTTTATGCAATAATGAAATTAAAATCATGATTTCCACATTTTATGTATACACACATTAAATTTTACAAGATTATAATGTAAATTTGTTCAAACATTGTGCATGTTAATTTTGCATTTTAAAGCACATTCTGTTTTTGCTTTTTAAAAAAGAACGCAATCAATTATTAATCATTTAGTGTCCACAAGTTTATTTTTAAAAGGTGAGTAATAGCAGTGGGCACAATTAAATTTGACAATTAAAAATTAAAATCTGATTTTTAATTGTAATTAACAATTTAAAAATTACTTACGGCGACTTGAAATAATGTGATGTGAAATTTGATTTTTAAACGGAATTGAAAATTAAAGACAAAAATAAGAATTTAATTTTTAGTTGTTAGTTTTATAAACAATTAATAAAATCATCGTCTCAAAGATTAATTACTAATTACATTGTCACCAGAAAACCATTGCCACAACATGAGTGTGAAGTTGGCGCTAGTTGTTTGCAAACGAATGTGTTTTTCGGCAAATAGCTATAATAATTAAAACGTGTATTAAAAAATGTAAATTACTGTACTGTAAATTATGCATAAAAATATATTATTTTGAATAAAATTAAATATTATAGTTAAAAAAAGTTTGTCTTGTATCAATTTTTTTCAAATTTGAAATTTTTTATTAGTCATATTTTATTTCCTTATTTTTTTTTTTTGCGCAAATTTTAAAGTAATTTTACATTGGTGCTTTGCTTTTACATGAATTTTGAAAAATCACAGACTAAGTTATGTCTATTTTTGCATGATTTCGTTTGCGCATGTTTTCTGAGGAACCTATCTATTGCGTAAAACAAGACCCAGGTGTAATACAGTATAAAATTCCAAATTTCAAATGATACTCCAATTTCTTATCCACTGATGGATATTGAAATAAATAAGTTTTAAATCAAGGAGATTGTTCAAACATTGTTTAAACCACAATATAGTGTTTTAAATAATAGTTGTGCTACAATTAACAATTTTGCAATTAATAAAATTTACACTGCTGCTAATAAATGTAAGGAGGATTTTTTTTTACTTCTAATATCAAGTTGAATTATTATTCAACTTTGAATGATATGATAAAGAAAGTAAGTTAGTTTGCTAATAATGGATGAAAGACATTTACCCCCCCCCCTCTTTTCTTTAAACTTTAAGTCAAATTATTATTCAAAAAATGTATGGATATTGAAACACCTGATATACTTCATACCATATAATTTATATATAGAATTATCACATGATCAGTATTTCTTATGCTAGCACATAACTGTTATTAAAACAGGAAAAACTCTGTTTGGCACTGAGTGGCACTACTGTATAGAGAGTTTTGCCTGTTTTAATAAGTTATGTGCTAGCATAAGAAATAGTGATCATGTGATGTTTAGTGGTTTAACACCAAGCCTGCCTAATAGGATAGTGGTGGCTATGGTTGTTAAAGAGCCAAAAACACCAAAATGTATGGGTACTGAACTGGGTTCAGACCCATATGACTATATAAGCTGTTGAGCTTAGATTGAAAATATTATTGTATTCAATTTTATTTTCATAGTTTTGTAGTTAAGTAGAGATAAAAGGTGGCTGCTGGAGGGTTGCATTAGATCTTAAGATCTAGGTGCAGTGCTCTCAGATCCAAAGCTCCTCACTGACAAAGGCCACAAGCCAGAAACTAGTCTGGGGATATTGGATGAGTAGGCACTAGATGGAGATTTTATGCGCAAGTCTTCTGGCATCCATTGATTATTCTGGTTGGCACTGAGTGGCACACTGTATGGAGAGTTTTGCCTGTTTTAATTAATGTATGTAGAATCTTTGTCACATTTTCTCAAATTTATCCCTGTTAGATATTTTTTGCTTGAGCACTGATTTATACAAAGCATGTTTATTTAAATTAATATTATCTATTTAAGATTAAAAAAACTTTTACAACAAATAAAACTTAGTAAAGAATTAAATTCATATCCTTTCCAATACTATATCTTCTTAGAAATTTCCTGAAGGTTTGTAATGGTGATGTTTTAGTTGTATGTTGGACTATTTCCATCATCTAATATAAGTATTGAATGTTTTTAGAAAAATTTAACTTTATTTAAATATTCTAAATACATTCAACTGTGTGCTATTATTAATAGTTGGATGTATTTGGAATATTTAAATAAAGTTAAATTTTTCTAAAGACATTTAATACGCATATTAGATTATGGAAATAGTCAAATATATAATACAACTATTTCTTATTTTATTTTTTAAAAATGCACTGTTAAAAATTACTTTTCACATTATATCACTATATCTTAAAATCTTGCAAAGTCCAAAATTCAAAACATTTTTAGTCTCTAGCATTTTCAATTAGAAATATTCAGCTAGTAAAAATTAAATTTCAAATAAATAATTATAATCACTAATTATAATTACTTTTTTAAATGCAATTGTTTTCCAATATTTAATCTTAAATTATATTACAATACTATTTTTCAATTTTAAAAATCAAATTATTTTTATGAATTAAATTTTCTCATCTAATTAGAGTTTTTTTTTCCAAAAGTGATGTTATTTAATTCAAATTTTTAATTGTTTACAATTAAAATAAATAAATTTGATTTTAGTAATGTATATCTAATTTGTGTTTGAACTTATAAAATAATGTTCAAATAAGCAGCCTGATTTTACAGTAATTAGAAGGCAGTAAATTAACTTTGGAATTGAAGTGTTTTTTGGCATTGCTATGAAGTTTTTATGGCTTAAAAAATAAGTAGATTTTTATACTATTTATTTATTCTTAATTTAGATTTTTGTATTTATGAGTACATATATTCAATGATATTATTTATTTGAAGCTTAATAAAAACTCACAGAAACAATTACAAATTGCAAAAGTGATATTAATTTAAACTGATATTTTTTTTAAAAATTTATATACATTTTGTTATTAGTATAATTTTATTACTTATATAAATAATTAAACATAGAGTTAACTAGACGCATTTAATTTTTTCCTTCTTTTTGCTTTGAGATTTTTTTGATTGAATAAATAATATAATTACTATAAAGAGTTTGCGTTCATTTTGATTTGAAGCGGTATGTGTTTTTTATTTTTTTAAATATATTTTGTGTACAGTATTTTGTTTAACTCTTATAATTGTTTATACATATATATTGAAATAATATTCTTCGTTCTTAGATGAATAGAAAGTATTCAAAAATTTAGTTATTTTCTCTTATGAAAATAATTGAACATATATATATATATACACACCCAGTGATATATATATATACATTCAAATCAATATATATATCAAGATACAGTAAAACTCACATAAATTATAGTTATTCTCAGAAGTACTTTCAACTATACATCTAGTAGTCTTTATCAACTATATAACATTGAATAATCAAAACGAGACATCTTTTCACAATACCCATAGTTCAATTTAGATTTAGTTCTCCTACAATTCTGTTATTTTAAGATTTGATGATTGCCAATTCATTAACATATGTCGATTTCTTGAAATCAATATAGCCTCTTTTATTTTATGTTTATTATGCAAATTGAACGTTGCCACAATAAACGTAAAATAAAAGAGGATATGTTGATTTCAAGAAATCGTCAAATGTTAATGAATCGGCAATCATCAAATGTTAAAATAACAGAATTATGGGAGAACTAAACTAAAATGAATTATGGGTATTGTGAAAGGATGTCTTGTTTTGATTATTCGATGTTATATAGTTGATAAAGACTACAAGATGTTTGGTGAAAGTATTTCTAAAAATAACTATAATTTATGTGAATTTTAATACAGACATCAAACTTAATTTATTATATATATATAATATGGGAATCAGAAAGCATAAGCAAAAAAAAGGCAGAGTTTTTTTAGTTGAATTTTCTATGCATATTTAATTCATTAGATAATATATTTAAATATTAGACCATGAAAATATTTATGTTCTTTAAGATCACTAAAAAATACTATTTGAAATTTGATAATTAATATTTATTAATGAAAGCAAAGTCAAAAATATATTACTAATATGAAAAACTAAAATACTAAAATAATTGTCAGGGTTATTTCTAGTGAGATTTGTTGATTTTGAAGGAAATTACAAACCTTACCTATTACATATAGTGTGACACATTTTCAGAATGATTTATATTAAATAATATAAATTTGATTAATACTTTCAAATTCTTTTTTTTTTTTTATTGTAGCATCTAGTAAGGTGTAAAAATGCTCAACTTTTTCTTTCTGTATAAATCTTTATTTTATGCTAAAATTCAATATTGGACTTGACTTTTTTTAAATTTAATTTTATATATGACAGATATTCTAAAAAAAATCACATTTGTTCTTTTTAAATATTTAAAATTTTACTTGTAATTATAAACAAAGGATGTAATTCCATAACACAATGATCATATATTGATGTGCATTCAGCTAGAAAATAAATGAATTCATTTTTTATTAAATTCTAAGTTTTTTCTTTAAATGCAAACAAATAAATAAGTATTTATGGTAAATCTATCAAATTCTGCTTTAAAATCTTATATTTGCTTTATAATTAGTAATCAAAAGATTTTAACACTATGTTAATTATGATAGATAATGATGTTACACAAACCATGATTTTCTTTGTTTATAGTATGGACAAATTTATTAACTTTTATTTCATGCAAAAAATTATATTTTTTTAAATTCCAAAACCTTTCTGTGAAAACTAGGCCAGAGGTCAGTGACTTCCTTCTAGGCATTTTTTTTGTCATAAATAACAAGGAAATTAGATCTTAGCCAACTATCTGTAAGATACTGACCTCTTCAGACTTTTTTCTCAAAATAAAAAATCAATAATAGCAGTGAGGAAGAATCTAGGTTATTAAAAAATCCTACTCTAAAATTAGTTATAATAATGATAAAACAGTAAGCTAAAATAGTGAAACAACCACACATTTTTTGAAGGAAACACCCATTGATTCTCTACAATATGGAAGTTATTATGTTATTAAATTAACAATCTTTATATGGGATTAGATAAAAAAAGTAAGCACTTGATAACTTTTATTTATCTTTATTTTTTATTATAATTAGCTAAATAAAAGTTTTGTAAAAGATAAATGACAAACTTTAATAAGTTTTTGTTTTAATATTGATTACAGAGCATTCAAACCCATTGCTTCTATTTTTGTATTCCCAGGTATTCATTCACCCATTCTTTTCCATATTCATCTTATATTTAACATTGTATTTTTTTTACCCATTCTATTACTTGACATTCACCTTATATCAAATATTGAGTAATTATTCACTCATTTTGTATTTTCCTGCACTTGCATTTAATATTGTAATTCATCCTACTGTTTGGGAATGTTTTATACAATAACTGTGAAATCTCTAATATTTAACTTCTAAATAATATATTACCCTTATTATTTTCAACAAGACAACAATAATTAATGTATAACTTATTAATAAATGGATGAATTTTGTTAACATCATATATCATAGTGGTAGAAAGTTCCTCATTTTTTACATACATGTAATAATATAAAATCAAACATAAATAAATGCTTAAGTGAACAAGAATAATTGGGTCTGATCATTTTTAACTTAGAGGTTAAATTTAGAATTAAAAAAATCTGTAAACATGAAATTTTTAAACATATATGGAATTCATGATAAAACATGAAGTAAGTTTATAAATTGCTTTCCACAAATTCCTATGAATTTTTTATTAGACTCTTTTTCTGAAATTATGGAGTGAAATATAATCACATATATTTCTTTCATTCATTCTCACAGCTGTAATAGAAGTACTTTTTTATACACATATTTGTTTAAAAATATTAAAATATTTTCCTTTTTTTTTATATAATATATTGTTTTTATCATGGTTTCTGAAACCATATGCAACATAAAAATTACATTTTTAACATAGTAGACTGCAGCGACAATAATATTACATAAAAAGAATCTGTTTGAAGTTGAGTAAATATAACAATTCTCCGTGAAGCTTCTAATTTTACTTCTTAATTATAGTAAATAGAAGTTACTTTTTTTACATGTAAAATTATTTTAGCATATGCTAATTTTTGTTTGCATAAATTTATTTTATTTTTTATTTATTTTTCTTAACCCCAAATTTATAAATTGCAGAATGTGTTTCATTTTTGCTATTTTTTTTAAATGGATATTTTGTTTCGATTTAGCTACAAATTTTATAGAAAAGAAATTGGAAGTCAAGCGTTGGTGACAGAGTGGTAAGCACAGCTGCATTACAAGCAGTTGTCCCGGGTTCGCTGGTTCGCTTCCCGGCCGATGCTGTGACACATGAAAAAAAAAATGGAATAGAATCCATTTAATCACTTTAGATTAATTTAAGAGCCAGCTAATCGAGTTATCAATCACATTTATTCTAATAAATAAAACTCAGTGAATATTTTTTTATGAATATTTTTTTATATCTTCAATGAAGTCTTATTTATTGTTCTCAAGATTGCACAAATTTATAGATTTTTCATCGTTGTTATAAAAATTTTGATTAATTATAAATGAAGAAATTCTCTATTATCACCCACGATCCACTAGCAAAAATTTTATTAAGTTAATTAGCCAAATAATAGTTGGAAATATTATACATATTTGTTTCAACTTTATATATAATTAGTCAATATTCTGAGAAAAACATGAATGGAAAGATTATAAAACCCTATGAAGATTTTCTGTTGTTTCAAAAGTCAAGACAGCTGTTTTTTTATTTGCTCTGATATAAATAAGATTTAATTGGAACATTAGCTGCCCATATCTGTGGAGAATTTTAATATTTATAGATCAGTATCTGAAGATTTACAACTAATTTTCCCCAAAGCTTATTTTAATTTTACCTTTTAACCATGCAAAATCTTTTTTACGATATATATAAAATTGTAAAAAAAAGAAAAAGAATGTGTAATGATAAGAATATATTTTATAAATAACTATAATAAATCACTGAATACTTTCAGTTAATTTCTTAATCTTCAACGGAAAATATTTTCAGATGAAGATTAAAAAATTAACTTATAGTATTCTGTGGTTTATTATAATTATTTATAAAATATATTATTATCATTATACTTCATTATTTTTATTACAATAATTATTCTGTATCAGACATTATATATATGACTCGATTTATAAACATGGATATTATTGGTGAATTCGTGTTAATAATATTGCTACAATATAGAGAATGTAAATAAATGTAAGATATTTAGTTTGTTCTATACAAAAAAAAAAGTTATAATGCTGGTGAAGATTAGTGGTGAACAACAATAAAAAGTTCAAAAATGGGATAGATGTCTTCTAACCAAATAGATCGTACATTATTCTACATTAAATGCTATTTATATCATGTCAGAAATTGATATTATATCACCTGTACTTTTTAAAATATGTAGTTTCTGAACACATTTCAATTTTATGGAGATAAGAAGTAAGAGGATTGGAATTACAACATTACATGCTTATAAGTTTCAGGTTTTTGAAGCTGACAAGAAAGCCTCAAGACATTGACCATTTTTCCAACAACCACTCATAAATTATGTAAGTTGTGATCAATTATAGATATCATAAATATATATGCATAACAAAAATTCTTAATTATATTGAAGTTTATTACATTAAAAATTTAGAAACTTTAGACAACAATATCATAGTAATTATTAATTGGTGATAGATAATCTTGTGGAATATAATTATATATTTAAATTTAATTATAAAAGCCACTTCAGATTTTCTCAAAGAAAAAAGTACAATTTATTCTTTTACTTGTGACTACACATTTTATATTCCACTTTGATAATTTTTTTAAATATTTATGTCTCTTCATACGGATAATCTATTTTCAATTTATTTTTTTAATGCTCAAATATAACCTAAATTATGTTTGCTTAAAGATGACATTTTATTTATAAAAATTAAAAATTTTTAATACTTTTTATTTTCTAACATCAGACTATTATATATACATGTAATATTTTTATTTAGTTATTTATTTTTTAATGCTTAACATAATATGTTTTCAAATAAAATTTTTGATTTAAATTCAATCTCTAAGTTTGACTTTAAAAGAAATCTTCAAAAAATTAATAAATTAAAACTGTCATTAAAATAAATTGCTGTTTGATGTATAATTATTTAATTTATAAAACTAAATCTTATTTAGAAACAATATAATATGTGACAGATTAAGCATATATTGTATCATCATAGTCTAAATTTAAACCTGAAAGTATTATATTCCTAAAAAAAAAATTGTTGGTTTATTTTATTGTAATTCTCAATTGGTTTTAAAAAAGACCAAATAGTTTACCTTATTAATGAATGGTGATTAATAATACATCCTAATATAAGAATGACATATGTAATTTTAATTTTTTTTAACAGACATTATATCAAATTGTCAGTTTATTTGATATAGCAATAAAACATAGAGTTAATATTTTATTTTTAGAAAGACTTGATAAAGTGAATTATATACAGAGAGATTCCTTTGCCGATATTTTTATTTACTGCATAGACAATCAAAATAGTTTGTTATTAAGAGTATGAATGCATGTGAATGTATTTGTATTCATATTATTTATCTGATTAAATAATATTAACTTACATATATTTAAAATATTGTTTTTATATATAATTATTTAAATAGGTATTTAAAAAATATTAAATATTGGGTATAACATATATCTTAATTTGTAACTTTTTATTATTATTCTTTAAAACATTTATTTATTACAAAATTAAGAAAACATTTTAAATCATAAATGCTGATGTAGGGTTCACAAGAACTTTTATTGAACGGAATTTAACTCTTAATAACAGAGACCATAGCAATGAGTTAAATTTGAGCTATAGCAATGAGTTAAATTTGAGCTATAGCAATGAGTTAAATTTGAGTTATATCATAGCGATAGTATTTAGGATAGTGATCTAAATGTGACATCATCAGGATTTTAGTTTGGTCTCTCCCCTTTAATCTGCATTTTGACAAACATCCTATGCAAAGTTTATGCATTATATATTTTATAATTTATTGATGGTTTATTACAGACATGAGCAGCTAAGTAAATATAACATTTGCTCAAATGATTTCTGTCTTTTGGGAGATTTGTATAACATCATCTCATTGTATAATGTATGTCAAGTCTGTTACAAAATATACAAAATTACGAAATAATTTGAGTGCAGCAATGTGTATTATTTAGAAAAGAATTTAAGTGATACAATGAAAAATTTCTTGTGGGAATAATTTAAATGGTATAGCATCTAATTTCTTGTGAATTATATGTTAAGTGCTATAATATTTATTATGGATTACAAACACATTAACCAATGCTATTATTATTATCGTAAAAAGGAAAATGTTAATAATGCAACATTTATTATAGAAAGCTTTATTTAAAGCTTGTACTCCATTAAAGTGGATAAAACGTTTTAAATGCTATAACTGGGATATAATTAAATTTCAAATACAACTCTTATTTAATATATCTACATACTGCAGAAAAACATCCTGGTATTTTTTTTAGTAACATCTCTATGGTCTTTTGAACTTTAATTTTATCTTTATTATATTATGTAAATATTATGGAATATATATATATGATCACTAGATGGAGCTTACCCTTTACTGATGTGAGCCAACTAGCTTGAAACCATTGTTTAAAGGTTGGAGACAATTTGAAAGAGATATTGAATTCTCTCTCTCTCAGCGTTTATGTAAACAAAGCTTGATAGTGGGATATTGGTAAAAGCTCCATCTAGTGATCATAAAATGCAAGCTATAAGCAAGTTACAAAATTTATAACTTGTTTTGTTTATCATATATATATAAGTCAAATTATAAGATTGATGTAAATTAATAAATATTTTTTAAATGGAATTGTAATTTAAGGAAAATTCCTTGAATTTGTGGGAAAAATTGAACAGATAGTATATTTTCATTCTTTATTTATTTCATTTTTGAAATGTGTTTGTTTATTATGTATAAAATATAACATAACCAAAAAAAAATTAAATTACACAGAAATCAAAATTTAAATGTAATATGTTTTTAATACCAATTTTGGTTTATAAAATTTATGGTATGTTTGTTTATTTCTATATTAAAAACAATAGATTTCAAGTATAAATATTTACAAGTTATTTCTATGAGAATGCATATATAATACATATTGACAATATAATATTTTATGTAACTAAATTAATAAATTTATGTTTATTATTGTAAGAAAATAGAAAACAAACTAAACATACTTGGTCAATTTCTTAAATTCAACCATTTGTTTGTAAGTATTTATGAAAATAGAATATATTTTCATCTTGATTTTATTTGTGTATCATTCACAATATATATCAGATATATTTTAAAATTATATAATAGACATAATAGTTAAAAGAATAACTAATTTCTGACCAAATAGCTTACCAAGGAATGTTTCATTTGCTCATTAATTTATATAATTGTTTTTTATTTATGATTATTATATTAATAAATTTTATTTTTATTAATTAAAATTGAATTTTGTGATTATTCATAGTCAACTTTTTACTCTAAACTTTAATATAAATTTCAAATATCTTTACATATTTTATTTTATACATTCAAAGATCAGCCTTTCAAGCTAATTGTGCATGCATCTTCTGCCAGTGTTAAATAATAAATGAATACTTCACTCCACAATACAAGATATAGTATTTATGCAGGAATAAAAAGAATCCTCTTATTCCTACGACTCAAATTCTTTTATATGAGCAAATATGAAGTACTGTTGAGTGAAGTATGAGAATAGAATTCTCACTTTAAATTACTATCTATGATGTTGGAATGAATGACATCAGTGAAATTGTCTAGAATTTACTAAACATCACTCTAAGTGAAACTTAATTATAAGTAAATAAGCATTTATTTTTATATGACACTATGCATACAATTGTATACATTCAAAGATCAGCCTTTCAAGCTAATTGTGCATGCATTTTCTGCAAGTGTTAAATAATAAACAAATACTTCACTCCACAATACAAGATATAGTATTTATGCAGGAATAAAAGGAATCCTCTCATTCCTACGACTCAAATTCTTTTATATGAGCAAATCTGAAGTACTGTTGAGTAAAGTGTGAGAGTAGAATTCTCACTTTAAATTCCTTTTATTCCTGCATAAATACTATATCTTGTATTGTGGAGTGAAGTATTCATTTATTATTTAACACTCGCAGAAGACGCATGCACAATTAGCTTGAAAGGCTGATCTTTGAATGAATACAATTGTATTCATAGCATCATATAAAAATAAGTGCTTATTTACTTATAATTAAGTTTCACTTAGAGTGACATTTAGTAAATTCTAAACAATTTCACCGACATCATTTATTCCAACATCGTGGATAGTAATTTAAAGTGAGAATTCTACTCTCATGCTTTACTCAACAGTACTTCAGATTTGCTCATATAAAAGAATTTGAGTCATAGAAATAAGAGGATTCCTTTTATTCCTGCATAAATACTATATCTTGTATTGTGGAGTGAAGTATTCGTTTATTATTTAACACTCGCAGAAGACGCATGCACAATTAGCTTGAAAGGCTGATCTTTGAATGTATACAATTGTATGCATAGCGTCATATAAAAATAAATGCTTATTTACTTATATTATATTTTATAAATTAAAATATTAACTAGCCAAAACATTGAATAAAACATTTCATTTATATATATGTGTGTGTGTGTGTGATTTGTGCACAGATAATGCTGTTAATAGTGCTTGAAAATAAGTAATATTATCCAAATGTTACTGCCAAGTGCTTTCAGAATAGTTCATTGTCCCATATTCATGACTACTGGAATTTAGTTAAGAACTATAATAATGTTAATGCAAATTTATGCAAATTCATGTGAAGATGCTACATAGACCATTTTCGAGACAGAGAAAAGCAGGCATTTCTTCTATTGATTGCTGCTGGGTCACTTACTATGTAGTAAGACTTCCTGACTTTGCATTTGATGTCATTTCTTTCAGAGCAGATAACACTGGCTGTGGTGGGTAGGAAGACATGGCCAGTGGCTCTCTCATGTTCAACAAAAATTGAATTGCCTTCAAGTTTAGTTTTAGTCCTGTTATAGAGGTATCTATGTTGAGCTACTCTGGTTGCAATGTTGGTTTTAGTTTCTCCATAATATGTTGCCATGCAGTTTCTTTGTAGGCAGGTGATCTTGTATACAACTTGAGGGGTGAATTCAGGTTTGATCCTGTCTTTGGTTTTATTGATTTATTTTAATAATTTATTGCAGCATCTTTATCATTTCATCAATTATCTTTGGGTACTTGTGAATTCTCAAGTGATAAATCTTCAGTTTCAAGGACCCCCAAAAATGTTTACAAAAATGTGAATTCTCAAGTGATAAATCTTCAGTTTCAAGGACCCCCAAAAATGTTTACAAAAATGTCTTTAAGAAAATGTATTTAATAATTATATTTTATTTTTTATTGCTGTTATTGTAAAAAAATAAAATTGTGGAAAAATTAATTATAATATTTACACTTTCTTTTTTCTTGGGATTAACTTATTAACAGAAAAATGATAAAAAATATAATTCCAGTATTTACACTTTATTCATGTTAGTGGTGTGCAATCATATTATGACCATTAGTGCACACTTTTTCAAGACTTGGGATTCTGCATCTTTGGAAATGTTCTATAATAGACAGGTAGCAAATTTTTATCATTATGAAAATTTAACAAAAAACTGCTGACAAAAAGAAGCTTGCTGAATTAAATCAAAATGTGCAACGTTAAGAGCATATCATCACTCCCCACATTATAATATAAGTAAAAAACATAAATTGAAATAAAGCTTTATTCTGTTTATAAATTTAACAATTTATTAATTTTGCTTTAATTTAACAACACATTTTCAGTAGATTATAGGCCCTTGAAACTGTACATTTATAAAAATATTGAGTGCCATCTTGGTTTACTTGAAAACTCTCAAGTAACATACTTTGTTATTACAATAAATAAATAATTAGTCAAGATTAAGCTAATGTTTTATTATTTACTACAATTTGGTGATCAACATTATTGATACTTTGATAAACTTTTTTGAGTCTTTACTTATAGATATTATATATTAATGCAATTTGGTGTCTTAATGCATGGCTTAAATGGAATAATCATTTATTTATTTTTTTTACAATTGGCATCTAATATAGGCCATTTGGTCCAATTGATTATTTATTTTGTATATTTTATTCTGTTATTATATATATATATATTATAATTCGATGTCTGTATTTCTTCAAATGAATATATGTAATCTTATAATTGAATATTTATAAATATAGTAATTAGATATATGTAAAGTATAACTTTAAAAATTTTATCCATTTAGAAGCACTTTTGACTATTCTCATAGTCTTTGTCAACTAACATTTTGAAAGGCTAACCTTCCCACAATTCCATGATCTTAAGGTTTGCTGCCTGTCTGTTTATAAGTCTTGTTTGTATTTGTATATTAGCATAGCTTTATTTTCCTTTTGTTGTTTTTTTTCTATTTGCAATATTTTTACATTATTATAATTGAAGTTAAAACTATAAGTACATGACTTATTATGGTCGTAAAAAATGGATGCTGAAACATTATGTACTTTGCAATTTTGTTTCATTTTCTGAATCCTTTTTAATAACAGCAAGTGCTCTTTAGTTCCTTTTTCCAACGTAATCTCAATTCCCATATATATCCACTATCACACCTACATATCCATTTATAAATGATGCAATTTTTATTTATAGATGAGGTTTTATCTTTAGAGTTATTTATTAATTTGTTTAATGTAGGAGGTGTGTAAAATGCAATGTCATATATGCTTTTATAAATTTTCCTTATAAAATTTACTTGATCATTTGAAATATATGGTATTGATATCCATATTTTTTATTAGCCAGAGAATCAATATTATTATTAATATTTTTATTCTTGTATTTCATATTAAAATTTTGAATAACATTATATATATATGTGATTATAATTGTAGCCAACATTTAACAATTCATTCCAATACATCTCAATATTTTTAGTTTTATCCAATGAATATTTACAAAGATTATTATTTCTAAATAAAAAAGGACTTTAGCTAAACCTGCCATTTTATGTGACATTGGCACTTTTGATTTATATGGAATATAACCTCTTTTTACTGTTGGTTTAATGGTCATACAGTAATCCAGCTTACATTGATTTCTAGTTATTTTAAGATCAAGAAACTGAACGCACATTGAATTTTTATCTGTTTTTATCCATTTTAAGCTATATAAATTATTTAATTCTTTAAATAACTCTTTAATTGTATTTGGCCTGCTTGATTTGTTTTTTTTTTTTTCTAAAAGTAAATATCTTCAAATAAAATATAAATGTAAATATTATATAATAATCAAAAAGCAAATATTTTGATTAATTTTATTTAAAAAAAAAAACTGTTTGTAAATTTAAAATTTTTGATTTCAAGAGTTTAACAAAAAGGCAAAGTTGTGGCAAATGCAATGAGTACTTTTGAGGACAATAAAACAAATTCTTTTGATTTTTCTTAACGTTTTGCTGAATGCTATTGACATCTAATAATTTTAGTTTAAATTAAGATCATGTAGTATGCATTTTAGTTTAAGTTTTTACTATCAAATGATTGCAAATGCTACAATAGTCACAATTGAGCCACTCTAAAGTGATTGCAAAAATGATTTTAGTACTAAAAAAGCCAAATGAATGATTCAATGATCTCAATGAAAAACTTAATCAGATTTTGTTAGCATTTTCTAATTCCATGATTCTTGATGGCTTTCACAAGTTAATTTCATTGAATGGAAAAATGGACAAGTGAAACATTTATTTACTTAGAATTTTATAGTCTATATTTATCCTCTGCTCCATTTTAAACAACCAACACACATGACCACATATGTATGTGGCCATGTGTGTCAGTTTCTGGAGATGAAGAAGAGGACAAATATAGACTGAAAAATTCTAAGTTCAAATTCCTCTAGTTACTTAATATTTACTTACTGTTTTTATAAAGCAGAATTAGAAATATAAAAAAAGTTAACCCAGAAAATGATGTCTGAAGAAAAATGTCATTGCATTTAAAGACTAAATTAATAGTTTTAGGAGCATATAAATGTTGAATAAGGCCTTTTTTTTTTTAAATACTTTTTTGCAATGAAGAATTATATCTTAGAGAGAAAGTAAATATTGATGAAGCAGAAAAATTAAATCATTAAAATGATTGGCCAATAAGTTAATACTAGGTAGTTATTTTTTAAGACAAACTTTTAATTGGTTAAAAATGGGACTTTTAATTTCTCATTTATACTATAATGTTTTCCCACATTCATCATCTGCTTCGTTTAATCCTAAAATCAGTGTCAATAAGATATATAATACTTTTTTATGGGTCCATTTTTTAAACTGTCATTATTTTTTCAAAAATTAGAAATATCTAAAAATAATTACTCCCTCCCCCCACCAACCGTTTTCTCATTTTGTTATTCTTTTTTAAAAAAAAAAAAATGTTTAACTTCATTTTAATAGACTTATAAATTGATTGTACATGTCCATAAAAAATATCAAGTGGATGCTAATTTATTTATTTTTACCTATTTGTAATATCATGAATTTTCAATCCATCTGTGTTTTTTTTATTATAGTTTTTTGCATCTATTGCCAGCTTTGCTTGGATTCTAAATCAGGAATATAAAAACATATCTTAAGTTTTTTTTTATTAATCCATTATTTTTCAAATTGCCATTTTATCACTTATCATTGACAAATCATGTTTCTGGTAGATAGTTTTTTTAAAAAATTTTAAATAACATGCTAATATTGTTATTATGTATGTATAGATATGTAGATACACATAAATTATAATTAGTTTGCTTATTACCAATACTATTACCATACATATTTGTATACATATTATGATTTTGTTCATTATTATAACAATGTTCTAGTAATTACTTTTTCATATATTTTAACTATAGATAAAAAAAAATAAAATTTATACAAAGTAATCATGAAATTTATCAAAAGTATTTTTATAGTTATGTTTATAATGAAGATATTTTCAAGTTTTCTTATTCTAGAATTTAAAAACTTAATGTCCCAAACCATCTATTCACAATTACTCTACCTTTTCTTCCAGCTAATGTTTTAAATCATCTTAAATCTCTCAAAATTGCACCAGCTGCAACTATTTTAAACTCCATACTTTACAAATATTAAGTAAAAATTTAAGTCTTTTTAATTTTATTTAAGTTTCATAGAAAAAAATATGTTTAATTAATATTAAATCCAAGTTTTAAGCTTTTGTAATTACCACATTATTAAACTTATATATAAATAGTATATATCAACATTTGTAATTTGCTTATGGTATTTTTCCTAGAAGGACATGCTTTCATTTGCCTTATTCTATGTAACTAGGTTTTTTTCTGTTATATTTTTAAAAGTTTATATTTGCTTATTAGAATTGGGAATTTATTCATAAAATGGCTTTATGTAAGAATTATAATGAATTATTGCATAGAAAATTCTGTATCATATACAGGTGTAATAAAAGTAAACTATGTGTTCAACATTAGAAGTTACCTATAAACAGGTGTCTTAAAAAAGAATCAATCGTAGAGATGCAATCCTTGTAGAGATCATCATTCTGATAATAACAGTTTAAACTCTGCCATGATGAATAACAATTGTTCAAATTCAATTTTGACTGATATTTTGGAAAAATTAAAATTATTATCAATTATATGTACTGCTATATTGGAGCCTTCAATTACAATTATAAAGCTTCAGACAGACATTAAGTCTATGTGCAATAACATTGATAAAAATAAAAAGAATTAATTCATTTAGTAAATTCATGTCATTCGTGTGAAAATGAAGTTTCCTTATTGGCAGACAAAGTTGAAGCTAAATCAAAATGTGAAAAGTTTCCTATCATAAACATGAAGATTTACCAACAATTATTACAAAAATAGCAGTTGAATTAAAAAAAATTGCTATAATAGTTTTGAAAGTGTTATTTCTATAAAATGCAAATCAGCTAATCCAAGTTTTATAGTTACTTGATTTAATTCATGTAGTTAAGTCAACCTCTTACCTCTGTTTATATAAATGAACACATTATTTCACAGAATAAGTACTTTCTGTGCATTGGTTAAGCAAAAAAGGAAAAAATTGTCAAGCATTGATGGCCTAGCGATTAGCATAGCTGCCTTCCAAGCAGCTGTCCCAGGTTTGCTTCCCGGTCAATGCTTTGATATATATAAAAAAAAGAGGAAAAAATCCAATGACTTGCCTTTTATAAACAATGGTTAGTTTATGTTAAGAATGATACAAATTTTTTGTATTTTAATTAAAAATTAAATAGAGTTAACAGCTTTTTGAAATTTATTTTTTTAAAATGATATCTAAAACAGGTATTTTCTCAGAAATAAACCTTGTCTGTTTTTAATATTTTTCATTTGAATATATGAAGTATTAGAGTTAATTTTAATGAATTTATAGTTTCTTTAAAGAATTTTACTATGAGTTATTATGACATTATAATTTTAATTGACTTATGAATTTCTTTGGAAGAGCAGTAATTACATTTTCTGTCTGGAATTCAAGCATTCTTTTTCAATGGAATCTTTTAAATATTTCAGAGATGTAATGATTTTTATAAAATAAGTATTGATTTTAATTATCATATTCCAACACTTATCTGTGCAGAATGTATTTTAGCTTAATTTGAATTTTTTCCAGTTGTTGCTTATATAGATCATATATGTGTTATTTTTTATTATTGCTGAATATGATATATTGTTATCTGATTCATATTCATATTCAATAAATGAGTGACATGAATATAGATTTTTCTGGTAATCTAATTGGGTATACCTTATGTTATTTGAATTTACTGTATAATCATAGCTTTAATTAAGTCATCTTTTTGTTTATATATATATAACTCATTCTTTTAACACTTTTAATTTCTTTATTATTAGCCAATGCTCAGACAATCATTTCTTGACTTTTTTACAGTTTTGATTGCCCCTACAATCTTCTTCAGAACTACAAAAATATATACATAAAACCATATATATACACCAATAAATATATATACCATGTACATACAAATAATACATACATATATATGTATTAAGATATAAACATATACCTCCATATTTCTAAATACATGAATACATATAAATAACTCATATAACTCATTCTTGTCAATCAGCATTGGATCATATATTTGTAAGATCAAGTCACCACCTAAATTATGATTCATCTTTACTTAAAGTTTTTATTTTGGATTATTCTGAGACTATGTTCAAACTATTTATCTGTAAGCAAATAGTAAGTATTTATTTGGATATTAATAAGTTATCCCATAATAAACTAAAAATCTGTATTATCCAATCAAAATTAGGGTAGTATTTTTACTTTGAATGCTGTTGATTTTGCATTTTTACAATCATAGGATATTTGTGAAATCAATGGCTTATTTTAAATTGATGTGTAACATCAGAAGACACTCATTGTGGATAATTGGTAATTTAGTTGAAAAGATTGTTCAAAGAAATTATTTAAAATCTTTGGTTGTAATTTTAATAAATTTAAAAAAATTAAATACTGGAATTAAGTATGATATCAAAAAATTAATATTTCAATATTATCAAAAAATTTAAACATATATAATTACTGTAATATTAAAATTTTACATATATTATACTGTTTGTAAATTTATATATGCAAATATATTTTTCAAATAGTGAGTAAAGAATGTTTTAAATTATAATATTTGAAGTAATTATAATGCTATATTATAATAGTAATAATAACAAGTCAGATGTCACATGACTTATATATAGCTTGCACTTACAAATATGTAAAATTAAGAGCGTGCTAATAAATGTAATAACAATAATTGTTTACTATACGCACTTAATATATGCAATTTGTTTATTATTTTCAAATAAAATAAAGCAGTATGATTGATTAATGTTTTTCTTCACTACTATAAATACATATATAAAATAACACAGAATATATACACATAGACTATGCACCTATTTCAAAATTTTCTTTAAGTATAAAATATAGAAGAAGAATAAACAAAGGAATGAGATTCACATGTTTGACATTCTTTTCTAAACTTAATAAAACATCTTTCTTTTTTTATATAAAATTAGATTAAGTGTTGTAATATAAATTGTTAAAGTTTATATTAAAATAATATTTATCATAATAATTTGTAATCAATAAAGCAAGTCATATTATAAGCTTGTATTTACAAATATGTGTCAAACTTACTGGATTCACAACTAAATTGTATATTATATAATTTTCCATTTATTTTTATTTGACCAATTATTAATTAAATTTATTGATGTTTTATATACATATTATTAGGTTCTTTAATACAATTTAAAAATTTAATATTTTTTGTATTAATATTATAAATATATGATTAGTTATTATATTATGATATTTTGTTGTATTAAATAAAATAAATCTTTTATCAATCACTGATATTTTTTTGTAGAGTTTTCTACCATCTAATGCACTAACACTTTTAAATGAATTCTTTTCGCTAAACAAGTAATATTTTGTAAATAAATAAAATTTTTACCCTCACTCTTTTATACAATCTAGCATAATTACTTGATATATAATTTTACATATTTTAAAAATTAGACTATTTTGACTATATTTTTATCTCTTAGTTTAGATTTTTTTTCTTTTAAAGTGAAATGTAAATAATATTTAACTTTAATTAAACTTATGCATGTATTGTATTATATATACTTCCTGTGAATAAAAAAAGATAGGAATTGTCAAGCATTGGTGGTCGAGTGTTCAGCATAGCTGCCTTACAAGCAGTTATCCCAGGTTTGCAGATTCGCTTCCTGGCCGATGTTTTGATATTGGAAAAAAAATGAATTAAATAAATAATACTTATGCTGAGTTTTAAAAACTGATATGTTAATTTTTAATTGAGTTTACAGTTTTTATCAGATCTAAAAATTAAACAATATTTAGCAGTTTATAACATAATTAATAATTCAAAATGATATCATTAAAAGTGAGCACATTCAAGTAATGTAGTAGTTGTAAATCTAATTGTAGTAGATTTCTATAAATAAATATGCTATGATGAACAAAACTATGGGTGATGATATTATCCAATTGATGATAACTGATTCTGTCAGAAATGCATCTTGGGAATCATTTTCATTTTCATATATCTTTATCCCTATGCAATTTATCCACTTTACTTTGGACACTTTTAGTAAAAAACTTTTTATTGTACATATATTAATAATACGCTGATGCGTTATGGTGAAACTTTTTTATGTAATAATTTGTAGACTTTTTATATATATTCTAATTTTCAGACTTAGCACTTTCAGAGCCCTTGTACACAATCTTGTGTTTTGACTGCCATGCAGTCTTCTTCAGAGCCATTTTTACTTTAATTTAAAAAAAAAAAAATGTTTTTTTTTGCTTTTAAATAATTAAAGTAAAAGTGGCTCTGAAGAAGACTGCTGGACAGTTGAAATGTAAGATTGTGTATACATATATGTGCAATAAAAAGTTTTTTGCTAAAAGTGTCCAAAGTAAAGTGTATAAATTGCATTTATATAAGATATTACAGCAACATAATGGAAGTGGTATTTTTGGTTTATCCATATGTTTTAAGAGAATATAGAATGTGTAATTACTATTGTTAAAGTTATATTTATATTAAAACTGCATAAGTTTATATATTAATATTAATAAATATTTAATTTTTGTAAATATTAAAGATAAATATTAATTAAAATATAAAAATTAGGATAATAATTAAAATCCCATTATTATAAATACTGTCATGATATCACTATCCTTATGATTTTAATTTTTTTTTCCTACAATAAAATTAGCCTGATTAGTACTTGCACACACATATGCATAACTATTTATACCTGAAGCATATTGTTTCACTATGGATAAATACTTAAATACTTTTTAAAAAATGATAAATATTATTGCCCTTTTAAAAGTTTAATTCATTTATTTTTAAGTTTCTTTTTTAAATTTGACTTTGAAAAGATTTCTAGTAATTCAAATTACTGTTAATGTTTTTCTGTCTCTTGACTTCACCTGAAACAAATTTTATTAAACTATAGTAAAATTATGTAGTATGGAGGTTTTTCCCCCAGTAATTATAAATATTTTATTGTTTATTTTTACAGAGTGTTTAAGTAATGTAATTCTGATAAGTATCAATTTCTTGTATATGATTTGATGGGTCTTATGTTTTAGATATATGGCTACAGTCATTGGGAACACATTTAAATCAATGATTACTCTTTTTTATTGCATTGTCAAATGTATACCATATAATACTAAATTATCCATTCACTTTACTACTGTTACACAATGCTTTATTTACCATCCTTTTTTACAGTTTACAGTTTCGATTGTCCCAGCAATCTTCTTCAGAACTTTATATCTCCTAGCCTCAATTCTAACTTGCTGATGCAATCGAAACTGTAAATTGTAAGAAAGGATGGTAAATAAAGCATTGTGTAGCAGTAGTAAAGTCAATGGACAATTTAGTATTATATGGTTAAATCAATGATGTTTTTAAAAAGTATTTTTGAGAGAAACAATACAACTAATTTAATATAAGAGATTTGCATGATTTAAAAGAATTGAAATGTTATCTCAAATACTTTATATAACTAACTGAAAGTTATAGTCATATAAAAAATATTCTTTTGACTTTGCTTACCTTTTTATTGAATTAAAAGCACTTTCATTTCTACTGGCTGCAAAAATTTGAATAATCTCTAATATTTATAAAAATGTTAACGCTATTTATAAAATCTTTTAGCATTAAATCATTCCAAGAAACAAAAAAGTTAAATTATTGATTGATTTGTTATTCAGTATTTAATTAAAATGTTCAAAATTAGCTACCACTAAAAAACATTTGTCATTTTCATCTATTAAAAACTTTTATATCAAAGATTGTGAAAATAAGAAAGTGAATAATAGTTAAAGTATTAAATTTTTACATAGTTTAAAAATATTACAGTTCTTTTTTTTTTTTTTTTACAAAAATATTGAAAAAAAAAAAAAGAATATTATTTGTTTTACTAATGCACCCATCATTTTAAAAGATGGAGATTTATATCATTTATATATATATACAGCTTACATGTTAGTGAATAAATAACTTTCAATAATTGCTCTGTACAAGGGAGCAGTAAATTCTAGAATTCAAGGTCCATAAATCGCCGCTAAATTCTATCAATTCTAGGGTTCGAACTTCATTTAATTTCTAAACAACAAATTATTCAACCACTTAATTATTATTGTAACGCAAAGATCCAGGATGTTATGGTATAGAGAACTGTAAATTGATTTCCACTAAGAATAAATAGTATATGAAAATAATTATTTACTATACTTTATCAGGTATTTACGTGGTGTAACTCAAGGTTGAGTGACATTTGAGCACTGAAAGTGACTGATTGAGCTTTATTCGGAAGCCTTTAACTCTTACATTTGTCACTACTTAGCTAAACCACAGAACTAAGCAGTATATGTATCGTAGGAATCTGGTAATCTATTCAAATAATTTTATTTCAATATAGTATATGTAAATAAAATCTTTCAATATTTACTTTTTTAAAAAATAAATCCATTAAAAATGACAAAAAAAATAGTTTTTATAATCAAGACGGGTTTGCCTCAACTTTTCCATATTAAAACTTTGTTGTCTGTTGTCAATAATATAACCATACAGATTACCGTTATCAAAACTATAAGAAGAAAATATCTGTCATAATAAAAACAACAGTTGTCATTGATTCGTTATCTTTATTTTTAAAATTGTTTTACTTCCTACAAAGTTGATTTAATTAAAGTAAAACTGACAAAAAAACATCCGTATTTTTTTTATTGCAATTCTTATAATGGATTGAGTTGACGGACTGATACAAATCTTTCCTTTTTAAACTTCTGGAATAAAACTTTAAAAAAAAGAGAGTGGTTATTAATAAATTAGGTCAAGTCAAAAGTTAATTGTATGGAAGTGTAATAAAATGTATTTATTTAGCCAATTAATACTCTTTTTTTGTTTATATATTTTTAAAATTTAACGACGTACAAAAATGAATAAGAATATTTGTGTGTGTTCTTTACTTTATACTTTGGCTATCCTAATTAGAACGTGTGACAAGGTGTTTTTAAAATCTGTAAAGCGCATGTGCATTAGCTTGATCGCTAATTTACAATTACAATTTATTAACATAACGCTATATAAATAAATCCCTTATTATATAAATAGAATTCTGTAATTTAATTTTTGTAATTATACTTGTTGAATTGATGAGTAATTATTTATATAAATATATTCTGACTTTTAATGAAGTTATATTAATCAGGCTGATTGTAAGTCTATTTGATCAAAAGGCCAATATAAAGACGGTAACAAACATCCGGTCATACGCTTTTTACGAATTCACGTGCAAGCGCATGACAGGGGTTTGTATCCTTATTTACATTACATACTTAGTCAGCGCTATATAAATAGACTATTTATTACATATAATGTATAATCTTTTGCATTAAAAAGAGATTGTAAACAATAGAAATAACAAATACATATTTTTATGTATATTATGTAGGAATTTTAGTGCACCATTTATTATAATATAGTTTGTATTGTGTTTATTAGATCTCAGGTGAATTAATATGATCATCATTTGTTGCTACCCAAGAAAAATTGAAAAGATCTTGTGAGATCTCCATAACATGCCAATTAGATTTGGAATAATCGCAAGGGTCAGTAGAGCCGTAAGTGCAATGGCCCACCTCATCTTGGAAAAACCGCCTTACTGATCACGGTATCTTCGATGCATGCCAATTAGATATAAATCAAGAAATATTTGTACTGATTATGATCTTGAATAAAATGAGGTTTTGGGCAAAAGTTTGGGTTACTTATTTTTAAATTCTCCATAAGACTATAGTTTAAAGATTTTTTGTGAACAAAAATTAAATATGTATTTGAAATTAAGCATTGGGAATAAATTGATTCACCATCATTAACGATCAGTTACAAATGAATATGATAATCCTACAGGAGGAGAAAAAATAGAGAGAGCAGATGAAAAGATTATGAGTTTTGCAATAAGGTATTTTCTATAACTTGATGTTTCTAAAGTTTGTAACCAAGCATAGATGGATACTGACAATCCAAGAACTTGTTTTAAAGTTTATGACCTATCTTCAAAGTATAAATGAAAGAATAAATTCAGTTAAATTGTTAAAAAAATGACAATCTGTGACTCATGATAATCAAATGTTATCACTTAGACAATATTGCCCTGGTGCCTAAACCCTAAACCTGATCTTCAAGAAGAATATTTAATGTATTCAAATACTTGTGTATAATAAATATGATAATTAAGTTGCTTCAATTATTTCGATGCAAATTGCATATCACTTTAATAGGATTAATTGATGATGTTGAATTATTGATCAACAAATCTAATTTGATTATAATATTTAATAAATTTCGATCTTAAAAAAAGTTATTATATTGATAAAAAAAAAATTCACATAAAGAGGTTTTACTATGATTATAGTTTATCAGTAAATAACATGACAAATGCTTTATTTTTTTTACTGTAAACAAATTATGAGTTCATGTGATAAAAAATAAATTTGGAGTAACATAAAATCATCAATAAACATCACATGACCACCTCCTCTTATGCTTGTGTATAACTGTTGTTAAAACAGGCAAAAAACCACTATATATATTGCCACACACAGCAAGCTAGAGTAATCAATAGATGACAGAAGGCTGTTGCATAAAATGCATCCATTGATTACTCTAGCTTGCAGTGTGTGGCAATATATATAGTGAGTTTTTGCCTGTTTTAACAACAGTTATACACAAGCATAAGAGGAGGTAGTCATGTGATGTTTATTGGCTTAAAACCAATCCTGCCTAATAGGATAGTGGTGGCTGTGGTTATTAAAGAACCAAAGACACCAAAATGTATGGGTACTGAACTGGGTTCAGACCCATATGACTATATAAGCTAATGGGCTTGGATTGAAAACATTAAGGTGTTTTCAATTTAAGACTCATAGTTTTGTAGTTAAATGGAGATAAAAGGTGATTGCTGGAGAGTTGCATTAGATCCTAAGATCTAGATTCAGTGCTCTCAGATCCAAGGCTCCTCACTGACGAAGGCCATAAGCCAGAAACTAGTCTGGGGATATTGGATGAGTAGGCAGTAGATGGGGATTTTATGCACAAGCCTTCTGGTATCCATTGATTACTCTAGCTTGCTGTGTGTGGCAATATATACAGTGAGTTTTGCCTGTTTTAATAAAATCATCAATTTAGTATTGTTTTTTTTTTCTTCTTCTTCTTCTTACTGTATCTTATTTATTTCAAAAAAGGAACTACTTAAAAATCAATATTATGTGAGTAAATATTTCATATATATTTGATTTGTATACACACACACACACATTAAATATAGGATGTGCATGTATTCACGATGCATTTGTTATTAATTAATCTCTTTATTTTGAAGGGCTGACAACTGTTTAATGGTTTTACAGGGACAATGTTGATTTTGATTTATATAAAAATTTAGAAAGCTAAAAATATATTGACCTTCTTTCAATTTTATTTTTGTCTCTTTTTATTACAAGGACAAAATAGATTTTTTTTTATATAATAATAAAAAAAAAAGACCTCCCCCCTCCTCCTCAGAAATTATAGCGTTAAAAATAAATTTGTTACTTTATGTATATGTTGAACTGTAATAGAAAATATAAGTCGCTGATGTTTTAGCAAAATATATATATAATTAAATAATTGAAATTACTGTTTAAAAGATTTTAATCATCTTTATCACAGATTACTTTTTAAAATTGTAATATTTTAAAATATATATGTATGTATATATATGCATACATTTACATACAAGTTTGCATGATATTAAAGTTCTCTTCCTAAAGGTATATTATGATAATCAGGAAAAAGTATATAATGGTAAAAAATAATAATCATAATGAGTGAAAATCTGCCATTTATACATAGATGCATATTTATAATAAATAAAATAAAGTGTTCATTATACAATAATAATTGCAATACAAATAATGAATTATAACAATAATAATATATTTTATAAATTATTATAATAAATCACAGAAATACTTTCAGTTAATCTTTTAACCTTCAACTGAAAACCATTTAAATTTAAATTTAGTGGAAGTAAATGTTATCATGTCGTATCGTAAGATTCATGAATTTTAACATTAGCACATTGTCTGTTAATTAAAGATATTCTATTTCTACTTATCAAAATTGTCTCCTTAATTTTTCTTTTATTATGTTTTCTCTTCTCATGAAGAATCTTAGTATTTTCCAAATTGGAATTGAAAGTTAACTCACATGTTTTTCCTTAATCAAATAAAACAGATGTCATTACTAAATCATAATTATTCATATTTGTTTATACATTAAGAAGGTTAGGAAATTAAGTGAAAGTACTTCTGTGGTTTATTATAGTTATTTATAAAATATATTATCATTTTATAATTCATTATTATTATTACAATTTATATATGAATAAATTAAAGAATGCATAAAACTGATGAAACTCATATAGTAATGGAAGACAATCAACTGTTATAATTTTCAATAACAACCTGTGTTTAAAAATCAAAATTTGAATCAAGCACTTTAGATAAAAGGTAATCATTTTATCTCATTCATTTATCTAAGATACATCATTCAGAATTGGATCTTTAAACATGGAACATGATCACTATTTCTTATGCTAGCAAATGACTGTTATTTCAACAGCCTTCTGGCATCCATTGATTACTCTGGTTGGCACTGAGTGGCACTACTGTATGGAGAGTTTTGCCTGTTTTAATTACATACATACTTTAACTTAGTATATATCTTACATGTATTCCTATTTTTACAAAATTATTTCAAACTCTCAGATTAATGCATTTGCTTAAGAAATATGACTTTTGTTAAAGTTGAAATGATTACAACTTTTCTAAAATGCATCTTATTTATCTCTATGAGATATATAATATTTTTGTCTTAATCATGTCCTCTATTACACTAGTGATTTTTATATCATGTTAGACATCAGTTAATTTGATTTTAATATTTGTTTAATATTAATTCTAAAAGCATGTCTTAAATCCAAATTTGTAAATTATTTGTTTTGTTGTCAAAAACTATAATTAATAAATGAATTCGGGATTTTTCTTTTTATCATAAAACATTGTATCTTCTCCGTGTAGAAATGTTTCATAATCAATAAGCATTAAAATCAGAATGTTATTTAATACTAATTTTTTATATAATTTTCACATTAGTTAATCCCTGAATCTTATTTTAATTTTTTTTTAAATGTAAAAGTGATATATATATATTCAGAAATAATAATCAGAAAATAATAAATTCTTTATAACAACAGCTGTATAAATATCAAATCAGGTGCTGAAAAAGGCTTTTTATGTATATTAAAAAAAAAAAGATATTTATATAGCTGTTGTAAAGAATTTATTGTTTTCTGATTATTATTTTATTGAAGAACAGCATAAATATATTTATTCTTTTTCAATTTTGATGATATTCAGAACTACATTTAAGATTGTTCTGAGCCTAAGCTATAAATTTTATAAAGCTTCTTGAACAGTATTTACATTTATTAGATTTTTTCCTTCATCCTGTACTGTATATTCAATGATAACAAAATGCTGTAATAAATGTGTAAATTTTTTCACCTGCATGCATAACACTCATATGTAAGAGTAAGACAATGTTTGCAGGAATACATGATGTTCACTCATTACAGGGATTTTGCATGCCATTTTTAGACAAATGGTAATTGCATTATCGTCTTTAAAATGTCTTTCGTAAAAATTTATTTTTATAAATTCTATAATAATATGCACTGCAATTATATTGGAAATATGAGACAAACTTAATTTACAAGTATCAATAGTTTTAGCCATTTCTTGTTTATTATAACAACCCTTCAATAAATGTATAAATAGTCATTAATTATTTTTATCAGATTATCAATTATTACTTTCTTTTTGATTTTATGTGTAGACTTTACATTTTATTATTGGTTATATGTTTGTTACTTTTTTATAAACTTGCACGAGAATTTTCTTTTATTTATGAGTAATTTGACATAATCAAAATTATTTTTGGATTTAAATGCAGATTAGTAGTTATTAATACATTTCCACTTATCTATAGCATTGTGTTTGAAGTATATTGGTGGCATATTTAAAGCACGCCATCCGAGTTTAATTTTATGATCAGTTGTTAACTTTTTTATCATTCTTATTTTCTTCTTTTTCTTACAAAATCCATTGAACATTATTTTTTTAGCATTTATCTTTAGTCCTATTTTCTTTGATAGAGTAATTTTTATAACATTTCCTAAAGTTTTGAAGCATTACTGTCATAAACAATCATATTATCTGCCAAAAATCTTGATGCTTTAAATAATCTTCATTTAACTTTTACGCCCTTATCTTTCCATTTTATTTCACAAATTATTTTTTGTCAAGTTGCAATAAAAAGTTTTGGATATTTAGAAATATCCTGTTATATCCCCCTCTCAGAGTCAATCTTCTGTATATTACCAAATCACTACTGCTACATTTTGATAAATATTCTTTAGAATATAAAAATATCTTGAGTCTATATCATGATGATCCAATTTTGTAATTGTTGTAACAATGTTTATACAATCCAATGCCTTTTTATGATCTACAAATTCAAAGGAAAATAGTTCTGTATATATTGATCTTTTATATAAGTCTTCCCACTATTGGGATATAGTTTACTGTGTAAAAACTAATTTTAAATTCAGTTTATTTTAATTGATTAGAATACAAGGTTCGGTAGTCATCTGAAATCCGGGCACAGCCGCCTGATGACATTGTTTATGTGTCAAAACACATAAAAATGCCATTTCTGTGGCTGGCCTTATGGCTAATACAACATTTAATATTGTATTAACCCATTTGGCAGGCCATTTTACATGACATTGCACAAATATATTACGGCCTGTTTTGTGCTTTGAAACTATTTACATGTATTTGTTCGATTCATAGTTGATTACCGTATTGCTTGAGGGTGTTTGAATTTCAAGTCGGTACAACTTTTCAAATCTCCATAATAGATTAATGTCATTTATATTTAAATAATGTTGTTAATTACTAATAATTGTCATATGGTCCCCACCCTTCCCTAAAAAAATGTTAATATGTAAAAAATTGGCAAAGTGTATGTTCGAACATGCTTTGACAAAGCTCATGCGCTAAATCATGTTTCAGCGTGGAAAATATACAAGACCAATAAAAGGTCTGAGAAGAATGTGCAATTTTTCAACTTTTCAGAATTGCCGAGTACATAAAGTGAGGCAGACTGTGTCATTTTTTCTGGCACATAATGTCCTCCCAAATACCAGACTTTTTATTACAGCAATAAAATAATAAATAAGTTCAAAAAGTCCAAAGTTTGTGTACTTTTTTTTTTCATTTCATTAGAAATTGACAAGTATTTGGATGATCTTTTTTGCAGCGGGGTTAAAATAAATGACTATTTTTGTTGACTTTTTGTTAATAATAACAAAGTATGAAAGCCCCCCAAAACAGCAGTTTATTGTAGAAGGTAAAAAAAAAAGGTAATTCAAACAAAATATAAATAAAAGTAAAAAGTTGTAGCAAAAAAAAAAAAAAATTATTGATTTTTTTGTTACAATTATTTTTTCAAGTGTGGGTGTGGGTGTTTGGAAACAATTTTTTACACCAAAAAACACAAAAGTTACTTTTTATTTAATAAGAAGAAAAACAATTTGGTCAACCCCCCCCCCCCCAAAAAAAAGGTTGAATAAATTTGAAATAATACCCAAATAGTTGCATTATATTTTTTTATCAGGGTTAAAACAAGTGGGGTTAAAATAAATGACTATTTTTGTTTACTTTTTGTTAATAATAACAGTACGAAAGCCCCCCCCCCAAAAAAAAAGCTGTTTATTGTAGAAGCCAAAAAATAAAAATAAAAAGGCTAATTCAAACGAAATCTAAATGAAAGTAAAAAGTGAAAAAAAGTTGTTTAAAAAAAAAAAAAAATTTTTGACTTTATGTTACAATTCTTGATCCGAGGGTGGGGGTGGAGATTTCAAAACAATTTTGAAACCCCAACA